>CM046878.1:202546636-203749399 GCA_025667525.1 Glebionis coronaria | reverse complement strand
TCCAATGACATTCCTAATTGGGTGATCTTTTGTCCATTTGGTGCTATGATTTTCAATCCGTGGTGGTCTGGAGTGAACAATTGAAGGAGCTTCTTCTTAGGTAGACGCGGTTGAAGGGTTTTCAGGTATCGGTACACCAAAGAAAGGAAGCTCTTGTAGGTGAGCATATTCCAAATCGTGATCAATAGAATCCTCTTCAACATCATTAGGCACAAGTAAGGGTGACGATTCAGGTGTAGTTTGAGAATCACTTGGTAAAGGTGCATCCGGTTCAATGTTAATTGAAGATGCATTAGATAAAGCTTCATTTGCTTGAGCAACAACTTCAGGGATTGGAGCTATCACTACAGGTGCTGGAACTTCATCATTTGGGGGATCAAAGAATTCATCAAACAACGGTTGAAACAGTTTATCCCACTCGGGCCTTGTAGGTGGTAAAAATGATGTAGAAGTAGGATTATTGGGAACTAATCCGGAACTAATAGCACCGGTTCCCATCTTATGAAGCGCGGGTTCAGAGCTGCGTTGCTCAGAAGCCATTGCTGTCAGCTCATCAAAATCAACATTCATAGTTTCGAGGATCTTGCGAGAGTTACGGTTGTAGATTCGGTATGCCTTCTTTGCGGGGGCGTAACCAATGAAAATACCAATATCAGCCTTTGGTTGAAGTTTTCCCAAATTGTCACCATCATTATTTGGATAGCAAAGAGAACCAAATACATGAAGATATGATAAATCTGGTACTTTTCCATGGAGAAGCTCATAAGGTGTTTTACCATGGCATTTACGAATTAGTGACCGGTTTTGGGTGTACACTGCTGTAGATACTGCTTCTGCCCATAAAAATAATGGAGCCTTTGCGTAAATTAACATCGTTCGAGCAGCTTCCATAAGTGTGTGATTTCGCCTTTCAACGACACCGTTTTGTTGTGGAGTGCGTGCAACGGATGTTTCATGAGATATGCCAACTTCTTCATAATAATCACGCAAGATTTGATTCACAAATTCGGTTCCATTATCTGTACGAATGCGTCGGACAGTAGTGTTGAGACGCACTTGAATCATCTTGAGAAATCCGATGATGAATTTAGGTGCCTCATTTTTTGCTTTAAGAAATTTCACCCATGTAAACCGAGAGTAATCATCGACAATGACGAGGATGTACTTTTTGCCACTAAGACTTTCAACACGCATTGGTCCACAAAGATCCATATGCAACAGATAAAGTTTCTCTTGGTTGGTGTCTTCCGTCTTGGGTTTATATGATTTCTTAGTGCTTTTCCCCATTGTACACGCGGAACACAAATGATCCTTGTGAAATGATAGTTTAGGAAGACCACGAACAAGTTCGTTTTTCGCCAAGTGATTAATAGCGTCAAAGTTAAGATGAGATAACCGTCGATGCCATAACCATGACTTAGTCTTCGATGCTTTGGAGAGAAGACATACGGGAGAAGCGGCCATCATGTCTTGTAGAGACAAAGTATACAAATTATTCCCTCGAGTACCTTTCAATAAATCAACCCCTTCCAAATTACGAATGAAGCAGGTATGCTCTCGAAAAGCGACTTCTAGGTTTGCATCACAAAATTGTCCCAAAGAATATAAGTTGTGTGACACCCTAGAATCGAGGTCATTCACGATACCCTAAATTACGCTAATTTTTGAAATTTTTATTAAATTATAATTTCTATAATTTATAAGTATTTTGGTTAGAGCCGATGTTCGAGGTTATAATTTTTACGGTTGACGTTTTAAGAAGGACGATGACGATTACGATCCCGAGGGATGCCCAATTTCATATAATTTTTGACGATTTATCGATAATGTAATTTTTCGAGAATTTTATTTACGGTTCGTGTTAAGTTGAGTCGGGTGAGTTTTATAGCCTTCCGAGTACATTTAAAGTATCCCAAAAATATTTTGGAGCATTCGGGAAGATTTCCGACTCCCGTAAAATTTTCAAAATTGACAAATGAGTCAAACCCGCAAAGTTTTGAGGACGTTTTTCATTTAAGGACAAAAGAAGCCAAAAATTGCACAAAGGTCCCTCCTAACCCATCAAAAGGGCCAAAATGACTAAACACACAAACACATACAAAACATTTCACAAAAATCAAACACCCACTCCCTCTCTTCTCTCTCAAACCCACGGCACACCCCAACCCACACAAAAATCCACCAAAAATCATTTTCCACTTGATTTTTCAAAAATCTAAGGTTAGACCACACTTAGTTTGGTTATTCCCCACATATTCATGTACAAAAATCCAACATGCATTGATAAAAATTTTTCAAGATTTTTCATATGATCCAAATTTATTTTTGAGGCTAAAAGAGCTAATGCATGTTGATAATTTAGTGTTATGGAAGTATAAACACCATGAAAACCCACCAAAATCAATTTGGTTGTGGTGATTGGGTCACCCAAACCCCACGGCAAAGGGGGTGTTTGGGGAGCCATGGTGGTTGTTGATTTTGCATGTTGTTGTTATGTTTGGTTTGTTGTTTTAGGATGATTCATATAGGTTTTATTACTTGCATGTTTATTTTCTTTGATTCTTGATATTGAGATTGGTTGATCAATAGGGGTAGGATGGAAGTTTGATGTTAGGATATGTTTGGGAAGTCTTAGGATGAAGTTTAGTGTTGATTAGAAGTCTTGGAATCGAGTCTAAGCATGTTTTTGGTATGGTCATTTTTAGGCAGAAACATTTGGTCTATTTTATAAAAATGATTTTTGTTCCAGGTCTTGAAAACTAAATGTAGTGATAGAGGGTTTTTCTAGCTTTAATTTGGTATAAGGTAGAGCCCGTGACTCAAAACGAGCTAAAAGTTATGACATTTTAAAGATCGGGTACCGGGAGACGAGGACTTTCACAATCCGAATTTGTGCAAAGTTTTAGTCAAATCCCGAGGGTCACAAGTATAATTTGGTAAATGTTCAAGGGTCAAAATTTGGTCCCTAACCTGTGTAAATGGGTCTATATGTTGACTTAGGTGTGAAGGAAGTCAAAGGTATTTTTCATATAGGTCAAAGTGGTCAAAATTGGTCGAAGCGCAATTTCAGCCCGTAAAATGTAGTCGTGGAAATGAGTTGCGTAACGGGTCGTAAAAGTGAAAACTTTTGTTGGGCTTAAAAACATGTTATCTAAAGGTCATATAGGATTTTTGTAAATTTTGTCAAATTTTATAAGCATGGTTTAATAAGGTAAAACAGCCCGTACTTTAGTCAAGTACCGGCGAGAACGAGTAAAAATGGACAACGTAGGTTATAAGAACGAATGGAGTAAAATGAATGATACTTGTTGTTTTTGTTTTTGGCGTGAGTTATATTTGTCTTAAGTGACTTGTATATATGTATTTTATACAGTACCGTAAGTATTTAAATGAGATTACTCATTACGCGTTATTTGTGATAGGTGTTGATTTACCCGGGCATCCGTAACATCGTCAGTGATCACTCCTCGAACTACCGACTACTTAATATCTAAGGTGTGAATTTATAGCCTCGCTTATATTATTTCAAATTGTTTTACCCGCGAGGGAAATGCATGCTAGTTTTTAAAAAGGAACGTATATCATGAATGATTGTTAGACCCGAAAGTTGCCTTAGAAATTGTGTTGAGTACCAAAGTTGCAAAAGTCCCTAAATTCATGAACTATTAACTATTGTCTTGCCCTCGAGTAGGGGGAAATAGCCGCTTATGCAATTTGTAGTACTACGGGGTTAACGACCCAATGCTAGCCGAGAAGCTGTACTTATAGTAAGTTCTGCGGTAGATTATTTTGTATGAGAAATAAGGTATAATTGCAACTGATGCCTTTAGAAGGGGCACTGGTTTCATCTGAATCATGCCGGTATATTACGCGGGTGATTGAGTTAACGGATTAGTGTCATGAGCTTAAACACAATTGTCAGTATCCTGATTATAGTTTGTTTGATCGACAAGACTATAAATGATCACGAATGGTTTTTAATATATATATACGTTCAAATGGATTGTAAAACCTATGAGTTCTACTCAACGTTTTCGTTGACCAAATTTTTGGCATGTGTTTCAGGTAACCGCTGAGAAGTAGGATGGAGCATGCATGGGATGGATGTTGTGTGTACGGCTTGGTGTCCTCTTGTTTTTCCCTCCTTTTCTACTTAAACAATTTTTATGTTTAATGTAATGTGGTTGTAAAACTGAAGTTTTTGGGGTTGAGATTCATGGGGACCGAAAACGCTAAACTCTGTGCACTATTTGGGGTTGGAAAAACTGTGGACATGTATTATCTAACAATTTTAAATGTCGAATTTTTAAGTCGACGTCTTTTTAGCGTCGTTTGATATATCTTGTGTGCAATGAATACTGTGTAGCACCCATGGTTGTAGTTCCGCTGCGCATACCAATTGTGGGGGTGTTACAGATTGGTAATCAGAGCCACGAGTTATAGAGAACTAGGTCGTTTTTGAAAATCCTAAACTATAACTTTTGGTGTCGTAAGAAAAGGGTCCAAGCACACACAACTATCCTGCATGGCTCCGGTAAGATTTATTGTTGTATTTATGGTATTTGACGTATACTTTTGAGTAAAGTATATATGTGGGTAATTATTATATAAGTATGGAATTACTATATGTAGACGTTAAATTTTACGTGAAATATCCGACATCGTAATTTTCATATTAATCATGCATGAGCATCATATTATTACATTTCGGGCATATGTACCACCTTTGCATTGCATTTGCATGCATATATTTATAATTATTGTATAATTACTTATGTACCCTCCGAAATTCGCTGTTATTGCAGGAATGGCCGAGGTACCGCCTAACGATAACGGAAACGATTACGTCGTAGGTCACGAAGGGGGACCGTTTCCTCCGAACCCGCCGGACAATAATAATGGATGGATCGCTCCAAAAGACGAAATAGGGCCGGAAAACGACAATGGCGAAAGTGAGGTGGATAATTTCAGCATGAGTAGTGACGACAATGAGGATTCCGAAGAAGAGCCCGAGGAGCTATTGGATGATGGCATTCCCGAGGATGCCGTATGCCAGACCGAACCCGATTTGTTTCAATCCCCGAGTTCGCCGAAGGGTTTGAGGTACCACCGACCGGTCGTTATGAGCAGCAACCCTTTTATCGCCCGATGGACAATAGTAATGGGAGCAGTGGAGAGTCATCCAAGTCGCCATCGATTCATGAGAATATTGCAAGGGTCTATTTTCCGAGACCGAGTCACTACTGGGATCCCGCAGGTCGTTTGGGGAGGATGGAAAGGTTGATGTATGAACGGTTTGTAGTTGAGACTAGAGTGATTAAGAAGTTTGATAAGACTGAGAGGGAACATCAAAGATTGTTGGAAAGGACTTCAAGAATTGCGTATGATGGGATGATGAACACAAGTGCCATCAACAGTTTGAAATCAATGGTTGCGAATTTAAGTGCTAGTCTTGACCGTGTGAGGGAAGATCAGATGAGGTTGTCGAGGATGCAGAGTTGGGAGCATCGTGTGAAGGATTCATTGCCCCCGGATTGGAGATTCGTGGACGATGTGGAGATGGAGGCGAATGACTTCATGGTTCAGCCGCCTACTGGAGGTGCTTGTATTTCGGTGGGAGGTCAGGTAGCAATTGAGTGTGGATCCACATCAGGGATGAGAAAGGAAACAGAATGTGGGCCAGATGAGAAAGGAAAAGGAAAAGTGGATGATGTGGATGAGGACGTTAGTGATGAGGAAACCGAGGAAGACGACGACGAGCCGCCATCCAAGAGGCCAAGTGGATCACCACATGCCTAGTTACTTGTTTTGTATTTTTCTTTGATCATTGTAATAGAACTATTTTAGACCTTTGTATGATGGTATTATGACGAGAAACTCAAGTACTTGATGTTTTGTGGTGAACGATTGTAGTGGCATTACTTGTCACGATTTTGGTTAATTATCAATACAATCTACGTTACCTTTCATGATCTGTGATATGTCTTAAATTTGATCTTTTGTGGTGTGAATTGATGAATATTAGTAACTCCGTAGTGATGTGTCGTTGTATGTATTTTATGTCTGGGAAACCTGATATGAATACTTACATTGTTTTTCTATTTTTCTTGTCTTGCAGAAAGAGATATTCGATAAAACAATGCCTCCAAAGTTGACTGCCGATCGTGTTAACACCATGATTCAGGAAGCAATAGCTAATGCGTTGCAAGCGGACCGAGCTGGGAGAAATCAGGATCCAGGAAGGAACGCGGGGAGACAACCAGCCCCGAGAGTGTGTACCTATTCTAGCTTTATGAAGTGCGGTCCCACGCAGTTCCGTGGAACGGGTGGAGCCCTAGAACTTAGGCGATGGATTGGAAAAAGTTGAGAGTACGTTTGAAATCAGTGGTTGTGCAGAAGCGGATAAAGTAAAGTTTGCAGCAGCTACGTTTCTGGACGATGCGTTAAGTTGGTGGAATACCCAGGTAGCTACGGTTGGATTGGCTGTAGCGAATGCAAGGACATGGAATGCGACCAAGGCTTTGTTGACTAAGAAGTTTTGCCCAGAGGAGGAATTGGGGCAATTGGAGGACGAATTGAGACATTTGACCTTGAAGAACAACGATATAGCTGCTTACACCAGGAGATTCAATGAGTTAAGTCTTTTGTGTCCGGACATATTTGCCAATGATGCCAAGAAAATGAAGCAGTATATTAAGGGTTTATCTAGCAATATCAAAGGTGAAACAACTTCGTCAAAACCTGGAACGTTTGATGAAGCGGTTCAAATGGCACACGCTTTGATGGACGTTAAGCTTCAGGACAAGCAGAACTACATTGCTGAGGGCAACAAAAGGAAATGGGAGGCAGCACAAGGCAATCAATCCCAAGGCCAGAACCGAGGAGGAAATCGAAACAACCAAGGGCCGAACCGTAATCAGCAGTTTAATCAAAGAAGGAATGAAGGGATGAGGGCAGTGACGAACCCTAGAGGTGTGAAAGTGAACCCCCATTGTGGAAAGTGCAATTTGTATCATGTTGGAAATTGCCCGCCGGCATGCGGCAAGTGTGGAAAGGCAGGTCATAGGACTGCTAGTTGTCGAACGGGAGGAGTAGCCACTGGGGCTAATGCTATCAGGATGAGAGGATGTTATAGCTGTGGAGAAAGAGGGCATGTGCAAGCGAATTGCCCGAAGGCAGGGAACAGACGGGGAGGAAATAATGCGGCTGCTGTGTATCAAGTGGGAACTGCTGATAAACCACAAGGTCCCAATGTGGTTACCGGTACGTTTTTGCTAGACGCTTGTTATGCTAGTATTTTATTTGATTCTGGCTCCGACAAGAGTTTTGTAGACATTAGATTTAGTCGTAATATCGATAGAGAACCGGTGTTGTTAACGACTAGTTATAATGTTGAATTGGCCGATGGAAAAATTGTTAGTACGAATTCTATACTGAAAGGGTGTACCTTGAAGTTAGGAAACTACGCTTTTAAAATCGACTTGATGCCTATAGAGCTAGGATCGTTTGACGTGATTGTGGGAATGGATTGGCTAATGGCGCATAGGGCTACGATCGTCTGTGGTGAGAGATTGGTTCAGATTCCGCTGAGGAATAGGGTTTTAACGGTAAAGGGAGACGAATGCACTTCTCGTTTGAAGGTGATTTCGTGTTTGAAAATGATGAAGTACGTAGAGAGCGGATGCGATGTGTTTTTGGCACAAGTTTCGAGCGATGGTGATGTAGAGGCGAGGATTGAAGAGGTACCAGTTATTCGCGACTATCCGGACGTTTTTCCAGACGAGTTGCCAGGTTTACCGCCTACTCGTGAGGTCGAGTTTCGAATTGATTTAGTGCCAGGAGCTGCGCCGGTTGCACGAGCACCTTATCGTTTAGCACCATCTGAGTTAAAGGAGTTATCGGATCAATTGAAGGAATTGATGGACAAAGGATTTATTAGGCCGAGCTCATCACCTTGGGGAGCGCCAGTGTTGTTCGTAAAGAAGAAGGATGGTTCGTTTAGGATGTGTATCGACTATAGGGAACTCAATAAGCTGACGGTTAAGAATCGGTACCCATTACCGAGGATTGATGATTTGTTCGATCAATTACAAGGTTCCAGTGTATACTCAAAGATCGATTTAAGATCAGGGTATCATCAACTGCGTGTAAGAGAGGAGGATATTCCTGTAACTGCCTTTCGTACGCGGTATGGACACTTTGAATTTCGAGTGATGCCGTTTGGGTTGACAAACGCGCCTGCAGTATTCATGGATCTTATGAATCGCGTGTGCAAGCCGTATCTAGATAAGTTTGTTATCGTTTTCATCGACGACATACTTATTTACTCTAAGAGTAAGGAGGAGCACGAGAAGCACCTGAGAAAGATTTTGGAGTTGTTAAGGAAGGAGAAGCTGTATGCAAAATTCTCTAAGTGTGAGTTTTGGTTGGAATCAGTGCAGTTTCTAGGTCATGTGATTGATAGTGAGGGAGTTCGTGTAGATCCTGCTAAGATCGTAGCGATCAGGGAATGGTCAGCACCGACGACGCCGACTGAAGTTCGACAATTTCTGGGTTTAGCGGGGTATTATCGAAGGTTTATTGAAGGATTTTCGTTGATTGCAAAACCATTGACAAGGCTTACCGAAAAGAATAGGGTGTATGAATGGGGAATTGAGGAAGAACTTGCTTTCGAAACGCTCAAGGATAAGTTATGTTCCGCGCCGATTTTATCATTGCCTGAAGGAACCGAAGATTTCGTAGTGTATTGTGATGCGTCTCGTAAGGGTTACGGAGCAGTGTTAATGCAACGTGAAAAGGTGATAGCTTACGCGTCGAGGCAACTGAGGAAGAACGAGGAGAACTACACGACGCACGATTTGGAATTAGGAGCGGTAGTTTTTGCGTTAAAGTTGTGGAGACACTATCTGTATGGGACAAAGTGTGTTGTATTCACTGATCACAAGAGTTTGCAGCACATTTTAGATCAAAAGGAGTTGAATATGCGACAAAGACGATGGGTTGAACTATTGAGTGATTATGACTGTGAAATTCGCTATCACCCTGGGAAGGCGAATGTTGTAGCGGATGCTTTGAGTAGGAAGGAACGGGAGAAACCTTTGAGGGTTAGAGCTTTAGTGATGAGTGAGAGCGTTGACTTAACCGAAACTATACTGAAGGCTCAGGAGAGAGGTGTAATGAAAGGGAATGTTGAAGCCGAGAACTTGGGACGAATGTTGAAACCTATTTTCGTGATTAGGTCTGACGGACTGAGATATTTTGAGAATCGGATTTGGTTACCATTGTGTCCATCTGAGGAAGGAAAGCCTGGAGTTCGAGAATTGGTTATGAATGAGTCGCATAAGTCGAAGTATTCGATACATCCTGGATCGGATAAGATGTACCACGACCTGAAGAAAGTCTATTGGTGGCCGAATATGAAGGCAGATATTGCTCGTTACGTCAGTAAGTGTTTGACTTGCGCAAAGGTTCAGGCAGAACATAAGAAACCATCTGGATTGTTGGTACAACCGGAAATCCCAGAATGGAAATGGGAGAAAATCGCAATGGATTTTGTGACAGGTTTACCTAGGACTCCTAGTGGATGCGATATGATATGGGTAATTGTGGACAGGTTGACGAAATCTGCTCATTTCTTACCTATGAAGAAGACGGACAGCATGGAAAAACTCGCCAGCGTGTACGTGAAAGAGATCGTCTGTAGACATGGAGTGCCGTTATCGATCATTTCGGATCGCGATAGTAGATTTACGTCGGAATTTTGGAAATCGCTTCAACGTGCGATGGGCACTGAGTTGAGTTTAAGCACGGCTTATCACCCGGAAACTGACGGCCAGAGTGAACGAACGATTCAAACGATGGAGGACATGCTCCGAGCGTGCGTGATCGATTTTGGAGGAAGTTGGGAACGCCACTTGCCTCTAGTGGAATTTTCGTACAATAATAGTTATCATGCGAGTATCAAAGCGGCACCGTTCGAAGCATTGTATGGAAGGAAGTGTAGATCGCCTGTGTGTTGGAGTGGAGTAGGGGAAAGTCAATTGACTGGACCCGAAATGGTTTTAGAAACGACAGAGAAGATCGTGCAGATCAAGAACCGACTACTTGCTGCGAGAAGCCGACAGAAGAGTTATGCCGATAACCGAAGGAAACCGTTGGAGTTTGAAGTTGGAGATATGGTTATGCTCAAGGTATCGCCGTGGAAGGGTGTAATTCGTTTTGGAAAGAAAGGAAAGTTGAGTCCGAGGTATATTGGACCGTTTAAGATCGTTGAACGAATTGGACCAGTAGCGTACAAGTTAGAATTGCCGACCGAGCTTAGTGCTATTCATGACACATTTCACGTATCGAACCTGAAGAAGAGTTTGGCGGACAAGGAATTGGTGATTCCTTTGGACGAGATTCGACTAGACGACAAAATGCACTTTGTGGAAGAACCTGTGGAAATCATGGACCGGGAGGTCAAGCGGTTGAAGCATAGTAGGATTCCTATTGTGAAGGTCCGATGGAATTCTAAGCGTGGACCGGAATACACCTGGGAACGTGAGGACTTTTTCAAGGAAAGGTACCCTCATCTGTTCCAGTAAGACGAAATGTGAGTACAAGAAGAGGCGAGCGCCGGGACGTCGCTCTCTTCAAGGAGGGGTGGATGTGACACCCTAGAATCGAGGTCATTCACGATACCCTAAATTACGCTAATTTTTGAAATTTTTATTAAATTATAATTTCTATAATTTATAAGTATTTTGGTTAGAGCCGATGTTCGAGGTTATAATTTTTACGGTTGACGTTTTAAGAAGGACGATGACGATTACGATCCCGAGGGATGCCCAATTTCATATAATTTTTGACGATTTATCGATAATGTAATTTTTCGAGAATTTTATTTACGGTTCGTGTTAAGTTGAGTCGGGTGAGTTTTATAGCCTTCCGAGTACATTTAAAGTATCCCAAAAATATTTTGGAGCATTCGGGAAGATTTCCGACTCCCGTAAAATTTTCAAAATTGACAAATGAGTCAAACCCGCAAAGTTTTGAGGACGTTTTTCATTTAAGGACAAAAGAAGCCAAAAATTGCACAAAGGTCCCTCCTAACCCATCAAAAGGGCCAAAATGACTAAACACACAAACACATACAAAACATTTCACAAAAATCAAACACCCACTCCCTCTCTTCTCTCTCAAACCCACGGCACACCCCAACCCACACAAAAATCCACCAAAAATCATTTTCCACTTGATTTTTCAAAAATCTAAGGTTAGACCACACTTAGTTTGGTCATTCCCCACATATTCATGTACAAAAATCCAACATGCATTGATAAAAATTTTTCAAGATTTTTCATATGATCCAAATTTATTTTTGAGGCTAAAAGAGCTAATGCATGTTGATAATTTAGTGTTATGGAAGTATAAACACCATGAAAACCCACCAAAATCAATTTGGTTGTGGTGATTGGGTCACCCAAACCCCACGGCAAAGGGGGTGTTTGGGGAGCCATGGTGGTTGTTGATTTTGCATGTTGTTGTTATGTTTGGTTTGTTGTTTTAGGATGATTCATATAGGTTTTATTACTTGCATGTTTATTTTCTTTGATTCTTGATATTGAGATTGGTTGATCAATAGGGGTAGGATGGAAGTTTGATGTTAGGATATGTTTGGGAAGGCTTAGGATGAAGTTTAGTGTTGATTAGAAGTCTTGGAATCGAGTCTAAGCATGTTTTTGGTATGGTCATTTTTAGGCAGAAACATTTGGTCTATTTTATAAAAATGATTTTTGTTCCAGGTCTTGAAAACTAAATGTAGTGATAGAGGGTTTTTCTAGCTTTAATTTGGTATAAGGTAGAGCCCGTGACTCAAAACGAGCTAAAAGTTATGACATTTTAAAGATCGGGTACCGGGAGACGAGGACTTTCACAATCCGAATTTGTGCAAAGTTTTAGTCAAATCCCGAGGGTCACAAGTATAATTTGGTAAATGGTCAAGGGTCAAAATTTGGTCCCTAACCTGTGTAAATGGGTCTATATGTTGACTTAGGTGTCAAGGAAGTCAAAGGTATTTTTCATATAGGTCAAAGTGGTCAAAATTGGTCGAAGCGCAATTTCAGCCCGTAAAATGTAGTCGTGGAAATGAGTTGCGTAACGGGTCGTAAAAGTGAAAACTTTTGTTGGGCTTAAAAACATGTTATCTACAGGTCATATAGGATTTTTGGAAATTTTGTCAAATTTTATAAGCATGGTTTAATAAGGTAAAACAGCCCGTACTTTAGTCAAGTACCGGCGAGAACGAGTAAAAATGGACAACGTAGGTTATAAGAACGAATGGAGTAAAATGAATGATACTTGTTGTTTTTGTTTTTGGCGTGAGTTATATTTGTCTTAAGTGACTTGTATATATGTATTTTATACAGTATCGTAAGTATTTAAATGAGATTACTCATTACGCGTTATTTGTGATAGGTGTTGATTTACCCGGGCATCCGTAACATCGTCAGTGATCACTCCTCGAACTACCGACTACTTAATATCTAAGGTGTGAATTTATAGCCTCGCTTATATTATTTCAAATTGTTTTACCCGCGAGGGAAATGCATGCTAGTTTTTAAAAAGGAACGTATATCATGAATGATTGTTAGACCCGAAAGTTGCCTTAGAAATTGTGTTGAGTACCAAAGTTGCAAAAGTCCCTAAATTCATGAACTATTAACTATTGTCTTGCCCTCGAGTAGGGGGAAATAGCCGCTTATGCAATTTGTAGTACTACGGGGTTAACGACCCAATGCTAGCCGAGAAGCTGTACTTATAGTAAGTTCTGCGGTAGATTATTTTGTATGAGAAATAAGGTATAATTGCAACTGATGCCTTTAGAAGGGGCACTGGTTTCATCTGAATCATGCCGGTATATTACGCGGGTGATTGAGTTAACGGATTAGTGTCATGAGCTTAAACACAATTGTCAGTATCCTGATTATAGTTTGTTTGATCGACAAGACTATAAATGATCACGAATGGTTTTTAATATATATATACGTTCAAATGGATTGTAAAACCTATGAGTTCCACTCAACGTTTTCGTTGACCAAATTTTTGGCATGTGTTTCAGGTAACCGCTGAGAAGTAGGATGGAGCATGCATGGGATGGATGTTGTGTGTACGGCTTGGTGTCCGCTTGTTTTTCCCTCCTTTTCTACTTAAACAATTTTTATGTTTAATGTAATGTGGTTGTAAAACTGAAGTTTTTGGGGTTGAGATTCATGGGGACCGAAAACGCTAAACTCTGTGCACTATTTGGGGTTGGAAAAACTGTGGACATGTATTATCTAACAATTTTAAATGTCGAATTTTTAAGTCGACGTCTTTTTAGCGTCGTTTGATATATCTTGTGTGCAATGAATACTGTGTAGCACCCATGGTTGTAGTTCCGCTGCGCATACCAATTGTGGGGGTGTTACAAGTTGTGACCTAGACCTTCCACGTAGTACATTCTTGAAATTATAACATTCCCAATATGATATTCACCATAACCCATTATCTTTGCAATATGATCATTCCCAAATCTAACCATACCAACAAACTTGCTGACGAAATTTCTGAGCTGAGAGCGATCTCCGGTCATATGCTTGGAGCAACCAGAGTCCAAATACCAGAGAACAATTTGGACCACCTGTTTTCAACAACAACAGTAGACAATGCATTGGAAACTATTGGTTCCGGAGTGTTAGCAGATATAGATATAAGATTATCAGAATTGCTAACATTTGTTTGACCCTTAGATTTCCTACGTTTTCTAATGTGAGTTTTAGCACTAACAGGTTTTACTGTTCCAACTTTCTTATTTTTTGGATTATTCGCGGGCACTACAGTGGGAGTAGACCTATTTAAAGGGCACTTGGTTCCTACAGTAGTGTCGGTGTTCCTAGTTAAAGGACACGCTTGTGTTTTGGTAGCCTTGGTACTCCTAGTTAAAGGGTACGCTTTCTTCGCTGTAGTGGGTGTGATCCTAGTCAAAGGGCACGTATTTCCTACTATAGTGAAAGTTCTACCAGTGGGGCGCCACATCCAACCAACTTGGTTTAACACTTTCCCAGTCGGTTTCCATTCTAATCCATTTTTCCGGGCATGCATCTCATTCACATGGTCAATAAGGCAAGAATCATGACGACTAGAAAACATACATTCATTGCAATTCCAACATTTTAAATTAGAATTCACAGTAGGCTTAGAACGCTGCACAACCGCAGAGCCTTTAGGTTTAGCTACATGATTCTTTTTATTCAAAACAAAAATAACATTCCTAGGATGGGCTTCTACTTTCTTCTTCACTTGACTACTAGATGGGGGCAAGATCCTGTCATTCTTCTTGTTTCGCTTAAGCTTAGATCTTTGAGCCTTAGTAGTGGTGCTTACTCCTGTAGAAGGCAACACGAGAATATTAGAAGCTGGTTTTGATTCCGCCTTATCTTTAGTGACCAACGTTTGAGATGGTTTAGTCCTAGGGCCCTTGTTAAGTGGTGTGACGGCTATAAGGGTTCTTTTGATTGCACTAGAGGACGATGCTGAGATAGTGGCTGCGTTATCCACAACATTCTTACCTTTGAGAGTACGAAGTGTTTCCTTTAACTCAGCCAAGACCAGATTCTTATCACAAATTTGTTCCCTCAAATCAGATATTTCCATCGACTTTCGATTCAATTGTTCAATCAATGATTGAGTCTGTGCAGTGGTATAAGCACATACAGGCTTTACTGAATCGAAGAGTCGGGTATTTTTCTGTTTTAAGTTATCAACTTTGGACAAAATCTTGGAAACTCGATTATCTAGATCAAGTTTAAGATTCTCAGCGGCCTCAAGTACGTTCACACAGTTAAGCTCCTTAGATTTCTCTATGTCTATCGGCAAAGATTGAGCAACCTTGTCACTTGGCTGACGCTGTTTTGATTGTAAATTCAATCGAAATTTTTTTTCAAAATTTGCATCATCGATATTAACACCTTCGAATGACGTTTCAAAGATTTCTTGAATAAATTTTTGCTTGCATTCAAGCGAAATACAATGTGTTTGAATCTCATCAAAACGTTTTGAAAGCGATGAATATGAATCTTGAAGCTTTAAAAATTCAGCGTCAGATTCGTGACAAGTACTATCTACCACAGTATCCACAGATTCAACATTATGCACAATAGAAACATTATCAACACTTGTATTCACACAGACAGAAACTATATCATGAGACATCACTTGATTCAGAAGCAGATCATTATGGCGTGAAACCCGTTCTATTTCAAGTAAACTGTTTTCATAAGCATCTTCCATTTCATTGAAAACACGTCTAACTTCTTCTATTTCCAAAAACAAATCTTGATCAATATTACGAAGACAAGCTTTAACATTGTTTACAAACGGAACAATTTCATCTCGAAACGCAGCTCTAGTGTGCTCAAAGTTCCATTCACCTTCCGTTATGGACGTGGCCGTCGTACGTTCCAAAATGACCTTGTCAAAATCGGCTAAGTGTTGGTGAACCGTATTTAAGTTAACGGACGCCTTACTTACCGGTGGAATTAACTTCGTTAAATCCTTTTTGACGAGTGTAGGAGACGTACTAGGAAGGTTTTCATTTGACAAACTTTGGGGCACAAGAACTGTTAATTCTGCTAATTCCTTTTGTAAGCGAATGCGTGTCTTTTTCGAAAATTGATCTTTGTTATGTTGATCATAATCAATTGTATGGAATTTTGAAAGCATTTTAGAATGAGTTTCATCCCCACGTGATTGTGTCTCCTCAGTACTACGAACAAAAGGTGCTTCTTTCGATTTGCCAATTATGGTCATATCATAAAGGCCGGGAATATATTCCTGAGCTTGTTTTGCATAACCGGGTTTAGGTGGTAAATCTTGAAGACGCTTAAGTTCGAATTCTTTAAATGATTTAGTTAAAAGATGAACCTTTTCTGTGGAAGCGTATTGTTTTAAAAGCTGTTGTTCTTTGAATTTAAGAAGTTTGGTAGCATTAATTTCTGATTCAACCTTTTTAGACTCGAGAGTTTCGAAATCCATTTTAAGTTTCTGAAAATCATTGACAACCGACTCTTTTTCTTTTAATTCATTGGAAAGATTAGCTTTTAATGATTCTATTTCTTTCAAGTGTTCAATCTTTTCAAAACGAAATTGGTCAAATTCAGAACATGTTATTTTCTCTTCTTGAGGGATCATGTCAAAAGTTTTGACCTTTTCTTTATGCAACGCAAGCTCAGCAGTTAGGGTGGAATTCGTATCTACGAATTGTCTGAGGGCCATATGCATTTGATCAATAATATGTTTAGGCACCATGACCAAATCATGTTGAGCATAAGATTCCATACCCGTCGTAGCATTTGGTTGAGGTTCACACAAATGTGTAGAATTGGGTACCACATCATTTGAGTTACTAGTTCCTGAATGCTGTTCGAGGTTGTCATTTTCATGCCCAACTTGATGTTGGTTATCATCAATATTATTAGATGTGGTTGGTACCTCACTGATGACATCAGAACCATAGTGAGAGAGATTAGCAACGAGAGCAGCTTGGGCAGAGTGAATGTCATCACAATCAGAATCATATGCGTCAAGGTCATCTGCTTGATAAGCTGCATTAGAAGTAGAAACGACAACAATGCCTTCAGTATCTGCTGCCCCTGGGTCTGCAAGAAATGCTAACTCCTCTGAATCCAAAATCTTCCCCTTAGACTGAGCATCTACCAAATACATCTTCTCACGAAACCATGCATCATCCCTCCTCCTTTTCGGCTGAGTACATTCCCTAGCCATATGACCTTGTCCTCGGCAATTGTAGCAAGTCACAACCTTCTTAGGACCAATAGGACTCCCATTTCCACTAGCTTGAGAATTCACAGCTTGATTGTTCCCAGTCCTTGTAGGAGGTCCATATGAATTTTGCCTTCCCTGAATAGGTTGCACCGTCACTTGACCATCTTGAACAGTGGCTTGTTGTCGAGGATTTGATGAGGTGCGGAGCTGATTGTTTGTTGGTGGAAATCCTCTAGTTGCAACAAGTTTTGTCAAGTAAGCGGTGAGATGGTTTAGTACATCAGCTAGCGTATCATTTGGAGTAAAGACCGGTGCTTGGATTGGTGGAAGTTCATTAGAGTAGAAAGCTTGTGCTGGTTGTGCTTCTATTGGAAAATATCCTTGTTGAGGAGTATAGCCCAATGGAGAAGTGTTGGTTTATGATGGTGATGTTTGATATGGTGGTTGCTGTTGAAAAGATTGTTGATGAACACTTTGTTGATATTCTTGCTGTGGCATCATTGGTGGTTGATAAGATAGTTGATGTGGTTGCTGATAGTTGTGTGGTGGTGGCTGCTGCAAGTATGATGGTTGCTGATAAGTATAAGCCATGTTTTGTTGAGAAGCATACATGGCAAGTGGATCATGAACTTGAGGTGTAGACAACCGAGCCTCGATCACATGGCATTCGTGTTGTTGAAGAAAAGCTTGAAGTTGATCCACATTGGTGCTATGCAAGTCCTTAGCCAATTTAACATCCGTCACGTATTTTTTTCCATTCTGGAGGAAGAGTGTTCAAATACTTGGTGTTCAATTGAAAGGTAGGAATTGCCATGCCATAAATATTAAGCTCATTCAACAATAGGGTAAATCTCAGATAGTAGTCATTGAGAGTCTCCCCTGGCACATAGGCAAACTTATCAAACGCATCATAAAGCTTACACTCTCGTTCTTGTTTAGTTAACGAGGTGCCTTGCATTAGAACCCGAATTCTATCCCATAACTCTTTGGCAACTTTATGTTTGCTGACGAGTTTGTAGACATCTGGAGGAAGGGCTTGGAGAATGATGTTTGTAGCATACTTATCACATTTATCTTGAATCTTCATATCTCCAGTCAATTCACCCGTTGTGCGAGGACGAGTGGTCGTGCCTTCCGTCACTGTACCATAATCTAATGGTCCATTGAGCACCGATGCCCAAATGAGATGTCCATTCTCCTTGTTCAACATATAAAGTTCCATTCGGGAAGCCTATTCCTCATACATAGTCTTCACCAACATTGGTGGACGATTATCCGTACCCGAGAGGATGGACTTATCCGTAAGAGATGTGTACTCCATTTCGATAAGTTAAATTTACAAACAATGATCGAACAATGAGAGAAAGTAAATGTGCTTGTTGTCGTGTGTTGAAGTCGAGAAACTATGTTAAAATCCCCTAAAATTGTCTTCGTGAGAAACCAAAAATTCCACTGCAAGATTACACTCGAATCGAAATTTTCTAAATCACGTTTTTCGAAAATCTTGAAAAAATCTTGAAAATTCCAAAGATTTCGCAATGCTTAGATTTTGCAATGATTCAAATTCGCAACTCCTTGTAGGATTTCGCAATTCACAGAAATTCGCAATAATCTGACAATTCCTCAATCACTATGCAAGATTTCGCAATTTTCAAAGAAAAACTCCAAGATTTCGCAATCAGCAATGATAATTGCGAAATTATACCCAGTGCAAGAATCCGCAACTTTTGAAGAATCCGCAATACTCTGAAAAGATCAAATCCGCAATACTCTGAAAAGATCAATTTTGCAATACTCTGAAAAGATCAATTCCGCA
Source organism: Glebionis coronaria (assembly GCA_025667525.1). Lineage (NCBI taxonomy): Eukaryota > Viridiplantae > Streptophyta > Magnoliopsida > Asterales > Asteraceae > Glebionis > Glebionis coronaria. The sequence continues at coordinate 203,730,777 of CM046878.1, read as the reverse complement.
ATACTCAACAAAGATCAATTCCGCAATACTCAACAAAGATCAATTCCGCAATACTCTGAAAAGATCAATTCCGCAATACTTTGGATTCAATTCCGCAATGCCAATTGCGAAATTATGACAAGATTTCGCAAATGTCCAAGATTCCGCAATTAAGCCAGGAATTCGCAACTTTGCAAGGTACAAGATTTCGCAATAAAACTAACAATTGCGAAATTGTACCAGATATACCGAAAATTGCTAAGAACAAGGAATACGAATTGTACTATAGGAAATACGAATTTTGATGCCAAAAATGAATCCAAACACTCAAAAATTTTGCGTTTTTGAGCGATCCAAGTAACCCAAATCACTAATACGTGTATGTAGATGATATTGGTGAAGATCAAACCACAAAAAACACCAAAAAAAAAATTTTGGACGTGGGATTAGGGGTTAAAGACACACGAATTTCTTTAAACACAAACATAAAAACTATACACTCATCCCATGGCTCTTGATACCATTTTCATGATTTGGCTTGTAAATCTTGCTTATGTTTTTAGAGAGAGAAAGAGATAGATAGATGGTGGATTAAACACAATTCTAGAGAGAGAAACCAAAGTGAACTATGTGAAAAATGATTAACCAAACCCCTCTCCATCAAAGGAGAGGGTTTATATACCCAAGCCCTTGTCATGGGCTTGGGCTTACATTTTGGGCCGGCCTACACATGTTGCAGGCTAGGCTTGTTCTTGTTTAATAAATAAAGAAAGTTAACTAACCTACGAGCTATTACATGGACTATTAATGGAGTGACCGATCCTTCTTAATACGTAAAACGTATTTCCAACAATACTGAAAGACATGTCGAGAAGAATATTTTTGGATTTTCAAAGATTTTTCATTTTGTATTTTGCTTTTTCATTAATATTTACATGTAGATGTGTGATAGATGAATCAAGCAGGCTTCTTTTCCAGAATCTCTAGTTCTACTGGAGTCAAACATCTCATACCAATTTGCCTAACAAGATACGCAAACCTCTCTTTCGAAAGAGCTTTTGTAAACAAGTCAGCTAATTGGTAATCAGTTCCAACAAAGTATAATTCAACGATACCCTTTTCAACTTGTTCCTTAATGAAGTGATATCTGACATAATTGTGCTTCGTGCGGGAATGCTGTACTGGATTACAGGAGATGGCTATGACAAACTTTGAGTCACAGTACATAGGTACTTTATCAAAGTGGAAGCCATAATCCGTGAGTTGTGTTCTCATCCATAGAACTTGAGCACAACACGCAGATAAAGACACATACTCCGCTTCGGCTGATGACAGTGACGTGCAATCCTACTTCTTGGAAGACCATCCCACAGGCTTATCTTGACCTAGAAATTATGCACCACCAAAAGTAATTTTTCGTATATCAAGACACCCTGCATGATCAGAATCTGAATAGGCCGTTAGAAAGAAACTGGTTTCCCTCGGATACCAGAGTCCCATGTGAATGGTATTCTTAAGGTACCGAAAGATCTGTTTAACCTCCTTGAGGTGCTTTTCAGTGGGTCGTGCTTGATATCATGCACAATAACACGTAGCATGTGATATATCTGGTCGGCTTGCTGTTAAGTATATGAGGGTGCCGATAATGGAACGATATTTCGTTTGATCTATGGCATCTCCCACTAAATCAGCATCTAGGGATGTGGTTGACAATGGTGTCCCAACGGGGTCACATGAGGTCATACCATGATTTTTTATTATCTCTTGATAATACTTAGCTTGGTTTATAAAGATACCACTTGGGGATTGGTGAACTTGAATTCCTAGAAAGAATTTTTGTTCACCCATCATTGACATTTCAAATTTGTTGTGCATTACTTTTTCAAACCATTTTGAAAGTTTTGGGTTTGTGGACCCGAAAATAATGTCATCAACATAAATTCGCACTAGCAAAATGTCATCCCCATATTTATAAGTGAACAAAGTTAGATCAATGGAACCTTTTGAGAAACCTCTGGAGACCAGAAATTTTGAGAGCTCGTCGTACCACTCCCTTGGAGCTTGCTTGAGTCCATAAAGTTCTTTGTGAAGACGATACACCTTGTCAGGTTAATGAGGATTGACGAATCCTTCCGGCTGCGTGACATAGAATCCCTTATGTGCAGGATAAGCAAAAAAATCCTGACCGCTTCCATTCGAGCAAGTGGTGCAAATGATTCTTCAAAATCAATACCCTCTTATTGGCCATACCCTTTAGCCACTAGCCTTGATTTATTCTTGATGATCGTGTTCTCTTCATCCATCTTGTTTCCCAGATCCATTGAAGATATAATGGTATTACATCGTATGGTCTGTCAACAAGTTGCCAGACTTTAAGTCTTTCAAATTGTTGAAGTTCGTCCATCATCGATCCAATCCAAGCATGATCAGCCATGGCTTCTTTGATATTTTTTGGTTTAGCTGAACTCACGGCGAGTGCGAACATACAAACATCGCCATCGGTGTTAAGTTGTCGTCTTGTGCGAACAGGCTGTGAAGGGTTTACAATTACTTGAACCAAAGGATGATCTCGGGACCAATGATGTGTTGAAGGATGTCGTTGATAGAACGTATGCATATTTGACGGATCAACATGGCGAGTAGAAGACTCTCCTGTTTCGTGAACCGGTGTACCGAATGGGTTGATAAATTTGTCTTCGTCAGATAATGCATTGTCTGCTTGATTTGTGTTCTCTGGAGCAATGACAGTAGTTGTGGATGTTGTAGGAGTGGTTGTGGATGTGATATTCTGAGGAGGAAAATCTGCCGCAACTCGTGTTGAAGTATATAAAGTTGTATCTTTTTGTTGACGATGATCGGTATCATCATTCTTATCATGAGTGACAGCGGAAGACTTTGATACAACTTGTTTCTCCCCCGTGAATATTCATCATACATAGGTCCATATAACATTTCCAACTCTTCAATTGTCGTGTTGACTGTCATATCAGCTCTTGGAACATTTCCTTGAACCAGCTTTGAACTAGATGGTTCATTGATGTAGTCTTGAGTTTCGAGTTCCGTGCGGTTGTGAACGGAAGTCGTTTGTCGTTGTGGTTTGGGACTTAAACTGTTTTGTTCAAGTGCCATTTCTTATAATTCATCAAATCTGATATGAATAGTCTTGACTATCAGTTTTGTTCTCTTGTTGTAAACTCTATATCCCTTAGACTGAGTTGCATATCCCACTAGAATACATGCATCACCTTTCTCTTTCATCTTATCCAAATTTTCACCATCTCGAATTATGTAACAAGTACAACCAAAAACATGAAGGTGTTTGAGTGAAGGTTTTCGATCATGGATTATGTGATATGGTGTATTTTCGTGTCTTGGGATAATTAAGGATCGGTTTTATGTGTAGCATGCAGTTGACACGGCTTCGGCCCAAAAGTATAGTGGAAGTTTTGAAGCGGATAATAATGTTCGAGCAGCCTCAACTAAAGTACGGTTTCGTCTTATAACAACGCCGTTTTGTTCGCGTGTTCGAGCAATAGATGTTTCATGTTCAATTCCTTCAGCTTCAAAATAATTTCTCAGAGTTGAATTCAAAATTTCTGTGCCTCTGTCAGTACGAACCACTTTTACTTGAGCTTGAAGACCACGTTGTATCAGTTTAAGGAAGCTGATGAGAACTTCGGGTGTTTCATCCTTGGACCTCAAGAAGTGACTCCATGTGTACCTTGAGTAATCATCGACAATTACCATAACATATTTCTTCCCATTGATACTATGAACACGCATGGGACCACACAAATCTATATGAAGAAGATCTAACCGTCCTTTAGAGCTTGGTGTAGTCTTTGTCTTAAAGCTGCTTCGTTTAGCTTTACAAAGCTCACAAGAAGAACAAAGATGATCTTTGATGAATTTCAAGCTTGGATGGCCTCTCATAATATCTTTCTTAGAAATCAAGTTGATGGTATCAAAGTTGAGATGAGATAAACGTTGATGCCATAACCATGCCTGACTCGTTGAAGCTTTAGCCATGAAGCAAATTGGAGTTGATGAAGTTGTGTCTTGTAGTGAGATTGTGTAAAGATCAATACCCCGTGTACCAGTAAGTAAGTCATTCCCATCATAATCACGAACAAAACATGTCTTCTTTCTGAAAGCAACCTCCAAATCCGCATCACAGAATTGACCAACCGAGAAAAGATTATAATTGAGCCCTTCGACGTAGTATACCCTTTTTATCGTTATATTTCCCTGAACCAAATCTCCATATCCTAGGATCGGTGCAATTTGATCATTTCCGAATCGGACCATACCCAGGAACTTCTCCACGAAGTTAATTAGAAGCTTGAGATTCCCCGTCATGTGCTTCGTGCATCCGGAGTCCATTATGAAGAGAATTATTTGTATCACCTGAAGAAGAGTTAGAACACGATGGAGCATTTGCTAAATTGGATACCATAGTAGTTGTGATTGTAGAATCATTAGTGTCCTTAGCAAAATTTAAAGGCATACTAACACTCGTTGTCACATTTTCTGTCCTAACTTTAGGCATCCATTTATATCCTAGAGGACATTGATTAGCAAACCACCATTTCCAATACTTGCTAGAAGACTCATATAATTCTTTAATTCTGCTTCTAGGGTTCTTAGTGGTGGAGTCTGATGCATTACTTTTCTGAGTGGGGGTTGCACCAGAATGGTTCACTTTGTGTTTGGGTTTACTAGCACTAATAGGCATCGCAACTTGCTTCTTAGTTCTAGTTTCTACGCCTTTGAAATTATTCATAGAACACATAGAATGATTAGCATTAGCATACTTTCCACATTTGACACAAACAAATTTAACATTCATAGCATTCAAATCATTCAAATCATTCAAATCGTCATTACATGCGATTACAGACTTTTTATTCTTAAAAACATTCAAATTCCTAGGGTGTTCTTCTAGTTCCTTCATCTTCCCTTGACTCTTGTGTTTCCAGACCTTATCATTCACTTGAGTGCTCTTAAGCTGAGGCCGGCTAACACTAGCAGTAGAGACTACTCCTGTAGTAGAAGACACACAAATATTAGTGTTTCTAGAAGTCTGAGGTGAGTGACTAACTTTGTTTGTGGGTTTAGTGGTCATTCTATACATCCCTGGTTTAATCACATTATTGTGCTTAACGCTTGGTGCTATAGCATTCCTTATGGGTTGGGTATGTGGTAACTTTTCCTTTCCATCCATCTTGGGGGCAAACACAGGTTTTGCAAACGAAGAATTTGAGAAAGCAGATGGTTTTCCCAAGATAGAGGATCCATTCACTCTAGAGGCATTGGGTTGTCTAACAACAAGTTGCTTAACGCTAGGTTACATAACTTTCCCACCCATCTTAGCAACGAGTTTCTTCAACTCTGCTATTGCTATGTCTTTTTCTTGTAACTGAGCTTCCAAATCCGAAATATCAAGACTTTTTTCGTTTAATAATCGACATGACTCAGATAATTTTACTTCTAAAGGTGTATCATTTGAAAAGCTGCCAACTTTCTTTTGCAAAGCAAGTTCAAGTGAGTGACAATGTTTTTGAAGATAATCATATCTATGTTGAAGTTACGAAAACTCTTTTTGGTCAACTTTATTCGAAAGCTTAGTTTCAAGATGTTCACATTCTTTAACTTGATCAAGATATTTGCATGCAACATCAGAATATTCATCAATATCAGCACAAGATGTAATATAAGCACACATAATATCTTTTGAGAGACATTCATGTAAGAGTAGATCATATGCTGTAGAAAAGTCGTCTCTTTCAGGTTGATGGTCGTTCACTTCTTGTTCAAGAGATTCCACATATTTCAAATCATCAAACATTTCTTGCTTAATTAGAGTTTCAAATTCCAAAATATGTTTTTTCCTTCTTTTCGCAAGCAGAATCAAAATACTTTTCACAAACACAGTTATATCGTGAGGAATTTCTTTGTCTCCTTTCGAAAGTTCACGTTTTTTTGCAGTCATCATCAACAACCTTTTTGAAATTTTCAATGTTACTCTTGAGAATACTAAGTGCTTGCTTACTCTTGCTTACAGAACCATTATATGGCAAATAGTCAATAAATTTTGAAACATTAGTTTTCTTAGTGGCAAAAGCTTGTCTCCATTTAATTCTTATTTGTTCACATTCGAAAAATGTTTGCTTACGAGTTTTTTGTGTTTGCGGTTTGAAAAGACCATAAAGACTGTTTTCATAAGCATAATTATATGGTTTAACAAATTCTTTATTAACTTTTGGTCAACTTGTTAATCTCATTCTAATCCATAACACACAATATTAATGATATTTAGAGAGAGAAAGAGAAGAAGTTAGTGAGAGAAAGTAGAGAGCTTTTGATGGTTAAAACATAAATAGAGAGAGAAAGAATTATGAATCAACACCCTCTTCCACACATGGAAGAGAGTATATATATGCCACGTTTAGTGGGCTTGTTCATGCTTGGGCTTACGCCCCTAACTTATACAATATTAGCTTATAGTCCAAGCCCGGTTTTCCCGACTAACCTATTACAATACAAAACCTTTAACAACTAAGATGACCTATTACATTCTTGTTCGACTATATAAAATATAGGGCTAACAATCTCCCCCAATGTATTAGTCATCTTTAAAATGCATAAGATGATTGAGTGAATACATTCTTGTGGAGGTGATCTTCCTTCTTAGGTCTTGTATCTTGGTCTTAATCTTGTTTACAACGACTTTGTTCCTTCATGCTTTTGTGATCTTTATCTTGAGCCTTTGTCTTTTGACTTTGAGTGCTTGGGATCTCCATCTTGTGCTCTTTGTGACTAAGATGACCTATTCCATTCTTACATTGTTAGGTATCTTGATTATCGCCATCTTGTGCTCTTGTGACTTCTTTAACACCCCCAAATTTACACGCAGCGGAATACATCTTTGGGTGCTAAACAATGATACAACAACACATAATTTATAAATAACGACTCAAAAAAAGACGATTTAGATTTATCGTTCCTAAAACATTTGTCAGAGTAGCGTAGTCCCAAGTAATCGTTACCAAAAGATAAGTTAAAACAACATATTAGTTTGTTTTAAAAATGGAACGATAATTAAATCAAAGAGTTTGAACAACAAAAGTAGTGCACAACTTCATTCCCGTGACCTCCAAGCTTCCACTTCTTGAATACCTGAAATACATGTGAGTAAAACAATCAGCAAAATTGCCGAGTGAATCTATAGGTTTATGAAATCAATTTGAACACAAGCAAAGATTATAAGTTTGTGGCATGCTTATAAGCATCAAATAATAATTTGCATCAACAGTGATAATTGTATATAGCATAAATTGCAATAAGCTCATGGAACCGAGCCCTTAGACACTCCCATATCAGTCTAATAAGACGAGAGATTTATTAATTGTCGGTTACCTCTAGATTTTTGGTACATTGCCGTATACCTGACTTCTCAATACAATATGCTCAAACAGTGTGGAGGTCGGGCCTAAGCTTCTATGACAAGTCCACAAAAACTGAACCGGGGCGGCTTCCCCCATAGATCTATTAATTGTACTAGCGGTTAACCCATCATAGGTTAATTAACGGTCCATAATTGAGGTTTTAACAAAGGCAATCACTTAATGCAATTTAAAGGCAACCACGGGTCCATTCATAGAGGGACAAAGCATACCATAAAAATCTTGTGTTCTAAGTTTATAAAAACATGTATTCCCCCTCGCGGGTTTAAAATCATTTAATAACTAGTATAAAGCGAGGCTATATACTCACCTTAGCCGATAGTAGTAATGAGACGATCGCCGACGATAGATGATGCCTTTCAAACACGAGAACCGCAACCTATCAAATGAGGTGCGTTCATTAATAATAGACTCGAGAAATAACCCATACATAAGAATATAAAACTCGACTCATAAAATCACGACAAAATCGAGAGAAAACGATACAAGTGATACTATTACACTCTCCTATATATTCATTTTATTATTCTATGTCTTTAATAAAAATCTGCCGGAACATACCGAATATCCAAGCCGTTTTCCCATACTTAAACATATCAAATTTTTATGATACTACTCAGAGAACTCACTTACTATATGTAGAAAGTCCTCCCAAGAGCCCATTAAAAGATTTTACTTCTAAAGTTCCCTGCCCGACTCATCTTTGAATCACAAAATCCGGACAGTTTAGCGACCTTGACTTACGAAACCATTTTGACCATTCTAAACATCTCCATTTGTAAAACCGACACTTGATTCTGAAAATAGACTCAAAATGCTAAACTTTGAGCCTGAGAACAGCCCTTGAATCATTTTGAAACTCATTTTATAGTCCCCGAGATTCGATCTAAATATCGACAACAATTTTCGGATTGTGTCGACACTCGTCTCCCGGTACACGAAAATCAAACTAGTGTATCTTCCACCTCGTTTGGAGTTGGAAGGCCTACTTTATATCAAATCGAAGCTAACGAAATTCTCTACGACATAATCCCATAATAACAACCTATATTCAGACTTAAGATTTCCGAAAATGACCTCAAACCTACTGTCCAAAATTGACTATTAACATCTCTTACAAAATCATGTTTTTGATCAATTCCAACAACTTTTGTCATCAACCTAAGCCCCTAATATCATCATAAACCATTCCTAACACTTGTATCATCATCAAAATCAAAAATCCAAAAATTAAAAATCAACTTTTTAACAAAAACATAACATGAAAATCTCTTGATCATCAATACTAACACATGCATACAACAAATTTGGACCAAACATCACCAACTTTTCTTGAAAAATTAATATGGTTGCATGTTTATAAAAATGGTACCAAAATACTCACAAGATGATTTTAGGATAGGGACTTTGCTTGGTTTCTCTTGAATTTGGCTTAAAAAAATGTTGATGATGGTTTTAGGTGATGGTGTTGGAAGGTTTGTACAAGGAGGAGGGGAGAGGATTTGTGTGATTTTTTTAGTAAGATAAATGAGAAAGTTTTAGTGGAAAAACTTTATATAGTGTAGGTAGGGTGTAACTTGTAGATATTGGATAGTTTTGGACTAAAATGTAGCTTTTAAGTTAAAAAGCGGGAAATGACTATTAGTAAATTTTACAAATATTTATGGGACTCGGGTTTCGTAAAAATACTTAAAAGTTTAAACCCACACGAAAAATAATAATATAACGACTCGATACGTAATTAAAACAATATCGTCGAAAATATTGAATATCGAAACGATCGATAATAAAATATAAAATTTTAGGCATCGGTCGGTATCGCGATTACTAGTAGTCCTCGTTACTCGTAAAAATATTAAAATATAATATTTAATATCGGTTTCAACTTAAACCGTTAAGCATAATAGTATTTAACGTTATAAAATACTTCAAAATAATTGAAAGTAGAATTAAATTATGACCTTATTTTTACGGGTTTTACATCCTCACCACCTTAAGGGAGCGACGTCCCGGCGCTCAACTCGCCTCATACACGAGTTGTTCACTACCCGGAAGGATGAGGGCATTCCTTATAAAGAAGTCTTCACGTTCCCACGTGAATCTCGATCCACGATCTCCACTGGTTCTTTTACAAAACGCAACGTGTCGTCAAGTTGTATCTCACCAAAAAGGAATAAATAAATCCTTATCCACCAGTCACCCGTCAGGCTCAACACATCAAATTTTATGAATCACACGAAGCTCATTCGATAACAAGAATAGATGACAGGATTTTCGGATAAGTCCAGTTAAAAAGAATGTTGCAAATTAAAGGATATCCATCGGCCGGATAGCCATGGACACACATCAAAAAGAACTAACAAGAAAAACATTTTCGTCATCGGAGAGTGCTCACACGCGGGTCCCTACTCCAAAAATAATACAAAGACACCATCTCACTTTCGCCAACATGCATTAAAGTCTCAATAAATATCGTCGTTGAAAGTCAAAAAGATATTACATAATATGTGTTCTATATGATCGGACGTCATCAGATGATGCCGTCTCAAGTTCTCACAACTTACGATCATTTGACTAGATCACACACCATATAAGTACATAAAATAAAAGGTCGAACATAAACATCGAGTATAGATCTCCACCGTTAATCATCGAGAAAACCTTGAACGAACCCTTGATAATAACCACTTGATCTCAAGAGTCTTTCCACTTGCGGTGTCGTCTTAAACATACTCCTCGAGGTCGTAACAAATTTTTTAGCTCCATTCATTAAGAGATTCGGTCCTCAATCATTCCACAAGTACACGCATAAATCCTGGTGACACTTATCATTTCTTCTTATACACTGCTTCCCGAGATTCATTTCAAACTCAGAATAAAATAGTGATCTTCAATACGAGGAACAAAACGAGATAAAAATAAATTCAATAAACGCATAAACGGGCAAGATGTGGTAAAATGATTTAAGGTTGACGATCGACGAGGGATCTCGAATCACGTAACCGTAAAACATAATAATTCGCAATACTTGAAAAATGAGAGCAAAGAATGAATTAAATATTAACATTAAAATAAAGTTTGTCACAATTATCCGTCCCGGATTTGGTATTACCTTAAAACTCAATTGAGATACTTTCTTGATAAAGATGATATATTAAAGATAGAAGTTAAAGAACTTTATAATTTATTTTGGTTGTCTTAAGAATCTTTGAAAGAATGATATGAATTTATTAATTAAATTCGTATTGATGGTTACAATTAGAAAATATAATTTCCAAATTAAATCATTATTAGGAATATAAATTAAACCGATAATTTCATTACATTTAAAGTAAAGTATGATAAGTCTATTAGTTCAAAAGATAAATCATAATTTCATTTTAAACATTAGTTTTAATTGTACAAAAGATGATGTATAATTTGACCTTTTACTTGTGATGGTTATTTCATTAATTGAAAATCATTAGAAAATGTAGACAAGTTCCATAAAATCTTTATAATATGTTGTAGAAATACATAAAGGTGTTTATTATTTCAAAATAAACAAGGGATATATTCGGGTTTCGAAATGTGACAAGATAACAAACGAATACGAATGGAAATAATGGTCAACAATTAGTACTAAATCAGCGGTACAAAAGAGGATGAAGCAAATGTCGTATGAATTCTTAAAGAGAATAATAAAATAAAGGCGTTGATGGTAAGACGACAAGAAATAATAGATTAAACAAGTTGTCAATTTTGTTAGTGCGGTCGGTGGTTCACCAATATCAGCTTGTTAACTTAGCGGTGGTCGATACATGATCGGAAATAAGATCCATACAAAAATTTTAATCAAAGGAAATTCTTAATAATCACTTGTAATTAAAATAAATCAAATGAACGATGTTAGTGTTTAAAGAGAGAAGTCAAAGCACAGTTCACAAGAGTGGATTTCGAGACAAACGAGAGTGACGGACGTCATCCCGGATATACGGAAATCACTCTAGTGATAATTCATTATTCACGTGCGGAGACATTCCAAAGATCTACCCAGTCGCATAAAGAAGATTGGACAAGAAGGAAGGATAAAACATCGAGACTTTCAAGTCTTTTATCAACAGTCAGTAATTAAACGAACGGTCAAAAGAAATCAGTTATAAGACAAAATGAAGTAACAAGTGAAAAAGCGATAGTCGAGTAAAAACGTATTCATAAGCGCGTAATTCGTTTAAGAAAAGGTAAGAAAACGTATGCGGATGCATAGAAATTGTGCTACTTGCATAAAATATAAGGGTTTTCAAAACTTCTTTTCATTTTATTTCATTTTATTTCATTTTATTTTATTCTATTATGAATACAAGTAAAAAGTTCCTTATTATCAAGATTTTTAAGGTGACTACTATTCAGCCTAGCATGGCTCCTTCTAAATTAGACATAGGTGATCAGGCCATGTATAATTTAGGAATAGCAATGCAGTGCTCAGTTTCGTCGAAAAGTATTACGTTTCTTATGTTTATTTATAAACCATGCCATTTGAAAAATCGAATTTTAAAAATATTTTATAAATTTATAGGAAACAGGTAATTTGTGAAATACTCAATAAGCAACTTTGAATGTCACGAAAAGTATTTTATAAGACCAAAGTAAAAATAATTGGTGAAAATAATCGTAAAACAATATCAGATTTATTTATAATATGACATTATGACAACGTATAAAGTAGTCAAAGTTTTGCAAAAAGTGGCAAATAGTAGCTCATAAAACAACCAATGAAATGGTTACAAGTTGTTAAGTTTTCAAAAGGTTATAAGGTTTAGACGAAAACGCCATGAGACATGTGACAAGAATGTCAACGAAGAATGTGAAGGCAAAACTTCAGAACTCAACTCAAATCAGTGGAAAGTTAGAAGAAAACGAAAATAAAATAACATCGAATGATAAATGAGTCACATATATGAAAAGAATAAAACAATCCACATGTGCATTCTTTGTAAGATACTCGACACAACATGCTTTTAAGAAAGTATGTTATTCGTTTTTAAATTACACCATTAATCCGGTAATTGCTAATCCTGTACTGTTTCTATTTTTAAATATTTTCACATGCAACTAGTATTCGTTAGTTGTAAAATAATATTTGTTAAAATTTTACGATCTCAAATGAAATCAAAACAGCTTAGAAACATTTAAAACTCATGTTCTGAATTTTCTATCAGATTTAACTTTTAAATATGAGCCGATTAATTGACCCGATAAACGACATCTCCAAGACTCAGAGTCTAAAGCATTTTGATGCAAAACGACGTTTCAGACGACTTTCTAGTTTTACCCGAGACCTGAAAACCAATGTAAAATGACCAAAATACCCCTGCAAGTTCTGTGCAGGTTTGACTATTTTATTTTAAAAACGCAGGTTTTACTTTTAGGTTTTGACCTGTTTATACTGCCCTTACAGTTTCTGCATAAAGTGTATTTTTCGACACTTCTTAACGGCTCAGAATATATACATATATACACACATGTCTTGTGGATTTTATAACAACGAAAAATAAATCTCGTAATGAGCATCAAATAAAATATAGCATGATGAACGACAGAAAATGCTTCAAGGTATTCAACACGAAATTTAAGAAGCAAGACGGTGAAAGACGTTCGTAATTTAGATTCCAAAATGCAATGTAGGCAAATCTCCTTGGTGCCAAGATTGTCAAAAACACAAAACATAACAAGAAAAGAATGGAACATTAACATGCTACACTCCGGGAGCGAGAAGGTTAATGAAAAACAAATGATACAATTTTATATAAGTAAAATCGTATTCCAATTCTAGTGCCATAATCCAGACGATGATTTATAAAATAACGATGACGTTACCGAGATATAAGTGAACAATACACTTCGGAGTCGATACATATAAATGTCAACGAATTAAATCTTCGCATGTCGTGTAAAACGATAATAAAAATCAACAAAATATTTTGAAAACCATGATATTATTCAACACGATTATAGGAAATGTTTCAGAATGTGTGACTCACACGATAGCGGTTAGTCTATTCCAAAGACACATTGAGCTACACAATGGTCTAGAAATTACGTTTCAAGACGTCTAAACACAAACAGTCGGAAGACGATTTGGATATCTATATAGAAATCTCAAAGGGTTAAGCAATAAAAGTAACGCGCGCAGATGAAGGTATGTAAGGTCATAATATAAAAATTTTGCAATAAAAGCAATTTAAATACTTTAAAAATAGATACAGAAAGATCTTAAAAATTCATTGTATTTATTTAAGTTAATCATTAATAAATGATAAACTTTTATCGAAAAGTTTAACGACATAAATATATATCGATAAAAGGGATCCTAGATATAAATATATATCCGTAAATGGATCATAATATTTATTTATAATTACTTGGCAATAAGGTATACGTAATAAAGCATACTAAAATTGTAATCTCAGAAGTAGCTTGAACCTGAAGTCACGCGAAATCATGTGCACCGACTCTTTGAAAAATAAAACCGACAGTTATAGTTTAGGTTTTTAGAAAAAGACCTAGTTCTCTATAACTCATGGCTCTCGTACCAATCTTTAACACCCCTAAATTTACACGCAGCGGAATACATCTTTGGGTGCTAAACAATGATACAACAACACATAATTTATAAATAACGACTCAAAAAAAGACGATTTAGATTTATCGTTCCTAAAACATTTGTCAGAGTAGCGTAGTCCCAAGTAATCGTTACCAAAAGATAAGTTAAAACAACATATTAGTTTGTTTTAAAAATGGAACGATAATTAAATCAAAGAGTTTGAACAACAAAAGTAGTGCACAACTTCATTCCCGTGACCTCCAAGCTTCCACTTCTTGAATACCTGAAATACATGTGAGTAAAACAATCAGCAAAAATGCCGAGTGAATCTATAGGTTTATGAAATCAATTTGAACACAAGCAAAGATTATAAGTTTGTGGCATGCTTATAAGCATCAAATAATAATTTGCATCAACAGTGATAATTGTATATAGCATAAATTGCAATAAGCTCATGGAACCGAGCCCTTAGACACTCCCATATCAGTCTAATAAGACGAGAGATTTATTAATTGTCGGTTACCTCTAGATTTTTGGTACATTGCCGTATACCTGACTTCTCAATACAATATGCTCAAACAGTGTGGAGGTCGGGCCTAAGCTTCTATGACAAGTCCACAAAAACTGAACCGGGGCGGATTCCCCCATAGATCTATTAATTGTACTAGCGGTTAACCCATCATAGGTTAATTAACGGTCCATAATTGAGGTTTTAACAAAGGCAATCACTTAATGCAATTTAAAGGCAACCACGGGTCCATTCATAGAGGGACAAAGCATACCATAAAAATCTTGTGTTCGAAGTTTATAAAAACATGTATTCCCCCTCGCGGGTTTAAAATCATTTAATAACTAGTATAAAGCGAGGCTATATACTCACCTTAGCCGATAGTAGTAATGAGACGATCGCCGACGATAGATGATGCCTTTCAAACACGAGAACCGCAACCTATCAAATGAGGTGCGTTCATTAATAATAGACTCGAGAAATAACCCATACATAAGAATATAAAACTCGACTCATAAAATCACGACAAAATCGAGAGAAAACGATACAAGTGATACTATTACACTCTCCTATATATTCATTTTATTATTCTATGTCTTTAATAAAAATCTGCCGGAACATACCGAATGTCCAAGCCGTTTTCCCATACTTAAACATATCAAATTTTTATGATACTACTCAGAGAACTCACTTACTATATGTAGAAAGTCCTCCCAAGAGCCCATTAAAAGATTTTACTTCTAAAGTTCCCTGCCCGACTCATCTTTGAATCACAAAATCCGGACAGTTTAGCGACCTTGACTTACGAAACCATTTTGACCATTCTAAACATCTCCATTTGTAAAACCGACACTTGATTCTAAAAATAGACTCAAAATGCTAAACTTTGAGCCTGAGAACAGCCCTTGAATCATTTTGAAACTCATTTTATAGTCCCCGAGATTCGATCCAAATATCGACAACAATTTTCGGATTGTGTCGACACTCGTCTCCCGGTACACGAAAATCAAACTAGTGTATCTTCCACCTCGTTTGGAGTTGGAAGGCCTACTTTATATCAAATCGAAGCTAACGAAATTCTCTACGACATAATCCCATAATAACAACCTATATTCAGACTTAAGATTTCCGAAAATGACCTCAAACCTACTGTCCAAAATTGACTATTAACATCTCTTACAAAATCATGTTTTTGATCAATTCCAACAACTTTTGTCATCAACCTAAGCCCCTAATATCATCATAAACCATTCCTAACACTTGTATCATCATCAAAATCAAAAATCCAAAAATTAAAAATCAACTTTTTAACAAAAACATAACATGAAAATCTCTTGATCATCAATACTAACACATGCATACAACAAATTTGGACCAAACATCACCAACTTTTCTTGAAAAATTAATATGGTTGCATGTTTATAAAAATGGTACCAAAATACTCACAAGATGATTTTAGGATAGGGACTTTGCTTGGTTTCTCTTGAATTTGGCTTAAAAAAATGTTGATGATGGTTTTAGGTGATGGTGTTGGAAGGTTTGTACAAGGAGGAGGGGAGAGGATTTGTGTGATTTTTTTAGTAAGATAAATGAGAAAGTTTTAGTGGAAAAACTTTATATAGTGTAGGTAGGGGGTAACTTGTAGATATTGGATAGTTTTGGACTAAAATGTAGCTTTTAAGTTAAAAAGCGGGAAATGACTATTAGTAAATTTTACAAATATTTATGGGACTCGGGTTTCGTAAAAATACTTAAAAGTTTAAACCCACACGAAAAATAATAATATAACGACTCGATACGTAATTAAAACAATATCGTCGAAAATATTGAATATCGAAACGATCGATAATAAAATATAAAATTTTAGGCATCCGTCGGTATCGCGATTACTAGTAGTCCTCGTTACTCGTAAAAATATTAAAATATAATATTTAATATCGGTTTCAACTTAAACCGTTAAGCATAATAGTATTTAACGTTATAAAATACTTCAAAATAATTGAAAGTAGAATTAAATTATGACCTTATTTTTACGGGTTTTACAACTTCTGAATCGACATCGGTTAGTACACAGCTACGCCACCTTCTTGATATGCAGCAACATATATAGACACGGATAAAATGGCTTTGAACATTTCATCCTAACTCGGTAGCGTTTTACCTCCGGTCGGTGAAGACCATTAGACGGTATCAGGTACCATACCTGTGATCGGGTAGATTCAATTAAGAACCTCATTGACAGGGTTTCCCGACGGTAGTATCCAGTTCTCTTTACTCGACCGTCTCAAAGCAGACTGCGAACGTAAAGAGTGAATCATAAGGATAAATTATTCGTCTGATTAGAGTCGTCAATTCAGAATTCCTGGAATAAGTTTGATTCTAAAAGAATCGCACCATTGTTGCTTTCCAGTTTGTCACAAGCTCGATTCTTAAAGAATGTTGCGAGTCACCTACCGCAGTGTTGTTTGATGTTGACACTGGAAGGATTTCCATTCGTCACTGTGAGCACTAAAGAGTGTCACTCTGAATGTTCTGGCAAGATCACACGGATTTTGCGAAGAAACCTGGAATCAAGTTTGAATCAATTAAGAACCCAAACTTAGTTGCTTTCCAGTTTTCACAAGTTTGATTCGTGTAGAATCACACAAGTTACCTACCATGAGCTTGTTTGATGTTGGCTCAAGCAGGATTTCCATCTTCATTGTGAACCGTATCACTCAGATGTTCTGGCAATATCACAAGGATAATGCGTAGGACTCGATTGTGTCCTAATGAGATAATAGATATATCTCTTTTGGCTCTAGACTCGATAAGTGCATTTTGGTAATCGGAGGCTGGAGCAGACTGCCACCTTTTCAATATTAACTAACTCGGAGTGAGAAAGTCAATAGATACGTGTTGATCTCCGTGACAATGAGATAAGTTTCTTTTGAGAGAAACTCGAATGGCTGGGGAAGGATTGTGCATCGTATCACTGGGTCCATGACACTTGTCTTTAATACATGTGTTAACCCGGTTTCTACCTAAGCTGCATAGAATATTCAACTCCTTCAATGCTTACCAATACGTCATCATTAGCACCTTTTTGTGATTGTTCCAGTGCTAACTTAAGTAATTGGTCCGCATTCAGCTTCATTTAGCTCCATCTTTTCTAAGGACAACTATTTCTAGCTATGGAATGTCCTCGGGTAGATCCCTCTGGTTCTGGTTGGATCATAGGACTTAGTTTCCTATCTTAAACCACCTTTTGACTCCAACGTTCCGTCGTGGATAGTAGGTTGTTTTGGGTATAGATCGTAACCATAAACCATTGAAAACCATTCAAAGTGCGTGATTAAAATAAAAAATTTTACATTTCCGAAAAGCTCCCCCTGCACACATGCATCGATATACGAAATAGTTTAGCATGTGAAGGAAAGAGTTGCACTTGAGTTTTTAAGATCACATGTTGCGATATATTACATTTTAATCACATTTTCTCCCCCTATCTCTAATATAAAAATATCATATTAGAGATACAAAGTGATTAAAATATGACAATTTCTGAAAACCGATTGGGAGAGAAACATGCATGCACGCATGAATCATGGAACTTTTTCAGTCTGGAAGCTCCCCCTCAACAATATATGTGTGTCTTGGAACAAAAATTTGACAAAATTTTGGAAAAACGACACCAAAACATATGTTGAGGTGCGGAGGTGAGACGCCTTATCCGATATGGTATATTACATATGACAATTTTAGACCATTTTCGGAATGTTTTGAATACATAAAATATGACAATTTCAGAGATGTACCCAACAACATTAAAGGCTTGATTTTAAAACGCTCCCCCTCAAAAATTGATCAAAATAACATATGACAATTTTGAGATATAAAAACCACATATGAGGAAGGGGGTGTTGAACACACATTTTTGAAAGATTTAGAAAAATCTTTCGAGAAATTCTTGAAAAATTATGTTCAACGGTTTTTAAAATAATCATGATAGAAGACTTCTCTTCTATTGCTTAGGGAAAGCGCACTGAAACGTACACATCCCTTTCGGGTCCGTTTTTCATGAGCTCAAAACTTTGATTGTTTTGTGACTAGCTCATGACCGAGAAAAATAAATTTCCCGTTGTCAAGGATAAGTTATCATCCATGATAAACTTTCCTTAAGTTGAAGTTCGAGGTCTAAGCTGACATTTACTTAGAAATCGTTTTTCATGAACTTAAAAACTTTGAATGTTTTTATGAGAAGCTCATGACCGAGAAATATGAATTTCTCGTTGAGAAGGATAAGTTATCGTCCGAGATAAACTTTCCTTAGTTGAGGTCTGAGTCCTAAGTTGTGATGCGCTTAGAAGTCGTTATGAGAGAGTATCAAGCTGCTTCATTTGCCAAAACCTCCAAGTCTTCTGGAGTCATATACTTCATACGAAGATGGCCAACGAGATACTGAAACCGATTTTGAGATAGGGCTTTAGTAAACAAGTCTGCTATCTGGTACTCAGTTCTGACAAAGTATAATTCCACGATACCACGTTCCACTTGTTCCTTGATGAAGTGATATCTGACTGCGATGTGCTTGGTACGGGAGTGCTGAACCGGATTGCAACATATGGCTATGGCCGACTTTGAGTCACAATACATAGGTATTTTATCAAAGTGAAAGCTATAATCCGTGAGTTGAGTTCTCATCCAGAGGACTTGAGCACAACACACGGATAGAGCCACATATTCTGCTTTAGCTGATGAGAGCGAGGTGCAATCCTTCTTCTTTGACGACCAGCTCATAAGTTTGTCTTCCCCTAGAAAACCGGTTCCCTTCAGATACCAGAGTCCCATGTGAATGGTATTCTTAAGGTACTAAAAGATCCGTTTAACCTCTTTGAGGTGTTTTTGAGTAGGTCTGGCTTGATATCGTGCACAATAGCATGTGGCATGATGAATATCAGGCCTGCTGGCTGTAAGGTACATAAGTGACCCGATCATACTGCGATATCGCGTTTGATCTACGGGATATGAGTAAAAGTCAGCGTATAGGGATTTGGTCGACAATGGTGTACCAACGCGAGCACATGAGGTCATACCATGCTTTTTAAGTATCTCTTGAGCATATTTAGCTTGGTTTATGAAGATACCACGTGGGGATTGATGAATCTGGAGGCCTAAAAAGAATTTTAGCACCCCCATCATTGACATTTCAAATCTACTGTGCATTAATTTTTCAAAACGTTTTGAAAGTTTTGGGTTCGTAGAACCAAAAATAATGTCATCAACATAAACTTGCACCAGCAGTATGTCATCCCCATTGTTATTAATAAAGAGAGTAGGATAGAACATTTGGAGAATCCTTTGGAAACCAAGAAGTTTGATAGTTCTTCGTACCATGCCCTTGGAGCTTGTTTAAGTCCATATACAGCCTTCTTGAGACGATAGACTTTGTTTGGATGATGAGGATCGATGAATCCTTCCGGCTGATTCACATAGACTTCTTCCTTCAAATGACCGTTGAGAAAAGCAGTTTTAACGTCCATCTGAAAGACCGTGAAGCCCTTATGTACAGCATAAGCAAGGAATATCCTGACAGCTTCCAAACGAGCAACTGGAGCGAATGATTCATCGTAGTCTATGCCTTCTTGTTGACGGTATCCCTTAACCACAAGACGAGATTTGTTTTTGATGATGGTTTGTTCTTCATCCAGTTTGTTTTTCCAGATCCATTTGAAATCTAAAATTGATATTCCATAGGGTCTGTCAACAAGTTCCCAAACATTTAGGCGTTCAAACTGATGAATTTCGTCTTGCATTGATTCAATCCACGCATGATCAGTCATGGCTTGCTTGATGTTTGTAGGTACAGTTGAACTCACGGTGAGTGCATACATACACACATCGCCATCGGTGTTGAGTTATTTGCGTGTTCGAACCGGTTGAGAAGGGTTTCCAATGACTTGCTCCAATGGATGATCACGTGTCCAATGGTGAGTGGATGGATATCGTTGGTAGAATGTATGCATGTTGGACGGATCAACATGTGGAGTAGTAGACTCTCCGACTTCGCGTATCGGTTTACCGAATGGGTTGATAAATTCTTCTTCGTTAGATTGTGCATCGACTGCTTGATTGTTGTTTCCTCCTTCAGCATTGACGGTTGGTGATGTTGGTTGAATGACTGTTTCTTGAGTTTGTTGAGTATCCACTGGAATTGTCTCTTGAGCAACGGTTGCTGAAGTAGGTGAAGTTGTGTCTTGTTGACTTTGTTCGGGTGCATCAGCAGTAGTGACAGCGGAAGACTTTGACACAACTTGATTGTTTACATAGTAATATTCATTAAACATTGGATCATATAATCAACCAACTCATTCATTTGTGTCGTATCCGTCGAGTCTGCTGTAGGAGTATTTTCTTGAAATTCTTGCACGGGACGTAGACTGTTTTGTGTAGGTTCCATTACTGGACAGTGAGGTGCGAGACTTGAGCTGGTGTGTTCAAGTACCATTTGTGGCAATTCGTCAAAGTTCACATGAATTGTTTCTATAATAATCTTTGTTCTCTTGTTGTAAACTCGATATCCTTTCGACAATGTAGCATACCCCACAAAAATACATGCATCACCTTTTTCTTTCATCTTGTCGAGATTCTCACCGTCTTTAAGAATATAGCATAAAGATCCAAATACGTGAAAGAATTTAACTGTTGGTTTCCTGCCATTGATGATGTGGTAAGGTGTCTTTTCATGTCTAGGGATGACGAGAGAACGATTCTGAGTATAACAGGCGGTTGCAATAGCTTCAGCCCAGAAGAATAGTGGTAATTTTGAAGCAGAAAGCATTGTTCGAGCTGCCTCTACCAAAGTGTGGTTCCGTCTTTCGACAACACCGTTTTGTTAAGGAGTTCGAGCAATAGACGTTTGATGTTCGATGCCTTCTTCTTGAAAGTAAGATTGCAAAGTCTTGTTCAAAAATTCAGTACCCTTATCCGTTCTTACGGTTAAGACTTGAGCTTGAAGATTGCGTTGTATCATCTTGAGAAAGTTTTTGAGAACCTCTGGTGTTTCATCTTTGGACCTTAAGAAGAAAGTCCATGTGTATCTAGAGTAATCATCAACAATCACGATCATATACTTTTTGCCGTTAATACTCTCTACATGCATGGGACCGCATAAATCCATGTGTAGAAGTTCCAATCGTCCTTTTGAGCTTGGGGTAGTCTTTGTTTTGAAAGACTTCTGTTTTTCTTTCCCCAACTCACAAGAAGAACAAAGATGGTCTTTGACGAATTTTAACTTAGGAAGACCGGTCACAATATCATTCTTCGAAAGCAAGTTGATGGTGTCAAAGTTGAGATGTGACAATCGTTGATGCCATAACCATGCTTGAGAGGATGAAGCTTTAGCCATTAAGCAAATTGGATTTGTTGAAGATGTGTCTTGAAGAGTTACTGTGTAGAGATCAGAACCACGAGAACCTGTAAGAAGGTCATTCCCATCGTAGTCTCTAACATAGCAAGTAGATTTCTGAAATGCCACTTCCAAATCTGCATCACAAAATTGACCGACCAAGAATAAATTATGATTCCGTCCCTCGACGTAATAAACCTGTTTTATAGTAATATTCCCTTAAACCAAGTCTCCATATCCGAGTATCGGTGCAAACTGATCATTTCCAAACCGTACCGTACCAAAAAACTTCTCTACGAAGTTAATTAGAAGCTTGAGATTGCACGTCATGTGCTTTGTGCACCCAGAGTCCATTATGAAGAGAATGATCTCGACGAGTTGCATAAGCATTAGAAGACAATGTAGAGTTTGACAAATGGGAGCCCTTGATAGAAGTGGGTTCCAAAATATTAGTAGGCCTAGATTCTAAAGGCAAGCTAACATTCATAGACCCAATTAGAATAGTTGTTTTCTTAGGTACCCATTTGTATCCAGGTGGTGTAAATCTTGAGTACCCCTGTGTACATGTCCTACTCATGTTCTCATAAAGCTTCTTTAACATGTTTTGTTTACGCAGAGTAGTGGATTCTAACGCACTTAGTTTCTTAAGTGGTTGAGCAGTGGATTGGTTCAAAGTTTTTGTGAGTTTTCTAGTACTAGTGGGCACAAGAATAGGCTTTCTAGTTCTAGCATTCACACCATTATGATTAAAAGCACAAGCATCATGATTGAATGTACGAACACATTTTCCACATTTAACACAAACAAATTCATCATTCGAAGTCTTAACATTCAAACTGTCATTACATGAAGTTACAAATGTTTTATTCTTAGAAAACTTAAAATTCCTACGGTGATCTTCTACTTCCTTCTTCTTCCATTGACTATTGTTAGGCATGACTCTATCTTCAATTCTAGTGCTCTTAAGTTGTGGTCCGCTAATGCTAGTAGTGGGAGTTACTCCTGTAGAAGAAGACACGCGTTGATTAGTTTTCCTAGTATTATGAGGTAACCACGATGTTCCAGTTTGAGTAGACCTAGTGTTCATTTTATACATTCCAGGTGCTATTACATTTGTTCTCTTATCAGTTCCTAGCTTAGGCAAAGTCTTTGGGGGTTTGCCCAAAATAGACGATTTAGGGCATTTAACCGCATTCGGTTGACGAACGACGGATGGTTTACCCAATTCAGACTTTCCTTTCATTTTCTCAATGAGTTTTTGTAACTCACTGATGGCTATGTCCCTTTCTTGTATCTGAGCTTTCAAATCATTTATTTCGAAACCTTTTTCATTTAACTATCGAAACGAAGAAGATGCCATTTCTTGACACTTTTTATGATTATGAGATTTATCACCTTTTTGTAAAGCAATTTCAAGAGAAATGGATTGTTTCTCAAGTTGGGAAAAACTTTTCGAAAGTTTGTTATATGACTGAATTTGATTCGAAAGCTCTACTTCAAGATTGCGACATTTCTCGTCCGATTCTGACACTAGACATGCTACATGACAATATTGATCAAGATTGGTATACACACCAAGTATAGCATTCATATGGTCAGCATAAAAGTATTCCTTATAAAGTCGATCAATTTCGTTAGAAAGTTGGTGTTCTTGTGTCTTTAATTTAATTTGAAGAAAATCAACTTCATCTTCAAGAGATTTGACATAGCTTAAATCAGTTAACATTTCCTCGGTGAGAGCGTTATAAAACATTTCCACATTTTTGAAAGATCATCAATGGTTGGAACAATGGATTGTTGAATGACGACTTCTACTTGTGGGTTAGGTTTAATATTCCAAACGGTATCTCTAGAAACTTTTTCATAATCGGCGACACCTTTTTACAAATTTAAAACCCCTTGTTTTATAAACTCAAATTGCTGAACACTTTTACTTTTCTCATCCCATTTTCGTTTTTCTTCCGAAATTTGTTTTTCTAACAAAATTGATTGCTTTTCGAAACTCCTTTTTAACGAAACTTTCTTTTGGGTTTCGTCACTTGGTGGTGGAACTCTATTATACATCTTTTGTTCTTTGGAAATTTCTGTTTGAGGAACAAACTTAATATAATGATCAGAATCAGAAAGGTTTATTAGGTCACTTAAGTTCGATCGACTTTCTTCTTGTTGACGAATGATTTCGTCGCAGTCAGGGGAAAGCATAAGAGCAAGATTATCAACATAACAACCGATATCATAAAGAGCAGGCTTGGTACTTTGAACTTTCTTGAGATATTCAGGCTTGACAAAACTCGTTTTCATATTTCTATTGAGCATATTCATGGTTTGAATAGACTGGCCTCTTTTGTAAACAATGTTGTTTAACGTTTCGACTCTCTTTTCCAAAGCAAGAATTTTTTCAATATCCTTTTCTTCACGAGTTTTATAAAGCTCAGTTTGTTCTTTGTTAACCGACTCTAACTCAGTAATTTGGAGTTTATGTAGCAGCAGTTGTTCTTCAAGTTCCGATATCTTTTGTTTTGACATATGAATTTTGTGTGTTACTTCAGAACAATATTGTTCGTTGAGCACCTTATGTTCATATACCAAACCATTAGCTATTGCAACTCGTCGATCAACTTCTTTTACATAATCACACTCTTTAAGCTTGTCTATCTCCTCGGCTAAGGATGTGTTTGCTTGCTTCAAATGTTTATTAGCCTCTTTGTTTTCCTCAATTTCATGTTTTAAAGAATCAATTATAGACGCAAGCAAATCATTGTCCTCATCCGAGTCAGTATCCTGAGCAGCATTAACGTCATCATTACACATATGCTGTGAATCCGTAGAGATATTGCTATCATCCGTGTCCATTACATATGTGTCATTGATGCTTTTGGGTTGCTCAGAATGACGTCGTTCATTAGCAAACACATTATAGTTATCATATGTTGGTACCTTTTCAATTGGCTCAGTATCAAAGATAGGTCCAGAAGTATCAGCAGTCTCTGGAAGCACTTATTGAATCTTTGCCATGTACACATAATGTGCCTCTAACTCTTGATCATCGGCTTCATCATCAGTGTCATCAGGCCAGTCAACTTCATCTACTGTGAGTGGAATTCCTGCTTCTTCTTTCTTACACAGCAACATCTTTTCTTTATGACATCTCGAATCCTTAACCCGTTTTGGCTTCTTGCATTCCCTAGCCATGTGCCCAAATCCCGTGCAATTGAAGCATTGAATCCCAGTCATCTGCACAACCGGAGTGCCTCCAGTATCTGTAGCCCCAACTTGATTCGGCATCCTCAGATTATCATACCTAGCCTCACGATCATACCTAGGTGCATGATCAACTTCCTTATATCGAGCATTGGATGATGATCTGAGGTTGTTGTTGGTAGGTTTGTAGATCTTCTTATAAGTTGTGGTGAGTAAAGACATGATTTCTTCAATCTTCTTGTCCCTTGAAGTTTGTTCATCATCACTATCTCCATCTGACTCGGTGTCATACTTTGGAGGTGGAGTGGGGACAATTGCTTTTGCCTTTTTAGCAGCTAGAGGTTTGATGGATGAGCTTGATGACTTTGAGGAATGAGGAGATGGTTGTTGACGGGGAACGGGTTTTGTTGAAGTAGCAGCCACAAAAGCAATAGAGTTAGTAGACAGTTCTGCCTTTTCAGCCCTTAGTTCATTCACTTCATTCTGATGTTGTTTCAGGATATCATAAAGTTTGTGATAGGAGATGGTCTTTATATCTTCCCTTTGTTTAACCAAAGTCACAAACCTTTGCCATTCCGGTTTGAGTTGAAGTAGAAACTGAACATTGGCATGATGATTGGAGATGGTGCACTGATTTCTAACAAGCGCATTCATCATTTTGTAGAATCTCGAGTAATATGAGTCAATGGATTCACCATCTTCGGATGTGAATTTTCCAAACTCCCAAAGTAAATTAGTCTCGAGATCTTGAACATTGATTGACTCACCTTGCTTCAATCGATGAATTGCATTCCACATTTCCATAGCATTAGGACATGCATCAATCGTGGAATAGATATCGTTATCAATCCCAGTGAGTATGTAGTTTACAGCATCAGCTTCAGCTTAGAGGAGTTTCTTTTTCTCAGCAGGACAAGTATCGAAATTCTCCATGGCTCGTGTAGTTGATGAAGTACCATCCTCTGCTTGTGTGGTAATGGGTCTGAGTTCATAAACTGGAGGTGGATTCTTAAGGCAGTGATGAAGAGCAGTTCGGTTCTCTTTTCCATCGAGAAATCTGAGAAAGCGAGATCTCCATTGAACATAACAACCGTCAGTGAGCACAGGTGGATTCCCATTGCCACCTTGTTCCAAACGAATTTGATTTACAGTCGCATTGCTGATGTTGTTGTTAGACATTGTCGGTGATTGTGAATGGATTAGGATCTTAGTGGATGTGTTGTGATTGTTGTTGTCGAAGTAAAATGTTGAAATTCCTTTAAAAGAATCTTCTCAATAAACCAAAAATTCTCCAAGGCCGAAAAACACATCGAAATTTTTCTCAAAGAAAAATTTATGATTTTCTTAAAAGGAAGAACCTTTCGTAGAAACACAGCCTTTCGAAGAAAGCTTTCGTAGAAACGTTTCGCTGAAACCTTTCGTAGAACCTTTCGTAGAATGATTCTTTCCGGAGAAAAATCCTTTCGTAGAACCATTCGTAGAAACCTTTTGCAGAAAAATCTTTTCGGAGAAAAATCCGTTCGTAGAACCTTTCGTAGAACTTTTCGTAGAAACCTTTCGCAGAAAAATCTTTTCAAGAGAAAAATCCATTCGTAGAACCTTTCGTAGAACTTTTCGTAGAAACCTTTCGTAGAAAAATCTTTTTGGAGAAAAATCCTTTCGAAGAACCTTTCGTAACTAAATCTTTTCGGAGAAAAATCTTTTCGAAGAACCTTTCGTAGAAACCTTTCGTAACTTGCTTTCGCAACTGTATTTCCTTTCGTAACTTTCATTTCGTAACTAAATCCTTTCGTAACTATTTCGTAACAGAATCCTTTCGTAACAAAGCTTTCGTAAGAATCCTAAAACCCTTTTACGAAATGAAGCATTCTGAGAAATTCTAAAACCCTTTTACGAAAAGTATTTTGATGGCAGACGAACAAGCAAGTTTCTCGGATGAAACAAACAGAAACGTGATTTGAAGCCAAAAAATGATCCAAATACCCAAAAATTTTGTGTTTTTAGCCAAAGAAACAATACCAAATCTCTACCACAACTATGTAGAAGATTTATATCAAGATTAAACCATAAAAAAACACAAAAAAAAATTGGATCAAAGATTATGGATCAAATATCTCACCAAATCAGTAAGAACACAATCATGAATCTTAAATCGCCAATCCACTATAGTCTCTTGATACCAAATGTTAATCCCATTCTAATCCATAACACACAATATTAATGATATTTAGAGAGAGAATGAGAAGAAATTAATGAGAGAAAGTAGAGAGATTTTGATGGTTAAAACATAACTAGAGAGAGAAAGAATTTTGAATCAACACCCTCTTCCACACATGGAAGAGGGTATATATATGCCACGTTTAGTGGGCTTGTTCATGGGTCGGGCTTGGCTTTGCTTGGGCTTACACCCCTAATTTATACAATATTAGCTTATAGTCCAAGCCCGGTTTTCCCGACTAACCTATTACAATACAAGACCTTTAACAACTAAGATGACCTATTACATTCTTGTTCAACTATTTAAAATATAGGGCTAACACTACTCTCTTCTTCCAAATCGTGTGTCTCTTCACTATCGAGCCTAACAACAAGACAATCAAGATCAGTCCATTGGGACTCATCAAGATATAAGTGTTGATTCTCAGATTGAGCATGCTCAAGGTACTTAGGATTTGAAAAACTAGGTCTATCCTTGAAAAACGAACGAGGTGCCAACATTCTCATGGTTTGAATTGATTGATTAGTTTTGTAAACAATTTTCTTGTAAAAATTAAGTTGAATTTCAAGTTCCACCATTTTGTCGATGTCATTCGCTTGTTTAGTTTTGAAATCCTTTTCCATCTTTTCAACCACTGCTTTTTTTCATTAACAAGTTTAGTTTTATCCTCTTGAAGAAAACCATTTACTTGAGTTAGCTCATTGACTTTAGTGGTATCAAGATACGTTTTGTGACGTTCAGTACTCAAAGAGGTGTTATAATTACGTTTCTCTTGTTCAAGAAGCTTAAGAGTTTGTTATATTTCTCTTGAAAATCGTCCTTTTTAACATTAATTAAACACCCTTTGTATCCCTCAACCTCATTTGTCTTTTGAAGAAGCTGAGCTCTATAGCTATCAATGGTTTCACTAGATTTAATTAGAGAAGCTTTGCATTCTTCAAAATTTTGAGTGAGCGTAGCGTTTGCCTTCTTTAATAGCTTTTGACTCTTTCTAGTTTCTTTGACATCTTTTTGCAAAGAAGCAATTAAGTTAGCAAGCGCAATACGCTCCTCATCATCAGCATACTCATTTGCATGTTGATCATCCTCAGACTCATTATTGACATGTCTGATGAATCGGGTGTGGTATTGCTATCAACCGTTTCCATCATACATGTGTCATTAATGGCTTTGGGTAGCTCACAATGCTCATGAGTATTATCAAATACATTATATTCCTCTGCAGTGTGTACCTTATCGATTGGCTCAGTATCAAAGATAGGACCATTGTCATCTTCAGTGACGTTGAGAACTTCTTCAACCTTTGCCATGTACGAGTAATGTGCTTCAAGTTCTTGGTCGGAGGCGTCATCATCAGTATCATCAAGCATTGCTCCTTCCTCAGCTGACAGTTTAACCCCAGCTTCCATCTTCTTGCATAACAGCATCTTTTCCTTATGATAGCCAGAGTCCCTAACCCGTTTCGGCATCCTACATTCCTTTGCCATATGCCCATAGCCTTGACAATTAAAGCATTGAATCCCACTTTGCTGAACCACTTGAGTACCAACAGTTTCCCTATTCCCAACAGCAGTAGCAATCCTCTGAGTATCATACTTAGCATTTTGTCGGTCATACCTTGCAGAACCCTCAACATATGTTGGATTACGTCGATCATACCTAGGAGGACTTTCATCACGTTGACTTGTGCAACATATTGGTTCCTTGTATTTGATGATGTTCGAAGATTGTTGTTGGTGGGTTTGAAGATTTTCTTGTAGGTCTTCATAATGAAAGCAATTTGTTGCTCCATCTCCCTATCCTTCTGAGCTAGTTCTTCGTCACTGTCCTCTTCAGATGATGACTCAGGTGATGGTGATGGTGCTCTTGGTTCTTTGTCTCGTGATCTTGTGGGAGCAGAATACTTAGATGAAGTGGAGTATCTTGGTAAGGAGGATGTAGTGGAGTACCTTGATGAGGATGATGTATTGGAGTATGAATTTGGAGCACGAGAGCAATGATCTTGAACGTGTTAAGTGGTAGACACCAAAGCAAGTGGATTAGCAGTCTTTGCTATCCTTTCAGCTCGAAGTTCATTCGCCTCATTCTGAAATTGTTTTAAAATCTCGAAGAGCGTGTGATAGTTGACCTCGTCTAACTTACTTTGTTGTTTCACCAAAATTACGAACCGTGTCCACTCTGGTTGAAGTTGCTGTAGAAATTGCACATTGACTTGCATGGTGGAGACTTGCAAATTGTTTCTTGTCATATCATTCATCATCTTGTAGAACCTTGAGTAATATGAATCAATTGATTCCCCATCCAAGGAAGTAAACTTACCAAAGTTCCAAAACAAGTTAGTTTTGACATCTTGCTTGTTAAGTAATTCACCTTGTTGCAAGCGTTCAATGGCAAACCACATCTCTTTAGCAGGAGAGCATACATCAACCGTTGAGTAAATATCATCCCCAATCTCACTTAGAATCAAATATATTGCTTCTTTCTCTTGCATCAATCCAAGCACGTTTCTCTTTCGAAGTGTTCTCATATGTTTCCTCAATTGTTTGCTCATTAGAACCGGTCGTCGAGTCGGTTGCTGGAATTGCAGGAATGGTAATTGTAGTGGGAGTATAAGGTCCTTCTTGGATGCAATGTCGAAGAACATCACCATTGGGTTTGGTGTCAAGATATAGAAGGAATCGTGATTGCCATTGTGCATATCTACCAGTTACAAGCATTGGTGGTCTCTCTTTGTTACCCGCCACCATGATGTTGTTATTAGTAACACGATATTCAGTAGTAGAATCCATCTCAAGAATGAAATGAAGTGAATAGGATCTTAAGTAGATGTTGTTGTGAGTAAATTGTGGTTGAAACTTCAAGAAATGGTGTGAAAACCCCAAAAAATTTCTTCGTATGAAACCAAAAATTCATAGGCGAAAAATCACACGATTAAAATTTTTCAAAAATCACGTATTTAAAAATTTTATAAGTCAATAAGTCGGAATAACTCTTCAAAGAATAAGTCGGAATCCAATGAACTCAACCTAATCCGGAATCCACGTTGCAAAGCTAATCCGGAATCCGTGTTTGTTACCTAATCCGGAATAAGTGAACCCAATGTAATTCGGAATCACAAAAATTGACCTAATCCGGAATCCTTGAACCCAATCTTGTTCGGAATCTGTAATCCACCTTATCCGGAATCGAGATTATGAACCTAATCCGGAATCCAAGTTCTGTACGTAATTCGGAATAATTTTCTAGACCTTATCCGGAATCTAGCTTCTACACCTAATCTGGAATATGTGATGCACACCTAGTTCGGAATATGGAATCAACACGTAATCCGAAATAATGTTTTGCACGTAGTTCGAAATCCAAGATCCACACCTAATCCAGAATCCGTGTCCTACACCTAATCCGGAATATATGATGTTCTACTAATTCGGAATCCAAGATCTGCGCCTTATCCGGAATCCAATAGTTCTGCACCTAATCCGGAATAAACTTAATGGAAATAATCCGGAATCCTACTCACTGATACAAGTCAGTATACACGTTTTCTACGTAATTCGGAATACTAAGGATCACAACTAAATCCGAAATAATCTAGTTTGATCTAGTTCGGAATCCCCAAGTAGACACTCAAGTCGGAATAAACAAAACCCTAGTTTCCTGACTTAAAAAAACCCACAAATTCCAAATTGTTTAACCAAAAACTAAAAATGACGAATTTTTTTACCCAAAAATCAAGCCAAAACTTCCAATTTTTTCGTGGAAATCACCAAAATGAGGAACACAAATTCCTACCACAACTTTGTAGGCAATTTGTACGAAGATTTAGAGCTCGAAAACACAAAAATTTTTGAGACGAGATGATTTGAAGATTAAAATCACACGAATCAAAAATACTAACCACAAACTAAACACGAATCTACCCCATGCAAGTCAATGTGCAATTTCTACAACAACTTCCACCAGAGTGGACATGGTTCGTAACTTTAGGCATCAATTTATATCCTAGAGGACATTGATTAGCAAACCACCATTTCTAAGAATTGCTAGCAGACTCATATAATTCCTTAATTCTGCTTCTAGGGTTCTTAGTGGTGGAGTCTGATGCATTACTTTTCTGAGTGGGGGTTGCACCAGAATGGTTCACTTTGTGTTTGGGTTTACTAGCACTAATAGGCATCGCAACTTGCTTCTTAGTTCTAGTTTCTACGCCTTTGACATTATTCATAGAACACATAGAATGATTAGCATTGGCACACTTTCCACATTTGACACAAACAAATTTCACATTCATAGCATTCAAATCTTTCAAATCATTAAAATCGTCATTACATGCGATTATAGACTATTTATTCTTAAAAACATTCAAATTCCGAGGGTGTTCTTCTACTTCCTTCATCTTCCCTTGACTCTTGTGTTTCCAGACCTTATCATTCACTTGAGTTCTCTTAAGCTGAGGCCGGCTAACACTAGCAGTGGAGACTACTCCTGTAGTAGAAGACACACGAATATTAGTGTTTCTAGAAGTCTGAGGTGAGTGACTAACTTTGTTTGTGGGTTTAGTGGTCATTCTATACATCCCTGGTTTAATCACATTATTGTGCTTAACGCTTGGTGTTATAGCATTCCTTATGGGTTGAGTATGTGGTAACCTTTCCTTTCCATCCATCTTGGGGGCAAACACAGGTTTTGCAAACAAAGAATTTGAGAAAGCAGATGGTTTTCCCAAGATAGAGGATCTATTCACTCTAGAGGTATTGGGTTGTCTAACAACAGGTTGCTTAACGCTAGGTTCCACAACTTTCCCACACATCTTAGCAACGAGTTTCTTCAACTCTGCTATTCCTATGTCTTTTTCTTGTAACTGAGCTTTCAAATCCAAAATATCAAGACTTTTTTCGTTTAATAATCTACATGACTCAGATAATTTTACTTCTAAAGGTGTATCATTTGAAAAGCTGCCAACTTTCTTTTGCAAAGAAAGTTCAACTGAGTGACAATGTTTTTTAAGATAATCATATCTATGTTGAAGTAACGAAAACTTTTTTTGGTCAACTTTATTCGAATTCTCAGTTTCAAGACGTTCACATTCTTTAACTTGATCAAGATATTTGCATGCAACATCAGAATATTGATCAATATCATCACAAGATGTAATATAAGCACACATAATATCTTTTGAGAGACATTCATGTAAGAGTAGATCATATGCTGTAGAAAAGTCGTCTCTTTCAGGTTGATGGTCGTTCACTTCTTGTTCAAGAGATTCCACATATTTCAAATCATCAAGTGCATTGTGTTGTCCTTAATAATATGATGATAGATTATTGAAATGAGATGGAAAAGATATGAATTTTAGAGAGAGAAAGTAGTGACAGAAAGTAGAAAGAGGAGGTGATTAACTTGTGAAATTAGATGAAGAATTATGAGAACATCCACCCTCCTAACATGCTAGGAGGGTGCTTATATAGTCCACCCACATGCGGGCTCTCTAATGGACTATATATGTTTTGGGTCGGGCTTGAATAAATGCTTAGTACCTTGAAAGAGGCCTTTTAAGCTAACCATCAAGCCCGTAATGTCATGACTATTTTAACTAACTATTACAATGTTCTAATAAATATTACAATATAAACCTATGACCAAACATTCTTGTTTGACTCAATATTTTGAGGCTAACAATCTCCCCCAATGTGAGGTCATTCCTCTTCGACATTTGGAGATCAATGGAGATTATGAATTTCGTCATAAATGAGTCTTGAACGTGTAAAAGTAGTGTTGTTCCTTCACGATGTGATCTTTGAGCCTTTGTCATTGTCTTTCGACTTTGTCTTTTATCTTGAGATCTTCAAATCATCTTGACTAGTCTTTGTCATCTTGCGATCTTGTGTCATTATCCACATGCTCATACTTTGCACAATCTTGAAAGCTTGTTAACAATCTCCTTTGATGAGAGGTCATTCCTCTACATTAATTGATAAGGAAGATTTTGATCATCAGATTTGCGGAAGTCTTTAGATTTCTTGATTGTTGAATGTCTTTGGGCATGAGAATGTGGTTTTAAATCTTTGACTTTGTTGAGTACATCGTAACGTCACCTTCTCGAGACAAACCTTAGACACGGACTGAATGGGTTTGACATTCATCCTAAATTGGTAGCGTTTTACCTCCGGTCGGTGAAGACCGTTACATGATATTAAATATCGTACCTGTGATTAGGTAGATTTAATTAAAAATCTCCTTGACAGGGTTTCACGGTTGTACTAGCCGTTCTCTTTACTCGACCGTCTCAAAGCAAGACTGCGAACATAAAGAGTGAATCAACTGGATAAATATCCGCTTGATTAAAGTCATCAATTCAAATTCCTGGAACAAGTTTGATTCATTAAGAATCTTACCATTTTTGCTTTCCAGTTGACACAAGCTTGATTCATAAGAATCTCGCAAATTACCTACTGTGAATATTAATGAATATCACTCTGAATGTTCTGGCAAGACCATAAAGATATTGCGTAGAAACCTAAAACGAGTTTGAATCAATTCAGAATCAAACCACTGTTGCTTTTCAGTTTGCACATGTTCAATTCTAAAAGAATCTTACACATGACCTACCGCGATGCTGTTTGATGTTAACACTAGAAGGATTTCCACTCATCATTGTGAATACAAAGTAGTATCACTCTGAGTGTTCTAGCAATATCGCAAGGATATAGCGTAGGACTCTCTTGATCGTCATCCGTGTGTCCTAATGAGATTTGATGGATCTCTTGGCTCTAGACTCGATTTGTGCACTTTTAGTAGTCGGAGGCTAGAGCAGATGCCACCTATTCAATATCAACTATCTCAGAGTGAGAAAGTCAATAGAAGTCGTATTGATCTCCGTGACAATAAAACAAACTTCTTTTGAGAGAAGCCTGAGTCACATGGGTAGGGGTTGTGCATTACATCACTGGGTCCATGATGCGTTGTCTTCATGATGTGTTGACCCGGTTTCTGCCTAAGTTGCATGGAGGGCTAATTTCTTTATACCCTTTATCCTTACATTTCTTTTTCATTCTTCAACCCCTTCAATGCTTACCAAGACATCATTACTAGCACCTTGTTGTGATTGTTCCAGTGCTAGCATCAGTACTTAGTCGGCATTCAGCTACATTCACATTCTACTCCATCTTTCCTAAGGACTTCTAATAATCTATTGGATTGTCCCTGGGAAGATCCCTCAGGTTCTGGTTGGATCATAGGACTTAAACCTAACCACCCTTTTGACACCAATAACGTTGTGAATTAAAGATGTTGTGGGTATTTGATCAAAACCATGAGTGATTGAGTCTTTAGATCACATTTTCTCCCCTATCTCTAATATATAAAATCGATTGATATTAGAGATACCAAATTTGATTAAAATATATTGTGAAAAATAGCCTTGAAAAACTTTCGGGAGAAAAATGTGTCAACCTTAGCATGAATTTGGAACGCTCCCACTCAAAAATTGATCCAATGGAATTGTCATTACGAGGATATGATCCACATTAAACTTTTGAGGATAGGAGTTGTTGAACAAATAATTGTTGAAAGATTTTAAATTTCATTGATAAATGCTTGAAAAAATTATGTTCAACACCTTTTGAAAAATCAATTTTTTTGGCGAAAAGGTTTTTCTAAAGCATAAAATTGAGTTCATAGACTTTGAATGTCTTGACAAATCCATTCAAGTGTAAGAAGATTTAACTTCTTTTGCTAAGGGTAAGGGCACGAAAGCGTACACTCCCCCGTGAATGTAGATCCGGGTTGCAATCTGAAAGTGATTACTGATATTGAGTAAAATTACCCCTTTTAGAAAAGGAAGGTAATTAGGGCAAGTAAGCACGACGATTTAGGAAAATCGTGTGTAAATGACCCTAAAATGAGTTCGTTCTCAAGGAGGCTAGTGTGTTGTGTAATGAATTGATTAATGTTTGTGATTATATTGATAAAAAGAAAAATAGAAATAGGGTGAGAAAAGAATGACGGTTACGAAGACGGACCGAGCTAAGACGAAAAGGCGTTCACGTAAAACCGTAAAAAACTACAAAATTAAAAATTTTAAACCTAAAAATTAATTAAAGCTAAAGTAAGTCTAAAACAATATAAATAAGAATAAAAATCCAATAAAAATATTTTAAAACCTTTTACTAATTAAATATTCAATTTTAAATGCTAATTAAAGCCCTAAAATTAAATATAATTAATCAAAATGTCCAAAATATTATTTTATTGAAAAAATAACTTAATTATATTATCTAAAGACTAAAAAGTATTTTTCCTAATTTTTAAAAACTATTTTTTTATTTTTAAATTACTAAAAACTATTTTTAAACTAAAATAACTATAAAAAATAATAACATAATGCTAAAAATAATTTGACACTTTTAAAAATCCTAAATTACTCTAATGAACAGAAGAAAAATGAAAAAGTTTGAAAAATATAAAATTTTTCACTAAAGGACAAAAATAGTTTGAATAAAAACCCTAATTATACTAAATTAATTCTAAAAAAATAAATAAAAAGTGAACAGTAAAAACTTTTTATGCCAAAAATCTTAAATTATTTTTCTGAATCTAACAAAATTTTTGAAATCTAAAAATATTACTTTTTTACACTATATGCCAAAAACAGAAACTTAAAAATTAATTAAAAATGGCTAATTAACCGAAAAAATAGCAAATGAACAGTAATAAAAATTCTAATTAAACTGAAAAATCACAAATAAAATTAGAAAAATATGGAAACAAGTTTCAAGTCCTAACTCTTAAATTTGGGCACTAAAGACAAACAATGTAGATTTCTGATAGTGACATGTGACCAAGTCTTGTCTTTTAGCTTAGCAGTGGTAACAACAAAGCTAGCAGTGGGAAATTGGTTCCCACTGGTAGTGTAAAAATTTGGTCAAGAGACCTTAGAGCTTAGGAAAGCTTGCTTGAGTGGATTTCTTTGGACAACAAGGCACCCCTATACTCAGTGGAGTATAGGGAGTCAATGTAAACACAAAAACACACAAGTCACTTAACAAATTCAAGCACAAATGGGCAAATAATGTTTCTGATAAAGGCTATGCAGGTCTGGTGACAGTTTACTGATTTTACTTGCACCAAGGTGGATTTCAAATGCTTAAATCTTGCAATCAAGCTAAACAAATGACATACAAATGATTACCAACCCTGCTTGGACCTAGAATCTAACAGACTACCAAATTTGAGGGCAAAATTTTCACAAAACATGCACAAAAAGGGATTGACTGTATTTTAGCTAGTTTATCCAATTTTTTAGCATGCAAAAGTGTTTAAACTCTACCCAAACTGGAAACTAACTACTCATATCACCTAATACTAACCCAAGGAGTGTGTTTAACCAGGTTTTAACCCAAAAAACTTTCACCAATCTCAATTAAATACCAAATCCAAACACTCCTTTAATTTTTCTGAATTGAATTTTTTCAAAGCAAATCAAAACAAACTCAAACCAAACTGGTTAGACCAGTCCTAAATATGCATACAACCAACTAGTGAGTGAAATCAACCTCTTAAACAAACACTTGAATCACTTGCACACAAAATCATACCAAAGCTCATGAATAACAAATAAGGAAACTGAAAATAGAGACACAAGGAAGTTACCTTGTGGGACCCACATCCAGGTCCCACAATGGCTGCTTTGCCATCTCCAAACAGACTCGGGTCTGTGCAGATCCTTGGATAAACAATCACAAGCTCCAAGTGAATTCCTGCTAAGAAAAATAGAACACCAAAAAATCTGATTTTTACAACCTTTTAACCTTTTGTCACAAAATTCCTTCAAATACTTTTTCCCTTCTAAAACACTTAAATCAACCAACTTACAAACCTTGAAAACAGATTTTGAACAAGATTTAATAAAATCATGAACCTTTTTCAGAAACTTTAAAATTTCCTTTTGAAACTCAGAAACAATTCAACAAAAATTTATGGAACTCAGATTTTCTTATATTTGATACCAACTTTTAATAAAAGAAAAGGAATTACAATTTATAAAAAAATACCAACTTTCATTTAATTTAAAAAGGAATTACACTTAAAAATATAGAAAATCTGGAACAAAGAAATACAGCCACATACGGCTTGTATTTATACATGTGAATAGAAGAAACTAGAACTAAAACCCTAATGAAGTAGAATTCCAGTCATGCCCTTGTGTTTGAATTTGAAATCTTGGTCAATATGTCTCCCATGTGATGATTGTGATGGCCAGCTGTTAGAAGTTCATCCTAGACATTTATTCATGCTTGGGGACAAAGAATCTCGATATGGAACGTTGATGTTGTCTCCTTTTGGGGTTTGGGGACAAAGACGTGTGTAGGGAGGGCCCTACCCAACACATGGGTGTGTTGGGGTCATGGTTTGTGTGTGGGTTTGGGTGAGGATGGGGTGAATCAAGGATCTGGAAAAGTTAAACAAAAAACCCTTTGTATTTAGTTGGATTGAGTCTGGGATTAGTTAGGGTTTATGTGAGGATTAGTGGGTGATTAATCCGTTTGGGGAAAGGGTTAATTTAAAAAGTGTGTTTGGTAAGAAAACTTAAAAAGGTTGACTGGGTTGTTTGACCAGGTTTATTAATAAACCTGGTTGGGTGTGGGTTACGGGTTGGGTCGGGTAAAGGGTTTGGTAAATGGGTGGGTTTAGTGAGGTCCCAGTTTTGTATTGGTGGATGAGAGTTTATTGTCTGGGTAGTAATGCCCCCCCCAAGTTCATTTGTTTCTTCATCTTGTAATAATAAGCAAACAAACTCCATTCCTTTGTAAATAAGTTTCATCATCTTGTCAATTTTGGCACAAGTTTTATACAAACTTTTATAAGGACTTCTTTTGTACTTTCTTCATTCTCCAAGGACTGTTCATGTACAATGCTTAAACTTTAGGGATTTTTCTTGTACAATTGACTTCTCCAAGGGCCTTTTTTGCCAAATCTTCAAAAATGAGGGACCAATGTTGTCAATCTTCAATTCTTCAAGGACCATTTTGGAAATTCTTGATTCGGGTCCGGTTCATTGTGCGGCTTCGTTTCCCGTGTTCGTTTTTGAATGATTCTTGTGATCTTTTTGTCTTTTCCTCAATATCCATACCTAAAATACACAAGCAACAAACACGAGCATATATTTGGCAGTTTTAATGATATTTTATGCATTTTAAGCTCGATTTGGACGATGAGACTATGTATAAAAGCAGTCACATCACTCCTCCATACTAAACCATTGTCGTGCCCTCACGCAATGCTAGAATAAAGTATCGTAGCACCTCCAAAATTCATTTTTATTCACTTTATTGGAATGATAAACTAGCTACACTACTACTATTACTACTTCTTGCGTTTTAGACATAATGTATGATTTTCATCGCAAAATGGGACGTTTAGGTTCATAGAATAAGAACACGTGAATGCTTCGTTAGAAATAATTTCATCGTCCTCGATTTTCACCCCAATTCCATGCCAAGCGTGTAACGAGATCATTGTCATTATAAGTTAGTAATGCTAACACTACTCATATTCCCTAATCACGTACTTATCCTCCCCTTATTCCTAAGTTGTATCTCTTATATTTTATTTTGTCTTGAATGTTTCACGAGGATACATTGTTTGACTTTATGCGATAATAGAGATTTAGGTCTAAAAATAGAGTCCTAACGGTGTAACTAAGACCATCAAATCAATAACCCCTCCTAATAGACAACGATGTAAAAAAATTAAGTTGACAAGAAGAATCGATAAACACGGTTTTATAACGGTTTTGAACATGAGACTTATTACCAAGACTTTTATACGCCCCCTAACGGAAGGGCCTTATTATCTTTGGTTTACCTCCATCTTTTATTCAACTTCGCCATGAAGCTTTTATTATGACTTCGGTCTTGCCTTGCCTTTTATTATCCGCCTCATCGGTGGTTTTATTAGCCAAAGACGTATATCCTCACGCTAAAGCGAATTTTGGATCTTTAAAGCTTCGAAGATTAAGGCTTGATTCACTTTCAGTTTTGCATAGTTTTTTCGGCCTTGTGGGGCTTCAAATTGTTTGCTAGATTTAGGTGAGCACTTGAAATCTTATTATTAGGTGAAGCTTTCGATTATTCGGGTGCCAATACTTCAAACTCGTGACGCTGGCGATACCTTAATGTCTTCCCAATTTAATTACACAGAAGCTACTAGAAAAGACTAGAAACCCAACAATCCTAACTAAACCGCTAAGTCAATATTTATTAAGCAAAAAACATTTACATGCGAAGGGAGAATAATCAAATAACGAGAACACATGAGTTTTTGAAAGAATACGAGTACTCTACGTTTAGCATAGTAACTTATAATTAACTCTATCATTTCTCGTCCTCATTTAAGAGACTTAGCCTAATGTGTAGTTAAGGAATCAAAGCTA
This sequence comes from Glebionis coronaria, assembly GCA_025667525.1. NCBI lineage: Eukaryota > Viridiplantae > Streptophyta > Magnoliopsida > Asterales > Asteraceae > Glebionis > Glebionis coronaria. The sequence continues at coordinate 203,691,002 of CM046878.1, read as the reverse complement.
AGTGCTCAACACGCACGGTCGAGTAAAAAATTACTCTTATTCTCGCCATCGGAAAATCTACATTCGTGTCTTCAAACACTTATAAAATATGAGAAAAAATTTAAAATTTGGCCATTTTTAGCCTTATTTTGCAACAAAACGATAAACAAAAAGATAAACTTTGGAAAGCGTGAAGGTTTGGCAAGGCAAGTATCTATTCAACCCCCCATACTAAAGTTAAACATTGTCCTCAATGTTTCGAGTCTAGGGGTGCAAACACCCCCATACTAGAGACGTAGTCGAATGCCTAATCTAGCATGGAAAGGGTGTAACCATTAAATTAATAGACGTTTATGAAGTGTGCTAAAAACCTAAGGTTAGAACATTAAAAGGATATATCATTTGGATATTGAGAAAGTCTCCAAAGCAAACGATCGAGTGCTCCCATAAAACGAACACGAGAGGCTCCAATCGTGAAGATCATGATCTAAAAACCACAATGCACAAACAACCACGGAACAAAGGTTGGAAGGGCACAAATCCCCTCACATTAAACTAATTAGAAAGCAATAATATGTACATGGATAAGCATGGGACTCCCCCACGAGGCACCTTGTTTTTGATAACCGAGTCAAAAGCTCGACTCGAATCCCCATAAATGTGATCATTTAGGGATAATCATGGTGTGGTCAATTTTTGGTGGGGCTTACATGATAAACAAGGCCCAAAAAAAACCGGTATTAAGGACTAAGTCCTTTGATGGTGTAAAATACCGGGATCAAAGATGGCGTTTTCGTTTTCATTGGAAAAACAAATCAACGCCACTTCATCGTGTGCCAACACAAACCCAAAGGGTTTCAAGAAAATAGATGAGAAGAAGTAGAAGGGTGGGACAATGGGTAAGTCATAAAAACATTGAGCTACTCGAGGTAGACTCGCACCAATCAAATAGAAAGATTTTCCATTTATTGCATCGGTGGAAGACCGAGATTTCCCTTTATAAGCAATTCCAGGATCAAATATCTCGTCCTCGGTGGAGAAAGGAGAGGGAACATAAGGGGCTTCCCCCACACTAAGTCCACACAAAGCATCGTCAAAAGGAGAAGACGAGCTTGTAGTACTCAAATCACGTGGTGATGACGGAGTTAGAATTGTAGAAAAAAAATTTAAATCCAATTTAAAGTCTTTTCCTTTTTCATCTTTTAAACTCTCCTTGTGAAAACCTGATTTAATTATGTCAAAAATATTTGGTGTTTCTAAAGCAATGTTAGTCACACTAAAAATTCTCACATTTGAAAACCGTTTTGGTAAAGGTGGTGGTAAGTTCTCGAAACGTTTGTCAACAAAGAAAACTCCCCCATCGGGATCAACATATTCATCATCCGAAGAATCCTTCACAATTGGAATCGTAGGCTTAACACTCTTAACCTCCATCGACGGAGGGGACGGAAAATCGTTTTTATCAACAACTTCTAAAACTCTTTTTGAAATCTTTTTGCAAATGTTTTTGATGGGATTGACATTGTACAAAGACGTGATAGAGTACACATGAGAAAGCGTGGAGTTTTGAGTTGCATTAATGACGAGTTCTTCCTCATTGAAACGAAGAGTGATTTTCCTAGCATCCACATCTATAAGTGCTCTCGAGGTATCCAAAAATGATCGACCTAAAATGAGAGGAACTTTAGGATCGATGGGAATGTCAACAACAATAAAGTCTACGGGATAGTAGAACTTTCCAACTTTCACAAAGACGTCCTCGGCTACTCCACAAGCTAGAATCGTAGAATGATCGGCCATCTCGATTGACATTCTTGAAGGAGTGAGATTGGGAAGATTAAGCGACTTAAAAATATCAAGAGGCATCAAATTAATACTAGCACCAAGATCGGCCAAGGCGTAGCATTCTTCCATATCTTGTATAGCACATGGAATTAAAAACTTGCTGGGATCACCGACTTTTTGAGGTATGCGGCTAAGAAAAACCGAAGAACAACTAGACGATTTTTGCAATTTCTCTTTGTTATTCAACATACTTTTGAAGTTCGCGGCAAATCGAGGCATCATGACTAAGGCGTCGGCAAAACTTATATTGAAATGCAAGTCACGAAACATTTTCATAAAAAGTTCAAATTGATAATTATTTCGTTCTTGTGCCTTTTCCTTGTCTCGTCTTGAAGGGTAGGGTAAGGGTGGTGTGGGTTGGGGCATAGGCATAGGCATCGGCCTTGGAATCTCGGGTTCCATGATTGGTATTGGTTCAACCGTAGGTGTGGTTTGAGCGGTACTTCGTGGGCTTTGAATTTTCTCCTTTTCTACCACCACCTCGGGTTCTTTCTCTTTTTCCTTCTCCATAGAAGTACTTGGACGAGAAATGGGTTCTTTGAAAGTTTTACCACTACGAGTAGTAATAACATTCAATTCTCCTTTCGGGTTCACGATGGTATCACTAGGAAGACCACCCGAAGAAGAGGGTTTACACATGATAGCTTCAAACATTTTTCCCATTCGGTCTTCAAACTTAGATTGCCTAGCATCGGCTTTTAACAACTCTTGCTTAATCTCATGTTGACCTTGCTCCATTTTTTGTTGATTTTGTTGGAGTCGTTGAACATTTCCTTCCATTTATTAGCATGAGTTTTAAGTTCATTAGCAAGTTCATTTTAAGCTCGTTTTTCAACTCGGATCTTAAGCTAGCCACTTCAAGTTGCATATTATCAAACATAGCATCGTTTGCCTTAGCATAATTCAAAAATTCTCCTTGAAGATTTTTGGTGTGATCACTTTGAAAACCTTGAGTGGTAGTTTGAAAATCACGATTTTGGTTTTGGTTTGAAATTTGCCCATTTCCACTTTGATAATTACCCTTGTTGTAATTACGTTGATTGCCTTGATAATTACCACCTTGGTTGTTGTTTCGATAGTTATTAGCATTTTGATTTGGTGGAGCTTGATTTTGGCGGGAACCTTGGCCGTTTTGGTTATAAGTTCCCGTGGCTATATAAGCACTCGAAGTGTTACCATCCGCGGTAATGCACTCGGAAAGATCATGAGCTCCACCACACGATAAACAACTCTTAGCAACCGCTTTAACCGAAGCGGAATTCGAAGCTTCTTGAGCTTTCCAATGGGACATAAGGTTAGCAAATCTATCAAAAAACCGATTTTCTTCATTTGCCTCATCATGTAAAGCATTAATGCTACGAGACGATGATGAGCCCATTTTGGCAACACTCGGTGTGTTACGAGGGCTATAAACCTTAGACCTATTCTCAATTATCACCAAAGCTTCCACGACCGTTTTACACAAAAAATTACCACCCGCGGCGGTATTTAAATAATCTCTTTCATGATGGTTAAGTCCATTGTAAAACGTGTCTATTTGGTGCAAGTCGGAAAAACCGTGATGAGGAAATTCATGTAACATCTCCTTAAACCTATTCCAAGCCGTTGAAAAACTTTCATTTGATTCTTGTGAAAATTTAGAAATCTCATTTTTCAAGTGCATAGTCTTAGAGGGCGGAAAAAATTGGTTCACAAACTTAGACACGAGATCCTTCCACGTCAATATAGAATTGGGTGGCTCTTTCTCTAACTAAATTTTAGCGGGCCCCGCTAAGGAATACGGAAAAAGCATCATCTTAATCGAGTCATTCGAGACATCCTTAAATTTGCAAGTGGCGGTTAGACGATTGAATTGGCGGATATGGTTGTGTGGATTGTCCTTCTCATCACCATGGAATTTGTTGTTTTGGATCATCGACAACAAACCCGTTTTCACCTCAAAATTCTCTGCAAGGATAGCGGGAATCACAATAGCCTCTCCATAACCCTCGGTGGGTGCTTGAAGTAACTCCATCATAGTTCGATTCGCCATGGTTGGTGCTTCTCGTACAATGGGTTCGTCAATAGGAGACTCCTCACTAGAATGAGTTGGAGTGGGAGTTTTGTTCTTTCGTTTACGTGCACGTTTTGCTTGATTACGAGTTAGCATAAACGTCACGTACAACGAGGAGACGAGCAAAGAAGATTCTTTTTGGTGTTTTGTATTTTTCAAGTTTTTTTTTTTTGGTTTTTGATTGTATTAACCTTTTTGGAATTTGTGGAATGTATTAGGTAGACACAAATCTAAAAATCTCCTCCTTAATCAAATCTCTCGATTAAAGAAGCATCAAGGAATAAAAACGATCACGTGAAGTGAACGCCTTCGATGACTTTAGAACGATGGTGGAACACCAAATCGTTCAAGAGGGTTTAATCAAATGAAACCAAGAAAATATATATGATATGTAATAATACTTTGGGCGGCAAAACCCTCGATTAGCTCTCAAAATCAAATACTCACAAGCAAGTGGAGGAAACGAGGCGGCGCGAAGCACTTAAGAGCCTTTTTCCTTTAGGTCGTGAAATACAACCGCCTTATACCCACCTTATAGTTTGTATTTTTCAAAATCGAGCTTCACGAAAGTATTTATCTATTTTTGCCTTTTTTCTATGGTTTGAGATTCGAATACAATGATTGGGTAATGACCTCCCAAGTCAAGGTTGTGATTTCTCACGTATTTGGAGTACTTGTGAATTTATTGTTCTACGTATACAATATAGTAATAGTATTCACACAGAAACCGAAAAAACGATAATACGTATTAGTAGAGTGCTACTAATACAAATACTAATTATGGCTATATAAAAACAACAATTGTTCAATCAAAACACAACACGCCTCCCCGGCAGCGGCGCCAAAAATGATATTGAGTAAAATTACCCCTTTAGGAAAAGGAAGGTAATTAGGGCAAGTAAGCACGACGACTTTGGAAAACCGTGTGTAAATGACCCTAAAATGAGTTCGTTCTCAAGGAGGCTAGTGTGTTGTGTAATGAATTGATTAATGTTTGTGATTATATTGATAAAAAGAAAAATAGAAATAGGGTGAGAAAAGAATGACGATTACGAAGACGGACCGAGCTAAGACGAAAAGGCGTTCACGTAAAACCGTAAAAAACTACAAAATTAAAAATTTTAAACCTAAAAATTAATTAAAGCTAAAAGTAAGTCTAAAACAATATAAATAAGAATAAAAATCCAATAAAAATATTTTAAAACCTTTTATTAATTAAATATTCAATTTTAAATGCTAATTAAAGCCCTAAAATTAAATATAATTAATCAAAATGTCCAAAATATTATTTTATTGAACAAATAACTTACTTATATTATCTAAAGACTAAAAAGTATTTTTCCTAATTTTTAAAACTATTTTTTTATTTTTAAATTACTAAAAACTATTTTTAAACTAAAATAATTATAAAAAATAATAAATAATGCTAAAAAGAATTTGACACTTTTAAAAATCCTAAATTACTCTAATGAACAGAAGAAAAATTAAAAAGTTTGAAAAATATAAAATTTTTCACTAAAGGACAAAAACAGTTTGAATAAAAACCCTAATTATACTAAATTAATTCTAAAAAATAAATAAAAAGTGAACAGTAAAAACTTTTTATACCAAAAATCTTAAATTATTTTTCTGAATCTAACAAAATTTTTGAAATCTAAAAATATTACTTTTTTACACTATATGCCAAAAACAGAAACTTAAAAGTTAATTAAAAATGGCTAATTAACCTAAAAAATAGCAAATGAACAATAATAAAAATTCTAATTAAACTGAAAAATCACAAATAAAATTAGAAAAATATGGAAACAAGTTTCAAGTCCTAACTCTCAAATTTGGGCACTAAAGACAAACAATGTAGATTTCTGATAGTGACATGTGACCAAGTCTTGTCTTTTAGCTTAGCAGTGGTAACAACAAAGCTAGCAGTAGGAAATTGGTTCCCACTGGTAGTGTAAAAATTTGGTCAGGAGACCTTAGAGCTTAGGAAAGCTTGCTTGAGTGGATTTCTTTGGACAACAAGGCACCCCTATACTCAGTGGAGTATAGGGAGTCAATGTAAACACAAAAACACACAAGTCACTTAACAAATTCAAGCACAAATGGGCAAATAATGTTTCTGATTAAGGTTATGCAGGTCTGGTGACAGTTTACTGATTTTACTTGCACCAAGGTGGATTTCAAATGCTTAAATCTTGCAATCAAGCTAAACAAATGACATACAAATGATTACCAACCCTGCTTGGACCTAGAATCTAACAGACTACCAAATTTGATGGCAAAATTTTCACAAAACATGCACAAAAAGGGATTGACTGTATTTTAGCTAGTTTATCCAATTTCTTAGCATGCAAAAGTGTTTAAACTCTACCCAAACTGGAAACTAACTACTCATATCACCTAATACTAACCCAAGGAGTGTGTTTAACCAGGTTTTAACCCAAAAAACTTTCACCAATCTCAATTAAATACCAAATCCAAACACTCCTTTAATTTTTCTGAATTGAATTTTTTCAAAGCAAATCAAAACAAACTCAAACCAAACTGGTTAGACCAGTCCTAAATATGCATACAACCAACTAGTGAGTGAAATCAACCTCTTAAACAAACACTTGAATCACTTGCACACAAAATCATACCAAAGCTCATGAATAACAAATAAGGAAACTGAAAATAGAGACACAAGGAAGTTACCTTGTGGGACCCACATCCAGGTCCCACAATGGCTGCTTTGCCATCTCCAAACAGACTCGGGTCTGTGCAGATCCTTGGATAAACAATCACAAGCTCCAAGTGAATTCCTGCTAAGAAAAATAGAACACCAAAAAATCTGATTTTTACAACCTTTTAACCTTTTGTCACAAAATTCCCTCAAATACTTTTCCCTTTCTAAAACACTTAAATCAACCAACTTACAAACCTTGAAAACAGATTTTGAACAAGATTTAATAAAATCATGAACCTTTTTCAGAAACTTTAAAATTTCCTTTTGAAACTCAGAAACAATTCAACAAAAATTTATGGAACTCAGATTTTCTTATATTTGATACCAACTTTTAATAAAAGAAAAGGAATTACAATTTATAAAAAAATACAAACTTTCATTTAATTTAAAAAGGAATTACACTTAAAAATATAGAAAATCTGGAACAAAGAAATACAGCCACATACGGCTTGTATTTATACATGTGAATAGATGAAACTAGAACTAAAACCCTAATGAAGTAGAATTCCAGTCCTGCCCTTGTGTTTGAATTTGAAATCTTGGTCAATATGTCTCCCATGTGATGATTGTGATGGCCAGCTGTTAGAAGTTCATCCTAGACGTTTATTCATGCTTGGGGACAAAGAATCTTGATATGGAACGTTGATGCTGTCTCCTTTTGGGGTTTGGGGACAAAGACGTGTGCAGGGGAGGGCCCTACCCAACACATGGGTGTGTTGGGGTCATGGTTTGTGTGTGGGTTTGGGTGAGGATGGGGTGAATCAAGGATCTGGAAAAGTTAAACAAAAAACCCTTTGTATTTAGTTGGATTGAGTCTGGGATTAATTAGGGTTTATGTGAGGATTAGTGGGTGATTAGTCCGTTTGGGGAAAGGGTTAATTTAAAAAGTGTGTTTGGTGGGAAAACTTAAAAAGGTTGACTGGGTTGTTTGACCAGGTTTATTAATAAACCTGGTTGGGTGTGGGTTACGGGTTGGGTCGGGTAAAGGGTTTGGTAAATGGGTGGGTTTAGTGAGGTGTCAGTTTTGTATTGGTGGATGAGAGTTTATTGTCTGGGCAGTAATGCCCCCCCAAGTTCATTTGTTTCTTCATCTTGTAATAATCAGCAAATAAACTCCATTCCTTTGTAAATAAGTTTCATCGTCTTGTCAATTTTGGCACAAGTTTTATACAAACTTTTATAAGGACTTCTTTTGTACTTTCTTCATTCTCCAAGGACTGTTCATGTAAAATGCTTAAACTTTAGGGATTTTTCTTGTACAATTGACTTCTCCAAGGGCCTTTCTTGCCAAATCTTTAAAAATGAGGGACCAATGTTGACAATCTTCAATTCTTCAAGGACCATTTTGGAAATTCTTGATTCGGGTCCGGTTCATTGTGCGGCTTTGTTTCTCGTGTTCGTTTTTGAATGATTCTTGTGAACTTTTTGTCTTTTCCTCAATATCCGTACCTAAAATACACAAGCAAAAACACGAGCATATATTTGGCAGTTTTAATGATATTTTATGCATTTTAAGCCCGATTTGGACGATGAGACTATGTATAAAAGCAGTCTCATCAATTACAAGCCATTGTGTTGAGCTCAAAACGTTGAATGTTTTGTGACAAGCTCAACCCGAGATAGATTGCTCTACCCGTTGTTGGAAATATTGTCCAAAAGAGACAATTTCCTTTATAAAATATAGAAATGACACGTTTTGAAAAATATTTACAACTTTCATTCAAGCTTTATGTACACACCCGTGTCGTTATTGAGCGACATTTCTAGGTACGTCCATATTATCGATACTGAAAGACATGTCGAGAAGAATATTTTTGGATTCTCAAAGATTTTTCATTTTGTATTTTGCCTTTTCATTAATATTTACATGTAGATGTTTGATAGATGAATCAAGCAGGCTTTTTGCCAGAATCTCCAGTTCTGCTGGAGTCAAACATCTCATACCAATTTGCCTAACAAGATACGCAAACCTCTCTTTCGAAAGAGCTTTTGTAAACAAGTCAGCTAATTGGTAATCAGTTCCAACAAAGTATAATTCAACGATACCCTTTTCAACTTGTTCCTTAATGAAGTGATATCTGACATCAATGTGCTTCGTGCGGGAATGCTGTACCAGATTGTCAGAGATGGCTATGGTGGACTTTGAGTCACAGTACATAGGTACTTTATCAAAGTGGAAGCCATAGTCCGTGAGTTGTGTTCTCATCCATAGAACTTGAGCACAACACGTAGATAAAGATACATACTCCTCTTTGGCTGATGACAGTGACGTGCAATCCTGCTTCTTGGAAGACCATCCCACAAGCTTATCTTGACCTAGAAATTGTGCACCACTAGAAGTACTTTTTTGTGTATCAAGACACCCTGCATGATCAAAATCTGAATAGGCCGTTAGAAAGAAACCGGTTTCCCTCGGATACCAGAGTCCTATGTGAATGGTATTCTTAAGGTACCGAAAGATTCGTTTAACCTCCTTGAGGTGATTTTCAGTGGGTCGTGCTTGGTATCGTGCACAATAACACGTAGCATGTTATATATCTGGTCGGCTTGCTATTAAGTACATGAGGGAGCCGATCATGGAACAATATTTCGTTTGATCTATGACATCTCCCTCTAAATCAGCATCTAGGGATGTGGTTGACAATGGTGTCCCAACGGGGTCACATGAGGTCATACCATGCTTTTTGATTATCTATTGACAATACTTAGCTTGGTTTATAAAGATACCACTTGGGGATTGATGAACTTGAATTCCTAGAAAGAATTTTAGTTCGCCCATCATTCACATTTCAAATTTGCTGTGCATTACTTTTTCAAACCATTTTGAAAGTTTTGGGTTTGTGGACCCAAAAATAATGTCATCAACATAAATCTACACTAGCAAAATGTCATCCCCATATTTATAAGTGAACAAAGTGAGATCAATGGAACCTTTTGAGAAACCTTTGGAGACCAGAAATTTTGAGAGCTCGTCGTACCACGCCCTTGGAGCTTGCTTGAGTCCATAAAGTTCTTTGTGGAGACGATACACCTTGTCAGGATAATGAGGATTGACGAATCCTTCCGGCTGCGTGACATCGACTTCTTCCTTAAAAAGACCGTTAAGAAACGTTGTTTTTACGTCCATTTGATAAACGATGAATCCCTTATGTGCAGCATAAGCAAGAAAATTCCTGACCGCTTCCATTCGAGCAACTGGTGCAAATGATTCTTCAAAATCAATACCCTCTTGCTGGCCATACCCTTTTAGCCACTAGCCTAGATTTATTCTTGATGATCGTGTTCTCTTCATCCATCTTGTTTTTTCAAATCCATCGAAGATTTAATGCTATTACATCATATGGTCTGTCAACAAGTTCCCAGACTTTAAGTCTTTCAAATTGTTGAAGTTCATCTGTCATCGATTTAGTCCAAGCATGATCAGCCATGGCTTCTTTGATGTTTTTCGGTTCAGCTGAACTCACTACGAGTGCGAACTTACAAACATCGCCATGGGTGTTAAGTTGTCGTCTTGTGCGAACAGGCTGTGAAGGGTTTACAATTACTTGAACCAAAGGATGACCTCGGGTCCAATGATGTGTTGAAGGATGTCGTTGATAGAACGTATGCATATTTGACGGATCAACATGGCGAGTAGAAGACTCTCCTGTTTTGTTTACCGGTGTACCGAATGGATTGATAAATTTCTCTTCGTCAGATAATGCATTGTCTGCTTGATTTGTGTTCTCTGGAGCAATGACAGTAGTTGTGGATGTTGTAGGAGCGGTTGTGGATGTGATATTCTGAGGAGGAAAATCTGCAGCAACTCGTGTCGAAGTAGATAAAGTTGTATCCTTTTGTTGAAGATGATCGGTATCATCATTCTTATCATGAGTGACAGCAGAAGACTTTGATACAACTTGTTTCTGCCCCGTGAAATATTCATCATACATAGGTCCATATAACATTTCCAACTCTTCAATTGTCGCGTTGACTGTCATATCAGCTCTTGGAACATTTCCTTGAACCAGCTTTGAACTAGACAGTTTATTACTGTTGTCTTGAGTTTCGAGTTCCGTGCGGTTGTGAACGGAAGTCGTTTGTCGTTGTGGTTCGGGACTTAAACTGTTTTTTTCAAGTGCCATTTCTTGTTATTTATCAAATCTGATATGAATAGTGATGTGATCGTGATAGTATAGTGATAATTAGATACGTTATAAGGTAAATTAGTAAATTACCTTTAGGAAAAAGTAATAGACTAAAATTACCAAAGACGAATTCAATTAAACAAGTGATGAACCAAGTTCGTTGTACACGAAGATCTTATGAATTTGAGACGTTTTGTTTCGATTTGGACAATTGATTCGAATTGGTATCGGTTTTTAAAACTAATATTAATCCTACAAATTTTAAAACCTAAGTGCATGAATCGTAAACCCGAATTAAGTAAATCTAAAACAATTACTTAAAAATAATAAAGCTATAATAAAATTTAAACTATTTAAAAATCTATTAAAAATTAATCTATTTAATTAAAATAACTTTTACACTATTTTTAATTCCATTAAAAACTAAATTACTTCTAGAAATTAATCAAATTTAATTTATTTAAAAACTAACTTTATTATAATCTAATAATTTAAAAACTAATCTAATTTCTTAAAATAAAACATTTTTTTATTATTTTTTTTAATATTATAAAAACAGAAACTATATAAAAGTGATTAAACTATGAAATTAAAATGAAGTTAAAGTATACGTTTCAATTAACTGCCAGCTATAAAGCAATTGTCTATATTAATTACAAGAAGCAATTATAAAACCAAATAAGCCCCTAGCTCAGATGGTTAAAGCGTAGGACATATGAAAGGCAGGTCGAAGGATCGAACCCTGCTGTTGACATAATTTTGATTGAATTATTATTTTGCACAAGTACGAAATACAGTCACAGGAGGTGACTTTGCTAGAAATAAGACTGATAAAATCAGTATTTTTTATGGTAATAAGACATCAAGCAAAGTCACAGTTATAACTTTGCTTTTGAGACTTGATAAAAAAAATCAATATAAGAGCAATATCAGATAATAGCAATAGCAACTAAAACTCAGCTAGAAAACTTAATATAAAAGCTGCATAAACCGATCCAAATAACAACAAGCAAAAATTAAAACAAATATTCAGCTGAAATTAACGAATCTAAGCATAAATCAAAATGCAGGTAAACACAATCAGATTCAAACAATTCTAACATCAACAAATCTAAATGCCCAAGTCAATATTCAGCAAACTGTTATCAGCAGATAAGTTCTGAACGATTAACTTATTAAACCAACTAGTAATAACATTAGGTATGCTCAAATGAGCAGAGATCAGAAAGCAAACTCATACATTCATTCTCATATTTAAATCATAGTAGACAGATTCAAATCAATGCAGATCTAATATCAGAAAAATAAAACGATATAAATCAGCCAACAAAATTTATATTTTAAAGATTCTTGCACAAACATACCAAATCAGCTTTATATAAACCACAATTTGCATATAAAACTCACTAAAACAGATTTAATAAAAACAACCATATGATTCTATAATCCTAACAATCACTTCTAGAAATAAACATCTTAACATAAACATGTTACAAAAGCAGATTCAGCTAACAGATATTCTCTCTAATCAGACTTCATACAAATCAAACTCAACTAGAACAAATCATTAGCAGATTTAAACTAAGCAGATTCATCGTCATTTTTTAAATTAAAAAAAACAGATTCATTAAAGAAATGAAACAATAAAATTGTAAAGAAATAGAACCTATTGGCGATTTCCGTTGAGTAGAAGGTTGTGCTGAACAACCTTAATGAATCGAAACAACTCCGTCACCCTCCATTAATCGAACCAAACAAATGATCCAATAATACCAAAATGATACGATCCTCAATTTTATTTAAATCTAACAGTAGGTTAGATTATTTCCCATCTTCACTTATATTATTTAATATAAGCTATCATTAAAGCTTAATCAAATAATATTTTATGTTATCACATCAAATTTGCTGTAAATCATTTTATTAAAGAACTAAACAGTAAATAATAAAAAGAAGAAGATTATGCCCAAATTAACTTTTATTAAATCAGTGTAAAAATTACAATACTATGAAAATCAAATTACAATAATTCCTACAGCTATTTTAACATATAACATTAAGTAAAGAAAGGGATGAATTACATGAATAAAAACGAGGGTATTTATAGCTGAAGTGAGGGTGTTGGGTTGTTGATGAAGAACAATTCTCAGCCCTTGGATCTTCTTTATTCTTTCTCTTTCTTGTCAGTTAAGCATCCTACGGTTGATCTTCGCACACTAGCACACGGATTGCCAACGTGGCATCCGTTGTGCTAGTTGTGCTACTTTGATTGCTGAAGTGTCCTCCTCTTATTGGTGGATTAAGAATGATGTGCTGTCAAGGCCAATAGATCGTTGCCACGTCGTTGCTTCTCCCACTTCTTCCTTCTGAAAACATGGGGGATTTAATTCCCCACGCGTGTGTAATCACACGTACCAAGTGAAACCCCTAATTTTTACTGATGAATTTGTGATCTAGGGTTTTTTTTGTGGTAACAGTAAAAGAGAGGGGTTGCGTTTTGGGTTGAGGTGAGAGAGAGAGTGAGTTTACATTGTTATCATCGAACATGAATGGGGGTGAGGGTAAATAAACGTTTATTAAAAACGTGTGGTGTATGTGGGTTTATTTATTGTGTAACTGCCTTTTCATAGCACTCATTTTGACCAAATGGAAAATAACCAAAAGCCCAAGTATTCACTGAATTCGTCCCATATTTTTCACTCTTTTGGGCTTTGGTCCATTCAAAACTTTACCCGTCTAACATACTACACGTGGGCTTTGACCCAAGTTTTCAAAGCATGGGCTTTTGACAATGTAGTTAATCCTTTAAGAACATCAAATGGGCTTTTGAGCCCATTTTCCAAAATGTGGGGCCCACTTGTCTTCAAACTTAATAACTCCGTGAATAAAACGACTTGTCTTTGGCTTTGTCAATCTTTTCTTCAAACTCGTGCCGGTTTTTGTCGGTTTTCGCGAACTTTGGTACCTACACACATCAAACAACAAACAAGCATGTACAAGGCATTTTTGATACATTTTATGCATTTATTTATTGTATATTGATATAAATGATATGAGTAAAATCACTCATATCAAACTCCCCCTTGCTAAGCAATTGTCGTGTCCTCACGCAATGATAAAATAAAACACTAACTACACCATTATTCAACTTTTGACATTTTATTTTGCAAAGACATAATGTAATGCTTTCATTATTTGAAAAATAACTTTTAGGATCATAAAACTCAAATAGATTCATCGTCCCCGACTTTTCACTTTTCCATGCCAAGTGCAAAAACAAGATCATTGTCAATCATAAGCCCCAAAATTAAACCAACTCATACAAGTAATTTGTGTTAAACTCAATCTCCTATTATTCCTAATTGTATCTCTAGATTTTATTTGTCATTCACCCAAAGGCTCATTTGACTTATTTTGATATTTATTAATCCAAAAATGAAGGCAAGAATGGTGTAAACTCAACACTCAAAACCTAACCTCGACTTCAAAAACCGTTGTCACTAAAGAAAGCCCACATCAAGGATAACTTAACACGATTTGAGGGATAAATCCCCGGACCCGAAATTTGGCTAATAGGACTACTTAAAAGTAACAATAAAACCTCCAAAGTCAATTATGACCTTATTAACGAAGTTAGCAACAACTACATTGATGAGAGCTTTTATACATAGTCTCATCGTCCAAATCGGGCTTAAAATGCATAAAATATCATTAAAACTGCCAAATATATGCTCGTGTTTGTTGCGTGTGTATTTTAGGTACGGATATTGAGGAAATGGCAAAAGATCACAAGAATCATTCAATAACGAACACGGGAAACAAGCCGCACAATGAACCGGGCCCAAATCTGGAATTTCCAAAAAATGACCTTGAAGAATTGAGGATTGGCAACATTGGTCCCTCATTTTAGAAGACTTGGCAATTTATACCCTTGCAAAACTCATAAAATGCATTGAGGTCCCTAAATTATCAAGATTGTACAAGAACAGCCCTTGAAGAATGAAGAAAGTACATTTGAAGCCCTTGGAAAAAGTTTGTAAACAAGTTGTGCCAAAAATGACAACTTTGGCAAAGTTGTTACAAGTATAAATAGGCGTTGATAGCTATTTGTTACAACATGAACAAAACAAAGGAGTTGAAGGACCATTTCTGCCAGACACCCTAACTTACACCAGCCAATCACCTTGCCACCTCAACCCCTTCCACCAATACTACTCCACCACGTCACTTACCCCATCCCAGTCAACATTCCACCCACATTTTAAATAACAGATTAATTAACTAATCTTTTTAAACCCAAAAATTACGTGGGAAACAACTACTGTTTACCCACCATCAACCTTAATCCCTTTATAAACCCTAATCCATCATCCTTGCAAATCAAAGGGGAAAAAGCTATAAACTTCCAGATTAGCAATTCATATAACCCTAAACCTATCCCACCTCCCAAAACATCCGTCACTTTCACCCATCAACCAACCCATGTGTCCCCTGACCCACTCCTTTGCAAGAAAACAAAATGGTCCAGCAAATCAACGTTTGTGATCCAATGACTTGCTCCCCACAACTATTTGGACAACTCAGATCAATTCTACACCACTGGCAATCACATGGGAGCATATTGACCAAATTCAAACTCACAAGACCAAGGACATTCCTGGAATTTCATCCATTAGGGTTTAGGGCCTTGATTTTATTGTATTATTTTATTCCAAGCTTCTAGTTAGTTCTATTGAGTAGTATATAATGAGACGTTTTGTGTCCATTATAGTTGTTCTAGTTTTTCTAGCAAAACTTTGTAATCCCTTTTTATTTAAATAAAGTTGGTAATTTTTATGAAAAAGTGTAATTCCTTTTGTTTTATAAAAGTTGGTAAATGTTTTTAAGCTAGAAATCTGAGTTCCACATTTGATTATTGGTTCAAGGTTTTTCAAATTTCATCCTTTTTCAAGTTTCTGAAAAAAGTTGAAATTTTTGGGTAAATACTTGTTCTCATTTGGTTTTCCAAGGTTGGAATTTGCTTGTGTAAGTGTTTTCAAAGGAAGTTGTTTGAGAAAGTTTTTGAAAAGGTTTGAAGAAGATAAAGAAAAATCAGAAATTGCATATTTTGCTTGTTTTCTTTTGATCTTAGCAGGTTTTAAGAGTTTGGTTTACCTAAGGGTTCTGCACAGACCCGGGTCTGTTGGAGGTGGCTAAGCAGCCACTAAGGGACCTGGATGTAGGTCCCTTAAGGTAAAATCCTTGTTCTCCTTTTCAGTATTCTTAATTGGTGTTTATGTGATTTGGCATGATTTTTCGTGCAAGTGTTTAAGTGTAAGTTTGTAAGTTTGTTATGCTGATTTATGATTGTCATGCATGTTAGTAGCATTTGTATTCAGTTTGGATAGGTTTTGAGTTGATTTGCTTTGAAAAAGTTAATTTTCAGATTTTTAAGGGGTGTTTGGATTAGGGCTTTAAATGGTTTAAATGGTTTAATTTTTGCTTGTAATCCTGTTTTATTCACTCACTAGGAGTTGTTAGGTTGAATGTTAGTTTATGTTCTCAGTTTGGACAGGTTTAAAACAAGTTTGTATGCTAGTTTAAGTGGAAACATAGCTAAAATCAGAAAGTGCATTTTATGCCAGTTTTTGTGTAATTTTGTGCCTGAAATCTTGGTGAATGCTAGATACTAGGTTTATTTAGGAATTGTGATTGATTGTATGTCATTAGCTTAGCTTGTGTGTAAGTTTTTGTGCATTGAATCTCACTTTTATGCCATTTGAACCAGCATACTATTCATCAGTCAACATAAGCTTAATCAGAAACTTGGTGTGCTTCTTGTGTGAATTTTTGTGAAGTGTTTGTGTGTTTTTTGTGTTTACTCAGACTCCCCAAAACCCAATTGGTGTGGGGGTGCCTTATGTTCCAAAGAAAACCAAGCATTAGGGCTTTCGTAAGCTCTAAGGTCTCCTGACCAAAAATTAACACTAGCAGTGGGAACTCCTTTCCCACTGGTAGCACACTTTTTGGTACTGCTCAACTAGCAGACAAAACCGACCACATGTCACTTTCAGTAATCTTGTATTTTTGTCTTTAGTGGGCAAATTTTAGAGTTAGGACTTCAAATTTGTTTCAGTATTTTTCTAATTTAATTTTTGATTTTTCTGATTAATTAAATTTTTATTTACTGTTCATCTAGTATTTATTAGATTAAATAGTCATTTTTAATACTTTTTAATGTTTCTGTTTTTGGCATTTAGTGCCAGAAATTGTTATTTTTCAGTTTAAACATTTTTCCTAGACTTAGAATAAGATTTTAAGAGTTTTAGTATAAAAAGTTTTCACTGTTCATCTTTTTATTATTTTTTAGAATGAATATAAGTTAATTAGGGTTTAATATTAAACTAGTTTTGTCTTTTAGTGAAAAATTTAATATTTTTCAAACTTTTTCATTTTTCTTCTGTTCATTAGAGTAATTTAGGATTTTCAAATTTGGTAAATTATTTTTAGCATTATTTTATTATTTTTTATAATTATTTTCAGTTTTTAAAAGAGTTTTTAGTGATTTAAAAAATAAAAAAATAGTTTTTAAAAATTAGGAAAAATACTTTTTAGTCTTTAGATAATATAAGTAAGTTATTTATTCAATAAAATAATATTTTGGACATTTTGATTAATTATATTTAATTTTAGGGCTTTAATTAGCATTTAAAATTGAATATTTAATTAATAAAAGGTTTTGAAATATTTTTATTGGATTTTTATTCTTATTTATATTATTTTTGACTACTTTTAGCTTTTAATTAATTTTTAGGTTTTAAAATTTTTAATTTTGTAGTTTTTACGGTTTCACGTGAACGCCTTTTCGTCTTAGCTCGATCCGTCTTCGTAACCGTCATTTCTTTCTCATTTCTATTTTCTTTTCTTCTCAATATAATCACAAACATCATTAATCAATTCATTACACAACACACGTGCCTCCTCGAGAACGAACTCACTCACTTTTAAGGTCATTTACACACGGTTTTCCTAAATCGTCGTGCCTACTTGCCCTATTTATTGCTCTTTTCCTAAAGAGTAGTAAAAACACTACATCAAATTTTGGCGCCGCTGCCGGGGAGGCGTGTTGTGTTTTGATTGAACAATTGTTTTTTTTATATAACCATAATTAGTATTTGTATTAGTAGCACTCTACTAATACGTATTATCGTTTTTCGGTTTTTATGTGAATATTATTACTATATTATATACGTAGAACAATAAATTCACAAGTACTCAGAATACGTGAGAAATCACAACCTTGACTTGGGAGGTCATTACCCAATCATTGTATTCGAATCTCAAACCAAAGAAAAAAGGCAAAAATAGATAAATACTTTCGTGAAGCTCGATTTTGAAAAATACAAACTATAAGGTGGGTATAAGGCGGTTGTATTTCACGACCTAAAGGAAAAAAGGCTTTTAAGTGCTTCGCGCTGCCTCGTTTCCTCCGCTTGCTTGTGTGTATTTGATTTTGAGAGCTAATCGAGGGTTTTGCCGCCCAAAGTATTAATACATATCATATATATTTTCTTGGTTTTCATTGATTAAACCCTCTTGAACGATTTGGTGTTCCACCATCGTTCTAAAGTCATCGAAGGCGTTCACTTCACGTGATCGTTTTCATTCCTTGAGGCTTCTTTAATCAAGAGATTTGATTAAGGAGGAGATTTGTAGATTTTTGTCTACCTAATACATTTTACCAAATTCCAAAAAAGTTAATACCATCAAAAACCAAAAAAAAAAAAAAAATTTGAAAAATACAAAACACCAAAAAGAATCTTCTTTGCTCGTCTCCACGTTGTACGTGACGTTTATGCTAACTCGTAATCAAGCAAAACGTGCACGTAGACGAAAGAACAAAACTCCCACTCCAACTCATTCTAGTGAGGAGTCTCCTATTGACGAACCCATTGTACGAGAAGCACCAACCATGGCGAATCGAACTATGATGGAGTTACTTCAAGCACCCACCGAGGGTTATGGAGAAGCTATTGTGATTCCCGCTATCCTTGCGGAGAATTTTGATGTGAAAACGGGTTTGTTGTCGATGATCCAAAACAACAAATTCCGTGGTGATGAGAAGGACAATCCCCACAACCATATCCGCCAATTTAATAGTCTTACCGCCACGTGCAAATTCAAGGATGTCTCGAATGACTCGATTAAGATGATGCTTTTTCCGTATTCCTTAGCGGGGCCCGCTAAAATTTGGTTAGAGAAAGAGCCACCCAATTCTATATTGACGTGGAAGGATCTCGTTTCAAAATTTGTGAACCAATTTTTTCCGCCCTCTAAGACTACGCATTTGAAAAATGAGATTTCTAAATTTTCACAAGAATCAAATGAAAGTTTTTCAACGGCTTGGAATAGGTTTAAGGAGATGTTACATGAATGTCGTCATCACGGTTTTTCCGACTTGCACCAAATTGACACGTTTTACAATGGACTTAATGATCATGAAAGAGATTATTTAAATGCCGCCGCGGGTGGTAATTTTTTGTGTAAAACGGTTGAGGAAGCTTTGGTAATAATTGAGAATAGGTCTAAGGTTTATAGCCCTCGTAACACACCGAGTGTTACCAAATTGGGTTCATCATCGTCATCATCGTCTCGTAGTATTAATGCTTTACATGATGAAGCAAATGAATAAAATCGGTTTTTTGATAGATTTGCTAACCTTATGAACCATTGGAAAGCTCAAGAAGCTTCAAATTCCGCTTCGGTTAAAGCGGTTTCTAAGAGTTGTTTGTCGTGTGGTGGAGCTCATGATCTTTCCGAGTGCATTACCGCGGATGGTAACACTTCGAGTACTTATGTAGCCACGGGAACTTATAACCAAATCGGTCAAGGTTCCCGCCAAAATCAAGCTCCACCAAATCAAAATGCTAATAACTATCGAAACAACAACCAAGGTGGTAATTATCAAGGAAATCAAAGGAATTACAACAAGGGTAATTATCAAAGTGTATGGGCAAATTTCTAATCAAAACCAAAACCGTGATTTTCAAACTACCACACAAGGTTTTCAAAACGATCACACCAAAAATCTTCAAGGATAATTTTTGAATTATGCAAAGGCAAACGATACTAAGTTTGACAATATGCAACGTGAAATGGTTAGCTTAAGATCCGAGTTGAAAAACGAGCTTAAAAACGAACTTGCTAATGAACTTAAGACTCATGCTAATAAAATGGAAGGAAATGTTCAACGACTCCAACAAAATCAACAAAAAATGGAGCAAGGTCAACATGAGATTAAGCAAGAATTGTTAAAAGCGGATGCTAGGCAATCTAAGTTTGAAGACCGAATGGGAAAAATGTTTGAAGCTATCATGTGTAAGCCCTCTTCTTCGGGTGGTCTTCCTAGTGATACCATCGTGACCCCGAAAGGAGAATTGAAGGTTGTTACTACTCGTAGTGGTAAAACTTTCAAAGAACCCATTTCTCGTCCAAGTACTTCTATGGAGAAGGAAAAAGAGAAAGAACCCGAGGTGGTGGTCGAAAAGGAGCAAATTACAAGCCCACGAAGTACCGCTCAAACCACACCTACGGTTGAACCAATACCAATCATGGAACCCGAGATTCCAAGGCCGATGCCTATGCCTATGCCCCAACCCACACCACCTTTAACCTACCCTTCAAGACGAGACAAGGAAAAGGCACAAGAACGAAATAATTACCAATTTGAACTTTTCATGAAAATGTTTCGTGACTTGCATTTTAATATAAGTTTTGCCGACGCCTTAGTCATGATGCCTCGATTTGCCGCGAACTTCAAAAGTATGTTGAATAACAAAGAGAAATTGCAAAAATCGTTTAGTTGTTCATCGGTTTTTCTTAGCCGCATACCTCAAAAAGTCGGTGATCCCGGCAAGTTTTTAATCCCATGTGCTATACAAGACATGGAAGAATGCTACGCCTTGGCCGATCTTGGTGCTAGTATTAATTTGATGCCTCTTGAGATTTTTAAATCGCTCAATCTTCCCAATCTCACTCCTTCAAGAATGTCAATCGAAATGGCCGATCATTCTACTATTCTAGCTTGTGGAGTTGCCGAGGACGTCTTCGTGAAAGTTGGAAAGTTCTACTATCCCGTAGACTTTATTTTTGTTGACATTCCTATCGATCCTAAAGTTCCGCTAATTTTAGGTCGATCATTTTTGGATACCTCGAGAGCACTTATCGATGTGCATGCAAGAAAAATCACTCTTCATTTCAATGAGGAAGAACTCGTCATTAACGCAACTCAAAACTCCACGCTTTCTCATGTGTATTCTATCACGTCTTTGTACAATGTCAATCCCATCAAAAACATTTGCAAAAAGATTTCAAAAAGAGTTTTAGAAGTTGTTGAGAAAAATGAAGTTTCGTCCCCTCCGCCGGTGGAGGTTAAGAGTGTTAAGCCTACGATTCCAATTGTGAATGATTCTCCGGATGATGAATGTGTTGATCCCGATGGGGGAGTTTTCTTTATCAACAAACGTTTTGAAAACTTACCACCACCTTTACCAAAACGGTTTTCAAATGTGAGAATTTTTAGTGTTACTAAAATTGCTTTAGAAACACCAAATATTTTTGACATAATTAAATCGGGTTTTCACAAGGAGAGTTTAAAAGATGAAAAAGGAAAAGATTTTAAATTGGATTTAAAAGATTTTTCTACAACTCTAACTTCGTCATCACCGCGTGTTTTGAGTACTACAAGCTCGTCTTCTCCTTTTGACGATGCTTTGTGTGGACTTAGTGTGGGGGAATCCCCTTATGTTCCCTCCCCTTTCTCCACCGAGGACGAGATATTTGATCCTGGAATTGCTTATATAGGGAAATCTCGGTCTTCCACCGATGCAATAAATCGAAAATCTTTTCATTTGATTGGTGCGAGTCTACCTCGAGTAGCTCAATGTTTTTATGACTTACCCATTGTCCCACCCTTCTATTTCTTCTCTCCTATTTTCTTGAAACTCTTTGAGTTTTTGTTGACTATTGATGAAGTGGCGTTGATTTGTTTTTCCAATGAAAATGAGAACGCCATCTTTGAACCCGGTATTTTGCACCATTAAAGGACTTAGTCCTTAATACCGGTTGCTTTTTGGGCCTTGTTTATCATGTAAGCCCCACTAAAAATTAACCACACCATGATAATCCCTAAATGATCACATTTATAGGGATTCGAGTCGAGCTTTTGACTCGGTTATCAAAAACAAGGTGCCTCGTGGGGGAGACCCATGCTTATCCATGTACATATTATTGCTTTCTAATTACTTAATGTGAGGGGATTTGTGTCCTTCCAACCTTTGTTCCGTGGTTGTTTGTGCATTGTGGTTTTTAGATCATGATCTTCACGATTGGAGCCTCTCGTGTTCGTTTTATGGGAGCACTCGATCGTTTGCTTTGAAGACCTTTCTCAATATCCAAATGATATATCCTTTGATGTTCTAACCTTAGGTTATTAGCACACTTCATAAACGGCTATTAATTTATTGGTTACACCCTTTCCATGCTAGATTAGGCATTCGACTACGTCTCTAGTATGGGGGTGTTTGCACCCCTAGACTCGAAACATTGAGGACAATGTTTAACTTTAGTATGGGGGGTGAATAGATACTTGCCTTGCCAAACCTTCACGTTTTCCAAAGTTTATCTTTTTGTTATCGTTTTACGCAAAATAAGGCAAAAATGGCCAAATTTTAAAATTTTTCTCATGTTTTATAAGTGTTTGAAGACACGAATGTAGATTTTCCGATGGCGAAAATAAGAGTAATTTTTGACTCGACCGTGCGTGTTGAGCACTTAGCTTTGGTTCCTTAACTTCACATTAGGCTAAGTCTCTTAAATGAGGACGAGAAATGATAGAGTTAATTATAAGTTACTATGCTAAACGTAGAGTACTCGTATTCTTTCAAAAACTCACGTGTTCTCGTTATTTGCTTATTCTCCCTTCGCTTGTAAATATTTTTTTAATAAATATTGACTTAGCTGTTTAGTTAGGATTGTTGGGTTTCTAGTCTTTTCTAGTAGCTTCCGTGTAATTAAATTGGGAAGACATTAAGGTATCGTCAGCGTCACGGTTTTGAAGTATTGGCACCCGAATAATCGAAAGCTTCACCCAATAATAAGATTTCAAGTGCTCACCTAACTCTAGCAAACAATTTGAAGCCCCACAAGGCCTAAAATCTATGCAAAATTGAAAGTGAATCAAGCCTTAATCTTTGAAGCTTTAAAGATCCAAAATTCGTCTTAGCGTGAGGATATACGTCTTTGGCTAATAAAACCACCGATGAGGCGGATAATAAAAGGCAAGGCAAGACCGAAGTCATAATAAAAGCTTCATGGCGAAGTTGAATAAAAGATGGAGGTAAACCAAAGATAATAAGGCCCTTCCGTTAGGGGGCGTATAAAAGTCTTGGTAATAAGTCTCATGTTCAAAACCGTTATAAAACCGTGTTTATTGATTCTTCTTGTCAACTTAAATTTTTTGACATCGTTGTCTATTGGGAGGGGTTATTGATTTGATGGTCTTAGTTACACCGTTAGGACTCTATTTTTAGACCTAAATCTCTATTATCGCATAAGTCAACAATGTATCCTCGTGAAACATTCAAGACATAATAAAATATAAGAGATATAACTTAGGAATAATGGGAGAATAAGTACGTGATTAGGGCATATGAGTAGTGTTAGCATTACTAACTTATAATGACAATGATTTCGTTGCACGCTTGGCATGGAATTGGAGTGAAAATCGAGGACGATGAAATTATTTCTAACGAAGCATTCACGTGTTCTTATTCTATGAACCTAAACGTCCCATTTTGCGATGAAAATCATACATTATGTCTAAAACGCAAGTAGTAGCAATAGTAGTAGTGTAGTTAGTTTATCATTCCAATAAAGTGAATAAAAATGAATTTTAGAGGTGCTACGATACTTTGTTCTAGCATTGCGTGAGGGCACGGCAATGGTTTAGTATGGGGGAGTGATGAGACTGCTTTTATACATAGTCTCATCGTCCAAATCGGGCTTAAAATGCATAAAATATCATTAAAACTGCCAAATATATGCTCGTGTTTGTTGCTTGTGTATTTTAGGTACGGATATTGAGGAAATGGCAAAAGGTCACAAGAATCATTCAATAACGAAAAACGGGAAACGAAGCCGCACAATGAACCGGGCCCAAATCTGGAATTTCCAAAAAATGACCTTGAAGAATTGAAGATTGGCAACATTGGTCCCTCATTTTTGAAGACTTGGCAATTTATACCCTTGCAAAACTCATAAAATGCATTGAGGTCCCTAAATTATCAAGATTGTACAAGAACAGCCCTTGAAGAATGAAGAAAGTACATTTGAAGCCCTTGGAAAAAGTTTGTAAACAAGTTGTGCCAAAAATGACAACTTTGGCAAAGTTGTTACAAGTATAAAGGGGCGTTGATAGCTATTTGTTACAACATGAACAAAACAAAGGAGTTGAAGGACCATTTCTGCCAGACACCCTAACTTACACCAGCCAATCACCTTGCCACCTCAACCCCTTCCACCAATACTACTCTACCACGTCACTTACCCCATCCCAGTCAACATTCCACCCACATTTTAAATAACAGATTAATTAACTAATCTTTTTAAACCCAAAAATTACGTGGGAAACAACTACTGTTTACCCACCATCAACCTTAATCCCTTTATAAACCCTAATCCACCATCCTTGCAAATCAAAGGGGAAAAAGCTATAAACTTCCAGATTAGCAATTCATATAACCCTAAACCTATCCCACCTCCCAAAACATCCGTCACTTTCACCCATCAACCAACCCATGTGTCCCCTGACCCACTCCTTTGCAAGAAAACAAAATGGTCCAGCAAATCAACGTTTGTGATCCAATGACTTGCTCCCCACAACTATTTGGACAGCTCAGATCAATTCTACACCACTGGCAATCACATGGGAGCATATTGACCAAATTCAAACTCACAAGACCAAGGA
Source organism: Glebionis coronaria (assembly GCA_025667525.1). Lineage (NCBI taxonomy): Eukaryota > Viridiplantae > Streptophyta > Magnoliopsida > Asterales > Asteraceae > Glebionis > Glebionis coronaria. The sequence continues at coordinate 203,666,271 of CM046878.1, read as the reverse complement.
CATTCCTGGAATTTCATCCATTAGGGTTTAGGGCCTTGATTTTATTGTATTATTTTATTCCAAGCTTCTAGTTAGTTTTATTGAGTAGTATATAATGAGACGTTTTGTGTCCATTATAGTTGTTCCAGTTTTTCTAGCAAAACTTTGTAATCCCTTTTTATTTAAATAAAGTTGGTAATTTTTATGAAAAAGTGTAATTCCTTTTGTTTTATAAAAGTTGGTAAATGCTTTTAAGCTAGAAATCTGAGTTCCACATTTGATTATTGGTTCAAGGTTTTTCAAATTTCATCCTTTTTCATGTTTCTGAAAAAGGTTGAAATTTTTGGGTAAATACTTGTTCTAATTTGGTTTTCCAAGGTTGGAATTTGCTTGTGTAAGTGTTTTCAAAGGAAGTTGTTTGAGAAAGTTTTTGAAAAGGTTTGAAGAAGAGAAAGAAAAATCAGAAATTGCATATTTTGCTTGTTTTCTTTTGACCTTAGCAGGTTTTAAGAGTTTGATTTACCCAAGGGTTCTGCACAGACCCGGGTCTGTTGGAGGTGGCTAAGCAGCCACTAAGGGACCTGGATGTAGGTCCCTTAAGGTAAAATCCTTGTTCTCCTTTTCAGTATTCTTAATTGGTGTTTATGTGATTTGGCATGATTTTTTGTGCAAGTGTTTAAGTGTAAGTTTGTAAGTTTGTTATGCTGATTTATGAGTGTCATGCATGTTAGTAGCATTTGTATTCAGTTTTGATAGGTTTTGAGTTGATTTGCTTTGAAAAAGTTAATTTTTAGATTTTTAAGGGGTGTTTGGATTAGGGCTTTAAATGGTTTAAATGGTTTAATTTTTGCTTGTAATCCTGTTTTATTCACTCAATAGGAGTTGTTAGGTTGAATGTTAGTTTATGTTCTCAGTTTGGACAGGTTTAAAACAAGTTTGTATGCTAGTTTAAGTGGAAACATAGCTAAAATCAGAAAGTGCATTTTCTGCCAGTTTTTGTGTAATTTTGTGCCTGAAATCTTGGTGAATGCTAGATGCTAGGTTTATTTAGGAATTGTGATTGATTGTATGTCATTAGCTTAGCTTGTGTGTAAGTTTTTGTGCATTGAATCTTACTTTTATGCCATTTGAACCAGCATACTATTCATCAGTCAACTTAAGCTTAATCAGAAACTTGGTGTGCTTCTTGTGTGAATTTTTGTGAAGTGTTTGTGTGTTTTTTGTGTTTACTCAGACTCCCCACAACCCAATTGGTGTGGGGGTGCCTTGTGGTCCAAAGAAAACCAAGCATTAGGGCTTTCTTAAGCTCTAAGGTCTCCTGACCAAAAATTAACACTAGTAGTGGGAACTCCTTTCCCACTGGTAGCACACTTTTTGGTACTGCTCAACTAGCAGACAAAACCAACCACATGTCACTTTCAGTAACCTTGTATTTTTGTCTTTAGTGGGCAAATTTTAGAGTTAGGACTTCAAATTTGTTTCAGTATTTTTCTAATTTAATTTTTGATTTTTCTGATTAATTAAATTTTTATTTACTGTTCATCTAGTATTTATTAGATTAAATAGTCATTTTTAATACTTTTTAATGTTTCTGTTTTTGGCATTTAGTGCCAAAAATTGTTATTTTTCAGTTTAAACATTTTTCCTAGACTTAGAATAAGATTTTAAGAGTTTTAGTATAAAAAGTTTTCACTGTTCATCTTTTTATTAAATTTTAGAATTAATTTAAGTTAATTAGGGTTTAATATTAAACTAGTTTTGTCTTTTAGTGAAAAATTTAATATTTTTCAAACTTTTTCATTTTTCTTCTGTTCATTAGAGTAATTTAGGATTTTCAAATTTGGTAAATTATTTTTAGCATTATTTTATTATTTTTTATAATTATTTTTAGTTTTTAAAAGAGTTTTTAGTGATTTAAAAAAAAATAGTTTTTAAAAATTAGGAAAAATACTTTTTAGTCTTTAGATAATATAAGTAAGTTATTTATTCAATAAAATAATATTTTGGACATTTTGATTAATTATATTTAATTTTAGGGCTTTAATTAGCATTTAAAATTGAATATTTAATTAATAAAAGGTTTTGAAATATTTTTATTGGATTTTTATTCTTATTTATATTGTTTTTGACTACTTTTAGCTTTTAATTAATTTTTAGGTTTTAAAATTTTTAATTTTGTAGTTTTTACGGTTTCACGTGAACGCCTTTTCGTCTTAGCTCGATCCGTCTTCGTAACCGTCATTTCTTTCTTATTTCTATTTTCTTTTCTTCTCAATATAATCACAAACATCCTTAATCAATTCATTACACAACACACGTGCCTCCTCGAGAACGAACTCGCTCACTTTTAGGGTCATTTACACACGGTTTTCCTAAATCGTCGTGCCTACTTGCCCTATTTATTGCTCTTTTCCTAAAGAGTAGTAAAAACACTACATCATACATCATAACACCTTGTGGCTCTTTAAGATGCAATTGTGCTCCTTCTTTAAAATCCACACCCTAAGGCTCCTTGGAAAAAAATAAGGGAATTGACATTCACCATCCCACCTTATGGCTCATGATGATGAAGCAATTTTTATTCAACACGTCCCCTTGCCATACACCCTAAGACTCTAATGACAAGGTTAGTGCTACATGACTCCCACCCGAAGGCTCCTAGAGAACATGTTTTTATTTATTCTTCTTTATTTAATATGATATTTATAGTAAGCCAAATTTCCGCAATCCCATGATCAAAAGTCCATAACGCTGACACCCTTAATGTGTTCTCACTTTAATTACAAGGGAAGAAAAAGAAGGAGTTACGAGTTAAGATATCAAGCCTAAACCACTAAAAACTTCATTTATTAAGCAATTATTATTCAAGCGTAGAAAGTAAATACGCGGAGATTAAATCAAACACAAAAATACTTGCACAAAGAAGAATTAACCTTAGAAACTTATGATTGAACTCTATCATCTCTTGTTCTCCATACTGAAAAATTCCAAAAATGTGAAATCAATGGATACTTAGCCTATTAAATCAAAGTTATGGGTTTTCAAGTCATCTATAGGATCTTGCATCTTCTTAGACTTTTTTAAGTTTTAGAATTTGCGTTTTAAAGTTCCCTTGATAAACGACTTTCTAGGATCAATTATAGGAACTTGCGAAAAGTTCTTGTTCTTAACCCGTATGAGTTAAGACTTTCGCGTTTTAAAGCTCCCTATATAAAAGCCTAGCAAAACTTAATTTAAACACGTTAAGGAAAAGCTAAGGTAAAAACCGAGTCGAGTCAAAAACTATTTTTATTTTCACCAACGGAAAGCCTACATTTGTGTCAAAAGCACTTATTTCCTTTATTAAAACTTTAAAAATAACACTAAAAATTTAAAAATTTTATGAATAATGAGAAAAACAATACGTTTAGACACGACAAAAGCAATTGCAAGCGATTATATCGACTGACTCCCCCATGCTAAAACCAAACATTGTCCTTAATGTTTCTTAGCTTAAGAGTAACACCCGTTGCTAAAACACGAAGAGTCAAATGCAAAATCCTAACATGGAAAGAGCACGCAAATCTATAAGCCGTTTATTAATTATGCCTCAAGATAAAACGTTAGTCGATAAAAATCAAAGGGTAAAGAGTGTGCCCCTTTTTGGAATTCAAAGAATGGAAGATCAAGTGGACCGGCAAAAACCGAACACGAGAGTCTTCAATGATTAGGGTCATACCTAAGATTCACAACACAACAAAACATGAGCACGAGCTTGAAAGATCAAGCCTTATTAGTTGTTAGAAAATAGAAAGAAGATAGAACGTATGGGACTCCCCCACAAGGCACCTCGTTTTTGTTAACCGAGTCATGAGCTCGACTCGATCCCCGCATTCATTGGTCCTTAGGGAAATTTTGAAGATCCAGGACAACCTCCGTAGGTATGTCCCCTCCAAAGTAGTGTTTCACACGATGACCATTCACCTTAAAGTTAGGCCCGTCTTTTTGAGCTAGCTCAAGGGTACCATAAGGGAAAACTTGTGCAATGGTGAATGGTCCGGACAAACGGGATTTAAGCTTGCCCGAGAAAATCTTAAGTCTAGAGTTGAATAAGAGGACTTGATCACCAACATTGAAAGTGTGGTTTTTGATCTTAGAGTCATGAATCCTCTTAGTCTTCTCTTTATAGATCAAAGAATTTTCATAAGCTTGATTCCTTAATTCACTTAGTTCATTCAATTGAACCTTGCGATGATCACCCGCGGTCCTCAAATCAAAGTTACAATGCTTAAGAGCCCAATACGCCTTATGTTCGAGTTTAATTGGCAAGTGGCATGCTTTTCCGTAGACTAACCTAAATGGTGTACAACCAATTGGCGTCTTGTAAGCCGTACGGAAAGCCCACAATGCATCGTCCAATTTATCCGACCATGAAGTGTGATTCTCTCCAATAGAACACTCCAAAATCCTTTTAAGAGCTCGGTTTGAAACCTCCACTTGACCACTCGTTTGAGGGTGATAAGCCGTCGAAAGTCGATGAGTGACACCATATTTCTTTAGAACTTTTTCAAATTGTTCATTACAAAAATGGGTCCCATGATCACTTATAATAGCCCGCGGAGTTCCAAACCTAGCAAAGAGTTGTTTCAAAATATTCACCACAACTCGAGCATCATTCGTGGGCAAAGCCTTAGCTTCGAACCATTTAGACAAATAGTCATGGCTACGAGAATGTATTTATTTCCTTTCGAAGATGGAAACGGCCCCATAAAATCGATCCCCCACATGTCAAAGTGTTGGAAATTCACTTTATGTGACGACATTTAAGAATTTCCATTAGTTATCATAGTCACACACGCTTAGACTAGACTAGGTACAATGTATAGTTTAAGGGGCGTGTGTGACTATATATACCCCTCCTTAGCTTCCAAGGAGGGGTGTTGCTTGTGTTTTTCATTCATTAGTTTAATACATTTTCTATCTTTCACATTCAACCTTTCTCTCTCAACTCAACAATGGCTTCCACCACCTTTCACCACCCACCTAGACCACCGGATTAGCTTATAGCAAATCCACAATTGGTATCAGAGCCTCGGTTCCATCCTTGGATCGTGTTCATGTTTTTGATTTGGTGGTCTAAAATTCTTTTTGTGTCTCGTTCTATCATTCTTTTGATCCAAGTTGTTAATTTTTGTCACGTTGGTCATTATATCTTTGTCACAATCTGTCTAAAAAGTCACATATCATGTCTCGAATTACTATCTAACCATGTCTTGAAGTTATGTATATGGTGAAGTTTATCACTTTTGTGTCCATTATTCCCAATCTTGTCTCGAAATACACTGTTTTTATCCAATTCTTTTGTACCTTGTTTTTTTTGTGTTTATCCCTGTATTCATATTTCTATTTATGGGGATAAGGACAAATATTATGGTCCAGATCCATTTTTTTTTCGGGGATACAAAAGTACTGGTCTAAATCCTATTGCGATGGCTATTAAGATGGATATTACGATGAGAGGTTCAGATGGGACATTGCGATGGCTTCTTGTGTTTCGGATTTATTCCGATGGGTTCTTTTTACACATTCCGATGGGTAGGGTTGTCCTCATTGCGATGGATTGCTTGATCCATCGTAATGGTAGTTAAGTCGTCATGCTGCCCAAATTTTTCCAATGACATTGCGATGGATAGTGATTTATTACGATGGGTACAATGTGTATTGCGATTGTTTGTGTGACACTTTGCGATGAAAGATTCAGATATATTACGATGGACTCTTGTTTCATTACGATGGCTTTAAGTTTTTTTTTTTAAACATTGCGATGGATAACAGAATGAAAACATTGCGATGGACTCAAATTGTTTTAGACTGCTATGGTTTAAAATGTTTGACTGCGATGGGTAAAATTTGGATTGATTTTTCTTGACCAAAACCATCACAACCGAGTCAACTCGGTAATTACCGAGTTGACTCAGTTTAATCACTAAGTTTAATTTAAATCATTCCATCCTTATAACTCCACAACTCTGACTCGTTCTATTTAATCCCATCGTCTCCTATTTCCCTCTAGACATCTACACTCGAAGCAAAATCAGAAAGTACAAACATCTTAGATTACGTTTCGGTTGTGTCTCACAAAGACATGACAGGACCTTTCTAGATCCATAATCATGAAACAACTATCATCACAGATTTGTGTGATGGTTAATACCATCAATTAATATACGAATCTTTAAGAACCAATCATAACAAATTTGTTAGATTCGATCTTTGATTCGTTTTAATTAAACAAATGAGACATGCATGAACTAAATTAAACCTACCCGAGATCTCTCTTAAAGATCTTGAAGCTATCACCCTTGCATCATCATTCGATTAGGATTTCTGGGGGTTATGAGATTCGATTGATCTGAATTTAATTCGGTTTGGTTTCGAAAGGAATGATATTGGGATGGACTCATCTCTCTAGTTAGTTGTTTGGTGGGAGCTGGTGAGATTAGATGGAATGATGGAGGACGGATTAAACGAAGGGGCTGTGATGAGTATTTGGGGGCGGATATTACTAGGAGAGGGGATGAGCTGGTATGAGAGAGAATTTTTTCTTTGTGACTGCGTTTTTTCTAAAGAGTGATTAGGGCAAAGTTATGAGAGTGAAATTAGGGTTTGTGGGAGTTATATCCCGATGGACCGGGTATTTAACAAAGATATGGGCCATGGACTCTCAAATGGGCCGGGTATACACATAATTTTTAAACACAAAATTTGTATTCTTGTATAAATTTTATGTATATTATGTTATACTTCGGTCATCATCGGGACGAGACAACAAGTGACGTGACAAAGTGTCGAGAATTGTGACGAGATTTATTTTGACGAGACCAAGAAAAATTTGGGCAGATTTTTTAGTGACTACAGATTGTTTTTGGATCGGGTATTAATTATTTGAAGATGAAGACGGATTTTTTGAAGGCGTGTACTTATTTTATCTTTCAAAGATAACTTACTCGTGCTTTATCTTAGAATGACGACTTGTTTATCTAGTTTCCGGGTTCGGGGTAGATGGTTGATGACTCGGATAACTATCACTTAAAGGGGTTACTTTGTTGTACTCAGTGTCACGTGCATAGTCGACGTGGATAATTTCAAGAGGTGTTGTGCTTATAGACATCTTCAGTGATGCATTGGGTACTTAGAGATTTCTCCACCGTTCTTCATTCAACAATTGTGCAAGCTTAAGTCACAAGATCGAAGGATTCTTATTCAGTTTCACGTTTGATGTATCTGGTTCATTTTATCAGTGGTCACTTCAAATTGCCTACAAAGGGGTTGGTAAAGATGGCCATGGAGAGTTGATGAGTAGAGATTTTCGATCAACAGCTGATTCTCACCGAATATAATTAAACTTATTTATTATTCTCTCGAGATTTTCAGGTTCATGTGCTTACGATTTATTGATGGTTCCGAGTTTCGAAACCATCAAGGGGGAAGAAGAAGACACATTGAACGCACAACAAGTACATGTGATGAACTTCATACCTTCTTTTGATTTGAAGATATTCCGGGATGACATTTGTCATAGCCGCAGAGAAAATCAGTGTTTTAACTCGTGGCGTTATCAATCTCTAAAAGGTACATCACTGATTCGATGTTTAATTGTTTGGTTGTTGCAATTATTCATCATCATTATCCTATATGCATTCCCGGGACTTAATTGACTCTGGTGCATCTCCGAAAGAAGATATGTGCATTTCCGAGACTTAATTGACCATGGTGTTACGATGTCAACTTCATGAATGGGATAAAGTGTCTACTTTAGTATTTGAGCTTCATACTCGGGATTGATTTACTTTCTTCAACTATGTGGGGGAAGAAATGTCTTGATTCTTTCTAGTATGCATAACTTGATTTCTCAGGGGGAAGAAAAATTCAGAAGAATTATTCAAGCGTGAGAAGAGAAGTTGTTGATCTACTTGGTGTGCCCCAAACTTTCAATCCCTCTTAGCAACGTTATCATGTTATATGATGGGATTTGCTTGTTAGATTCCGCTGTGCGCTTAATCATTCTAAGCTTTATTGAAAGCTTTGAAGTTGCTTACGAGGATTGTCGGTTTAGGGGGAAGCTATTTAAAAGCTTCTACATCAAGTTTATGTGGCATGAATTAGGGGGAAGTTAATTCAGAAGCTTCTCCATAACCAGAAGTATATGGATTACTTAGCTCGTGCCGTTACAGTATTTCTACTACAAGTTACTTAAAGATGAGTCGTTTAGAAGTCAAAGGCCTCAGAAGACATCATCAGCATTGGACGCTTCATGAAAGCTCTTTTTCTTAATCATTATGTACTTGTTAGGAAAAATATTGTAAGGAATTCTACATGTCGTCCCATGGGGGAAGATTGTTAGAAATTCACTTTATGTGACGACATTTAAGAATTCCCATTACTTATCATAGTCACACACGCTTAGACTACACTAGGTACAATGTATAGTTTAAGGGGCGTGTGTAACTATATATACCCCTCCTTAGCTTCCAAGGAGGGGTGTTGCTTGTGTTTTTCATTCATTAGTTTAATACATTTTCTATCTTTCACATTCAACCTTTCTCTCTCAACTCAACAATGGCTTCCACCACCTTTCACCACCCACCTAGACCACCGGATTAGCTTATAGCAAATCCACACAAAGATTTCACAAACTTGGATAATATTTTGAGGCATTTCATCCCTTTGTGAGTTCTTTCCTTCACGTTGACAAGCATCACAAGTCTGGATCAAGTCTTGGGCATCACGATATATGGAAGGCCAAAAGAAGCCGGCATCAAAGACTTTTTTCGCGGTGGCATTGGCACCATGATGTCCCCCGGTGGGTCCCTCATGACAAGATTTAAGGATATCTTGAGCTTCTTTGCCAAACACGCACCTACGAATCACTTGATCCGCGCACACACGAAACAAATAGGGGTCTTCCCAAAAGTAATAGGATATATCCTTGAAAAACTTTCGTTTTTGTTGGGACGACATACCCTTAATCACAAACTTCCCCGCATGGTAATTTGCGATGTCCGCAAACCATGGGGTACTATCATCACCACGAAAAGCAATCATACCAAGCGTCTCGAGAGGAAATGTTTCATTGATTTCCTTGTTCTCTCGATCGCTTTGGTGAGGATTCTCAAGTCGAGATAAATGATCGGCCGCGAGATTCTCGGCTCTTTTTTTGTCTAGAATTTTGACATTAAATTCTTGAAGGAGGAGAATCCACCAGAGCAACCTCGGCTTAGCATCTTGTTTATTAAGAAGATATTTGATAGCCGAGTGGTCCGTATACACTATGGTTTGAGACAAGACGAGATATGGTCTAAACTTTTCAAAAGCATACACAACGGCAAGTAACTCCTTTTCTGTTGTAGTGTACTTTGTTTGAGCATCCGTCATAGTCTTACTTGCATAGTGTATAGGCAAGAAATGTTTTGATTTACGTTGCCCCAAAACCGCACCTACCGCGTAATTACTAGCATCACACATAATTTCAAAAGGTAGGTCCCAATCCGGAGCAACCAAGATTGGAGATTCGATTAATTTCCTTTTAAGCATCTCAAAGGCTTGAATACAGTCTTCTGAAAAGATGAAAGGAGTCTCTTTTTCCAAAAGATGGGTCATAGGCCGAGCTATCTTAGAGAAGTCTTGGATAAAACGTCTATAGAAGCCGGCATGGCCGAGAAAATTCTTAACTCCCTTAACGATGGTGGGTGGAGGTAATTTGGAAATCACGTCGATTTTAGCCCTATCAACCTCAATACCGGCCTTAGAGATCTTATGTCCTAACACAATTCCCTCTTTGCACATGAAGTGACATTTTTCATAATTAAGCACAAGATTCGTTTCCTCACAACGTTGCAACATTCTTTCAAGGTTAGAGAGACATGAAGTGAAAGATTCCCCAAAAACCGAAAAGTCATCCATGAAGACTTCCATGGTTTTCTCGATCATATCATGAAAAATGGCCATCATACACCTTTGAAATGTCCTCGGAGCATTGCATAGTCCAAAAGGCATTCGACGATAAGCAAATGTTCCATAAGGACAAGTGAATGTGGTCTTTTCTTGATCACGAGGGTCAATGGGGATTTGGAAATAGCCGGAAAATCCATCCAAAAAGCAATAGAATTCATTCCCCGATAGTCTCTCCAACATTTGATCCATAAAAGGTAATGGAAAATGATCCTTCCTAGTGGCATCATTAAGTTTCCTTAAGTTAATACAAACAAGCCAACTAGTCACAAGTCTAGTAGGAATCAATTCATTATCCTCATTAGTAACAACCGTCATTCCTCCTTTCTTTGGAACACAATGCACGGGGCTAACCCATGGACTATCCGAGATAGGGTAGATCATTCCGGCGTCTAGAAGTTTAGTGACTTCCTTTTTTCACCTCATGAATCTTTGGATTTACCCTTCTTTGATTTTGGATAGCGGGTTTATAATCATCCTCCATTAGAATTTTATGAGTACAAAATTTTGGATCTATACCCTTAATGTCGGAGATTTTCCATGCAATGGCCCGTTTATGTTTCTTAAGCACTTTAATAAGTTCATCCTTTTCATTTTCCTTTAATCCCTTATCAATAATCACCGGTAACTTATTTGTTCCCTCAAGAAAAGCATACTCTAAATGAGTGGGAAGTTCCTTAAGTTCTAACTCGGGTGCTTCCTCAATAGATGTTTTCACTTTAGTCTCATTTTCATTCATAACTTTTAAATCCATAGGTATCAATTCATAAGGATCTTCATTCAAAAAGGCTTCAAGTAAATCGATATCTCCCTCCATATCATGATAATCCTCATCATATGTAGATAGAAAATCCGGTGTGCTAAGAAAAGCATCCACCTCCTCCAAGATAAAATCACTAGCTCCAAATGGAGTAAGGGGTGGAGACGAAAGGGCAATAATAGGATCCGATAAAGAAGGATTGCCACTTTCAGAATTAGCCGAGAATCCAAGCACTTCTTGAGAATATTCTTCACAAGTAACATCAATCACATCGATTTGATTAATTGATTCCTCGTAATACTTGGAAAAATATTTAGTGTTATCACCAACATCAAGTGTAACACTTTCAACATCAAAACGTAAAGTCAACTTCCCCGCTCTCACGTCAACTATAGAACTAGCCCTCATTAAAAACGGTCTTCCCAAAATAAGTGGTACACGAGAATCTTCGGGATAATCGCAAACTACAAAGTCCGTTGGAAAGACGAGTTTCCCTACTTTGACAAACACGTCCTCGGCTATACCTTTTCGAAAGGTGGTTGATCGATCCGCTAGCTCGAGAGTCATCTTAGTAGGTGTAAGCTCGGGAAGTGATAACCTTTTCCACACGGAAAGAGGCATCAAATTAATGCTAGCGCCAAGATCGGCTAATGCTAAGCATTCTTCCATATTAGGGAACTCAAATGGTATCAAAAACTTGCCCGGGTCTCCAAGCTTTTTGGGAAGCTTTTGTGTAAGAACCGCGGAATAATTAGCATCTAAAGATGTAGACACTTCAACCAATTTCCCTTTATCATTCATCAATCTCTTAATAGTCGAAGCAAACTTAGGCATGTAAAGCAATGCATCCGCGAAACTAAGATTAATATGAAGATTCTTAAACATTTCTAAAAAAGTAGCCATTTGAGCATTGGACTTTTCACGGAGCTTCTCTTGGTTAAGTCTTGAAGGGTAGGGTAGTGTGGGTTTAGTCTTCGGAAGCTTGGGTTCCGGAATAGGCAATTGGTCAACCTTTGGTGGAATAGGAATTTCCTTTTCTTTAACCACCTCGGGTTCTTGCTCCACTTCCCTCACCGGAGAGGTACTCACATGTGGAAGCAAAGGTCCGTCTAAAGCTTTCCCACTACGTGTGGTTATAGCTTTCATCTCACCCTTCGGGTTTGGAATGGTGTTGCTAGGTAAGCCACCTGAAGACGAGGAAGGTTGACTCATAAAAGATTCAAACATCGAAAGCAATTTATTTTGACTTTGTTCCATACTTTGTTGCATACGATTTTGGTTTTGCTCTAGCCTTTGTTGATTAAGCTCAATCTTGTTATTTTGCCCTTTAATCGTCTTTTGAAAATCAAGTTTCAAAGTATTAATTTGCCCTTGAATATTGTTTTGAAAACCTTTCAAATTTGCCTCATTTGACTTTCTTAGCTAAGCAAGATGCTAAGCCAAGATTGCTTCGTTGGATGCTCCTCCTCCAAGAATTTAATGTCACCGTACTTGAAAAAAAAGGAGCCGAGAATCTAGCGGCCGATCATCTCTCTCGTTTAGAAGATCCTCACAAAGATGTATTCGAGAACAAGGAAATCACTGAAACATTTCCTCTCAAGACTCTCGGTGTAGTGAATTCTAAGGACGACACCCCATGGTTTGCCAAAATTGCAAATTACCATGCGGGGAACTACATAATCAAGGGTATGACGACACAACAAAAGATAAAATTCTTTCGTGACGTCAAGTTCTATTTTTGGGACGACCCTTATCTCTTTCGGGTTTGTGCGGATCAACTCGTTCGACGTTGTATCTTTGGTACCGAAGCTTCTAACATCCTTAGAGCTTGTCACGAGGGACCCACGGGTGGTCACCACGGTGCTAATATTACGGCTAAGAAAGTGTTCGATGCCGGCTTCTTTTGTCCTACGATCAAGCGTGATGCACACGTACTTGTGAAGTCTTGTGATTCTTGACAACTCCAAGGAAAATCATCGTAAAAGGATGAAATGCCACAAAACATAATTCAAGTGTGTGAGATTTTCGACATTTGGGGCATTGACTTTATGGGGCCGTTCCCATCGTCTCATGGAAACAAGTATATCCTCCTCGGCGTCGACTACCTTTCTAAGTGGGTGGAAGCTAAGGATTTACCTACGAATGACGCTCGTGTGGTAGTGAAGTTATTGAAGCAACTATTCTCTCGGTTTGGAACCCCTCGTGCTATTATAAGCGATCGTGGAACACATTTTTGTAATGACCAATTCGAAAAGGTTCTAAAGAAATATGGAGTTACACATCCTCTTTCTACGGCTTATCACCCGTAAACAAGTGGGAAAGTCGAGGTTTTAAACCGAGCTTTAAAGAGGATTTTAGAGAGGTCGATTGGAGAAAACCGTGCTTCATGGTCTGACAAACATGATGACGCTTTCTGGGCTTTTCGGACCGCTTATAAGACACCTATCAGTTGTACTCCTTATAAGTTGGTTTATGAAAAGAATTTCCATTTGCCTACTGAATTGGAGCATAAGGCATATTGGGCCCTAAAGCATGCCAACTATGACTTGAAGACCGTGAGAGATCACCGGAAAATACAGCTTAATGAATTGGATGAATTAAGAGATAAAGCTTATGAAAATTCATTGATTTTTAAGGAAAAGACTAAAAAGTTTCATGATTCAAAGATTAAAAACCGGGTTTTTAACGTTGGTGATCAAGTGTTACTTTTTAACTCTCGTTTGAAGATATTTTCCAGGAAATTGAAATCTCGTTGGTCGGGTCCATTCACCGTAACACAAGTGTTTCCTTATGGGACCATCGAGCTAGCTCAAAATGATGGTCCTAATTTCAAGTTGAATGGACATAGGCTTAAGCACTACTTCGGTGGGGAAGTCCCTTCTTTGGACGACCTCGACCAAGTCACCTTCCCCAATGATAATTAGCATTGAGGGGCTCGAGTCGAGCTCATGACTCGGTAATAAAAAACAAGGTGCCTCGTGGGGGAGATCCCATGCTTATCCATGTATATATTATCGCTTTCTAATGTAGTTAATGAGATGGGATTTGTGCCCTTCCAACTCGTTGTCTCGTGGTTGTTTGTGAATGTGTTATCTAGATCATCATCATCGCCACGATTGAAGACTCTCGTGTTCGTTTATGTGAGCTTCGATCGTTTGCTTGAAGAATTTTTCACGAATCCATGACATATCCTTTATTGTTCTAACAATTATCTTTTAGCATAATTCATAAATGGCTTTAGATATATTGTTGATCACCCTTTCCATGCTAGATCCTAAGCATTTGACTCTTCGTCTCTAGTACGGGGGTGCTCCACCTTTAGACTCGAAACATTGAGCATAATGTTTAGTTTTACTATGGGGGTGAATAGATACTTGCCTTGCTTCGCCCTCACATTTTCCAATTTTCATCGTTTAGTTTTATTTTGTTGCAAATAAGGCTAAAAATGGCCCAATTTTAAAAATTTTCTTAGTTTTCAGAAGTGTTCTTAAGACACGAATGTATATTTTCCGATGGGTAGAATAAGAGTTAACTTTTGACTTGATGGGCATTTAGAGCCCTTTACGTTCCTTAACCCGCTTGAATCAATTTTTGCTATACTTTTATATAGGGAACTTTAAAACACGAAAGTCTTAGCTCATACGGGTTACGAACAAGAACTTTTCGCAAGTTCCTATAATTGATCCTAGAAAGTCACTTATCAAGGGAACTTTAAAATGCATTCTCTAAACTTGAAAAGGTCTAAGAAAGTACAAGATCCTATAGGTGATTTAAAAACCCAAAACTTCGATTTGATATAGTCTTAATGAAGCTAATCCAAGTTTGGCTTAATTTGAACTTACACGGCTAAGTATTCACGAGTCTCTTTAATTAGAGGTCTTTAAATAGTGAAGAACGAGAAGTGATAGAGTTAGACAAGTGACCATGCTAAACGTAGAACATGTGTTCTTTCAAAAACTCATATGTTCTTAATTGTGGATTTTTCTCCCATAAGATCAATGCATTAGGAATAAATTAATTGCAATAAGTAAGGTCGTACGATTTGAAAGGTTACTTAGCTTCTAGCCCAAGATCGTTTAAGTTGCTCGTGGTTGAATAGAGTTCATAGCTAAGGCATAACTTATTGAAGCAGGACGCGAAGATTGGTGAAGATCCAAAAAGGCCCTAACAAGGCATGAGGAGCTCTATTTTGTTGCTAAAGATCCAAGATGATGTGAAGAATCATTATTCTAAAATAAATCTGAAGGAACGAGACACGCGACGAAAAGCAATTACTCCCCTAAAGATCATGGAGAAAGTCTATCCAAAAAGACCCTTACAAGGTATGAGGATAAATATATCCAAGTCCTAAAAGGAGGCGGTTCGTTGTATATCAAAATCCAAAATAAAGATTGAAGAAAAATGATGAAGTCGTGGTCCAAGTATGATCTCTCAAAAACGTCAAGTGAAGAAATTACAAAATATGAAAAGAAGACCATAATTTCAAGAACGTCTTCCGAAGATTCGAAGTATGAAGTACATGCCAAATATCGGTCCGAGAAAGGTCTCAAATCGTGAAATGAGTTATGCCAAGATATGAACATAAGGAGATACGCGAGAAGCCGTTTTAAAAGATTTTGTCCTTAAGCTAACTATCGACTAAATCGTGCTACTTTATTTTCGGACTAATAAATACTCAAATAAGTCAATATGAATCACTTGTGATCCATGACAAATAATTAAAACTTTCTAGAAACCTTTTCTTTTCTTAATAACTAGGATTTCGGGGAGAAAAGTATTACACAATTTGGACGTATGAGTAGTGTTAGCATTGTGACTTGTACCAACAATGATCTTGTTTTTGCATTTAGCATGGAATGTATGACAATCAAGGATGACGTACTTTACTCTATGTGTAAAACCCGCATGCTTTTACCATGAATAGTACCCTTAAGATCGTACGTACTAGATTAAAAGTTTCCTATTATAGCATGATTACGATTACGTGTTAGGATTTTACGTATTACGTACGTGTTAAAACACGATAAGTATTTACTACGCACGAGCACGTAATAATTAATTGATAATAATTAATCTCGAACATGCGATCATGAAATCGTGAACGTAATTAAATCACGAACTATTATTAATTGCATATATATATTTATTACGAGCTTAAATAAATATTTAGGTCACGGTAATTATTTAACGAGAACACACAAAACGCGAACACAAATAAACACGAACAAACACGTAAAACACGAACACGAGAACACGCTTATTAATTAGACACGTAAAATGATCGAGTTATCCCATGTGGGCCCCATATGCCACGAAATTAGGAAGGAAGATTGGCCAAGCCCATCAAAATTTACTAAAAGGGGGTTAAGGGGAAAAACACTACTCATTTTTCTTTACAGAGGATTTTACAGAAAACCTAAAACTTCTCCTCCTCCTTCTTTTTCTCTTTTGGCCGCCACCCTCAAACACACCAAAGGGGTGTGATTTGATCTTTGATCTTGGAATTATTGCTAGTGTTCGTGTTTATTCATCGTTATTTAGATCCATGCATTCGCAT
The DNA here is from genome assembly GCA_025667525.1 of Glebionis coronaria. Lineage (NCBI taxonomy): Eukaryota > Viridiplantae > Streptophyta > Magnoliopsida > Asterales > Asteraceae > Glebionis > Glebionis coronaria. Next base: position 203,649,985 of record CM046878.1, on the reverse strand, counting down.
TAGTGATACGGAAGTAGGATTCCTCTCAGTTCATCTTCTTCGTTCACTGGATATAAGGTACGGATTCCCGTCCTTTCAGTATGGACATTCTTTCCTTATTAGGATTCCCCGTATGCAGCCAACTGTTTTCCACAGTATATGTTTTATGTGTTTTTGAATTGCTTATGTTTAATTTAGAATACCTATAGCCATATACATGCATGACCAGTTTCACCTAGTTATGGAGGTACCATAACCATAACATTAGAGGCACTGATGTTATGACTTCACCACGGCGGAGTGATTGCTCGTGGCGTCCCTTCAGCTTTTGGCCATTTATATTATATTTATCATGTGGGGCATATGGGTGCATCCTAGTTACATGTTTTTAGTCAGGATTTCATGGTGAATGTGGTGTGTGCCTTGCATCCTTCACAAGGAGCTGATCCCTCCTACCCAGAACCAGTATATTAAATTAGAGGCAGCCCCTCTAATTTGCATGATGAGGTCACCCCTCCAAGTATTCATGCACGATGGATTTTCATGACCTATATTGGCTAATGGTAAAATATGTTAAACAGTTTTCATAAGATAAACATAAGGCTTTTCAAACTATAAAACCAGTTTTATGAACATGTTCCAGGTTTTCCAGAACTTATACATTTACGCTGCCATTAAGTCTCTATTTATGTTCTAGTCACTTATACTATGTCTATATCCGTGCACTGAGCGTTTTGCTCAGCCGTTACTTTCCTTTACATGTCCCAAAACGGCAGGTACCCTAGGGAAGACTCGAGCATTTGGAGGACGTGCATAGGATGGAAGCTGCTAGAGACTTCTTTTCCTTTTTGCCTTCATATAATTATGCTTGTTTAGTCTTTCATTCATTTCTTTTGGCTTTATTATGTTTTGGGCTTATGTTTGGGAACCAATGTTTGATTCCGGTTTTCCTTATGGTCATGTATGTTTTAGTACATTTACCTTGCATGCTTTGATGACACGCCATAATTACGCGTGACATTCTATTTATCAAAATGGGGTGTTACAATTATGGTATCACAGCCAAGGCTTCGACCTGTAGGCTCTAAAATTCGACCTGTGACTAGTGGGTAGTCACCAGGAGCTTCCTAAGCCAACGTTTGTTATTCTACGTATTGATGTTTTCAGCGTATTGTTGCTTTAACCATGATGTTTTCAGCACCTTGAGGTTTTAACCTTGATGTTTTCATCGATATTGTCTTACTTATATGGATGGACAACCGTCATTCATATTTAGTTATGTGTCATTGTTTCATGCATAATGTTCCTCGAGAACTATGGCTTTGTGGACTGAACCCAGTAGTTCAAAATTTGTCACATAAAATTTTTTTTTCTGATAAGTTTTGACAGATGAGTTTCATTTATTTATGTTTCATGTATCATGTTGCAGGGATTATGACTAAGTAATGGTTGGTACAGGACTGGCCCTATTTAGTCGCATGTGCTTTTATCGAAACTTTTAACTTTGGGACCGACCCATAGGTGTCCCCTCGCCATGTCTTTTGTTTTGGGACCGACCCATAGGCGTCCCCTCTCACATATAAAGGTTTTTATAAACTACATTGCGCATTCATGCATTGTTTTTCATGCATAAAAATTTTTCTCATGATTTTTGGCATAAATTTTTTTTATGTCCCCTCATAAGTTACTATGTTTTTATGTCAAGTATGTTTTCATACTGTCATGGTTAAACTCAGTTTCATGCTGATTATGTTATACACTCCTCCATGTTAAATCGTTTCGTGTTTCTTCATGATAATTTCGTCTTCATGTGGATTACGTCTTACGCCTCATTTGTTATTATGCCTTCATGAAATACATAGTTGGATTCATTGAATTCTGCTTTCATGATAGTCATGGTTAGTTTTCATTGATCATGCTTTCAGGCAAATCATCTTAAATTTTGTATGACCACACTTTAACGTTTCTCTTTGCAACCAGAATGAAGTATATACTGGCATTGCCATGTTATCATGATGGTTTTCCTAACCGTTTAACCGATATACTCTCCTTAAATCATGATAAATGATCGACCCCATACCGATCATTTCATGTGCATTCCACGTGTACTCCACGTACCGTATTTCATGTGTATTACACGTACCTTAATCTATGTGTATTTCGCTTGCAATACTTCACGAGTATTCGCTAGTCGATTCTGAATCACCTCAGGCGTATTTTCAATTTGTTGATATTCTACAAGATTGATGATGCCGCTCATAACTGGGAGATGTTACTAAAGGTTGATGTTGCTGACGTTCGGAGACGCTACGAGATGCGGATGCTGTTCACAACCTGGAGATCCTACAAGACGAAGACAAAGGCGTCAGAGCAAAGCAATCAAACGAGAAGATGCTTCACCATCAGACGATTTTCATCAATCATTGTCCCTAATTCTTAGTTACATGTCAAACGTCATTCGGCTGTCATTTCATCCATATGAGTGCAAACCGGTACCAGCCGGCCACTCAGCTGAATAGTTACATGAATCACGGTCATGAGAATGACCGTCATGGAACTGACAGACAAGACGATAGTAACCACTACTATGACAGAACTATCCTAGAAATCGCAACCGAGGCTCTGGCCACGGACGTGATCAGACATACAAAGGATCAGTAGTCCAACCGATCCGCCAAGTCTGGCATAATAACCTAATATTGTAGTTCTATTGAATTACGTCTCGAGACACATGTCAAGACATCAGTCAAGACACATATCTCACGTATACTTTCTGAAGACACATGTCAAGACATCAGTCAAGACACATGTCTCACGTATACTTCCTGAAGACATATGTCAAGAAACCAGTCAAGACATATGTCATGCTTATAGTTCCAAGACACGAGTCAAGACACATGACTCACGTCCAACTATGAGACATTTCTAAGAAATTCAGGGTACCCTCCAAGGCTATATCCATTTTGTTGTGCCATGTATTAATCAGGCCACAAGAATTTCAATACCATTATCGGCGCATCAGTGAGAACAGTCGCGTTGCTGATGTCACTTTTATTTCTTTCACCATATTTCTTATGATTCATGACCATGAAGGACGGCTTTCGTATTCCCACGTATACGAAGGATTTCCTTCAGCTTAATGATGAGATCCAAGCTGCTAACGTATTTCCCCGGACAGACACGAGATGAACTTTATCCTAATTATGGACTATGAACATCACACCATGCTACGATTCATAATTATGTACAGTAATGTTCAGGCTCCTAAATACATTCAGCTTGACTTTCCATCAGGAAAATCTGAACAAATTATCTATGCTTACAAGTATGTGCGTTGTTAGCCATGGTCACTAAAATTTTCTACCTGTCAGTAAGACACGACTACTTAAGTCCTTTTACGCATAGCCAGTTGATTATTTCAAAATCTTCCCATATATTCCAGAAGAACCTTCAAGGAGAAGGACGGTACCATGAGATTATGTGTCGACTACCGTCGGCTTAAACAAATCACCATTCATGACCGTTATTCTCCTCCACGTATTGACAACATGTCCAATCGACCTTATAGTGTTAATCACTTTTCCAAGATTGAACTCATGATCATGCTGCCAACAGTGACGAGGGAAAGAGCAGGACATGTCCATGACTGCTATTCGTACACGACTCGGTCATGCTAGATTTATGATTTTGAATTAGTCTCATCAATGCTCCAACGGCATTATAAGAATGAGTTTCCATGAACTCATAGCAAATTCATCAGTGTTTTCATTGAGGATAACCTGATTTCCTTTAAGCCTAGAAGAAGAACAGGAAGACCATATCTGCACTATGTTGCAAATTCTATGACAAGAGAAATTTCACCCTGGAAATATTTCCAATATCAATTCTGGTTGATTACAGTGACACGCTGGATCACATGGATTTGCATGGTTAATCTTACCATGACTCAGCTTATGCGTAAAGGAGTGAACCCTACACTACATTAGGTGTTATAGAAAATCCTACGCTAGGAGAAGTCTAGATTCAGAAACTCAGAGTTTCTCAAACTCCTATGTATCAAGTCCTACGAAGCAAGATACAGTTATGTTCATATCTAAGTACCTGACATACCAACAGGTTAAGATAGGACACCAACAAACTGGGATGTTTTCATCATCTGAAATTGTGAATTGAAATGGGACAAGATCTCCACGGATTTTGGTTACCAGATTAACGCAAACTCAGAAGAATCATGATGCTATCTGGGTTATTGCAAACAGTTTGATCAAGTCTGCAGAATCCTTACATCCGCAAGGATTGCAGAACCAACAGATTGATCGAACATGTTCCAGCCAAGGCTCATCCGACCACTTGGTAATCCCTCAGCTATCGGGTCAGACAAAGATTCGCAATTGTACTCCTAAATTACTTCACGTCTTCATTTTGATTCCACGACTTGCTTTCGCGCTCGCGTTCATGACACTATTCACGTTCATGATCGTATCTGGGCTTACGATTTTACGTTCATTTCGTTCTTGGAAGTTTTGCAAGAACTTGAGAGACCAGACCCAAGTTTAGTATAACTCTCCATCATCAGATAGACGTTTCACGTCATATTCCACGTCTCACCTTGTAGCGTTTGGCGTTACCGCCATTATATTCTATGATCACGATATGTTTCACATGTCATGTTCATTCCACGTTCCTCATATCATGATCAAGATATGTTACACGTATCATGGATCACGATATGTTTACTCATACTACACTCGCCATATCTCCACGTAGCACGTTCAAAATTTTTCACGTATCACGTTCAAAATTTTTCACGTACTACGTTTCTTTATGTCTCGCGCATCGATTCTAATTATCAGTTAAGTCAGATTGTCTTGCATCGTAACGTTTCAGTTACCCTAGCACGTTAACTCTTATTTTCCTCGATCGAATTTAGGGGATCTACCTTCCGTTGATAACCAAGAATTTCTTCGTATTCCAAGTCAAGATCAGGAAGACCAAGATTTATCATTAGTGTCAAGATCTTCTGAAGGAACCGTTCCAAGAGGGAGGCCACTTGGAAACAGACAAGTTCATCCGGACTTTTATCCGTTTTCTCTCATCAATTAGATATGTCATTTCAGTCACGTCACGTTCCATGTCCTTTCAAGACATGTCACCTGTACGTTCATTAATCTTACATACCCTCTCAGTTTGATTCGGGTATGTTTCTCTTTCAGTTACGTTATTTATAATTCGTGGACGAATTATTCTTTTTAGGGGGGAAGAGTTGTAAAACCCGCATGCTTTTACCATGAATAGTACCCTTAAGATCGTACGTACTAGATTAAAACTTTCCTGTTATATCATGATTACGATTACGTGTTAGGATTTTACGTATTACGTACGTGTTAAAACACGATAAGTATTTACTACGCACGAGCACGTAATAATTAATTGACAATAATTAATCTCGAACATGCGATCATGAAATCATGTACGTAATTAAATCACGAACTATTATTAATTACATATATATATTATTACGAGCGTAAATAAATAAATTAGGTCACGATAATTATTTAACGAGAACACACAAAACGCGAACACAAATAAACACGAACAAACACGTAAAACACGAACACGAGAACACACTTATTAATTGGACACGGAAAATGATTGGGTTACCCCATGTGGGCCCCATATGCCAAAAAATTAGGAAGGAAGATGGTCCAAGCCCATCAAATTTTACTAAAAGGGGGTTAAGGGGAAAAACACTACTCATTTTTCTTTACAGAGGATTTTACAGAAAACCTAAAACTTCTCTTCCTCCTTCTTTTTCTCTTTTGGCCGCCACCCTCAAACACATCAAAGGGGTGTGATTTGATCTTTGATCTTGGAATTATCGCTAGTGTTCGTGTTTGTTCGTCGTTCTTTAGATCCACGCATTCGCATTAGTGATACGGAAGTAGGGTTCCTCTCAGTTCATCTTCTTCGTTCACTGGATATAAGGTACGAATTCTCGTCCTTTCAGTATGGACATTCTTTCCTTATTAGGATTCCCCGTATGCAGCCAACTGTTTTCCCCAGTATATGTTTTATGTTTTTTTGAATTGCTTATGTTTAATTTAGAATACCTATAGCCATATACATGCATGACCAGTTTCACCTAGTTATGGAGGTACCATAACCATAACATTAGAGGCACTGATGTTATGACTTCACCACGGCGGAGTGATTGCTTGTGGCATCCCTTCAGCTTTTGGCCATTTATATTATATTTATCATGTGGGGCGTATGGGTGCATCCTAGTTACATGTTTTTAGTCAGGATTTCATGGTGAATGTGGTGTGTGCCTTGCATCCTTCACAAGAAGCTGATCCCTCCTACCCAGAACCATTATATTAAATTAGAGGCAGACCCTCTAATTTGCATGATGAGGTCACCCCTCCAAGTATTCATGCACGATGGATTTTCATGACCTATATTGGCTAATGGTAAAATATGTTAAACAGTTTTCACAAGATAAACATAAGGCTTTTCAAACTATAAAACCAGTTTTATGAACATGTTCCAGGTTTTCCAGGACTTATACATTTCCGCTGTCATTAAGTCTCTATTTATGTTCTAGTCACTTATACTATGTCTATATCCATGCACTGAGCGTTTTGCTCAGCCGTTACTTTCCTTTCCATGTCCCAAAACGGCAGGTACCCTAGGGAAGACTCAAGCATTTGGAGGACGTGCATAGGATGGAACCTGCTAGAGACTTCTTTTCCTTTTTGCCTTCATATACTTATGCTTGTTTAGTCTTTCATTCATTTCTTTTGGCTTTATTATGTTTTGGGCTTATGTTTGGGAACCGATGTTTGATTCCGGTTTTCCCTATGGTCATGTATGTTTTAGTACATTTACCTTGCATGCTTTGATGACACGCCATAATTACACGTGACATTCTATTTATCAAAATGGGGTGTTACCCTATGAGACATTCACTTGTTTCTATTCATTGACCCTAAAAGTCACTTTCGTGATGAAAATCATACATTATGTCTTTAACATATCTTCGTAGTATTGTCAAGTTTTACTTTTCAATAAGGGTAATAAAATTGAAATTTGGAGATGCTTAGATACTTTATTCTAGCATTGCATGAGGGCACGACAATAGTTTAGTATGGGGGAGTGATGAGATGGCATTTATACATGATCTCATTGTTCTTTTCGGGCTTTAAATGCATAAAAAGTCATTAAAATACCATATATATGCTTATGTTTTTTTACTTGTGTATTTTAGGTATGGATATCGTGAAAAAGATAAAAGTTAACAAGAAACAAGGAAAAACGAACACGAGAAACGAAGCCGCACAATGAACCGGGCCCTAGTTATGGATTTCTCAAAGAAAAACCCTTGAAGACTTGAATATGAACAAGAATAATCCCTCATCAATGAATAAATGACACTTAATACCCTTTTATAATCATAATTACAAGTTTGGTCCCTTAAGTTTGTCAAAATTACAAAATGGTCCCTCAACTTTGAAGATTTGGCAAGATTACTCCTCAAGATTCAAAATTGTCAACAATGGTCTTCCAATATGTCAAACATACATTGAAGACCTTCAAAGATCATAAATATCCAAGATCAGTCCTTCAAATATCCAAAAATGGCAAAACAAGTCCCTAAAATACTTTAGAAAACTTTTTGGGGCAAAAGTATGAAAACTGAAACTTTATTAACAAAAGGTTTCAAGGTTTAAGCTGAATAAACACGTTTTACAACTTTTCCCAAAATAAAAGGGCCAAACCTGCCATTCCCAAACTTCAAATCCCTAAACACGCGGGTAACACTTACTGTTTGGGTTAAAACAAGTTACTATTCATCTTTTTACCCAGGATCAAAAAGGAGCAAAGCAAAAGGGAAAGGTAAATTGGTTAGACTCACGTGTGATTCACCTCACATGAATCATATCCCAACACTAAAACCTTCAATCCCACTACCAGGAAGACCCCACAAGGACCAACCACAAGACGACACATGGCAAAGATCATTGACATGGCCAAATCAAGGGTGTACATCAACTACTTGTCCTCAAATGAGAAAATATACGTCCAAGATTTCTCCTAACATGTTGTCAACAACCAAATTCGATTCTGGAAGCTTCATAGGGATATTTTAGGGATTTTCATAGATTAGGGTTTGTGAATAGTGCCCATATTGTGGCCTATAAAGAGAGCCCTGACTTGTGGTGAGCCTCTTGTTCTAGTTTTTAGCTAAAATCTTTGTAATCCCTTTTTATAAATATAAAGTTGGTATTTTCTAAAAATCTAATTGTAATTCCTTTTATCTTTTTATGAAAGTTGGTTTTTGATTAGCTAAATTATGAGTTCCACTTATCTGTTTGCCTAAGTTTTGAGGAAAGGTTTTATGTTATTAAAACCTTGTTTTCAAAGAATCAGTGATTGTTTAATCCTTGTGTGTTTGTTGATCTTAGCAGGTACAAAGGAAGCTTGTGGTTGTTCTTGCTACCACATAAGCTCTAAACATCCCAAGGTGTGGATTGTGCATCTTGGAGGTTTGATTTTCAAATCACTTTTACTTTTCTGTCAATATATTGATGGTTATGTGATTTGTGGTTTTGATGGTTTGATTGTTTATATTTTGGTTTAAATTTGCTTAATAGGTTATATTAGATCTCATATCACCTAGAACTTGTTGGATAATAGGGTTTAAAATCAGATTTGTGTGAAAAAGTTAGATTAAGGGGTGTTTATTTCTACTGGTTCATAGGCCTTAGGGCCTTTGAGCTTGGTTCTTTGGTGTTTATAGTTGTTTGCTTGCTGGTTTAGAAGGTGTTTTAGGTGTTGGTTTAGTCTAAAACAAAGGAAAACTAAAAAACGTAGGCTACTAGTTTTTGCACACTAATTTCAGGTCAAACACATCAGAAGGTTGTATATGCTTGTTTGATTGAATTGAAGGCTGAAATTTGGCATGCTAGTAGTTTTATGGTTGTTTAACTCTGAATTATCTGGTTTCAAAGTTTGGTAGCTTATTGTGAGTTTTACAGCTTATTGAAATTCAGAATTTGGTCAAGTGTATCAACAATTGTTCTTGGTCTGCATGATTTTTGATCTGATCTGTTGAGTGCCTTATTATGTTTGGATTTGTGATATTATTGTGTTTCTTGACTCCCATTAAGCCAAAGCTTATTGGGGTGCCTTTGTTTCCAAAAATCATCCACAAACAAGCCTTGAAATCAAGCCAAAATTTACCTGTTTAAGCAGCAGTGGGAACTCCTTTCCCACTGCTTGTTACCACTGATAGTGCATTTTGTTCATCAGCTTATTGTTTAGCCATTCTAGCTTATTGAAACTTGCAACAACTTGGATTTGGTAATCAGTCTTTCTCAATTGACCCATTTAACCAATCTGGAGCTTATGGGCCTTTGACTTTAGGGTTTGACTAGAAAACCAACGTATTTGACTTTTTGATAAGTGCTTATTGACTTATTCAGCTTATTTGGTTTAGCTTATTGGATTTTTCTTGATTGATTTGTCTTAATTAAGTCATTTAGAGTCTTTTGCAAGTTAAATCAAGTTCTGAGGTGGTCTAAATCTCCAAGTCGACTATTTTGTCTTTTAGTGAAAACATACTTTGCTTATTTCTGGCTTATTGGTTAAGCTTTTTCAAAATTTATTTTTACAGATCTCTTAAGCATCCCAAAAGAAGGTTGTGTGTCAAATTAGAGCTTATGGCATTGGCTTATAGCTTAATGGGCCAAAAAGCCCATTAAGAATAAGATGTTGTTCATTTAAGTTGTGATAAGCATATTTTCAGCTTTTGGGCCTTTAGAGTTTTATGTTTAGAATTAAATTTTGAGTCAGACTGGAACTTTTCAGCTTATTTGGTTGATTTTTGGCTTATTGGGCTAAAAAGCCCACTAAGCTGCACTGTTTTTATTTTTAGCCCATTTGGGGGCCCAATAGGGGTATTTTGGTAATTTCACTTTCATTTTCTGTTTATTTAGATTAAAATAAACTAGTATGCAGATTTTTTGAAATTTTTATAATTTTTGAATTTTTAATATTATTTTAATATTTAATTTTAGTTTTTAATTATTTAAATAGTTTTAATTGGTTTTAAATTTTATAAAAATAGTTTTTAGTTTAACTAAGTCATTTTAGAGTTTTACAAATTGAAAAATCTTTATTTGAGCTATTATTTTGAGTTTTAGGGCTTTAATTAGCATTTAAAAATTAATATTTAATTAATTAAAAGGTTTGAAAAAGTTTTGATCATTTGTAAACCCTATTTGCATTTTTAGTTATTTTTGGTAATTTTTTGGAAATTTTTAGAATTAATTTTTATTTTGTCATATTTTACGGTTTTACGTTTTATCGTCGTAATGTAATTTTAACGTATCCGTCTTTCTAATTTCGCATCTTTTTTTTCTCTCATATTAGTTCAAATCATATCAAGTTATTCACACACAAATACCTCCTTGGGAAATGAACTTATTTGGGTCATTAACACTTGATTTTAATTAATCGACACTCAATACTTACCGCTTTTACCTTGTTTTCCTAAACAAGTGTAATTTTACCACAATCAGTCGTACGATTTGAAAAGTTACTTGGCTTCTAGCACAAGATCGTTTAAAAGTTGCTCGGGATTAATTAGAGTTCATAGCTAAGGCATAACTTATTGAAGCGGGATGCGAAGATTGGCGAGTCCAAAAAGGCCCTAACAAGGCATGAGGGCTACATTTTGTTGCTAAAGATCCAAATGAATGTGATAAATCATTTATCAAAAATCAATATGAAGGATCGAGACACACGACGAGAAGCAATTACTCCCATAAAGATCATGGAGAAGTCTATCCGAAAAGACCCTAACAAGGTATGAGGATAAATAGATCCAAGTCCAAAAAGGAGGCGGATCGTTGTATATCAAAATCCTAAATAAAGATTGGAGAAAAATGAAGAATTTGTGGTCCAAGTTTGAAGAATCTCTCAAAAACTTCAAGTGAAGAAATTCCTATTATGAAGAGAAGACCATTATTTCAAGAACGTCTCTCAAGATTCGAAGTATGAAGTCAATGCCAAATATCGACCGAGAAAGGTCTCAAATCGTGAAACGAGTTATGCCAAGATATGAATTTTATGAGGTTTCGAGAAGCAGTTTTAAAAGATTTTGTCCTTTAGCTAACTATTGATTAAATCGTCCTACTTTATTTTCGGCCTAAATAAATTATCGAAATAAGTCAAAAATGCATCCTGGTGATCATTCAAGATAATAATAAAATATAAGAGATACACCTAGGAATAAGGGAGTCTAAGTGAATAATTGGGCCACATGAGTAAGTGTAAGCTTTACTAACCTATAATAACAATGATCTTGTTTTTAAGCTTGGTATGGGGAACGTGAAACTTGAGGGTGATAAGCATTCATGACACCAAAAGCCCCAATGTAAGTCTTAGATCTCTTTACATATTTCTTCCTTCAAACATTTTGAAATTTTCTATCTTCTTAGTTTCTATAGTATCGTAGTATGTAATAAAGGCCGAGGTGGGTTAATTATGATGGAAAATGTAAATCTTGCTTTGAAATTAATGCATTGCATGAGGGCATTGCAATGGTCAAGTGTAGGGGATTGAATAAGTGTGAAAACACTTATCCTTTTACCACTTAATTATAATAAAAACAAGACCAAAACGTGTATTTAATGTCGTAAAAGTCGGAATTATGCGTGATTTGTGTTTTTATTGTGTTTTAGGACCAAAATATGAAAAAGGAGGAAAACACGGGATTTTATCGAAGAAAAAGACTAAAGACGGAAGTTTAACAAAGTCGAAGAACCAAGTCTTATAAAAGAAGAAAATTAGAAGACAAGTTCATTTTATCATTCGACAAATCCCGAGACAAAGTCGAGAAAGACGAAGTAATTAAAAAGACGAGAAGACAAGAGAAAGAAGGAAGCAACAACACCACATCTCCTCCTCCTATAAATAGTCTTCTAGTCCTTTATTTTGTATCATTAGATAGTTTTATTAAGTTTTAGGAGTAGGTTAATTACTTTCTTTCTCTAGCTTTTCTTTAATGTTTTCAAGCTTTTTATCTTTAATCTAGTAATTTTGAATCTTAATCTTCATCTTAATTTCAAGCTTTTTATAATTATTCTCATTCTTCCTTTCTTGTTTTTAAATCTATTGTTTGGTGTGATTAATCATGTAGTTTGTTTGATTTTGTTACTTGTTTAATTGATGTGCTTATTTGATTGTTCTTATTGTTTTCATGTGATTGATGGTTAGTGCTTATTGATTAATTTGTGTTTGTCTTATTTTTAATTAAGTAGTTTTAATAGTTAAATATTTTTAAAAGTTGATTTTATAAATTTGGCTTATTTAGTATTTTTAAAGTTTTTCATTTGTGTCTTGTTAAGCTTTTCTTAAAATTAGTATAGCTTGATTTTTGGTCATTTGCTTATTTGGCTTTAGCTTATTTTATATTAATCCGGATTAAGAAAGCCTTATTCTGAACTACTGTATAAAATCATTTTCCCGAATTACATCTATACTTGCTATTTTGAATTAAATATGTATTCCGGATTATGAAAAGTTGGTTTTTCCGAATTATATGTGTAGCTCACATTCCGGATTAGCTCAAAGTATATAATACGAACTAATAACTTGGAAGTTATTCCGAATTAGCAAAAGATTTTCGTATTCCGGATTAGCCACTAAATCTATTATTCCGAATTGCATGTAGGTAACATATTCCGGATTAGGACTAGATGATTATTCCGAATTAGTTTAACTTCATTGGATTCCGAATTATGTTATGGTTTTGTATTCCGAATTACATAATTGTTTTTTATTCCGACTTGTTTTCAGTTTTTCATTTTTCCGCCAATTTTGTTAAACTTTATTTTGAATTGTCTTATTTTATTTTCAATTTTACTTTTACTCAAGTTTTAATTTTGTTTAATTTCCTTCTCTTTTTAGTTTTAATTTTTTTCAAGTTTTCATTTTTAGTTTAAAATAGATAATCAACCTTTCTTTTCATTTACACCAAGAACGACTGAGTCACACGTTAAACCGTTGTCAATTCGATTAGACCAATTCAAAGAACATTAAAATTCGTATATTATAATGGCGCCACTGCCGGCTCTTTTTGTGAATATTAACGGTTTTTTGTGAGAGACGTTGGATTTTGGGATCCGTTCACTTTTGAACGTTATTTTTCGTGTTAAAATTTTCCAAAAATCCAAAAAAAAATATTCAAAAATCCTAAAAAATCAAAATTTTCCAAAAACATTTAAAAAACCATTAAAACATTTCTTTTTCAAAAGTTTTGCACCAAAAATATTTTCTTTTTACGTTAACTTTATTTCTTCTATTTCTTTGCTTTATTTTTCTTTTGTAGGTGTATGTGTACTCGTTCGCACAAGAGGAAATGCATTCAAGCCGCTATCATCGAGCCTCCTGTTGTTAACACAATGGATAACCGTCCAATGATCGAGCTCTTGCAATCACACGTTGAAGGCAACGAGGATGCAATCGTGGCGCCGGCTATTGATGCAAATAACTTCGAGCTCAAGACCGGTTTTATTCAAAAAGTTTCCGCAACACCTTTCTTGGGTCGCACTCATGATGATCCACACGATCACATCAAAAGGTTTGTCCACTTAACCAATACCGTGAAATACAATGGGGTTTCACAAGAGGCAATTCGTTTGCTCCTCTTTCCTTTCTCTCTCGAGGGACAAGGTCGGACTTGGCTTGATAATGAACCACCCCAAAGTATTACAACATGGGCGGACCTAGAGACCAAATTTATCAATTAATTCTTTCCACCCTCACGTACTACCGCTTTGCGGAATGACATCATTAATTTTGAACAAAAGTACGGTGAGACATTTAGTGAATCTTGGGATCGTTTTAAGGAACTTTTGAGAAAGTGTCCACAACACGGTTTTACTAAGGTGCATCAAATTAATACTTTTTATAATAGATTAAGTTTGAATGACCAAGATTCACTAAATAGTGCTTCGGGGGTAACATTCTAGTGAAAATAACACAAGTTGCTTGGGATATAACTGAGAACAAAGCCAAAGTGCAAACCAAGAGTGTGGGGGCTACTATGGCTAGTGCTAGTGATAGTGAGGTAACTAATCAAATTAAGGAGCTTACTTCAATAGTAAAACAACTTGTTTTAAGAGATAACCCTCCCACTCAACATGTGAATGCCCTTAATGTTACTTGTGAAACTTGTGGTGGACCACACTCTTATGCTAATTGTGATAAGGCTTATGATCAATCTCACGGGGAAGTGTATGCTTAAAACAACACGGAGAAAGTTCATTTCAAGCCGAATGTCGATGTTAATCACTTGTCCTATAACTCGACGAATTACTTGGCTCCACCCGGTTTTCAACAAAGACCACACCCACCCACCCAAAACAACCAAGGGCCACCACGAGCTAATTTTCAACAAATGCAAATGTGAGGGGCTACAATGCTAATCAAGGAAATTACCAAGTGCAAAATCAAGGCTTTCCAAACCAAGGTTTCAATCCTCAAGGTTTTCCACCATACAACCATTACCCAAACCAAGGTTTTCAACAACAAGGGTTCAATTTACCTTATCCGCAAATGGACTTGGTTCTACAAAAATTAACCTATCATGAGCGAACCATGAAAGAAATGTAAGAGTTCATGGATAGGAAACTCGTCCAAATATTTCAAGCCCTTCGTCCCCAAGGTGCTCTTCCTTCAACAACCGAAACAAATCCTAGAGCTAATGTGAGTGCTATTACTACACGCAGTGGAGCAACTTTAGTAGGACCTTCTATCCCTCCCCCAGTTACTCCATCTACACCTCCTCCACCCCCATTTATCCCTCCTACTACCACGCCTAGTACTAGTTCTCCATTACCGTCTCCACCTCTTACTGTAAGTACCCAAGAAAAATCCTTCACCATCCTTACCTTTACCCTCTCAACCTTCAACATCTCAACCTTCACCTTATACACCTACACCTCCTAAACCCAATATTCCTTATCCTTCTCGGTTAGACAAGTGCAAATTGCTTAATAAAGAGGATGCTCAAGTTACTTCTGTTAACTTAGATCGATTAGCTTTGTGTTAACGAGATTAAATCAAGTTAAACACTTAGAGAAACTTTGTTGTACGAACAATCCAAGTGTTATGCGGAATTAACACTTAAACAAAGAACAAGTAAGACAAGTAAAACAAACTTTCACTTTTGATTGATGAAACAAACTTGATTACAATGAAAGTCGAATACTGAATAATAATGTGTATCTACTATAAACCCTACGACCTCCTTTTATAACATAAGGACTCGTGTACAATGGATAACCTATCAACTATTTTAGGAAAAGATAAATATAGAAAATACAATATTTTGATATATCTTTTCTTCAAATATCAAACGTGTTGACTAAGTTTTGCTATCAGTGCTTGGATTTCTTCTTATCAGCGCTTGGATACTTCTTGTTAATGCTTCATCTGTCAGCGCTTGATATCTTCCTATCAGCGTCCAAATAACTCTTGTCAGCGTCTAAGTGTCTTGGCTCATTTTATTCCCAACAATCCTCCCCTAAACTTGATATCTACTCTAGTAATCAAGTTTTAGAATAAAAACTAAGTACAAGGAGGATTATTACAAATACAAATCACTTGTTAATTAGATAATAAATAAACCTAATTAAGTCTTTGCCAACATCGCTTGTATAATCCATTTCCAGCTGTGTTGACACCATCTGCTTCAAAACTTCCTTGGACATAGGATATTCAGCATCCATAAGAAGATATTCTGAAAACTTTGTAGTACTTAAATGGTAAACACCAGCTGCTGAATGTAGACGCCATTGAAGTCCACTGATATCATCCAAATCCAACCATATTAGATCTGCATCATTTGGCTCAATCATTCTCGTGAATGTGGACCAAATCTTTATTCCATTGACTGAAGTAGGTGCTTCAGCCTCATACTTGGCCTTCATCAATCCCCAAAGATCTACCAAGTCTTCTCTATCCAGGCTTGCAAACAAAGAGATGAAAGAAGTAAAAGTATGTACCTTCTTTCCGTATCTGGTAATCATCCAGAACCCACTTGCATCTTCTTATAGTGAACTATAGGGTTTCTGGAATCAAAAGGTAATACCTCTGCAATATGTGAAGCTTCCAAAGGTGAGAGCTTAATACTCCTTCTAATAACTGCTTCACTAGGATTCACTCTATCCAAAGCTGGGAACTCAATAGGAAGTCCCTTCTTCACTGGCCTTGGTGCAATTGAAGCCTTTTAGATCTGCAATTCTTCTTCAGTTTCTTCCTTTCTTTCATCAGAAAGGAGTCTGATAGTATTCTCCTCTTGAACACGTGCCCAAATAGGATAGGCACGAAACTCTAACTCATCAAAGGATAACTTCTACAATTGCTTGAAACTCCAACCACCTTGATGACATCTGAGAAGCATAAAGTAAAGCTCCCTTCTATCCTTCTTAGTCTGCGAAAGAACCTTACTAGCCTTATACTTCAGTTACAATCTCGTTGAACTCTTAATAGAATCTCCAAACCCCAAATTTGATCAGAAATTGTCATGTTTGGATTCTCTATAACCTTATTCTCCCATGCAAAGTACATTCTCACCACTTCAGGCATTTCATAATCTACATGCATTTTCAACTCCTCAAGTCTTTCCTTAGCCAACTCATCACCATATTCCAGCCTCTCTGGATCTTCAATAATCATAACACTAGAATCTGAGCTCTCTTCACCACTACCATCTTTTTCTCTCTCTGTAGTAGTAGCCCAATCCTTCACTTGTAGTTGTGCAGCCAAAGATTGATCAAACTTAATCTGAGCTTCATTCTTCTTTGGCTTCTCAATTTCCACCAAGATTGCTTTACCCTTGTCTTTTGCTCTAATGGTTGGTAAAGTAATTGGTGGTACCTATATAGAGACATCTTTAATGATAGCTGATGGTTGGGATACACCAACTATGCTTGCAAGTCTCTCAGCGTCCAAAATATGAGTGTTAACGCTTAATTTACTCTTGTCAGCGGCTGACTCTATGAACTGCTAATGAAGCATCAAAACCTGGTTGCCTCTTCAAATCTGTAAGAGCCTCAGCTATACCCAAAGAATCACCAAAAGAAGTACCTTCTTGTGAGCCTTTGTCACTCATATGGACCTGTTCATCCTCCCTTTTGGAAGAATCCTCCTCCCTAAGCCTAGTGTTAGCACCCTCCAAAATAACTATCCTCTCTCTCAATTGCTTGAATTCAAGGCCTTGGGACTTGAAAATCTGTATAAGGTCTGCATTTTGCTTTTGCAAGCTAATGCAGACTGCCGTTAATTCCAAAATTGTGTAAGGTTCCAATCTGCCCTCCTCTAGAATGGGAATTTAACCTCCCAAAGTAGATTCATGGGGCATGGATGGGGTCTTAATGATAGTAGGACTGTCTTGGCCTGCATCTAAGCTAGAACCAATAGTCCCAACCCCACCCATGTCACCAACCACATTTGTGGTGGTGGTTCTCTCTGCTACATGGCTAGGACCACTAGAGGAGAACACTCCAGTAGTCCGTTGGCATTTTTACAACCTATAGTTGGTGGTGGTGAAGAGGAAGTGGATTGAGGGTATGTTTGGAGGTTAACGGGTGTTTGGGTTTGTGGTAAAGTGGTGTCAGCGTCTGGATTTGTAGTGTCAATGCCAACATTTGAAGTGTCAGCGTTGAATTGTTCTTGGTCAATTTCCATTTGTTGGGGTGATGGGGGTTGTTCAGGCAATGGTTCTGGTTGAGGTTGTGTGTGAGGGTGAGGGTTTGCTGCTTCAATAACAACAAGCATGGCTTAGGTGAGGAGTAGGTCTCTATAAGGTTCAGATTTCATCTTCCCAAAAATTGCTTTCTTTTGAACAGGGATCGTATAAAAATCATTATGATCCCTAGTACAGTATTCTTGTAAATCAAAAACCATTCGCAAAAACCTAGGGTAAGCAAGAGTCATCTTGTTACCCTTATTATGACACACGCCATCAAAAATCCTTTTTGAAAAGTTATACTTTTGCCCAGTTGCAATACACACAATGGCACTCCCAATGGATCACGTGATTTCATTGTGTGTAGTGCATTTGGGACTCAAACATTGATGAATGACGTGTATTAGGTACTTCCAAGCCGGGGGAAATTCCTGTTTTATATATTTGTTTAAATGGCCTTCTTCAAGCAAAGGATAACCCAAGGCTTGGAGTCCTTGCTCTACCTCTACAATGAGTAGGGTGGTTATACCATCTGCATCATTAAGATGCAAAGCTTGGTGAACCAAAGCTTCAGTAACCACCCATGGAACCCCATGTACAATAGCAGTCAATGTAGTCACTTCATTAACTGTTGAGGAACATACAGTGTTCCAAAACTGCTTAATGTGTGTGACAGGGATAAGAGGAGTATGTGAAAGTGCATACCTTAATGGGGACGCATTCAAATACTCAACCATCTGAGTATATTGGGGAAACAGAGCATTATCAGCTTGTAAATAAGCTACCATGTTGTGTTGACTCCTGAATCCCAATTCCAATCTGTAGGTTTAAACTTAGGTGCCATTGATGTGAGGAAGTTGTGATAAAAGTTATGGAAGATGAAGGTTTGAGAAATTTTAGTTAGACAAGAATAAGCAGTTACCCTGTTTAAAAGAAATGAGCCAAATATATAGGAGAGGTGAAAATATGTGATTGATCAAAACGTGAGGCAGTTATATTCAAAAAGTAATTATGAAAATCTTGAAAATATATAACTTATCTCAAACATTAATAAAAAGTTACCAACTCCTAAAATTACGGCCAATATTTTCGTCAAAAATAACAACTGGGTAGGACCCAATGTTTGTCAGCGGTCAAAAATAACGTATCAGCGCCCAACGGCTATATTCTTGTCAACATTGGAATTTTGCCATATCAGCGTGTAAATTGGTCTTATCAGCGTTTGGAAAGAAAAATGTCAACGTCCAAAAATAAAAATAATTAAAAAGAAAAATGACCTTAACAAAGTAATTTATCCTAGTGAAGATAACTCATAGACTGAAAATCACTATAGGGTGGCAAGCACTGTCCAATCATGCACACTTGCTTAAGCAAGATAGACAAAATTGCCCTCAAGTGTCCCTTGCTAACCAAAGTTCTTAACAATGAATTTATCTCATATAAATCCCTTGTAACTTCCCAGGTAAGCCCAATAAAAACGTACCAAGTCTCCAAACCGACCAAATCCAATTCTAGGCCAAAAAGTCTTGGCAGCGTGCATAGTATATCAACTTTGCATGCTACAGTGCCTCACGAATTAGAAAACTAACTCGCACTCACCAGTGGACACAATCTAGAATTATGATGGGAGTATTATAAGAATACCCAAAAATCCTAAAGGTTTCCTAAACCTCCCCTTAAACTATGATATACAAAGTTGCCAAAGATAAAATATGCAATAAAAATTTATGTCAATATAAGAATGTAAACATTCCAACCATCATCCATAAACTTGAGCACACTCCTAGTAAGCTCCAAAGATCCATAAGCAACTCTGTATCCAGAGGGTATTCAAAAATTTCCCATCCCAGATTTTGATAAACCCAGATTTTTCCCAAAAGTTTCACAAGCCAAAGTTAACTACAGATCATAATCTAATAAGCTAACTATCATAAGGCATGCACAAAGCTATGTAAATCACAAACATTATTGCATAAGCAACATTAAGGATCAAAATAAATAATAATCCAAACATGCAACACAAGTTAATAAACAACTAAACCAAAGAGTTAATAACCAAATGTATAACCATCAAATCCAAACTTTGACACAAATTCAAAGTCTTCACCTCCTTTTCTTTCCTAAACCTTTGATCATCTTTCCCAAATACTTGAATCCTTTTCTTGACTCCACTCGATGTTCATGTAAATCTCCCCGAGTTCTAAGATTCTCACGATAAAGATGCTCCATATTGAGATCTTCCGGAACATCACTAGAAGGATGAGGAGGAGGAGCTAAGTCTTCAAAATCATCCTCGAATTGATTTGAGGATGGATGGGAGTTACTCGAAGAGTCAAAATGAGAACTAGGACCGATGCCATCACCATCACGTGGTGGCATATCGGTGTCCTCATCATCCGGCTCTTGATGGTCGGATTTTCTCGAACCACGGTCACTTCTTGGCTTTCGTTCATACGCCTCTTGAATAGGCACCATAACCTGTTGAACCGGGTGAAAGCGAGAAAGATCGAGTTGAGGAAAATCTTGACCAACCCTTCTAAAGAGGCGAGTAATAAGCATAGCATAAGGGAGGTTTGTTTTGGGTTTGGAAAGAGCATAATTTATACGTCGAGCGATGTAATATGCAAGATTGTACTTGGTGGAAGTAAAAAGGCAAAACAACATATGCCCCATGCAAGCCGAGATATGATCTCGGTTCCCACCAAGACAAAACACATTTTCCCTAAGGATGTTTGCCCATTGGAGCATGTAATCCTTAAGGTCGCTTGAGAGCACTTCATACCTATTCACATTTCGCACATTTGTATGAAGGCTTCTCACAACGTTTCCACTACGCTCTTTCGTGATGATTTCAAGGATGAAATTTAGATCAACTTCGGTGGTGTCATTTGGAGGTTTATCGTTAGACTCCAAGAGAGCATCTAGTCTCCACTTATCCGTAAAACGACAAGTGCCTTCAAATGGCACACCAAGAATATCACCAAAGTCATCGAGGGAATATTGAATGATTTGACCATTCAACAAGAAACGAATAAAGATTTGGTCGTTGATTTCAAGCATGGAGTAAGTACTAAAGAACTCAAGAAGAAACAAGGGATAAATTACCTCGTCTATGTAGAGCAAACAATCAAACCCAATAAGCTCGAACATAGAGTTGATATAATTATCTCCCGCTATTTTTGAATCTACAATCCTACCCTCATGGAAATTACGAGAGGAAATGGATGGGTAAGAGTTTTGGAGTTGAGGTGAAACAAAGGTTTGAGAAATGTCGGGCATATAATCTCTAGTGAATTGATGATCTTTTTTATATTGAGAAGGCATGATTAAGTACCTAAATACACATAAGACAATATTTCTCCAATCACTCATATGAAAAATAAAAATAAAAGATCAAAAATATGAGAATGTGTTATATCAATTTCTTGACAAACATAGGATTGAATCCATATCATTCTCATGTTCACAACGTGTCTATTCCATCATTAACCAAGAACACATGATCTATGCTAGATCAACAATGGATTAGAACATTGGTTTTTCAAAACAAGGTTTTTAGGTAAGCATTAACAATGTCATTACCTACTTGTTCATGGGTTCATCTCAAATCCATCATTCAACCAAAATCATTTAGCCTAAATTCAGATTTGTTCTACAAGTGGGTTTTAGTGAAATCTTAATGAATATCAACCTAAGGAATCATAGTAAAATAACCATGTCAACCCACATTCCTATTAAGGTTTTAATTCAATTTCAATTTTAAAAATCCCCAATTATGAAAGGATGAACCCTAGAACAAGATAGATGAAGTTGAAAGAAAATACTTACAATTAATTGATGTTAGATGAAGGATGAGTGAAACCCACAACTTAGAATCAATTAATTTGAGTGATTGAAGGTTTTGGAAGCTTCAACAATGGTGGAAAAACAAGAAAACCGTCGTTGTGTGTTTTTGGGAGAGAGATAGTGGTTTGAAAAGAATAAAATAATCAAACTGGCGCTCTGACAAAACTTACTGCCCGCGGTACCTTATCGATAAGGTACCGCGCCTTTGAGCCGCCTAGATAAGGAACCGCCTACAGAGGCAGGTTTTTATCTATGAAAAACGCCAAATTTTGAAAACCAAGTTTTTCTAAAATACTTAAGATTAAATCATGAGCCTTTTAGAATATCACTGGATCATCATAACACTAAGCAATATGCCTTAACAAAGGATTACGAGTTAAATCGAGATCGAAAGGAACCGAAACGGACAAACGACTACTCGTAGCAAAACGACTAAGTGGAGGGAAGACAAGGGAAGTGAATCAAGACTAGGAAAGATGCTCAAGGGAATAATGACAATCTTCAAATTGTTGTAACGAAGAGCTTGTGTCATATATAGTGGTTTAAGACGTGCCTTTCCGGCGAAACGTTAAACGGCTTTGGTAATGAATAAGCACAAAGCAATTATTCAAGTATAGACTAAGATCACTTTCAATAATAGTCTTAGTCTAAACCAAAATATGAGCAAGGTATTAATTCACTTTCTCTCCCACAAAGGGCCTACTAACCGTATGGGTGCAAACCATGGAAATCATGCTTGATACTTTAAGCTTCTACTAACTCACTCTACATCACCATAGTGAGTCAAGTATCCAAGCAATGAAGGTTTGAGAGGATAAAGGAAAAGAAGCACAAAACACAAATAAATGTCAAGGCAAGGATGCCGAGAACAAGCACATAGTCAAGTAATGATCAAAAGAATGATCAAAGGGCGTGTGGAAGAACGAAAGCGTACCTTGGCCACAAAGAGCAATCCATGAAGGAATAAGTGCTATGCCCAATCAATGACTATGATGAGTACTAAGTCTTCAAGGACTAGTATCATTCCCAATCATCTTGGTATCATCATTCAAAGATGTTAAAGATCAATGAAGATGAGTCTTCTACAAGTGCAAGTAACTCAATCCACAACCAATCAAGTGATTGATCTTCATGAGTACCTACACAAAGCAAGATGCAAACTAGTAGATACATTTCAAGAGTATATCTAAAATGCATAAATGCAATATTTTCAATTAAAAGACCTATTTTCAAAGAAAACATAGTTTTGACCAAAGAGAAACTTTAGTACAACTAGACCTTCTAATTTGAGGAGACAATGGATCGATCCAAGTTTCAAAGTACAATATACTTCAAAGATCTTGAGTGACCATCGCTCTGATACCAATTTTAGAAACTAGAAGGGGGGTTGAATAGTTTCTCTTCGATTGGTGACCAAATTAAAA
Organism: Glebionis coronaria; assembly: GCA_025667525.1. Taxonomy (NCBI): domain Eukaryota; kingdom Viridiplantae; phylum Streptophyta; class Magnoliopsida; order Asterales; family Asteraceae; genus Glebionis; species Glebionis coronaria. The sequence goes on along the minus strand of CM046878.1, from coordinate 203,626,975 downwards.
TTACTTTCAATTTGGTTTGTATCAAAACTATATTTTACTTGAGGCTAAGTTGCATAATGATTAGGTTCAATTCAAATGCACTAGCAAAGATAATAGGTAAGTATAATGATAATGAAATAAGTAAAGAGTAAGGAAGGAGACAACCTAGTGGGAAGACACCAAGATTTATAGTGGTTCGACAACGAGGCTCTATCCTCGTTTCTACTCCACTCCTCGAGTATACCTACTCGAGATTTCCACTATATCCACAAGCTCCCTTCTCGGCGGGGAAAACCTTACATCGTTGCTTACATTATTTTCCGACACTAAGCTAAATGTCGAGACCTAATCTTTAGCTAGGACCAATCTACACGACGTTGCCTACTTCACAATTTAACGACACAAGGCTAGATGTCGGGTTCTAATCTTAAGGTAGAACCAATCTTCACGACGTTGCCTACTTTACCATTTTAGGACACAAGGCTAGATGTCGAGTTCTAATCGAAAGCTAGAACCAATCTTCACGACTCTTCACTTTGAAGCTAAGTGAGAACTTCACACAACAAAACTACTAATCACTTTTAAGTTTAGTGAGAACTCACAAGACACAACCACATCACTTTATAGTTTAGTGAGAACTCCTAATCAAATCTATTACAACTCAACTAGACTTATCCAAGTACACACATGTAGCTTAGATTTACACAACACAAATCCAAGCAAACACATATGCAATGGATGTACACAACAAATCCAGGTATCCACAAATAACTTGGATGAACACAACTAGTCCAAGTATTCATAAATACATTGGATTGACCTAAAACAAAAAGGGTATCATGATGAATATGACTAGCTCATAGATTCATCTTTATCACAACACTAGTGAGTGAGTGATCTTCTCATTGGACAAGGTAAAGGAGGGGATCAAGAGGATAATCATATGTAAACATCCTTAACAATTTAAGTGATCATTTACTAATGATTATGCTATAGAAAATAGAAAGAGGGCTGAGAAAAACGTCCAAGAGGCTTACTGGAAAATGAGATTTGACCCACTATTTAAAGGAGACAAAGTATAACGGATCTATAACGGCTAGCTGTGCGCGGTACCTTACCTCACCCCGCGGTACCTTATCGCTAAGGAACCGCGTAGGTACTTAAGGTACCGCCACTAGACTCCGCTCCGTTTTTTGTCTTTTAGTGGGGTGGGAATATCTGAGGTATTTGAAACCTTCAAAGGATATTCTAACAGCATTTGGAATATGCTATTTTCAAATTTTCATTTTCCATTTTAATAAAACATTTTCTAAAAAAGAAAGTTTATTAAAAAGTCTTTAGTCATATTAACAAAAGTGAGTTTTAAGGATAATCATTTTGATGATCACTAAGTATGATTAAGAAAGGTTAGTGATATGATTATTACCTTGATGATAGTGTTAGTTAAATAATTCATTTTGTGTTTTACACTAAATGTGTTGTATGGTTTGTTGTGATCAAAACTAAGAAAGATTAGTTAACACTAATAAGGTTTTTAGGCATCACTTGCATTAACAATCTCCCCCTTTTTGATTACGACAAACGATAAACTCATTTACGTAGAAACACAAAATATGGAATTATTAACTAGTTTATCACTATCATTTCTCCCCCTTTGTCATAGCAAAAAGGTTAGCACAAGTCTTTGAAGAACATCGAACTTTGCTAGTAGCTCCCCCTTGGTGGTTGCTTCCCCTTGCTTGGGGCACCAAGTTTGTGACCTAAGGTGACATGCTACACAAAGTTTATTAGAAAGGAAAGAAACACCAATGTATATATGACCACTACCTACTAAGTAACTTGAGAGGGAGAGAGAGAGAGAAGAAATCTCAAATTAGAAGCAAGTATTTTGCTAAGTATGTCCAAAGAGGTAATTGACAAAATCAAACTTCAATCCAATGAAGATCATAAGCTTGTCAATGGGTTAAAGCTTAGAATTAATGGAATCACCCATAAGCAATTGTAAAAATTAACCATGATTCAACTCAAAATAGAACAAATGAAAAAGCACACAAACAACACAAAGGTTACATAAAAAAAAGAGACACAACAAAGAAGATAGTCATATACACAATATGAGTATCTAAAAGCAATAAATATGGAAAGTAAACCACTAAGCATAAGCTAGTCTAATAGTGATATTTTCCAAGATTGCTAAAAAAACTAAAAAGACGACGATGCATCATTCAAAGTTTTGTCCACCAGAACGAAAACTTGAATAGGAGGTCGAGTGAGGAGGAATTCAAGAAAATTTAACTTCTCATACACATGAGCAAGTTCAATTTGTTGAAATCGACAACAAGCACACGAGGATCCATGATGCAACACAAAATCGTTTGATGGGGGTATGGCATCAAACTTAGGGTTTGGTGGTGGTGAGGTAATGGGTTTGGGAATGTTTTCACAATGCCTTGTGAGGTTTTGGAAGGTTGAAAGGTCATTGAGTTGAGGGGTATTGAAGGATTGTGGTCGTGGTGGAACATTTTCTTTAGCTCCGGTGATGGGGTTTATGGTTTAAGTCTCATTCCAATACTTGATTGGAGAGAAGGTAGGGTTTTTGGGTGGTTTGGACGAAGATGGTTCATTCTTCTTAACCCAAATAGGTCGAACCGATATTTTCGGTTTCTTTGAAAGCTTGGATGAGGAAGCTTTGGGTGAGTGGGGTTGTGACAAAGAAATGTCAAGGTTAGGAATGTAGGAGTTAGGCATTGTGAGAGTGTGAGAATGATATCTCAAGGTTATGTGAGAATAAATTCTCAAGGTTGGGAAGGTGTGAGAATGAAATCTCAAGGTTGTGTGAGAATGAATTCTCAAGGTTGGGAAGGTGTGAGAATGAAATCTCAAGGTTGGGGTATAAGTAAAATGTAAACAAGGTAAGAGTTTGAATACAAAATGTGTAGTGTCAAGGAATGTTTAGTCAATTTGAGTAAACAAGGAATCTTGACAGGGTATAGGGTTTTAAAAGTTTTGACCAAAAATTCGTCAAAAGCCACTTATTGTCCGCGGTACCATATAGGGACCAGCGGTTCCATACCGCTAAGGAACCGCGGGACTTTAAGGAACCGCGTCCAGTGGACTTGAAACCATGTTTTTCCTGGGTTTTGGGAAAAACTAAGACTTTTTCATAAAATTGCAAATCTTGGAATTTTACCTCTATTAGCACCAAAATATGCTAGGGTTGCATAAAGCAACACATTCACAAAGAATTTCTTGACAAATGGTGACAAAATATTTTAGATATCATTTTGAACCAATTTTAGTCAAGTTTAGAGGTTGTGATGGATTTAGGTTCAATTTTAATTTCAAATTAAAGTTGATTAGTGTGCACAAAAGGATAGAAACACACAAAGCTAAATCCATAGATCAACAACATGAAACATTCATTAAGGAATCAAGTACAAAGACAAATAAAAACTAACTAATACATAGCTAGCTTAATCATTAAATCTAGATAAGTAGTTTTCTTTGGCTTGGTTTTGTTGAAAACTCTTATTAGAAAAACTCCATTATTCATCTCCTAGGAGGAGGCATGGAGAACAAGGCAAGCAAGAACTCTTGCAACCTCCTATGTAGTCCATACATATCCATCCTAAGGTTATGGATGATGTGGTGGTTGTAAAGACAACATGGACAACTAGGACCATGAGTTTGTTGAAACCCATAGTATGGATCACCCAAAAGGAGGGAAAGTGGAACACCCAAAATTGGAATGTTTGAGTTGGGTGGAGGAGGCATATTCTCCAAGGGTGATTTTGGTGAGAGCAGAGGCATGTTCCCTAAAGGGGAAATGGGTGAGTGTGGATGTAAATTCTCCAAGGTTGGTGAAAAGGGTGAGTTGTGAGGGGTAAATGGTGAAGTCACCAAAGTGTCATCAAAGTCATTCACAAAAGGAATGCTTTGGATTGGTTGGGGTTGTGTGGTCACTTCCAAGGGTGCACTTGGAGTGAAGGGTGAAGAGAGCTCATTCATTCTTGAGTTGAATGAAGAGGAGGTAGAACCAATGGAGTGGTTAGTACCATGGGTGGATGATGTCTTGCATGGTGCAAGAGGTGGGGAAGGTGATGAAGAAATGAGGATAGGAGCCATCTCATTCTTTGGTGTGTGGAAAGGTGAGGAGTTAGGCTTGGCTACCTTAATCCTTATTTTGAGTGTTTTCCTTGGGGTGGAGGTCTTGGAAGTGTTTGAGGTTTTGGTACATACCATGGTTGTTTAGGGTGGTTTAAGGTTTAGGGAAGTATGTTTGATGTGTGAAGAACATGGCAAACAAGGTGGGTTTAAATGGGTGAGGGGATGATCCAAACTAGTAATGGGTTAAAATCATTTTAGGTGAATAATGAATTTAGGTAAGCTAGTTTAGGAAATGTGCAGTTTATTACTGAAAATCATGCAAGGTTTACACAGATTTAAGAAAACAGTGTAAAGCAAAGATGTTGTCGTGCACAGTGACCGGCGGTTCCTTATCTAGGACCGGCGGTACCTTATCGATAAGGAACCGCGGGTCGATATGGAACCGCGACCAGAGGGTATTCAAAAATTTCCCATCCCAGATTTTGATAAACCCAGATTTTTCCCAAAAGTTTCACAAGCCAAAGTTAACTACAGATCATAATCTAATAAGCTAACTATCATAAGGCATGCACAAAGCTATGTAAATCACAAACATTATTGCATAAGCAACATTAAGGATCAAAATAAATAATAATCCAAACATGCAACACAAGTTAATAAACAACTAAACCAAAGAGTTAATAACCAAATGTTTAACCATCAAATCCAAACTTTGACACAACTTCAAAGTCTTCACCTCCTTTTCTTTCCTAAACCTTTGATCATCTTTCCCAAATAATTGAATCCTTTTCTTGACTCCACTCGGTGTTCATGTAAATCTCCCCGAGTTCTAAGATTCTCATGATAAAGATGCTCCATATTGAGATCTTACGGAACATCACTAGAAGGATGAGGAGGAGGAGCTAAGTCTTCAAAATCATCCTCAAATTGATTTGAGGATGGATGGGAGTTACTCGAAGAGTCAAAATGAGAACTAGGACCGATGCCATCACCATCACGTAGTGGCATATCGGTGTCCTCATCATCCGGCTCTTTATGGTCGGATTTTCTCGAACCACGGTCACTTCTTGGATTTCGTTCATACGCCTCTTGAATAGGCATCATAACCCGTTGAACCGGGTGAAAGCGAGAAAGATCGAGTTGAGGAAAATCTTGACCAACCCTTCTAAAGAGGCGAGTAAGAAGCATAGCATAAGGGAGGTTTGTTTTGGGTTTGGAAAGAGCATAATTTATACGTCGAGCGATGTAATATGCAAGATTGTACTTGGTGGAAGTAAAAAGGCAAAACAACATATGCCCCATGCAAGCCGGGATATGATCTCGGTTCCCACCAAGACAAAACACATTTTCCCTAAGGATGTTTTCCCATTGGAGCATGTAATCCTTAAGGTCGCTTGAGAGCACTTCATACCTATTCACATTTCGCACATTTGTATGAAGGCTTCTCACAACGTTTCCACTACGCTCTTTCGTGATGATTTCAAGGATGAAATTTAGATCAACTTCGGTGGTGTCATTTGGAGGTTTATCGTTAGACTCCAAGAGAGCATCTAGTCTCCACTTATCCGTAAAACGACAAGTGCCTTCAAATGGCACACCAAGAATATCACCAAAGTCATCGAGGGAATATTGAATGATTTGACCATTCAACAAGAAACGAATAAAGATTTGGTCGTTGATTTCAAGCATGGAGTAAGTACTAAAGAACTCAAGAAGAAACAAGGGATAAATTACCTCGTCTATGTAAAGCAAACAATCAAACCCAATAAGCTCGAACATAGAGTTGATATAATTATCTCCCGCTATTCTTGAATCTACAATCCTACCCTCATGGAAATTACGAGAGGAAAGGGATGGGTAAGAGTTTTGGAGTTGAGGGGAAACAAAGCTTTGAGAAATGTCGGGCATATAATCTCTAGTGAATTGATGATCTTTTTGATATTGAGAATGCATGATTAAGTACCTAAATACACATAAGACAATATTTCTCCAATCACTCATATGAAAAATAAAAATAAAAGATCAAAAATATGAGAATGTGTTATATCAAATTCTTGACAAACATAAGATTGAATCCATATCATTCTCATGTTCACAATGTGTCTATTCCATCATTAACCAAGAACACATGATCTATGCTAGATCAACAATGGATTAGAACATTGGTTTTTCAAAACAAGGTTTTTCGGTAAGCATTAACAATGTCATTACCTACTTGTTCATGGGTTCATCTCAAATCCATCATTCAACCAAAATCATTTAGCCTAAATTCGGATTTGTTCTACAAGTGGGTTTTAGTGAAATCTTAATGAATATCAACCTAAGGAATCATAGTAAAAAAACCATGTCAACCCACATTCCTATTAAGGTTTTAATTCAATTTCAATTTTAAAAATCCCCAATTATGAAAGGATGAACCCTAGAACAAGATAGATGAAATTGAAAGAAAATACTTACAATTAATTGATGTTAGATGAAGGATGAGTGAAACCCACAACTTGGAATCAATTAATTAGAGTGATTGAAGGTTTTGGAAGCTTCAACAATGGTGGAAAAACAAGAAAATCGTCGCTGTGTGTTTTGGGAGAGAGATAGTGGTTTGAAAAGAATAAAATAATCAAACTGGCGCTCTGACAAAACTTACTACCCGCGGTACCTTATCGATAAGGTACCGCGCCTTTGAGCCGCCTAGATAAGGAACCGCCTACAGAGGCAGGTTTTTATCTATGAAAAACGCCAAATTTTGAAAACCAGGTTTTTCTAAAATACTTAAGATTAAATCATGAGCCTTTTAGAATATCATTGGATCATCATAACACTAAGCAATATGCCTTAACGAAGGATTACGAGTTAAATCGAGATCGAAAGGAACCCAAACGGACAAAAGACTACTCGTAGCAAAATGACTAAGTGGAGAGAAGACAAGGGAAGTGAATCAAGACTAGGAAAGATGCTCAAGGGAATAATGACAATCTTCAAATTGTTGTAACGAAGAGCTTGTGTCATATATAGTGGTTTAAGACGTGCCTTTCCGGCGAAACGTTAAACGGCTTTGGTAATGAATAAGCACAAAGCAATTATTCAAGTATAGACTAAGATCACTTTCAATAATAGTCTTAGTCTAAACCAAAATATGAGCAAGGTATTAATTCACTTTCTCTCCCACAAAGGGCCTACTAACCGTATGGGTGCAAACCATGGAAATCATGCTTGATACTTTAAGCTTCTACTAACTCACTCTACATCACCATAGTGAGTCAAGTATCCAAGCAATGAAGGTTTGAGAGGATAAAAGAAAAGAAGCACAAACCACAAATAAATGTCAAGGCAAGGATGCCGAGAACAAGCACATAGTCAAGTAATGATCAAAAGAATGATCAAAGGGCGTGTGGAAGAACGAAAGCGTACCTTGGCCACAAAGAGCAATCCATGAAGGAATAAGTGCTATGCCCAATCAATGACTATGATGAGTACTAAGTCTTCAAGGACTAGTATCATTCCCAATCATCTTGGTATCATCATTCAAAGATGTTAAAGATCAATGAAGATGAGTCTTCTACAAGTGCAAGTAACTCAATCCACAACCAATCAAGTGATTGATCTTCATGAGTACCTACACAAAGCAAGATGCAAACTAGTAGATACATTTCAAGAGTATATCTAAAATGCATAAATGCAATATTTTCAATTAAAAGACCTATTTTCAAAGAAAACATAGTTTTGACCAAAGAGAAACTTTAGTACAACTAGACCTTCTAATTTGAGGAGACAATGGATCGATCCAAGTTTCAAAGTACAATATACTTCAAAGATCTTGAGTGACCATCGCTCTGATACCAATTGTAGAAACTAGAAGGGGGGGTTGAATAGTTTCTCTTCGATTGGTGACCAAATTAAAATTACTTTCAATTTGGTTTGTATCAAAACTATCTTTTACTTAAGGCTAAGTTGCATAATGATTAGGTTCAATTCAAATTCACTAGCAAAGATAATAGGTAAGTATAATGATAATGAAATAAGTAAAGAGTAAGGAAGGAGACAACCTAGTGGGAAGACACCAAGATTTATAGTGGTTCGACAACGAGGCTCTATCCTCGTTTCTACTCCACTCCTCGAGTACACCTACTCGAGATTTCCACTATATCCACAAGCTCCCTTCTCGACGGAGAAAACCTTACATCGTTGCTTACATTATTTTTCGACACTAAGCTAAATGTAGAGACCTAATCTTTAGCTAGGACCAATCTACACGACGTTGCCTACTTCACAATTTAATGACACAAGGATAGATGTCGGGTTCTAATCTTAAGGTAGAACCAATCTTCACGACGTTGCCTACTTCACCTTTTTTTACGACACAAGGTTAGATGTCGAGTTCTAATCGAAAGCTAGAACCAATCTTCACGACTCTTCACTTTGAAGCTAAGTGAGAACTTCACACAACACAACTACTAATCACTTTCAAGTTTAGTGAGAACTCACAAGACACAACCACATCACTTTATAGTTTAGTGAGAACTCCTAATCAAATCTATTACAACTCAACTAGACTTATCCAAGTACACACATGTAGCTTGGATTTACACAACACAAATCCAAACAAACACATATGCAATGGATGTACACAACAAATCCAAGTATCCACAAATATCTTAGATGAACACAACTAGTCCAAGTATTCATAAATACATTGGATTGACCTAAAACAAAAAGGGTATCATGATGAATATGACTAGCTCATAGATTCATCTTTATCACAACACTAGTGAGTGAGTGATCTTCTCATTGGACAAGGTAAAGGAGGGGATCAAGAGGATAATCATATGTAAACATCCTTAACAATTTAAGTGATCATTTACTAATGATTATGCTATAGAAAATAGAAAGAGGGCTGAGAAACACGTCCAAGAGGCTTACTGGAAAATGAGATTTGACCCACTATTTAAAGGAGACAAAGTATAACGGATCTATAACGGCTAGCTGTGCGCGGTACCTTACCTCACCCCACGGTACCTTATCGCTAAGGAACCGAGTAGGTACTTAAGGTACCGCCACTAGACTCCGCTCCGTTTTTTGTCTTTTAGTGGGGTGGGAATATCTGAGGTATTTGAAACCTTCAAAGGATATTCTAACAGCATTTAGAATATGCTATTTTCAAATTTTCATTTTCCATTTTAATAAAACATTTTCTAAAAAAGAAAGTTTATTAAAAAGTCTTTTGTCATATTAACAAAAGTGATTTTTAAGGATAATCATTTTGATGATCACTAAGTATGATTAAGAAAGGTTAGTGATATGATTATTACCTTGATGATAGTGTTAGTTAAGTAATTCATTTTGTGTTTTACACTAAATGTGTTGTATGGTTTGTTGTGATCAAAACTAAGAAAGATTAGTTAACACTAATAATGTTTTTAGGCATCACTTGCATTAACACTAACATATTGCTGTCAGCGTCCATTTTAACACTTATTAGCGTTAAAATAACCTTTGTCAGCGTTAGAAAAATAAAGTGGAAAACCTAAGTTTGTACAAAGACCAATAACAGTGCATATCATGTACATACTTTTACAATAAGTTCCAAAAACACATTTTAGGTAAGATTGATCATTCCAATATGTGTTACCAAGTATTGAAACCTCCCAGCATCAAAAGGTTTAGTTAACAAATCTGCCACATTTTCTTCATTGTCAACCCTATCTTGTTGTATTAAACCTTTTTCAAAACAATCTCTTATAAAATGATGTCTAATTTCTATGTGTTTTGTTTTAGAATGATGTAGAGGATTCTTAATAATGCATAATGTACTATTATTGTCTACAAAAATCTTGGTATGCATAAAATTATACCCATAATCTAACAGTTGGTTCTGAATCCATAGAACTTGTCCACAACAAGCAGCTGCAGCTACATATTCTGCTTTAGTTATAGAGTTGGCCACCACTGTTTGTTGCTTGCATTGCCAAGATATCAATCTGTTCCCAAGAAATTGGCATCCACTAGTTGTGGATTTTCTATCAAACTTTTCACCTCCATAATCACTGTTTGAATAACCAATAAGCTCTAATAGAGAATCCTTTGGATACCATAATCCCAAGGTGGGATAGCACCTAAGGTATCTAAATATCCTTTTGACATCATGAAGATGACACTATTTGGGAGTCACCTGATGGCGTGCACATGCACACACAGCAAACATGATGTCAGGTCTAGAAGCTGTAAGATACATCAATGATCCAATCATTGATCTATAATGCCTGATATCCACCTCTTTTCCATCTCTAGTCTTTCCCCAAGGGTGTTCCCTATCCATGGGTGTGCTAGCCTGTTTTTCATGTGGGGAAAAGCCAAACTTCTTCAAGATTTCTGCTACATACTTTTCTTGAGAGATAAAGATACCATCTTCTTTCTGTTGGACTTGTAAACCAAGAAAGAAGTTCATCTCTCCCATTTCACTCATCTTGAATTTGTCTGTGATGAGCTTGGAAAAGTCTTCACTCATCTTTGGACTTGAAGAGCCAAAGACGATATCATCCACATAGACCTGAACAAGTAGAAAGTCCTTACCAGTCTTCTTGGTAAATAAAGTCTGATCTATGGTGCCCCTCTTAAATCCATTTTCCACCATATAGGTGGACAATGTTCCATACCATGCTCTTGGGGCTTGATGAAGTCCATACATTGCCTTCTTAACCCTATACACTTTGTATGGATGTTCTGAATCTTCAAAACCAGGAGGTTGCATTACATAAACCTCCTCTACAATTGTGCCATAAAGAAAAGCACTCTTTACATCCATTTGATAAAATTTGAAGCCCATACAAGAAGCATAGGCTAGGAAAATACTTATTGCTTCAATCCTTGCAACAGGTGTAAAAACCTCTTCATAGTCTATCACTTCCTCTTGTGTATAGCCTTGAGCAACTAAACGTGCCTTGTTTTTGATCACTATCCCTCTTTCATCCTTCTTATTTCTAAGGACCCATCTTGTCCCTATAGGTCTTACATACTTCGGACAGTCCACTAACTCCCAAACATCTTGAATAGCAAATTGGTGAAGCTCATCCTGCATTGCTTCCACCTAACTTGGTTCTTTGAGAGCATCAAAAATCTTCTTGGGTTCCTGTTGTGACAGAAAACAAGCAAACAAACATGCATGTACAAGAGGGGTATCAACCTTCTTGTGGATATTGGCAATAAAGCCTCCTTGATTCTGATGAGACCTTCTTGTTTGAACAGGAGACAAAACATCACCAATGATTAGAGAAGGAGGATATTTTTGATAGTAGATGTAAGTGTTCCTCCTTCAATGAGTGTGTTATCTTCAATCTCAGTCTCTATGTTGCCAATATCATCTTCATTGTCTCCTCCATCGTCACTAGAATTAACCTCTTCATGAACTATGGAAGGTTCACCTTGTTCAAAAGTATTGGAAGAGAATAAATGGTCAAATGGGTTGTCAACACCTGAATGTGGCATGTCAGCGTTCGAGCTATCAACGCCTGAATTTAGCCTGTCAGCGTCGGATTTGCCTTTATCAGCGCTTGAAGATTCATGCATGTTTTCATCAATTGGCTTTTCTTGTGGACCATCTTTCTCCTTTCCAGCAGCAGCAGCAGCAGCAAATCCATCAGTCCATATAGGAATGGTAGCATACTCAAGTATGGGATCTGATTTGACTGCATGTGATCCTTCTTCCTTGTCAACCTGTTTACCTGCACTTTAAACAATAGGTTCTTCCATAATATTTGAATCCTTTTTCACAATGTCTGGATTAGTAACAGGCATATAATTCAAGGTTCTAGATAAAGGCTCTAAATCAAAGAACCAATTAAGTCCACTCTTAGGATCACTAGGTTTACTCTCTAAAAACTTAACATGTACCTTTTCAAGTATACATTTTTCTTTCTTATTGTAAACCCTATATCCTTTACTCTGCATTGAATAGCCCATAAAATAGTCTTCATCACCTTTAGCACTAAACTTTCCTAAGGCATCACTATTATCTAAAATCACTACATGACATCTAAAGGGTTTAAGAAAACCAATATTAGGTTTTCTATTCCAAAATAGCTCATAATGTGTCTTATTATGGATTTTGTTGATTAATGCCCTATTCTAAACATAACAGGCTATATTCATAGCCTCAACCCAAAATGCAATGGGAAAATGAGCATCAGCCAACATTGTCCTAGTTGCTTCTATGAGTGTCCTATTCTTCCTCTCAGCCACCCCATTCTGTTGTGGGTTCTAGCTATGCTAAACTGCCTAGTAATCCCTTTATTGACATAGAATTCATCTAACAATTGGTTTCTAAACTCACCACCATTATCACTTTTAAGTATTTTAACCTCATTCCCTGTTTTCTTTTCAATTGGGGTAATAAAGTTAATCAAAAATATGGCAGTTTCACTTTTTAAGGCCAAAAAGAAAGTCCAAGTAAATCTAGAAAAATCATCAGTTATGACAAAACAAAAGGATTTACCATTCAAACTTTCTATATTAGTTGGGCCAAATAATTCCATATGTAGCAAGTGAAGTGGTTTAGAACTAGAATGCACAAGTTTAGACTTAAATGAGACTTTATGTTGTTTGCCTTTGAGACATAAAACACAAGAATGATCATCATGGAAAGCCTTTTCAGGCAAACCATCAACTAAACCATGTCTCATAAGTCTGTTTATGTTCTTAAAGTTTATGTACCCTAACCTTCTGTGCCATAGATTACTTTCATCTACTGAAGCTTTAGATATAGACATGACAAATTGTTGTTCATCCTAATTCCATTAAGATTAACATTATAAATGTCCTTATGCCTAGGTGTTCTATAATCAATAAACTTCTCATCAGGCATCTTAAAGTCTTTGTTTAACACCAAGCATTCAGTATCAGTGAAAAGAACCTTATTCTTGTTATCACAAACTTGTGATACACTAAACAGATTATAATCAAGTTCTTTGACTAGAAATACGTTTTCAAAACGCAAATTATTGGTGATAAGAGTGCCTTTGCCAGAAATTGTACCATATCCTCCTCCAAAGTACACTTTATCACCATCTTTAATGGGGGTAAAGTTAGTCAAATAATCTTCCTTCTTCGTCATGTGCCTAGAGCATCCACTGTCCCAATATCCATAATCATTTACCTGCTTTTGAATGCCCTGCACAAAAAGTAAACAAATTAGTTTTCTTTGGGAACCCAAGCCTGAGCAGACTTCGATTCATTTAGTTGTTCAACAAGAACAGATTTAGTCCTTATAACAACCCCTTGTTCATCCCTTTAAGGATTGAACACCCAGTTGACCCCAATTGGTTTAGTTATGACCTTTGAAATATAATGAAATCTGTTATAGGTTATAGAAATCCCATCAAAATTAGGGTTTTGGTCTTGTTTGGGTCTCTATGTCAAACTAGATGAAGCTTTAGACCCCTTTCCCTTTGGCTACAAGTACTTGTTATTACCTGGTCTAACAGCGTTGGAAACATTCCTGTCAGCGTTAAGGTTGTTCTTGTCAGCGTTGAAATTGTACTTATCAGCGCCAAAATTAGGGTTTGCTACAGGAACCCATTGTCTGTTAGACCATGTATTGGTCTTTTGAAAAGGCCTTTATCCATGAGTATTAGACCCTTTAGTAAAGAATGGAGTTGGTCTAGTAACTTGTGGACTTTGTTGGACAAAAGGTCTGGGTTTGACCATGGTTGACTTATTGTCATCGTTGACTTTTGAAGCACTAATATTTCGTTTTTTAGTGTAGTTGTCTTCTCAGCTCGATTCGAATTGATATAACGTTTTTAAGCTCGACTTAATTGTTTTTGGTTAAAAAGACTTGTTTGGTATTCTATTTCTACTTAAGCACAAAGCAAGAAAAATATAAAAATACTATATATGTAATACGTACTATTCTAAAAAAAACATTGCAATTACAATAATGAAATTCACAAAATATAAAATGTAAAATACAAATTGAAAAAAAAAAAAATATAAAATTCAAATTTATAAAAGAAAACTAATATGGTCTTACAAACTATTTTCTTTTTTTTGTACTAATACTTTTATACTAAAATGAAATTCATATGAGAAAAAATGATTAAACTTTCAATTTCAAAATATGCAAATAAAGTTCAAACAAATTTACCTATGGCCCAACTAGTGCATAACAAAAACTTATTAGGTCCAATAGCAACCTAAGACTATTCGTGTATCAAGCTTACACAATATGTGAAAAAAAAACGCACTACTTCCTTTATCAAAAGTAAATCCAAAACTAATTTTTTTATAGAAAAATGAATATTAAAACAGTTAGCTAATGTTAAATCTCTGACTACTACTAAACTAATTGCAAATCGAATCAGAATTATCAATACACAATTCAGCTAGAAAAAAAACTAATGCTAAACACTCAATTACATAATAACGCAGAAACTTAAATTCGCTTAACCAATCATCCGAGGCCAGTCCGTTGATGGCGAGGGTTCAGCGCTGAGCTGCCCTTATAAACCGAACGCCACCTTCGGACTAAGACTATATTCTGATCTAAGAACGATTTATACGAACTGACTGCTAACTCTTATCCGAAAATCATCACCACTGCTACAGCTCGAATCTGATTACGAAACATCAGCGGATCTGCATCTTTGTCAGCTTAATCCTGAAAAAAAAACTTATACAACACGGAAAAAAAAACAATATGATTGTGAAAAGTAATGAAGGATGATAACAAATGATTAAAGCCACACGTTCTTAAACCAGAAACTTGCTGTTCTAATTCTATCTTTACAATACAAAACCTGTAATTTCATTTAGTACTTTAACAGAAATTCCTTATAAGCTCCTATCAAGAGCTTATGAGCTATAAGCTCTGAAAAGCAGCTATTTTATTTTCTGAAAAGAACTCGAATTGATTTCTGAACTGCAACCACGAAACAAAAAAAACTAACGACTACTTAACTGGAATTGTAACAAACTTACTAACTCGAGTTGACTATTAAACAAATTCCAAAGTAAAAGCTTGAAGACGAAAGGAGAAATTCATCAATTTCAGAAAATTGAAATTTCTATATCTAAATTCACAGATTAAACTGAAGAGTAAATGACTTGACTAACTTTACCAAAACTCAACTACTCAACTGATTTCATATCAAAAACTCTATAATGAGCTCAAAATCTTGAAAGTAATATGAAATAGAAAGAAAGAAAAACTCTGAAATTCTTTAAAGGTGAAAACTGAAACGATTCGGTTACAACAAAAACTGATTAACAGATTCATAAGAAAACTTAAATTGAAACAATCTACTAATTTTTCACAAGAGATTTCCTGTAACAGCTATAGTAGAAAAGTTAAGAGAAAAAGAATGATCCTATTAGAGTAAACAGTAACAGTGAAAGAAGAATTAAGAGAAAAATCAAGAAGACTTTAAGAAAAAGCTTGCATTCATTAATGGCAGAAAAACTGATTCAGTTACAACAAGATCAACTAATCGAACTAAATCTAACTGAAATTCATAAAGGCTTTGAAAGAAAATTAAACTAACTACCCTAACTAACCTAACTATGTGTAAACTAACACCTATGCTAACCGCTTCAAATGATGGCTCTCATCTTCTTTTTATAGGCGTCCAGTGGTGGTGGAGTGACGTGGTTTATCCAATAATTGGATGCCACGTGGAAAATACGAGGTTTGCACTCGTTCTTCATCTTTCTTCAAATTGGGGCTTTCTTTATTCTTCATTCTTGATCTAATTGATTAGTACCATCATGTAGAGGAGAAAGAAAGGAGTATTTTTGCTGTTGAAGACTTTGCTTGATTCTTTCTTGATCATTAATGATCTTCGTTTGCAGGTTTGGGAGGTGAAGGGATGAAAACCGACTGTTTTCTCTCTCTTCTCTTGGAGAAGAAGCGTATTATGTTTGTGAGAGTTTGACCGAGTCTGGTCAATGACCAAGGTTAAGTAAACTTTTCCCTTGTTTGCTATTTAGTCCTTTTCTTTTATTTCCTTTTCAATTTAGGTTAAAAGCTTTTAAGCCAATCTTCTTTTATCCTTTATCTTGTTAAAACTGCACTTTAAGCCCTTGATCTTTGGAAGTTTAGCAAATAAGGTCCTTGGATCATCTTTTCGTCTTTTTCTTCGTCTTTTGATCAAATAAAACCTTGAAAGCTCGTGTTTCGTCTCAAATGTACCTATATACCTGAAAATACACAAACACCAAATACACGCGTAATTCTGATAATTAACAGTTAAATATGATGTATTTGACAGTGTTTTGAGTGGTATTTGGATCATTATTGATGAGTGTTTTCACACTTATCAACTCCCCTCCACTTGACCATTGCCATGTCCTCATGCAATGCAACATTTTAAAGCTCTAAAGTTACACTTTTCTCATAATTAACCAACCTTGGCCATTATGGAATGCATCTACACTACTCTACACTATATGATGCATGATTTTGAATATTTACAATGCAATGCAAAGAAAACAATTCTATTTATATATTTTTGGATTTTCTTGAAATAGGTTTGATGGAAATAACTCATAAAGAAATCATCGACTTAGATTAGGGCTTTGGTACCATGGACACTTATCACCCTCAAGTTTCACTTTCCCCATACCAAGCTTATAAATGGGATCATTGCATTCACAAGTAAAAAGTGCATCAACTTATTCATGACAATTAAATGTGGAACCGGTTATTATTTGAGCAAATTGCTTATGGGCAAATTTGTCATTATTCAAGTGTGAAGTATAAGAAATGTAAAATCCAAAAATAAGGAAGCACGGTTTTAATCCTAAGTAATCTTCTCATCCATTACTTGAAAAACCGCTCACAATTAATATAAGTCCGTATTAAGAGTAATAAGTCATTCGCCTTATGTGTAAAATCCTCATGTCATGCTTTCATAAGTAGCTACACACTCGCTAAGGAAAGAAAAATAAAACTCACGCAATAATTTACATCCGCATCTTTTTGAGATTTTGGATCTTCAACCCCGCAACCCGTCAAGGTAATATTGGATTGGAGCAATCTATTGAATCCCCGCAACCCGTCAAGGTAATATTGGAACTCAATAGTCACTATAATTAACACCACACTGCCCCTCTTGGGAGTCTTGCATTATTTTTTTTCTTTTTCTTTTTCTTTTTTTTTTTTCTAGCCACTCATTTTTTTTCATAAGCCGCTCTTATTTTTCTTTATTCCTCACAAAGAAATTTGAAAAGAAGAAAAGGAAAAACACCCGCTAAATATGGAGCATGACACAAGTCTAGTACATATAAAACGTGCTAACTTAGAATCTTAAGACGTACTCATATCAACCATAAATGATTAGCCAAAAATGCATAAGAGATTACGAACCAATTAAAACCGTACTTGATTATTTATTAACAATTATATACAAGCGAAGAAATAGAGGTAAAGAAGAGAAGGGTATAGCCACAAAATAATTGCCATGAAGTCTATCTAGCCCTTTTACACTTGCTTCAACTCTATCATTTCCCATTCTCCACAAATTTAAAATTTCAAAGAATGAAATTGGTGGAAGCTTAGCCTAATAGACCAATGAAGGACTACATGGTTAAGGATACTAGCTAGAGAGTGCTAAAATAAGCAAACTCGGGTTGAGTCAAAATATCCATGGCGGGCCTAATATGTCAAAGAAGTCTAAACTTGTTAAAACCATGTTTTATTATATTTTCTTTTTATTTATTTTTGATGAAAAATAAAAGAATATATACAATGCAAATGAGTTATGCAAATGAAAAATGTTTGATGCAAAAATTATGAATGCATATTTATGTTGGCCAAAGTAGATCAAAAACTTGAAAAATGTTTGAAAAATTTAATTTTCCCAATTATCATGAAATCAAGGCAATGGTCTAGGTAAGGTCACTTCGATAGAAGTCTCCCCTACACTTAAGATAAACATTGTCCTCAATGTTTAAGAGCATGGGAGTGAACTCCCCTACACTTATTACATTGATTACTTTGCTTAACCCAAGTTAAGGAAGAGACAACTAAAGGGTATTCATTTTAATCACAAATGTTTAATATCACGATAGCAAAAACTAATCGAAATGAACCAGATACACGGGCCTCCTCCATAAGCTCCAAGCATGAAATGTGAGAGAGCAACCCTTGAAACAAACACCAAAAGACGAAGAAAGGCACCCCTCCACTTCAGCTCTACTATAACATCCTTTTAATTAAACCTAACCTATTGAAAATCTACTCTACGTTTTCTAACCTAGTTATTCAATGCTTGAGTTTTTTTAACCCTAAGTCGCTAGCTCGACTCGGCCCCGAATTAAGTTGTCCTTGGGGAAACCATCATGGAGAATAAAGGATATCACTTTGAAGCTCATCTCACATGATACACTCAAACTTAGCACGTTGCCATTTACTATAAGATTTACAATATCCGCCTCGATAAATGGAACGGTCCAACGTGTCTCAAGTTTGTCCAACATACGAAATCTCTCAAATAGGAAGCACTCCAGGATCAAATACAAAGTTTCCATCTCGACATTCGAACAACTCCAAAATAGGTAGCATCACCAAAGTAAGCTCATACAAGAAGCACATATCAATCGAAGGCACACTCTTAAGTGGAGTAGATGAAAACCAATTTTTCCCAAATATACGTATCCCAGGATCAAAAACCTTTCCCTTCATGGGAAAATAAGAAGATGAGCTCATATCAACCATATAAGATTCCCCCTTAGTGATCAAAGCATCATGAGAATATGAAGGTGTAGGTATCAAAACATGCATAACAAGTATATCCATATTAGGCTCATCATCATCATCAAAAGGTAGGTAATCTTCCATAGAAGGCATAGCGAAAGGAAGATCAAGATCAATAGTGTCTTGTGGAGAAGGTGTAGTCTCTATGTTCCCAAAAAGCAATGTAGTAATAAGACGAACCTCCTCATCCAAATTAGAAACACTATCGTCGACCTCTATATCAAATTGTGCAAATGTATCCTCTATGGTGGCATCAATCTCCATAAAAGAGTCCATATCAAAGGTTTTGAGTTCTAAAGGTGCCTTAGGTGAAAAAGTATCAATCTCTAAGAGGAAAGGATCTTCATCAATAACCAACTTCAAGGGTGGGAGGGTGGGAACATAAGGCTCAAAAGGAGGTGTATTAATGAGAGAATCACTCAAAGGGATGATATGATCATGAAAATCAATAGGTGTATCCTCAAAAACCAGTGAAGGAATATCAATCAAGGGTTCTTCTTCTATAGACTCGTTATTAGGTTCTTCACACTCCTCAAAAAGTGGGTTATCAAAACATGTCTCAAAAAGAGGATTTGAATGTATCACAAAATCACTTAGAGGAATAGGTGAAGGAGTCATAGAAGAAATGGAGTCGTCATCATCAGAAGTAAAAGACTCATCACTATCATAAGGATCATCAAAGGTTTCATCACAAGAATCATAAAGTGGTAGAGGAGAAAGATCCACTTTTGCTATAGGAACAAACTCTTTATCCAAATTAGCAATGGTATCTTGACAAGACAAATCATCGGATGATAGAGCATAAGACGCGTCACTAGAATCACAATCATCATCCTCCATTTGTGTCAAGTCTTTCACAAACTCTTCCTCAATCTCATTATCCCTTTCTTTAAACAATTCATCAAGATCGAAATCACCAAAATCACTAGTAGTAGCATGAAGGTCAATATGTGATAAAATCTCAATGTGATCATGAGGAGAAGAGGTATCAACACAAAGCTCATCACATGGTTCATTGGAAACCCTCGCAAGCTCTCTTTGGATTGGGATAAGGTTCTCAACACTAGAAACGGTTAATTCTTCCAACTCGGTGTTTGTATTAGTGCTAAGAGGCTCGTCCCCCATGGTTAAAGAGTCGGTGGGTTCCACGTGAGGTAAAGGTGATGAAGATGTGTCATCATTAAGTGTCATACAACTCGAAGGATAGTAATCATCGTCATATAAGCATTGTTTAAGCAACCGAGCACGATTAGCAATAAATTGTTCTTCTTTTTCTTCTTTATCAATCTTAATGAGTAAATCGTCTAACTCTTTCTGGAGGAACTGAGAAGATTTTTTCACCGATGCTCTATAAATGTTACCAAAATTCTCGATATGAAACCGTTTGTTCCTTAAATCATCCTCAAGAGACTTAATTTCTTCCCTTAACCAACGAGATTCTTCTCTCATTTTCTCGATACTCATTTCTATCATAAGATTAAGAGCCTTTAATCTATATCCATCGAATCTTCCTAGTTGCTCGACTACAACAGAAATCTCATTGCGCTTAATAAGAGTATAAGAAGGCGGATCCCTTGAGCGACAATCATAACCATAATGGGGTTCTTTTCCACAATACTCACATGAATAAGTCGAAGAATATGGTGGAGGTGGATTTCCATAATTAGGTGAATTATAGGTTTGAAAAGAGTCTTGAGTATGAAAGTTATCATGATTGTAACCTTGAAAATTTCCTTCATTTTGAAAACCCGCATAATGTGAAAATCCTTGATTTTGAAAAGTATCTTGATTATAGCATGGAAAATTTTCATCATTTTGAAAGCCTTCATTGTTTGAAAATCCTTGATTATGAAAGGTTTCTTGATTATAGCCTTGAAAATTATTATCATTTTGAAAACCTCCATAATTGGAAAATCCTTGGTTTTGGTATGGCACATTAAAGGTGTGATCATGAAATGATGGTGGAGGTTGTGATGAAAAACCGGAATATCCCATATAGTCATTACAAGTGTAGTCCATTCGAGTGTTAGGTTGAAAATTAGGGTTCTCGGTTCCATTGTAAGCATATCCCTCCCCATAATAACCATTGTTTTGATCACATAAATACGTATCGTGTGGACCACCACAAGTTGAACAAGACGGATAATTAGCGGTGGCGGATTGTTGTTGCAAAATCTCCAACATGGAACGAGTATCCATGTGTAACAAGGTGGCCGAATGTATATACAAGAAATGACGTCTAAAAGCTTCCTCGGGAAAGGAAGTGATACACCAAAGGTGGTATGTTTACACGTGTGCGAATACACGTGTAAGTAAACACGAGGAATGAGGGAGTAGCCCTCGGTCGACTTTGAAAAGAATAAGATTATCCTCTTCGAGTTTCGTTATGAAATATCCACAAGAAAGTATATATATAATTACTACTTGGGTGCAAGACCTCCAATTAAGCCTTCCTTCTCAAAATACGCACTAGTGAACGGGGGGTTAGGTGGCGCGAAGCACTTAAGTACCTATTAACCCTTAGACGGCATTTTATAGCACGTCGCCTATCTATTCACTTTAGTAGTTTGTATTCTTCGAATTATTGCCAATTGGAGGTATTTATCTATTCTTGCTTAATTTTATTTGATCGATACGCGTGTCAAGGACCGGAACGCCCCTCAACACGGTGTAATGCCTCGGCAATACTTATGGAGATATGTAACTTGGTTGTTTTTATACTTATACGTATCTACATATAATAATATATAAAAAATATTTTTGTATTTATTTGATTTTTTTAAGAAAAATATTATATCTACGTAAAAAGCGATGAAAACGAATAATATATATTTTTGAGTGTAATCTTTTAGGAAAAAGATTACTTTTTGGATTTTTTATTTTTTTGGTTCAATTCTTTAGGAAAAGAATTGACTTTGTGATTTTTTTAGTTTTTTGTATTTTTATCTTTTTGATTTTTTTTTTTCTTTTTGATTTATAATACGTAAAAAATAACGTTCACAAAGTGAACGGATCCCAAAATCCAATCGTCTCACTCGAAATCGTTAATCGTCACGAAAAGAACCGGCAGCGGCGCCATTTAATATTTCGTTTTTTAGTGTAGTTGTCTTCTCAGCTCGATTCGAATTGATATAACGTTTTTAAGCTCGACTTAATTGTTTTTGGTTAAAAAGACTTGTTTGGTATTCTATTTCTACTTAAGCACAAAGTAAGAAAAATATAAAAATACTATATATGTAATACGTACTATTCTAAAAAAAACATTGCAATTACAATAATGAAATTCACAAAATATAAAATGTAAAATACAAATTGAAAAAAAAAAAAAATATAAAATTCAAATTTATAAAAGAAAACTAATATGGTCTTACAAACTATTTTCTTTTTTTTGTACTAATACTTTTATACTAAAATGAAATTCATATGAGAAAAAATGATTAAACTTTCAATTTCAAAATATGCAAATAAAGTTCAAACAAATTTACCTATGGCCCAACTAGTGCATAACAAAAACTTATTAGGTCCAATAGCAATCTAAGACTATTCGTGTATCAAGCTTACACAATATGTGAAAAAAAAACGCACTACTTCCTTTATCAAAAGTAAATCCAAAACTAATTTTTTTATAGAAAAATGAATATTAAAACAGTTAGCTAATGTTAAATCTCTGACTACTACTAAACTAATTGCAAATCGAATCAGAATTATCAATACACAATTCAGCTAGAAAAAAAACTAATGCTAAACACTCAATTACATAATAACGCAGAAACTTAAATTCGCTTAACCAATCATCCGAGGCCAGTCCGTTGATGGCGAGGGTTCAGCGCTGAGCTGCCCTTATAAACCGAACGCCACCTTCGGACTAAGACTATATTCTGATCTAAGAACGATTTATACGAACTGACTGCTAACTCTTATCCGAAAATCATCACCACTGCTACAGCTCGAATCTGATTACGAAACATCAGCGGATCTGCATCTTTGTCAGCTTAATCCTGAAAAAAAAACTTATACAACACGGAAAAAAAAACAATATGATTGTGAAAAGTAATGAAGGATGATAACAAATGATTAAAGCCACACGTTCTTAAACCAGAAACTTGCTGTTCTAATTCTATCTTTACAATACAAAACCTGTAATTTCATTTAGTACTTTAACAGAAATTCCTTATAAGCTCCTATCAAGAGCTTATGAGCTATAAGCTCTGAAAAGCAGCTATTTTATTTTCTGAAAAGAACTCGAATTGATTTCTGAACTGCAACCACGAAACAAAAAAAACTAACGACTACTTAACTGGAATTGTAACAAACTTACTAACTCGAGTTGACTATTAAACAAATTCCAAAGTAAAAGCTTGAAGACGAAAGGAGAAATTCATCAATTTCAGAAAATTGAAATTTCTATATCTAAATTCACAGATTAAACTGAAGAGTAAATGACTTGACTAACTTTACCAAAACTCAACTACTCAACTGATTTCATATCAAAAACTCTATAATGAGCTCAAAATCTTGAAAGTAATATGAAATAGAAAGAAAGAAAAACTCTGAAATTCTTTAAAGGTGAAAACTGAAACGATTCGGTTACAACAAAAACTGATTAACAGATTCATAAGAAAACTTAAATTGAAACAATCTACTAATTTTTCACAAGAGATTTCCTGTAACAGCTATAGTAGAAAAGTTAAGAGAAAAAGAATGATCCTATTAGAGTAAACAGTAACAGTGAAAGAAGAATTAAGAGAAAAATCAAGAAGACTTTAAGAAAAAGCTTGCATTCATTAATGGCAGAAAAACTGATTCAGTTACAACAAGATCAACTAATCGAACTAAATCTAACTGAAATTCATAAAGGCTTTGAAAGAAAATTAAACTAACTACCCTAACTAACCTAACTATGTGTAAACTAACACCTATGCTAACGATTTAAGTTCATTTGGATACCAAATTTTATTTGGATACTAAGGGACTAATCTCTATCACTTATCTCCATCTTAATCTAATAGATAACATTAAACATAAAACCAATTTCCTCTTTTTTTCAAACATTAATATCTTTTAAACCGTCAATCGTTATACGAAAAAAAATATACCATTACGACGGGCATTTAATTATCTTTCTACAGATATGCTATATGATATACTTTCGACAAATTATTTTTTTTTGTTTTTTCCGTAATTTATCATATATGATACTAAATATCATATATGATAGTAACACTGGTATCATATATGATATAACTTATCATATATGATATAAACCAATATCATATGATATAAACCAATATCATATATGATTCTGTAATAATTTGTAACATAACACTAATATCATATATGATAAAACACTATTATCATATATGATATTTTACGCCAATTTAAAAAAAAAACGATTTTTTTTTCTTCAAAAGTATATCATATTGCATATCTGTAGAAAGCTAATTAAATGCTCGTCGCGATGGTATATTTTTTTCCGTTTAGCACTTAACGGTTTAAAAGATATTTAAGTTTTAAAAATAAGTGAAATAATTAAATACTTTTAATCTCAACCATTAGATATGATGAGGATGGATGGTGAGGATGAGTCCCTTAGTATCCATGATAGATATGGTATCCAAAATAACTTGACTCTTATATTAATTCTTTTTTTTAAAACATCCTACTTTCACCAACTTTGCTTTTTTATTCACCGAGTGATCAGGTGTTAAATTTTACCTATTTTGTTGATTATAAATATTTTTATGTATTTTTTAAAAAATAAAGGGCATTTAATCACTTATAGCCTATTCATTTATTATTGTTAGATTTAACGGGCACCTATAAGATACTAGATGAACCGTAATGGTTCTATATACAACACTAAATAGGACATTGTGCGGATCTTTTATTTTTAATGTTTTTTTGCTGACTTTTAAACACTCATTATCATTTTTTTATTATTTCATGTTTTTATATGTTTTTTGTTGTGCCCGTTGAATCCGCACCCGTTTAACTCGCCACCTGTTTTGCCTCCTCATGTGCCCTTTCGATCTGCCGATTTTACCACCTCTAATCACACCATACAAATTGCACCAACTTTTCGTATTGTTTTTTCATGTTTTATGGGTACCAAAACAAAGGTATTCACGAGAAAGATGAACATTTGAAGATGTTGGGAATTTAAGGTCGTTCTTGCAGGACTATATGTGCTCAAAACCTCATTTGATAAAACAGTCACTCGCAAAACAAAGGATTTCTTTGGGTTCTTCCTAATTGTATTCCAAAACAAAACGAGAATACAAGAATACAACAAGTAGTAAGCCAACTAATATAGTGCGTTTAATTTGCACTGTTAGACGTATGTTTTTATAGCTGGGGCTTTGCTCATGTTATCACTTGTTCTAGAGTAATCTTCATGTACTATATATTGCATGGTTCTAAAAGGCTTGCAAAAGCTTCGTAATGGCCTCGCAAAGGCGCGCGTAAGGCTCCACTTTTACGCCACGCTATAGGTCAAGGCGTGAGGTTAAGGCTTGACGTGCAATGAGAAGCAAAAGGTATCATAAGGCGTGATAAGTCATGATGGATCGAGGCTTTCTTCATTTTGATTTCGATAAAATCGATCTCTTTTATATAGAAATGAAAACGATTACATGTAAATATAGTTTTTTTTTACTTTAGTTTGTATGTAAGACGCTTTCGTAAACTTAATACATTTGAAATATGATATAATTACTAATAATTTATAAATATTTTCGTATTTTGTGTCGCCTTACTTCACGCCTTGGAAAAACAAAAGCTTCGCCTTAGCCGCTAAAGCTTGGTACTTGATCATGCTGCCACGCCACGCCTCACGCTATTTAGAACCTTGATATATTGTAATCATTTTTATCAAATAAAGAGGTCAACAATTAAAATTCTAATCCTAATTTAATATTGATTCTCTCTTAATTTTTCTCCCAAATTATCTTCATCCTCTTTATCTTTTTATCAGTTTAAAAAAAAAAAAATTACGACAGTGGAAGAATATAATTCTTGAATCATCATCAATTCTATGTGAAAGATTGCCTACGTGTGAATGATAAGAAGCTCAATTCGTTTGTCTTTTATTATTCTTGGTATTGTCGGCGCACAGGAACAAAAGTGGGACAAAACTTCATATTGTTTAATTTTCGTTGGTATTGTCTAAAGGGGCCCTTGTCTAAATATGTCAAAGCAGGCAATTAAACCATATATGTTTAGACGCGGTGGTTTAGGTGTGGCTCCCTGTGAACTGCCAAGTGCTTTTAATATTACGAGTACTCGAGATTCGACATGAAATATGGATGCAGGTGCATCATCTCATCTCAATTCACATACTAGTAATTTAAATAATGTTTATAATAAACATTTACATCCATTTGTTTGTGTTGGTTACGACAAATCCATACCTGTAACCAACACTGGTCATAGCATCTTACATACCCTTAATCGTCCGTTATATTTACATAATGTTTTGGTCACCCCGAATATCATCAAAAATCTTATTTTAGTCCGTCAATTTACTAGAGATAATAATTGTATTGTTGAATTCGATGCATTTGGTTTCTTAGTAAAAGATTTCTTGACCCGTCACATTCTCCTCAAATGTGATAGCAGGAGATCTCTACCCAATCACCCAACCTTCTATTCCTCATGCTTTACTTTCTATTAGTTCTTCTACATGGCACCAACGCCTCGGACATCCCGGGGAAGAAGTGTTACTTTCTCTAGTTTCTCGTCAGTTTATCTCTTGTAAGAAAGAAAAATCTCCCCATATTTGTCACGCTTGCCAGCTTGGCAAACATGTGAGACTTCCGTTTTCTAGTTCAAATTCAGTTGTTTCTCATTCTTTTGAGATTCTGCACTCAGATATTTGGACTTCTCCTATTGTTAGTTCTGGTGGGTTTAAATACTATGTTCTATTTCTTGATCATTACTCTCATTATTTATGGATTTATCCTTTACGTACTAAATCTGAAGTGTTCCAAAAGTTCTTACACTTTCGTTCTTACGTAAATAATTAATTTAAGTGTGATATTACGACTTTTCAGTGTGACCATGGTGGTGAGTTTGATAACAACAACCTTCTTAACTTGTTTATCCAAAATGGCATTCACTTTTGGTTCTCTTGTCCAAAAACCTCCCAACAAAATGGAAAGTCATAGCGGATGATACGCACCATTAATAATGTTATCCGCACACTTCTTTTCCAAGCCCACCTTCCGCCTACTTTTTGGGTTGAGGCATTACACATGGCCGCCTATTTACTTAACCTTCTCCCGTCTTCTGCCATTCAAAATGAAATACCATGTACCAAATTATTTAACAAACAACCCGATTACTCACGCTTACGCACTTTTGGTTGCCTATGTCACCCACATCTTTATTCACCCCACAAACATGCACCACATGCTACTCCTTGTATCTTTTTGGGATATCCCGCTTATCACCGCGGATATCGATGCCTTGATATTTCAACCAAGAAAATAATCCTTTCTCGCCATGTTACATTTGATGAACTTCAATTCCCATATAGAAATCTGACACCTTCAAACCCATCAACCTACATGTTTTTAGATCACACCATCTCCTATCCTCCAACATATTATTCACCACCACCCAGCTCATACCGATCCTACTAACACTACCAGCCCGTCTCGTCACGATCTCAAAACCCCCAACACCCCAATCGGCCCAACAAACTCTTCAACCCACTCACCAACTCCGGTCCAACTTATACCCACGCAATCGAGTACATCCGCAACTCAACTGATTCCACAAATTATTTCACATCCCATGGAACCACCTACCACCCATAACCCCTCAACCCGAACTCATCCAATGGTCACACGTGCTCAAGTTGGCACGGTCAAGCCTAATCTGCGCTTTCATGGTCACGTCTCTCATATCTCTCCTCTACCTAAGTCCCCTTTTGTTGCCTTATCTGATCCAAATTGGCTAGATGCTATGAATGATGAATATAATGCGTTAATTAAAAACAGTACTTGGGTTCTTTTTCCACAGCCACCTAATGTCAACGTGGTCCGGTCTATGTGGTTGTTTCGGCATAAATATCATGCCGATGGTTTTTGAGTAGATATAAGGTTCGTTTAGTAGCTAACGGGCGTAGTTAGCAGTTTGTTGTTGATTCTGATGAGACTTTTAGTCCAGTTGTTAAACCGGCTACTATTCGTACTGTCCTCAGTCTTGCTTTATTTCAGAATTGGCCTATTCATCAGTTGGATGTTAAGAATGCTTTTCTTAACGACGATCTGTCTGAGACTGTATATATGTATCAGCCACCAGGTTTTATGGACACTTGGTTTCCTCATCATGTATGCCGTTCACAAAGATCTTTATATGGATTGAAACAAGCACCTCGTGCTTGGTTTCAACGTTTTGCAGGATATGCTCTTCGAGTTGGTTTCTCCTCGAGTCGATACGACTCATCTCTATTTATTTATAGGCATGGTGTTGAGGTTGCTTATTTGTTGATATATGTTGATGATATTGATTGACGGCCTCTTCCACCATTTTACTTCATCGTATTATTACTTCTTTGCATACAAAATTAAAGATGACTAATTTGGGGCCTCTTAATTACTTTTTGGGGATATATGTTAGACGTGACTCCAAAGGCATGTTTCTGTCTCAAAAGAAATATGCTTTGGATCTTTTGGACAGGGCACATATGACTACATGCAATTCCACTTGGACTCTAGTTGACACTGAATCCAAACTTATTCTGACAGGGATCGTATTTCTGATCCAACATTATATCGTAGTCTTGTAGGTGGTCTTCAGTATTTGACTTTTACACGCCCAGATATATCTTATGCAGTACAACAGGTGTGTCTTAATATGCATGATCCTCGAGAGCCTCATTTTGCTGCTCTCAAGCGAGTTCTCGGTTATGTTCGTGGTACATTAGACTTTGGTCTCTAACTTTATGCTTCATCTATTGGATCTTTGGTTGCTTATTCAGATGCTGACTGGGCTGGGTGTCCTACAACTCGGCGCTCTACTTCTGGTTACTATGTTTTCTTGGGAGATAATCTTCTATCTTGGTCATCGAAACATCAACATACACTCTCTCGATCGAGTGCAGAGGCGGAATATCGTGGAGTGGCTAATGTTGTTGCTGAAACAGCTTGGCTTCGTAACCTCCTTCGCGAGCTTCATACCCCATTATTTTCAGCCAGACTTGTTTATCGTGACAATGTCAGTGTTATTTACTTAACAGCTAATTCGGTTCAGCATCAATGGACTAAACACATTGAGATAGATATTCATTTTATGAGAGATATGGTTACACGAGGTCAGGTTCGTGTGCTTCATGTACCTTCTAGATATAAGTATAACGATATTTTCACCAAAGGTTTACCGACTGCGTTATTTGAAGAGTTTCGTGCCAGTTTGAGTGTTCGGTCACCTCCCGCTCAAACTACGGGGGAGTGTTAGACGTATGTTTTTATAGCCTTTGGGCTTTGTACTTAGTCAATAGGCTAAGCCCATGTTATCACTTGTTCTAGAATAATCTTCATGTACTATATATTGTAATCATTCTTATCAAATAAAGAGGTCAACAATTACAATTCTAATATCCACTAGGGCTGAGCAGGCCCGACCGAAACCGACTAGGCCCGATCGAACCTGAAAACCCGATTGAACCGAAACCGAGTTATTTGGTTCGGTTTTCGGTTTGTAAAATGTATAGTTTTCGGTTTCGGGTTGGTTCGGTACAAAAACTGACATAAACCAGATTAGCTCGATATCCCGAAAACAGTTAAGAGGGTATTGTTTTATCACAACATATATCTTTCTCTCTCTCTTTTTCTTATCTTAGCCCCATCTTTAAACATCAATCCATCTCTCTCTCTCTCTCAAACTTCATCTCCAATCTCTATCTCATCTCCGATCTTTGTCTTCGTCTTCAAGATCTTCATCTTCAATCTTTGTCTCAAACTTCAATGAAACCACATATTAAAGATCTTCGTCTTCAAAATTTTCAAGATCTTCAAGATCTTATATTGTAACATTGATAACATTATTGGTAACATTAGGGCTAGAAACTGGACTTGTTTTATCTTCAAGATCTTATATCGTTTTCAAGATCTTCAAGATCTTATATGGTTCTGGCTGTAAATTGGTGTTTGGATTTTTTTCTGATTTTTTTTGTTGCTGTAAGGGGGTGTCTGGTGTAAGGAATTCGGTTTCGGTATAACCTGACTGAAACCCGAGTCTATACCGAGTTTATACCAAACCAAACCGAACGTTTTCGATTTCGGTTCAGGTTTTTGAGCTTTCTCGATTTTGGTAAATCTTGGGTCGGGTCGGTTCTAGGCCGAAGCTCAGCCCTACTTTCCACTTAATGGGCCTTATGGGAGATATTTCGGTCCAGAAAAGTATTAGTGGAGTGTTTCTTTTTCACAACTTATGATATGAGCATCTGGTTTTGATGGAATTAAAAAAGCTCTCTTTACCGATTCAGACTCTCATATGTACATTCCATTTTTCCATTTTCCTTTTATATCCTTTATCTACGTTAATCATTAATCCAAAAGATCTCATCTTTATCTTTGACTATCTATTTCATTCAACATAAATATTCATCTTTAACTCCAAGCGTCGTCATGTCCATCATGGTCAAGATCACTCGATTCACGTCGTTAATGTCCTTGTTGAACTTGAATTAACCAATTTTTTTATCGTTGAACTTGAACTAACCAATTTTCTTGTAGTATCTAATATGGTGATGGATCTCAAATATAAATGTCAAGAACTTGACATCAAATATAAATGTCAAGAACTTGACAGTAGATTTGGATTCAACCAGTGGGTTTTGATTTCAAGCTTTTTGATTTAACAAAAATAATATTAGACAAATAGGTTTTTGATTGAATCTTGACAGAATGCGGAAGTAATTTGTTATTTGGGAAAAAAATATTCTTAATTGATTAAAAAATGAAAAGGAGCAGATAACTCCTTTTGTACAAGAAGGTAAAAGAATCAGTTACTAACTGATTTACACTTTGCACCCTATAGTTTACAGACTAGATAAAAAGAGCTAAAATATAAAAGTGTATATTTTTATATCCTCCTCTCATGTTGGAACTTCTGTGAAGCCTAACTGGGAACTCAAAAAAGAATGTTGAGAGTGTCCTAAAGCTTTTGTCATAATGTCTGCAAGTTGCAAGTTTGTTGGAATGTAAGCAGTTTAAAGGAATCCTTCCTGAACTTTATCTCTAGTAAAGTGACAATCAATATCTAAGTGTTTGGTTCTCTCATGAAAACAAGGATTTACAGCTATTTGTTGAGGTGCCCTATTGTCACAAAAGAGGGTTATAAGAACTTGAACTAGAATACTAAGATCCTTTAACAAATAGGCTAACCAGACCAGCTCACAAGTGGTAGTGGCCATGATCCTATACTCAGCCTCTGTAGATGATCTTGAAACTGTAACTTGTTTCTTAGTTTTCTAGGAAGCTAAGGCATGACCCAAAAATATACAATAACCAGTTAAAGATCTTCTGGTCATTAAACAAGAAGCCTAATCTGCATCAGAGAACCCTGCAATCTTCAGTTAAGGTTGAATCAGATAGAATAAGCCTTTTAATTAGTGCCTTTCAAATATCTTAAAAGATGTAGAGCAGCTTGCATATGAGGTTCTTTTGGTGCTGAAGTGAATTGACTAAGATGTTGAACTGAATAGGAGATATCAGGCCTGGTCATAGATAAATAAAGGAGTCTGCCAACAAGTCTTCTATAAGAATCAGGGTGCTTCAAAGGAGATCCTTTATCTAACGATAACTTTAAGTTCTGAGGCATGGGGAAAGAAGTAGGTTTGCAAGCAGTCAAACCTTCATCCTTTAACAAATCAAGGACATATTTTCTCTGATGTCAATAAGTCCTATTTGTAGTCCTGCAAAGTTCAATACCCATAAAATATCTAGCAAGTCCTAAGTCTTTGATTGTAAACTTTTCATCCAAGGCTTTCTTCACTTGCTTAATCTCTTCATCACAATTACCTGTTAATAAAATATCATCTAAATAGACTAAAGCAGCTATAAACGAATCACCTTTGATATTGACAAACAATGAATAATCATGCTTAGATTGTTCAAAACCAAAACCTGTAAGAAATTTGGTCAGCTCCTGACTCCATTGTCTTGATGCTTGTTTCAGACCATATAAGGACTTGTTCAATTTGCATACTTAACCAGGCAAAGCTTTTGTGTAACCTTCTGGTGGCTTCATGTAGATCTCTTCTTCTACATAACCATGTAAGAAAGCGTTGTTCACATCCAACTGGTGTTGAAATTGAGTATAATGCAGTTCGTTTTTTCTCAGTTCTCGCTAATAGAAAGTCCAACCAATATTGGGTTCTTAATTGTTCTTGGTTGTTAAGCTTGCTTGGTAATCTATTGCTAATTCAACAAATGCTTGCAAAACAGAAAAATATTACCTACGTATATGTAAAACAAATTGCAAATACCACGTTTTTATTCAAGTAAAAATTTAAAATGCAAAATTTGAAACTAAAAGGACTGAAATTGTAAATTCTATGAACAATAAATGCTTGAAATATAAATTCTAACAATTATAGGGACTAAAAGTGCAAAACAGTAAACTATAAGGATCAAAAATGTAACAACTATAACAAACTTGCCAAAATTGTAACAAACTAACAAAATACTAACTGAAATCTAACAACTTTCAAAGTCCAGGGACTAAAACAATGCAAACCCTAAAATCTTGGAAGATTAGCCAAATTTTAACACTGTTTAGAACAATAAGGACTAAAGTGCAATTTCTTAAACTTTTTAACTAAAAACGGGACAAGTGAGACAATAAGCTCGTTCTGGCTTATTACTTAACCAAATTTGATGAAACAACTTGCAAAACGTTCCAAATTCAATTTAAGCTACGTGTGTTCAAGGAATTTAGCTAAAGATCAAAAATAAGCAAATGAGTGCTTATCAATAAGCACAAAATAAGCTCTAGCCAAATCTAATCAACCACATCTTGATTTTACTCTTGAAACTGATTAAGCAACTGATTTAAAGAATGGGAAATCAAACCAAAACAAATTTCATCAAGAAACAAGCTCTAAAACTGAATTAAGCCAAAAAGAGCTTATGTTGACCAAGCGTTGACCAGCTTATTTTTCAAAAAGCTAATTTTCTCAAAAATCATGTAACTCAATGACTTAAGCAGATATGTGAAGAAAAATGGGCATGTTTATGAATAGAATAATGAGATACAAAATCTCAGCTTTCATTTACAGAAACTTGAGTTAAGTGAGCTTATCTGAATTATGCTTATTGCTAACTGATTATTGAAAACTGTATTGAATGCTTATGGAAACTGAATCTATATGATATAAGCTACAAATGGAAACAAATTTGGTGGAATTTCATTAAGTTTTGAATGAGAAATAAGCAAATGAAGATGACAAGTTCTAAATGACCAAAATGACTGAAATCAACCCAAACATTTTTGAAGCCATTTGCCTGTTTGACTTTGAACTTGACTTGTAAAAGGCTTAAATCAACTTGTTATCACTTAAGGACTGTAAATGAGTTCTAAAATTCCAATTCTCAATGCTTGAAATCTACTCTTGAGCTATTCCCAAACACTCCTTTAACTGCTTTTAACAAATTTTTACAAAGACTTAATAAGCTCTAATCAACTCTGAATCAAAAGTTATAGCAAAACAGATTTGGTGAACACAATGAAAGACTTTAACACTAAAAGTAAACAAATATCAAGGCTAGGACTCCAATTAAGCTACAAGGCTAAAAAGTACTAAACAAATGCAGTAGACTACTAGTTATTCAAATCAGTACACAAGTAAGCAGTAATCAAGCTTCAATCACACAAAATTCAATCAAACAGCAACTACTAACAATTATATCATGCAGCCATCAGATTAAACTAGGAAAGTAAGCATGGCATTTGACTGTTGAGTGGAACAAAAATCAAGAAGCTTAAAACCTATTGTAGATATCCTTTGAGAAGAAGAGGAGCGCTGAGCTCTCTTGCCCTAGTGATAACCACCACCTATCACTAGAAATCAACAAGAATCAATCAACAAATCAACTAGAATCCATCAATCTGCTTGAAAACTCCATTAGAACTATGCAATGACTGAATTGTGATCAACAAGCTAGCAAACTTCACCAATGTCAGTTATGATCAATGGTTGATCATAACAAACACTCAACAGCAACAATAATATCCAAATGCAGCAAGAATTGAACTGGAATGATAAGAACAGTTTTGGCGGGAAAGAGTAAATTTGAATTTTATTAATGGAAAACGGTTACAAATCTGTTACAAGGGTAGTAACTAACTAACTAACTCAAGAGTTTGTCAGACTCTTGAGTATCTAGGAGAAAATTGAGGGAAAAAGGAAAGGAAATAAAGAACTAGGTGTTTTTACAAATTTAAGCTACAACTGAAAATGAAGTACAATCTAGCTATTTATAGGCATGAAGGGAGAGTTTGTTGGGGTTGGTGACGTGTCAGAACCAATCCCAGCTTGCCACGTGGAGAATTCTGCATTTTGCACTTTGAAGGTATGAACAAGGATTTGGGGTTTCTTGATTGGATGGATGAAATGTTAATTGAGTTGCACCATTAAGTTCGTCTCTCCAAATTGATCAACTTTGGTGTTTAAACCTTTCCATGAAATGGCTTCTATCTCAAACGCGATTCTGGGAAATTTTTTCTTTGAAGAAGATGACACGTGTAAGCCTTTGATTGGTTTAAAATTAGTCACACGGATCAAACTGTTTGGATTTGGTAATAAATGAGGCGGCGGTAATGGACATTTAATGCTTGATCCGTGTGACCCCTTTTCTTTCTTCTCATTGGTTGAATCCCTTGTTACATGGATTAAACTCAAATAACTTTCCAATCTTGGCAGAATTAGCCCCTTAACTTGGCAGAATGTAAATTTTAGCTTGTAGCTTCATTCCTTTGACATATTTGGTCCTTCAACTTCCATAACTTGTACAAAATGGTCCTTTGACTGAGTTGACTTGATAGTTGACCAAGTTTGACTTGAATCTTGACTTTACAATACTTGCACTTCTAGTCCTTCAACTTTCATAACTTGTCAAGATAGGTCCTTATACTTCAAAGTCTTGTCACTTTTGATCCTCTTTTGTCTTTTTCATCCATTTGAGCTTGATTTTTCCTTGTTTGCTTGAAAATGTATCTTTTTACCTACACAAGTGCACACAAACACAAACATACCACATAATACTGTTTTTGCCAAATAAATTGGTATTTTGCTTCATGTTTTAGGGTTATTTGTTGATAAAAGGATATGAGTTTAAGCTCATATCAAATTCCCCTACACTTGAACATTGTCATGTCCTCATGCAATATTATATTTTAAGGCTCAAAATTTTACATTTCCCTCATAATTAATCCACCTTGGCCATATGAGATGCATCTACACTACTCTAAACTAGATGATGCATGATTTTGACTTTTAATAATGCAATGAATCAAAATACAATTCTATCTATATCTTTTTGATTTTTCTTGAAATGGATTTGATGGAAATAACTCATAAAGAATTCAATGACTTAGATTAGGGCTTGGGTACCATGGACATTTATCACCCTCAAGTTTCACTTTCCCCATACCAAGCTTGAAAATGGGATCATTGCATTCACAAGTAAAAAGTGCATCAACTTATTCATGACAATTAAATGTGGATCCGGTTATTTATTTGAGCAAATTGCTTGTGGGCAAATTTGTCATTATTCAAGTGTGAAGTATAAGAAGTGTAAAATCCAAAAATAAGGAAGCACGGTTTTAATCCTAAGTAATCTTCTCATCCATTACTTGAAAAACCGCTCACAATTAATATAAGTCCGTATTAAGAGTAATAAGTCATTCGCCTTATGTGTAAAATCCTCATATCATGCTTTCATAAGTAGCTACACACTCGCTAAGGAAAAAAAAATAAAACTCATGCAATAATTTACATCCGCATCTTTTTGAGACTTTGGATCTTCAACCCCGCAACCCGTCAAGGTAATATTGGATTGGAGCAATCTATTGAATCCCCGCAACCCGTCAAGGTAATATTGGAACTCAATAGTCACTATAATTAACACCACACTGCCCCTCTTGGGAGTCTTGCATTATTTTTTTTTCTTTTTCTTTTTTTTTTCTAGCCACTCATTTTTTTTCATAAGCCGCTCTTATTTTTCTTTATTCCTCACAAAGAAATTTGAAAAGAAGAAAAGGAAAAACACCCGCTAAGTATGGAGCATGACATAAGTCTAGTACACATAAAACGTGCTAACTTAGAATCTTAAGACGTACTCATATCAACCATGAATGATTAGCCAAAAATGCATAAGAGATTACAAACCAATTAAAACCGTACTTGATTATTTATTAACAATTATATACATGCGAAGAAAATAGAGGCAAAGAAGAGAAGGGTTTAGCCACAAGTAATTGCCATGAAGTCTATCTAGCCCTTTTACACTTGCTTCAACTCTATCATTTCCCATTCTCCACAAATTTAAAATCTCAAATAATGAGATTGGTGGATGCTTAGCCTAATAGACCAATGAAGGACTACATGGTTAAGGATACTAGCTAGAGAGTGCTAAAATAAGCAAACTCGGGTTGAGTCAAAATATCCATGGCGGGCCTAATATGTCAAAGAAATCTAAACTTGTTAAAACCATGTTTTATTATATTTTTTCCTTTTTATATATTATTGATGAAAAAGAAATATATACAATGCAAGTGTGTTATGCAAATGAAAAATGATTGATGCAAAAATTATGAATGCATATTTTTTGTAGGCCAAAGTAGATCAAAAATTTGAAAAATGATCGAAAATTCATTTTTATCATGTTATCATGCAAGACAATGACAAGTTCTAGGTAAGGTCACTTTGATAGAAGACCCCCCTACACTTAAGCTAAACATTGTCCTCAATGTTTAAGAGCATGGAAGTAGAAAAACTTCCCGTACACTTATGACAATGAATAGACTTTGCTTAACCCAAGTTAAGGAAAGGACAACTATTAGTGAAATCATGTTTAAGCACAAGGTGTCAATGAAAATTCACTAAAGTAACGAAGTGAACCGGATACAAGGGCCTCCTCCATAAGCTCCAAAGCATGAGATGAGTGAGCAACCCTACAAACAAGCATGAAGACAAAAGAAGGTCTCCCCTACACTTATCTCCAAGATTATGCCTTTATTTCTAACCTACAACACTCTAAACCTAGTTATACGATGCTTGAGTTAATGAGTCTCTAGCTCGACTCGTCCCTCAATGAATTAATTCATGGGGAAAATGGGGACCTCTTGGACCATTTCAACGGAAATGTCCTCCCCAAAGTAATGTTTAACACGGTGACCATTCACTTTAAAATTTGGACCATCGGGTTGGGACAACTCAAGAGTTCCATATGGAAACACTTGAGCAATAGTGAATGGACCGGACCATCTCGACTTAAGCTTGCCCGCAAAAAGCTTCAATCTTGAGTTAAAGAGGAGAACCGGCTCTCCAACTTTGAACTCACGATTCTTGATCTTAGCATCATGCAATTTCTTAGTCTTTTCCTTGTAAAGCAAAGAATTCTCATAGGCATTGGCTCTCAACTCATCCATCTCATTGATTTGATCTTTCCTATGTGAACCGGCTTGGTTTAAATCAAAGTTAGCCCACTTGAGAGCCCAAGATGCCTTATGTTCTAACTCAAATGGGAGGTGGCACGCTTTTCCATAGACAAGCCTATAAGGAGTACAACCAATTGGTGTTTTAAAAGCCGTCCTAAACGCCCACAAAGCATCATCAAGCTTATCCGACCAAGAAGCTCTATGCTCTCCCACCGTACGTTCTAAAATCCTCTTTAAACCACGATTTGTGACCTCGGTTTGACCATTTGTTTGAGGGTGATACGCGGTAGAAAGTCTATGATTCACTCCATATTTCTTCATAACTCTCGTGAATTGATCATTACAAAAGTGCGTACCACGATCACTTATGATGGCCCGAGGTACACCAAATCTAGCAAACAATTGTTTCAAGAACTTTACAACCACTCTAGCATCATTAGTAGGTAAGGCTTTAGCCTCCACCCACTTGGACACATAATCCACCGCCACAAGTATATACTTGTTTCCCTTAGAGGATGGAAAAGGTCCCATGAAATCTATTCCCCATACATCAAATATCTCACACTCTTGGATAAAATTTTGTGGCATCTCATCACGTTGTGTAATTTTTCCTTGTCTTTGACAAACATCACAAAATTTCACCATCTCTTGGGCATCCTTGTAAATGGAAGGCCAATAGTAACCCGAATCAAAAACTTTCTTGGCGGTGTAGTTGGGCCCAAAATGTCCACCCGTAGGTCCTTTATGACATGCCTCTAAGATCTTAAATGCCTCGGGCCCATCTACACACCGTCTAATGATTTGGTCCGCACATTGCCTAAAAAGATATGGATCATCCCAAAAGTAATACTTAACTTCCTTAAGAAACTTTTTCTTTTGTTGATAAGTAAGACCCTCAATAAGCACATTGCCCACAAGATAGTTTGCTATATCCGCAAACCAAGGTGTGGCATCCTCTTGGGAAGAGATAGACATGAGCTCCTCTAGTGGAAAAGATTCATTGATTTCTTGATGTGGGAAATCTCCTTGAAAAGGATGCTCAAGTCTACTCAAATGATCCGCCGCTAAATTCTCGGCCCCTTTCTTATCACGAATCTCTATCTTAAACTCTTGAAGCAACAAAACCCATCTCAAAAGCCTAGGCTTAGCATCTTGTTTTGTCATAAGATACTTGAGAGCGGAATGATCCGTATACACTATGGTCTTAGAAAGCACAAGATATGGTCGAAACTTCTCAAAAGCATATACTATAGCAAGCAACTCTTTTTCCGTGGTAGTGTAATGAAGTTGTGCACCGGTCATGGTTTTACTCGCATAGTGTATAGGTTGAAAATGCTTATTAACTCTTTGTCCTAAGACGGCCCCCACCGCATAATCACTAGCGTCACACATAAGCTCAAAAGGTAATTCCCAATTTGGAGAAACCAAAACGGGAGCCTTAGTTAATTTTTCCTTAAGGGTCTCAAAAGAGTCTAAACAAGCTTGGTCAAAAATGAAAGGAGCCTCTTTCTCCAAGAGATGAGTCATCGGTCTAGCTATCTTAGAGAAATCTTGTATAAAGCGCCTATAAAATCCCGCATGACCTAAGAAACTCCTCACACCTTTAACCGAGGTGGGTGGGGGAAGCTTAGCAATCACATCAATTTTAGCTCGATCAACTTCTAATCCCTTATTGGATATCTTGTGTCCTAAAACAATCCCCTCTTTCACCATAAAGTGACATTTCTCCCAATTAAGCACCAAACGTGTTTCCTCATAACGCTTAAGCATTCTCTCAAGATTGGTGAGACATGAGCTAAAGGAGTTTCCAAATACGGAAAAGTCATCCATAAAAACCTCCATGGTTTGCTCTATCATGTCATGGAAAATTGCCATCATGCACCTTTGAAACGTCCCCGGTGCATTACATAGGCCAAAAGGCATCCTCTTGTAAGCAAATGTACCGTAGGGACAAGTGAATGTGGTCTTTTCTTGATCCTTAGGGTCAATGGGTATTTGAAAATAACCCGAAAAGCCATCAAGAAAACAATAGTACTCATTTCCCGCTAAGCGTTCAAGCATTTGATCCATAAAGGGAAGCGGGAAATGGTCTTTCCTAGTTGCCTCATTGAGTTTTCTATAATCAATGCAAAC
The DNA here is from genome assembly GCA_025667525.1 of Glebionis coronaria. Lineage (NCBI taxonomy): Eukaryota > Viridiplantae > Streptophyta > Magnoliopsida > Asterales > Asteraceae > Glebionis > Glebionis coronaria. Next base: position 203,587,344 of record CM046878.1, on the reverse strand, counting down.
TCTCCAACCGGTCACAAGTCTCGTGGGAATAAGCTCATTGTTCTCATTAGGCACCACGGTGATTCCACCCTTCTTTGGAACACAATGAACCGGGCTAACCCATGGAGAGTCGGAAATGGGGTAAATCATACCCGCATCTAAGAGTTTAATCACTTCCTTCTTAATAACCTCATGGATTTTTGGGTTAACTCTCCTTTGGTTTTGAATGGCGGGTTTATAGTCATCCTCCATAAGGATTTTGTGAGTACAAAAATGTGGATCAATTCCCCTTATGTCGGATATTTTCCATGCTAAGGCTTTCTTGTGTTTCTTAAGGACTTCAATAAGTTGCTCCTTCTCATCCTCTTGCAACTCTTTAGCAATAATCACCGGTAATTGGTCTTTTCCTTCTAAGAAAGCATATTCTAAGTGGGATGGAAGTTCCTTAAGTTCAATGGGAGGTGGACTCTCTATGGAAGGTTTTACTATGGAAGGTTCCTCAATGGTAATCTCTTGTGAAATAGGAGAAGGAATAGGGTCCTCATTGAGCAACTTTTGGATTGTAAGAATATCTTCTTCCCAATTAATGGGAGAATCATCATCACCAAGAAAGTTAGACTCAAATTCCTCCAAGAGGAAATCACTCTCTCCAAAAGGTGTTAAAGAGGGAGCAATTGAGGCCACGGTTTCAACATGTGGAATCTCATCACTAGCATTCTTACAAGCATCATGAAAGTGTTCATTACACACTTCATCTAGCACATCCACAATGTTAATAGTCTCACAAGGTCTAGACTCCTTAACCTCTTTTCTATCACAAACTTTGCCTAACTTAAACACCACTCTCTCATCTTCTACTCTCATAATTAATTCTCCTTCCGCCACATCTATCAAGGTACGACCCGTTCTCAAAAACGGTCTACCAACAATCAAAGGCACTCTAGGATCCATGTCATAATCGACCACTACAAAATCGGCCGGAAAGGTAAACTTATCCACACCTACAAACACATCTTCCGCTATACCTACGGGGTGAGCTATGGTTCGGTTGGCTAGTTCAAGAGTCATCCTAGTGGGAGTGAGCTCGGGAAGAGATAGTTGTTTCCAAACCGATAAAGGCATGAGATTTATGCTCGCCCCTAAATCCGCCAAAGCCATGCAATTTTCAACACCGGGAAAATTACAAGGTATCAAGAAGCGCCCCGGATCTCCAAGTTTTGTTGGTAAGGTTTTAAGTAACACCGCGGAACAATTTTCATTAAGTGATGTGTTGGGCAAATCAACCAATTTTTCTTTGTTTGAGAGCAAATCCTTGAACATCTTAGCAAACTTTGGCATATAAGCAAGAGCTTCCGCAAAGGATATGTTGATGTTGAGTTGCTTGAACATCCTTAAGAAATTGGAGACTTGGATGTCATCTTTGTTCTTTAACTTGTCCTTTTTCAACCTTGAAGGGTATGGAAGAGTAGGTTTTGGTGTAGGTGGAATAGGTGTTGTGGTGGAAGATTTGTCTTTGTTAGCTTCTTCATTGGGAAGTGTGGAAGGTAAAGGAGAAGTATGAGGTGGTTGAGAAGGTGTGTTTGAGTGAATAGGAGCATTTTGAGGAGGTGGAGTAGAAGTAGAAGGCTTGTCACAAGTAGGAGCACAAGTGGGTTGAACAAGAGTAGGTTTAGGAGGTGAAGGATCCTTTGTTGTTGTTCCACTCATTGTTGTAATAGCATTGACATTGGCCCTAGGGTTTGTTTGTGTATTAGAAGGTAAAGCCCCTTGTGGTCTTTGAGTTACCGCCACTAAAACCCTATTGAATTGGTTATTCATTTTCTTCTCCATAGCTTGGAACTTCCTTTCATTCTCTTGATTCATCTTTTGCAAGAGATCCATTGTGTTAAACTCTTGTGGCACATAACCTTGAAAACCTTGAGGTTGGAAAGGTAAAGGTTGGGAGTTAAATCCTTGATTTGGTGGATAAAAGGTACTTGCTTGAGGTTGAAATTGATTGGGTGCTTTGTAGTTATTTCCTTGGTTTGGTGGTCTTTGCCCTTGATTCCTTGGTAAAATTTGAGGAGTATGTGTTGGAATTTGGGTGGGTGGTTGGGGTGGGAAGCCGGGTGGAGAAAGGTAATTTTGGGATTTGTAAGAAAGGTTATTTGGATTGATATTAGGCTTGAAGTGTTCACGGTGTTCCTCTTGGTAAGCATAGCATTCCCCTTGATACCCTTGCACCTTATCACATTGTTCATAAGAATGGGGACCTCCACAAGTAACACAAGAAATGGTGATGGCATTCACATTATTTGAGGAATTGTTCAATGACAAGTTCTTAAAAGTTTGAAGCATTTCTTGTTGTACTTGCAAATTCCTCTCACTATCTCTATCCATCCTTTGAAAAATCGCTTCTTGAAACTTGAGGAGTTGGTTGTCACAAGGGATTTGAGAATTGTTTTGGATAACATGAACCTTTTCTTCAAATGGATTGTTTGTTTGAACCATTGCCTTAGTCTTAATAATGTCCAAAGCCTCTTGGTAGGTCTTAAGAAGAATACTCCCTCCCGCGGAAGCATTTAGTGAATCTTGGTGGTGAGCTTTAAGGCCATCATAAAAGAGACTTATTTGGTGAACTTGATCCAATCCATGATTAGGGCATCGTCTCAACAACTCACTATACTCTTCCCAAGCATCACTAAAGGATTGACTAGGTTTTTGTGTAAAGCCCATAATTAAATTCCTCAAAGCCATAGTCTTTTGTGGAGGAAAGAACTTGTTCAAAAACTTAGTGGTAAAACCCTCCCATGTGGTGATACTATCGGGTGGTTGGGTGTCTAACCAATGCTTAGCACTCCCCTCTAAGGAAAATGACACTAACATCAATCTAATGACCTCATGTGGAACCCCATTATGCTTAATGGTATTGCAAAGTGAAAGGAATCTCTTAAGGTGAGCATGAGGATCCTCATTTTGTTTTCCCAAGAAAGGTGATAAAGCAACCATATTGATCATAGATGTATGTAGCTCAAATGTGTTAGCGGGAAAGTCGGGAATCTTAATGGCACTAGAATATCCATGAACGTTGGATTGCATACGTTCATACAAAGTACGATTATCAATAGCCATGGCTTCTTGTGGTGGTGACAAAGCACGATTCTCGTGATCGGCTTGGTGGACGGTGGTGGTCTTACTCTTTCTCTTTTTCTTCCTTTTCGGAGGAAGAGGTTGTACACCAATCGGTATTTGTGCACGCCCGCGAGTGAGCATGCAACTCAATACGAGGAATGAGAGAGAAGCTCTCGTGTGACTTTGAAGAGAAATGGATTATCCTCTTCGAGTTTCAATATTAAATATCCACAAGAAAATAACAATATATGTATTTACTACTTTGGGTGCAAGACCCTCAATGAAGCCTTACTTCTTAGAATACTCCCAAGTGAACGGGGGGTTAGGTGGCGCGAAGCACTTAAGTACCTATTGACCCTTAGATGGCATTTTATAGCACATCGCCTTTCTATTCACTTAAATGTTCGTATTCTTCGAATTGTTGCTTATTGAGAGTATTTATCTATTCTTGCTTTATTTTGTTTGATCGATACACGTGTCAAGGACCGGAACGCCCCTCAACACGGTGTATTGCCTCGGCAATACTTATGGAAGATATGTAGATTGATTGTTCTTATACGTATACGTATTTACTTATAATAATATATGGAAAATATTTTTGTATTTATGAGTTTTTTAATGGAAAATACTATATGTACATAAAAACCGAGAGAATCCAATAATATATATTTTTGGGTGCAATCTCTTAGGAAAAAGATTGCTTTTTGGATTTTTTAATTTTTTTTGGTCAATTCTTTAGGAAAAGAATTGTTTTGTTAATTTTTTAGTTTTTATATATTTTTATATTTTTGATTTTTTATTTGTTTTTGATTTATGATACGTAAAAAATAACGTTCACAAAGTGAACAGATCCCAAAAGCCAATGAAAACCGTCAATCGATAGTCTCTCGTGTAGTCAAAGAACCGGCAGCGGCGCCATTTGAAATTGAGTATAATGCAGTTCGTTTTTTCTCAGTTCTCGCTAATAGAAAGTCCAACCAATATTGGGTTCTTAATTGTTCTTGGTTGTTAAGCTTGCTTGGTAATCTATTGCTAATTCAACAAATGCTTGCAAAACAGAAAAATATTACCTACGTATATGTAAAACAAATTGCAAATACCACGTTTTTATTCAAGTAAAAATTTAAAATGCAAAATTTGAAACTAAAAGGACTGAAATTGTAAATTCTATGAACAATAAATGCTTGAAATGTAAATTCTAACAATTATAGGGACTAAAAGTGCAAAACAGTAAACTATAAGGATCAAAAATGTAACAACTATAACAAACTTGCCAAAATTGTAACAAACTAACAAAATACTAACTGAAATCTAACAACTTTCAAAGTCCAGGGACTAAAACAATGCAAACCCTAAAATCTTGGAAGATTAGCCAAATTTTAACACTGTTTAGAACAATAAGGACTAAAGTGCAATTTCTTAAACTTTTTAACTAAAAACGGGACAAGTGAGACAATAAGCTCGTTCTGGCTTATTACTTAACCAAATTTGATGAAACAACTTGCAAAACGTTCCAAATTCAATTTAAGCTACGTGTGTTCAAGGAATTTAGCTAAAGATCAAAAATAAGCAAATGAGTGCTTATCAATAAGCACAAAATAAGCTCTAGCCAAATCTAATCAACCACATCTTGATTTTACTCTTGAAACTGATTAAGCAACTGATTTAAAGAATGGGAAATCAAACCAGAACAAATTTCATCAAGAAACAAGCTCTAAAACTGAATTAAGCCAAAAAGAGCTTATGTTGACCAAGCGTTGACCAGCTTATTTTTCAAAAAGCTGATTTTCTCAAAAATCATGTAACTCAATGACTTAAGCAGTTTTGTGAAGAAAAATGGGCATGTTTATGAATAGAATAATGAGATACAAAATCTCAGCTTTCATTTACAGAAACTTGAGTTAAGTGAGCTTATCTGAATTATGCTTATTGCTAACTGATTATTGAAAACTGTATTGAATGCTTATGGAAACTGAATCTATATGATATAAGCTACAAATGGAAACAAATTTGGTGGAATTTCATTAAGTTTTGAATGAGAAATAAGCAAATGAAGATGACAAGTTCTAAATGACCAAAATGACTGAAATCAACCCAAACATTTTTGAAGCCATTTGCCTGTTTGACTTTGAACTTGACTTGTAAAAGGCTTAAATCAACTTGTTATCACTTAAGGACTGTAAATGAGTTCTAAAATTCCAATTCTCAATGCTTGAAATCTACTCTTGAGCTATTCCCAAACACTCCTTTAACTGCTTTTAACAAATTTTTACAAAGACTTAATAAGCTCTAATCAACTCTGAATCAAAAGTTATAGCAAAACAGATTTGGTGAACACAATGAAAGACTTTAACACTAAAAGTAAACAAATATCAAGGCTAGGACTCCAATTAAGCTACAAGGCTAAAAAGTACTAAACAAATGCAGTAGACTACTAGTTATTCAAATCAGTACACAAGTAAGCAGTAATCAAGCTTCAATCACACAAAATTCAATCAAACAACAACTACTAACAATTATATCATGCAGCCATCAGATTAAACTAGGAAAGTAAGCATGGCATTTGACTGTTGAGTGGAACAAAAATCAAGAAGCTTAAAACCTATTGTAGATATCCTTTGAGAAGAAGAGGAGCGCTGAGCTCTCTTGCCCTAGTGATAACCACCACCTATCACTAGAAATCAACAAGAATCAATCAACAAATCAACTAGAATCCATCAATCTGCTTGAAAACTCCATTAGAACTATGCAATGACTGAATTGTGATCAACAAGCTAGCAAACTTCACCAATGTCAGTTATGATCAATGGTTGATCATAACAAACACTCAACAGCAACAATAATATCCAAATGCAGCAAGAATTGAACTGGAATGATAAGAACAGTTTTGGCGGGAAAGAGTAAATTTGAATTTTATTAATGGAAAACGGTTACAAATCTATTACAAGGGTAGTAACTAACTAACTAACTCAAGAGTTTGTCAGACTCTTGAGTAGCTAGGAGAAAATTGAGGGAAAAAGGAAAGGAAATAAAGAACTAGGTGTTTTTACAAATTTAAGCTACAACTGAAAATGAAGTACAATCTAGCTATTTATAGGCATGAAGGGAGAGTTTGTTGGGGTTGGTGACGTGTCAGAACCAATCCCAGCTTGCCACGTGGAGAATTCTGCATTTTGCACTTTGAAGGTATGAACAAGGATTTGGGGTTTCTTGATTGGATGGATGAAATGTTAATTGAGTTGCACCATTAAGTTCGTCTATCCAAATTGATCAACTTTGGTGTTTAAACCTTTCCATGAAATGGCTTCTATCTCAAACGCGATTCTGGGAAATTTTTTCTTTGAAGAAGATGACACGTGTAAGCCTTTGATTGGTTTAAAATTAGTCACACGGATCAAACTGTTTGGATTTGGTAATAAATGTGAGGCGGCGGTAATGGACATTTAATGCTTGATCCGTGTGACCCCTTTTCTTTCTTCTCATTGGTTGAATCCCTTGTTACATGGATTAAACTCAAATAACTTTCCAATCTTGGCAGAATTAGCCCCTTAACTTGGCAGAATGTAAATTTTAGCTTGTAGCTTCATTCCTTTGACATATTTGGTCCTTCAACTTCCATAACTTGTACAAAATGGTCCTTTGACTGAGTTGACTTGAGAGTTGACCAAGTTTGACTTGAATCTTGACTTTACAATACTTGCACTTCTAGTCCTTCAACTTTCATAACTTGTCAAGATAGGTCCTTATACTTCAAAGTCTTGTCACTTTTGATCCTCTTTTGTCTTTTTCATCCATTTGAGCTTGATTTTTCCTTGTTTGCTTGAAAATGTATCTTTTTACCTACACAAGTGCACACAAACACAAACATACCACATAATACTGTTTTTGCCAAATAAATTGGTATTTTGCTTCATGTTTTAGGGTTATTTGTTGATAAAAGGATATGAGTTTAAGCTCATATCAGGTGTAAAAGCCAATCCTTAGTCGTAGCAATGGCTATAAGAACTCTAACAGTTGCATCCTTAAAAACAGGCAAAAAGTATGCTTATAGTTTGTTCCTTCTTTTTGATCAAAGCCTCAAATCATCAATCTTACTTTAAACCTTTCAATTTTCCCATTCAGATGATACTTGATCTTATACACCCATTTGGAAGAAATAGCTTTGTGATTATCTGGTAAAGTAGTCAATACCCAAGTATCATTATCCTCCAAAATTATCCTCCAAAGCTTGTAATTCCTTCTCCATTGCTGCAACCCATTGAGCATCAGATGCAACTTGTTTATAAGTTGTAGGTTCAGTAGCATTTAGAACATGAGCTAAAGAAGCTACATAATCCCGTGGATACCTATCAAAGTCTTTTGAAGGAAATAATGGATACACAGGCTGCTTAGTAGTAGGAACAGAACATGTCATGGATGCCTTTGAAACAACATAAACCTGAAACCAAGTTGGTTTGGTGGAAGTCCTAGTTGATCTTATAGGATTAACCACTGCAGATTCTGTTGTAGGTAAATCATTGTCATAATGAGAAACATCTTCTGCATGATGAACAACATCTTCATGATGAACAACATCTTCATGATGAACAACAGGTTATGATGATATTACATGATCTTCAAGCCGTGTTTGAGACATTTGAGTCGAGGAAGAAATAATATGTTCATCTTCGTCTACCAAATATGACCTAGATTGTGAGATACAATAGGAGGAGAGGATACGGTTTCTGAGATTGATTCCTTAAAAGGAAACTTATCTTCCTTAAAAATTACATCCCTGCTACAAAACACCTCGTTCGTCTGTAAATCATATAACCTATATCCATTTTGTAAAGCCCGCATATAAATACCATGAACAATACACTACGTAAAAATACGAATAAATTAAAACTTTCCATTTATAACATTGACACGTGGCACAAACATTTAAATACAAGTATACATATATTATTAAATGCACGATAAAACATTTACGTATAATATTAATTCATGAAAGTTTGCAACACAAATGAACACGAGTACACACGAACATATTTTAACATGAGAAACGTATGGTTTTGTGTCTTGGGCTTGGTGTACACGTGGCAACAAGAGAAAGGGAGGGCCCGGCCCATTTTTGGAACTAACTAGTAAGAATAAACTCCAGGGATTTCATTATACATAATTTTAGAAAAACAAATAAAACCCTAGCCCCCTCATTGTCTTGAGCAGCGGAAGCCATCACCATCAAAGACGATTTTGTGTGTTTTGATCTTGGTTTTTTACATAGTCGTGTTCGTGTCTCGATATTACATTCATCCACGCATTCAGTATAATCATAACTTTAATCTTTTCATCTTTATTTTAATTATGTGTTCATCAATCTTATTAAATAAATCAATACATGTTATGGTTATTAATTAAACAAGAATAAGGGTGCGTTTGGCAGCACCAAACCGAGAGTCAGCCGACTCTCGGTGTCTATTTTGACCACCAACCGAGACCCTCCTAATGGGCTCGGTGGTGTTTTGTTCGGCCGGCATCAAACTGAGACCCCTTGGTGGATAGCTCGGTCAGGCAGTGGAAACCAGCTGTGTCGGTGGCCACTTTGGTCCAACGGCGGGAACCACAACCAGCAACGGCAACTAGGGCTGCAGCCGTCGACTGCACAGCCACTGGCCGCCACCACCAGCCGTGTTCAGATTGCTTTCTCGGGTTTTGGGTTCGGGATACTTTTATTAATTTATTTTATTAAGTTAATTAAATTAATTTATATTACTAATTAATTAATTTAATAAAAAACCATGACTTAGGTTATATTATTAAAATTAATAATACACGTATTAACCTAAGTATTTTTATTTAGACATTAGTTTTATTAACTAATTATTTTTACTTAATTTACATGAATTAGTAATTAATTAATCAATTCATTACTTAGGTTATTTTATTTATTAGATAAATCATGTTATAACCTAAGTATTTATTTAACTTAATTAAATTAAAACCATGCTTAATTTAATTAAACTGTATAAGGTAAAGTTTATTAAATGGACCATGACATTTTATAAATTAATAAACCATGCTTTATCATTATTAATTAATATAACTTTAGCCTAAGTATTTAATTTAATAGACTTTACTAATAATCTATAATGACTTATAACTTATGATTAATAAGCATTAGCTTATATTTTTAGAGTTATTAATCCAGCTTATTTCTATATATGGAAACTTTCTATTTCAAGAAACTTACTATTTTGGAAACTTTCTATTTTTAAAAACTTACTATTTTTGGAAACTTTCTTTTTTTGGGAACTTCCTGTTTTTGGAAACTTTCTATTTTTGGAAACCTGCTATTCTTAGAAAGTTACTTAGTATTACACTACAAGTATAGTAATACAATTACACATGAAATACATAAGCAGAACACATGAATAAATACAAGATAACATTTAAAACAGTAAAACATGACAAGAACATATAAAATAAGTTAAGAACATACAGAACAAGTAACACACTCAGTAATCAGACAATTCATACATATCCCTTATTTATGTATCTCTTGTGAAGTCGAAATAGGACTTTCCATCTTTTCATCTTTCATCGTTCACTAGACATAAGGTACGGATATTCCGTCCTTCAGTATGGACATTCCTTCGTATGTATGATTAGGATTCCCCGTTGCAGCCAACTATTTTCCCCAGTTATTTTATATGTTTTGAATGCATATGTTTTGTTTTAAATGCATGAGCTATATATACATGCATGCCACGTCATCTAGTTATGGAGGTACCAGAACCATAACACTAGAGACACTAGTATTATGACTTCCCCACAACGGAGTGATTGCTCGTGGCGTCCCTTTCAGTCTTGGCCATTTTATTTATATTATCATGTGGGTCGTATGCGTGCATCTTAGTTACATGTTTTACAGGATTTTCATGGTGAATGTGGTGTGTGCCTTGAATCCTTAACAAGGAGTTGATCCCTCATACCTAGACTATTATAATTAGAGGCAACCCCTCTAATTGCATGATGAGGTCACCCCTCTATGTATTCATGCACGGTGAAACCTCATGACCTATATGGGCTCTTGGCTAATTAAAATACAGTTTTCATATAAAAACATAAGTCTTTTCAAACTATAAAACCAATTTTATAAACATGTATCAGGTTTTCCAGGACGTATACATTTCCGCTGCTATTAGTCTTTATTATGCTTATATGATTCATACTATGTTATATATCCGTTCACTGGGCGTTTTGCTCAGCCGTTTCCTTTCCATGTTCTCAAACGTCAGGTACTGAGGAACGCACTTAGGACCTTGAGAGTATGTGCATTTGGACGGACGCTATCTAGCCTCCTTTACCTTATGCATTTTCAATACGTTATTTCTTTTAGACATTGTTTAGTCCTTTCCTTTCATAACTTATATTCATGTGTGTGAGCTTATGTTGGACTACCGATGTTTGTTTCCGGTATTTCCTTTTATGGTCATTTAATGTTTTAGACATTTACCTTGCATACTTTGATGACACGCTATAATTACCCTGTGATAATCCATTTATCAAAATGAGATGTTACAATTATGGTATCAAAGGCAAGGTTTTGACTGTAGGCTCTAAAAACTTGACCTATGACTAGTGGGTAGTCATCACTGTCTTCCTAAAACTGACAGTTTGTTTTCATGCATTTGTTTCTTGTATCATTGTTGCAGGTATTTTTACTAAGTAATGGTTGGTACAGGATTGGTAATATTTAGTCGCATGTGCTTTTATTCGAATCATTTTTTTGGTAAACCGACCCATAGGCGTTCACCCTCGCCATGTCAATTTTGTTTTGATGAACCGATCCATAGGCGTTCATCCTCGTCATGTCAATTTTGTTTTTGTAAACCGACCCATAGGTGTTCACCCAAACTCATGTCATTTCGTTGGCTATGCCTTCATAAACTATTTCATGCATCATTTTCTTATGTTTATATTATGTTCTAATCAGATTAATCATTGCATTTTGTTTTATATTGTCAGATGGTTAACACACCTGAGCAAGACATGCAGGCAGCCGTCCAAGCTGCTCTGAAAGCTTTACTTCCCCAACTCAGAAATGAGATTCGTGTTGAGGTTCAAGCCAACCTTAATCAGCACCAGAATCAAAACCCTCCTCCTCCTCTACCAGCTACTCTCATTACTTGGCTGGAAAGGTTCGATAAACAGCGACCTAAATCCTTCGAGCAGACTGACCACCCATCTGAGGCTGAGAGCCGGATTGCACACGTTGAGAAGATTTGCGACGCCATGGGGTGTGATCCTGTCTTCAAGGCGAGACTTGCTTGTTACAATTTTGAGGGAGACGCGTTGTCATGGTGGAAAGCACTTAAGCAGTAGAATGGAGGTGACGACTGGGTTATTGGCTTGACTTGTGCGCAGTTTAAGGAGTTGGTTCTGGGTCAACTTTTTCCGAAAGCTGAGCAGGATCGACTCAAAAGGGAGTATCATGGCATTCGACAGAGAGCTGGAGAGAGAATAGTACGGAATTTATGTAGAGATTCCTTCGACTTGCTGGATTCCTTGGCGCAGCAGACGGGACTGAAGAAGAGAAGGCATATCACTTTCGTTGGGCTCTTCGTACTTCTGTCGCCAACAACTTGGTGTGTGCTACATTTACTACTGTGGCGTAGGTGGCAGATGCAGCTCGCAAGCTAGAGATGTTGCAAGAGAGAGACGAGTTTGGTGAAGCAAACAAATCGGAGAAAAGGTATATCTCAGTCATCAAACGTTAATCATTTCATTCAATTCAGTATCTACCATTTCATATCATCCTCTATTCAATTGCATCTTTCAGGCAAAAGACAGGTGACCGGTCCCAACCGGCCATTCAGCAGTACCAGCCAAAAGGAAACGATCAGACTAAGGACCGTTCCGCATCTGATAGGCGTGGCGGTAGTGACAACTACCGTAACAGCGCCAACAACTCCAACAACAGCAGGTCCATATAAATGTCTTATTTCTATGTTATGTTGCTTTATGAATCATAAATTCTGACACTTCAACATCTATTACCAGGAATACTAGCAACGGACGGGATCAGGACCGCAGAGGTTCACAGCCCAACCGTGCAGCTTCATCTAGTATTACAATCTAAACTTCCCGTGTAGTCATGTTTGTACCCCAATAATCATGTCTCACGCATACTTCCTGAAACAGGTTCCCAACCAGCTAGAGCACCTGTTGGAGGGTACACTCACCCCATTTGCACTACGTGAAATCACAGACACCCATGGCCGTGTCGCCGTGGTAGTGGCACCTGCTTCAAATGTGGCCAGCAGGGCCACATGATGTAGGATTGCAAGAAGGGTGAGATTGAGGGTACTTTTGGGCATGCTGATTCCAAGCCACCTCTGACTACTGGACGTATGTATACTACCACGTAGGACCAAGCAAACAAGTCATCAGGTACCATAAAAAATCTTGTTTATGTATGGTCAAGCTGCTTGCGTTTTGTTTGACACGGGTGCAACTCATTCAGTCATATCCACTACTTACGCTAATCGTGTTAGGGTATCCCCTATGCCACTAGATAATGTCTTAAACATTTCCACGCCCCTTAGAGACTCTGTACGCATCACACATGGGTACAGAGATCTTCCTCTTGAGTTTGACGACAGGATTCATTCAGTTGACGCACTTCCATTAGACATGTACGTATTTGACATGATATTAGGCATGGACTGGTTATCCAAACATCACGCCACCATAGATTGCCATTCATATGGGTTATTTTCGGTGATGTCAACGCGCCAGAGTACATTCACAATGGTTTCATACCAGGAAAGTCTGTACAGATCATTTCAGCCTTACAAGCACGTGCCTTAATGTCACATGGCTGTGAGGGTTTCTTAGCTGTTGTTCATGATATTGAGGCTGAATCTCCATCCATTCAAGTTCAGCCTATCGTGTCAAAATTCCCCGATGTTTTTCCTGAAGAACTTCTAGGCATACCACCTGCTCGTGAAGTAGAGTTCGGTATTGAGCTCATCTCAGGAGCTGAGCCAATCTCCAAGGCTCCTTACCGCATGGCTCCCATTGAGCTCAAGGATTTAAAGGAGCAGCTGCATGAACTTTTGGAGCGAGGTTTCATCCGCCCTAGTGTATCTCCATGGGGTGCACAGGTGTTTTTCGTGAAAAAGAAGGATGGCAGTATGCGTCTATGCATTGATTACCGTGAGCTTAATAAGATCACAATTAGAAACCGATATCCTTTGCCACGCATAGATGATCTGTTTGACCAATTGCAAGGCGTCAAACATTTCTCTAAAATCGATCTAAGGTCTAGCTACCATCAGCTACGGGTGAAAGAGCGGGATATCTCTAAGACTGCTTTCCGTACACGCTATGGACACTACGAATTTGTAGTCGTGCCTTTTGGACTTACCAATGCTCCATCAGTCTTCATAGATCTGATGAACCGTGTCTTCCATGAGTTTTTAGACAAGTTTGTTATCATCTTCATTGATGATATTCTGATTTTCTCTAAATTCAAGGAGAAACACGAAGACCATCTTCGTACAGTACTATAGATACTTTGCTAGAAGCAGTTATATGCCAAGTTCTCCAAGTGCGAATTTTGGTTGAGCAAAGTGGCGTTTCTGGACCACATCGTATCCGCAGAGGGAATAACCATGGATCCAGAGAAGGTTTAGGCTATTACCAAATGGCAAAGACCAAGTTCGGCGACTGAAGTTCATAGCTTTCTGGGCTTAGCTGGTTACTATCGCAGATTTATGGAGAACTTCTCACGACTAGCATTGCCATTGACCAAACTGATGTGCAAAGGGGAGAAATTCGTCTGGAATGAAGAAAGAGAGAAGAGCTTTGAATAACTCAAGCAATTGGTATTTGCACCTATTCTTACTCCCATATCAGGCACATGTGGATTTCAGATCTAATGTGATGCTTCATGGAAGGGTCTTGGCTGTGTTCTCATGCAACATAGGAAAGTGATTGCTTACGCATCATGACAGCTTAAGCCTTATGAGGAGAACTATCCTACCCATGACTTGGAGCTTGCAGCAGTTGTATTTGCACTGAATATTTGGAGGCATTACTTGTATGGAGAATCATGTGATATCTTCACTATCACAAGAGCCTGAAGTATATCTTCATCCAGCGTGAACTGAACATGAGGCAAAGAAGGTGGTTAGAGCTGCTGAAGGATTATGACATTAATCTTTAGTATCATCCCGGCAAGGCGAATGTAGTGACAGATGCTCTTAGTAGAAGTCGGGTATGATCAACGGCATTAAGATAGAGGAGGAAATCATTCGCGACTTGGAACGATTGGACATCGAGTTTATGGTATGTGGACAACATGGCTACTGGGCTAATCTTAGAGTTGATCCTGACTTACTCTCTAGGATCAAGGAAGCTCAGAAAGATGATGGTGAAATCTGGGCGATTATTCATAACATCGACCACCGGACGAAGTTTCGGGTAGATGATGACGGTATCTTATGGCAGGGCACTAGACTATGTGTTCCTGATGATCTTACACTCATGGAGGCTTTGCTGACTGAAGCTCATAGCTCTCCATTCTCTATTCATCCTGGTTCCACCAAGATGTACCATGACATCAAGCAGCATTTTTGGTGGAGTGGTACGAAGCAGGATGTTGCTACCTTTGTCTCCAAATGTCTTACCTGCCAGCAGGTTAACATCAACGATCTAGTGGTTTACTGCAACCATTATACATTTCAGAGTGGAAGTGGGACAAGATATCCATGGAATTTGCCACCGGACTTTCGCATACCAAGAGGAAGCATGATGCCATTTGGGTTATTGTTGATCGACTGACCAAATTAGTTCATTTCTTACCAATCTGCAAGGATGACTCAGTTAGCAAATTGGCTGACATCTATCAGAAGGATATCATGAGACTATATGGTACTCCATCCAGTATCATCTCTGACAGAGATCCTCGTTTTACATCTCGGTTCTGGAAGAGTCTGTAGAAAGCTTGGGGCACCAGACTTAAGCTTAGCACGGCTTTTCATCTCCAGACAGACGGACAGTCAGAGCGTACCATTCAAACACTAGAGGATATGCTGCGAGCTTGTGCTCTCGAATGGACAGGAAGTTAGGACGACTATATTTGTTTAGTGGAGTTTGCATACAACAATAGTTGGCACGCCAGCATCAAGTGTGCACCGTTTGAGATGTTTGTATGGCAGGAAGTGTCGCGCCTCAATCTGCTGGGATCAGGTTGGTGAGCGAATTCTTGAGGGTTCGAAGATGATAGAGGTAACCAATAAGGCCAAGGCGAAACTGCAGGAAGCTCGTGCACGTCAAAAGAGCTATGCTGACAAGCACCGTAGAGATTTGTACTTCAACGTGGGTGATCATGTCTTTCTCAAGGTATCACCGGCGCGTGGATTTAGGCGCTTTGGAATCAAAGGAAAACTCAGTCCTCGATTCATCGGACCGTTTGATATCCTCGAACGTTTCGGTGAGGTATCGTATCGTCTGACGCTACCTCCGCAACTATCTCACGTCCACAACGTTTTCCATTTGTCCTTACTCAAAGGATACAACTATCATCCCCTGCATATGGTTCAGTACCCACTCGAGCAGATTCGTGAGGATCTTACTTTTATTGAGGAACCCGAACGAGTTCTTGATCGTCAAGAGCGAGTAATGAGGAAGAAGACGATTCCTTTCGTCAAAATCCTTTGGAGGGACCATCCTCAGCGGGAAGCGACTTGGGAGATGGAGGAGTCTATCCGGACTTCTTACCCTCATTTCCAGTTTTGATTCGGGTATGTTTCTCTTTCAGTTTACATTATTTATAATTCGGGGACGAATTATTCTTGTTAGAGGGGAAGAGTTGTAAAACCCGCCTATAAATTCCATCAACAGTACACTACGTAAAAGCACGAATAAATTAAAACTTTCCATTTATAACATCGACACGTGGCACAAACATTTAATTACAAGTATACGTATATTATTTAATGCACGATAAAACATTTACGTATAATATTAATTCACGAACGTTTGCAACACAAATGAACACGATTACACACGAATATATTTTAACATGAGAAACGTATGGTTTTGTGTCATGGGCTTGGTGTACACGCGACAACAAGAGAAAGGGAGGGCCCGACCCATTTTTGGAACTAACTAGTAAAAATAAACTCTAGGGATTTCATTATACAGAATTTTAGAAAAACAAATAAAACCCTAGCCCCCTCTTTGTCTTGAGCCGCGGCAGCCATCACCATCAAGGACGATTTTGTGTGTTTTGATCTTGGTTTATTACATAGTCGTGTTCGTGCCTCGATTTTACATTCATCCACGCATTCGGTATAATCATAACTTTAATTTTTTCATCTTTATTTTAATTATGTGTTCATGAATCTTATTAAATAAATCAATACATGTTACGGTAATTAGTTAAACAAGAATAAGGGTGCGTTTGGCTTTGTTTTTGGTTCGGCAGCACCAAACCGAGAGTCAGCCGACTCTCGGTGTCCATTTTGACCACCAACCGAGACCCTCCTAATGGGCTCGGTGGTGTTTTTATTCGGCCAGCATCAAACCGAGACCCCTCAATGGGTAGCTCGGTCAGGTAGTGGGAACCAGCTGTGCCGGTGGGCACTTTGGTCCAACGGTGGGAACCGCACAGCGGCAACCAGAGCTGCAGCCGCGGCTGTTGGTGGTGGTTGGTGCTAGGATTTTGTTTTCTTGGGTTTCGGGCTCGGGATACTTTTATTCATTTATTTTATTAAGTTAATTAATCTAATTTACATGCCTAATTAATTAATTTAACTAAAAACAATGACTTAGGTTATATTATTAAAACTAATAATACACGTATTAACCTAAGTATTTTTATTTAAACATTGGTTTTTATTAATTAACTATTTTTACTTAATTTACATGAACTAGTAATTAATTAATTAATTAATTAATGACTTAGGTTATTTTATGTTTAGATAAATCATGTTATAACCTAAGTATTTATTTAACTTAATTAAATCAAAAACATGCTTAATTAAATTAAATTGTATAAGATAAAGTCTATTAAATGGACCATGGCATTTTATTAATTAATAAACCATGCTTTATCATTATTTATTAATAATAACTTTAGCCTAAGTATTTAATTTAATAGACTTTACTAATAATCTATCATGATTTATAACTTATGATTAATAAGCATTAGCTTATAGTTTTAGAGTTATTAATCCAGCTTATTTCTATTTATGGAAACTTTCTATTTCAGGAAACTTACTATTTTGGAAACTTTCTATTTTTAGAAACTTACTATTTTTGGAAACTTTCCATTTTTTGGGAACTTCCTATTTTTGGGAACTTTCTATTTTTGGAAACTTTCTATTTTTGTAAACTTTCTATTTTTGGAAACCTGCTATTTTTAGAAAGTTATTTAGTATTACACTACAATTATAGTAATACAACTGCACATGAAATACATAAGGAAATAAATACAAGATAACATTTAAAACAGTAAAACGTGACAAGAACATATAAAATAAGTTAAGAACACACAGAACCAATAACACACTCAGTAATCAGACAACTCATACATGTCCCTTATTTATGTAGCACTTGTGAAGTCGGAGCAGGACATTCCATCTTTTCATCTTTCATCATTCACTGGACATAAGGTGCGGATATTCTGTCCTTCAGTATGGACATTCCTTCGTATGTATGATTAGGATTTCCTGTTTGCATCCAATTGTTTTCCCCAGTTATTTTATATGTTTGAATGCTTATGTTTTGTTTTAAATGCCTGAGCTATATATACGTGCATGCCACGTCATCTAGTTATGGAGGTACCATAACCATATAACTGGAGGCACCAGTGTTATGACTTCCCCACGACGGAGTGATCGCTCGTAGCGTCCCTTTCAGTCTTGACCATTTTAGTTATATTATCATGTCGGGCGTATGCGTGCATCCTAGTTACATGTTTTACAAGATTTTAATGGTGAATGTGGTGCGTGCCTTGCATCCTTCACAAGGAGTTGATCCATCCTACCCAGACAATTATAATTAGAGGCAACTCCTCTAATTGCATCATAAGGTCACCCCTCTATGTATTCATGCACGATGAAACCTCATGACATACATGGGCTCTTGGTTAATTAATATACAGTTTCCATATAAAAACATAAGTCTTTTCAAACTATAAAACCAGTTTTAAACATGTACCAGGTTTTCAAGGACTTATACATTTCCGCTACTATTAGTCTTTATTATGCTTATATGATTCATACTATGTTGGGCCAATGAAAGTTTCAACTATGGCCCAGTCTAGATTTGTTTAAATTAGACTAAGTGTTACTTGTCGCTGAGAGGACCAACGACAGAGACCAGACCAGCGGAAGGCAAAGCCTCAGCTGGCACACCAGAAACATTCAAGTCAAAGACAACGTCAGAGAAGTCGAAGACAATCTAAAGTCATACTTACCAGCGATTATGAATAGCTGGGATGTAGAAGGAATGTGCTGGTGTTCAAGGATCTCTGAGTTGACAATACTTAGAGATCACTTAAGAACCCTAGAAGTATGATACAAGCAAATCTTGTCTAATCCTTTATAGTTTAGGCGGGAGAATCTACAAAGTGTTTTGAGCGGGACAAAACAAGAGATTTAAGATAAAGCCTAGTACGACCTAGTGGGACAAAAGGTGAACAGTTGACAGAACTGTTCACCTAAAGTTGTTTAAAGGTATGTCTCGATTTGGACATGCATTTAATACGTTGTACTCTTCCATTCAGAAGATGACACGTATCAACTACTCCCACTAAGGAAGCAACCTCGTACCACTATAAATAGGAGTGAGAAAGAATAATTAGAGCAACCCTTGTGCTTGGATAAATTATCTAAGTTCTTTCTCTCTTTGGAACCACTGAGCCCTCAGCTGTCTACCAGCGTCTCATAGGTTCCCTTGTAAACTTGAGTCTCGAATCAAGTTTACTTGTTCTAGGGTTCAATTCTTATTGTCATTCAACGGGTGTATTCATAGCACTTTGTAATACTTTGTTTATAATAGTTAATAAAGCATTACGCATTTGAAAAGTATTTCGTTGTGTTTTTGTGTTTATACGAGTTATAGTTTTGACAATTGTTATATTAAGGGACTTTCAATTGGTATCAGAGCGGTTTGATTTATAAAACTTTTTATAAACCGTTCTTGTTTTTATTATCAAGATCCTAATATGACTGAAAATATGCCTCATATACCACCACCCTTTGGTCAAACCAGTCAAGGTACCACTTCGACCAACGCACCGGCCACCACATCTACTACCATGCCTACACTGGTTGTAAGCACTAGTAATAATGATGATGACCTACCCCAACTTCTTCTTGTTCGTGGAGGGTCACATCTGTCCAATGTTCCAGCGTTTGATGAAGAAGATTTTTCAAGTTGGAAGAGTGAATTTCTTATATATTTAGATGGCTTAGAACCTTTCCTGATAGAAATCTTAGAAAATGGTCCCTATGTACCACTGGCCATTTCCTATACCCCTGAGAGACCCATTAAGAAGCCTGTTAAGCAATGGTCTCCAGCGTATAGACGTCTGGCTAACCAGGACAAGAGACTCAAAAGTATCATAGTCTCTGATGTAGCGATTTTACTACCCTTTAGGAAAAGGGCGTAAAAGCGGCAAGTATTAAGTGTTCGTTTAGGAAAACGAAAGAACTTATGACCCTTTGTGTGGGATCGTTCTCAAGGAGGCTTGATGTGTGTGTTAAGAGATGATTAATTTGTGATTATATTGATGAGAAAAGAGAAAGAAAAAGACGAATTATGTTAAAAATTACCCTACGACGTAAAAACGTAAAATCGTAAAATTCGACGAAAAATGAAAGTGTCCTAAAAATTACCAAAAATGACCTAAAATCAACAAAAATGTAACAAAGACAAAAATGCAAACAAAAATTTCCAAAATCTTTTTAGTAATTTTATATTAATTTTTAAAGTTAGTTAAAAACCCTAAAATTAGATAAAATCAAAAATAAGTTAATTTGAAAACTTTAATGGATGTAAACCTCAAATTACTTATTTAAAACCTAAAAATGATTTTTCCAAAATTTTAAAATACTTTTTTTCTATTTTTTAATTACTTTCTAAAATTAAAACTAAAAATAATCATAAAAAATTAATTATAAACGTGAAAAATAAAATTTTTAACCCAAAAAGTCCTAAATCTATCCAAGTACAAATGAAAATTGAAAGACAGTGAAAATCCTTACTAAATAAGCTGAAATTAGCTTATTTACAAGCTGATTAAATAAATAAGCCCAAAAAACAAACACCTTAAATATTAAACAACACAAAGATTAACCAGTCAAATACCCTAGGGAAACTGGTTAACGCGTTTGTGTGTGAGAGGAGTGGCAGAAGTTCGAGTCCTGGCCACGTCCTTCTTGATAAAACCTTTTTTTTTACTTTTCTTTTTATAAAAACTAAACCTGGTGATATACTAACTTCAAAAACACAAACAGAACAGAAAATAAGCAAGATTAAGGCTAACTAGAATAAAAACGTGACAGAAAAATGAGATAAAGCTACAATAACAATAAAACCCCAATCCTTTGTTGTCCGATATATAAACAGGCAAGGGTCGTTCTCTGATGGACCAGAGAAGTGATTTTGCTAATGGAGCCTGATTTGGCTTGTTCTTGTTGGTTTGATGGATATTTTTGGCAAATAGGGCACCCCCACAACCAGTTGGGTTGTGGGGAGTCACAATGAACAAGAAATACACAATAACAACACAAGAATCACACCAAGAAGCACCAAAATTAGTCACTGATGTGAATTGGTGGTTTGGGGGTGTGTATGTTGGTCTGTTTGACCACTTGGGTTAATTTTGGTTGGCCAAAATTTGCCCAAGACACCACCATAGCACAATTAAACACTCAATAGCCCTAGTTAAACAGATATTCAAACAAGTTACAAAGATTTGGACTAATATCTTGCAAAATAAAAGCTTAAACAGGCAGCTGATTAGTCTAGACAAGTTTTACCATTTTTGAACATGCAAAACTTTTTTATCCTACAATAACTGAAAACCAAATAACAAATACCAATAAACCAACTATGAGGAAGATGTTTAACTGATTTTAATCAACCTTGTGTCACTCAAAGCATATTTAAATCTTCAAACCAAACACCTCTTATAATCAGTTAACTAAAGTTTAAATAACCAAATCCTATCAAATCTATTCCTAACTGATTTTAATCAACCTAAACCAGCATAAACAACCTAAATGAACATAAACCAAGCCCTAAACCAGCATGTTAACAATTAATACACAAATCATATCACCTCATGAAACTCACATAAAATGCTCAAAAAACTAAAAAGAGGTTCAAGCCTTTTTACCTAAAGCTGATGCCTTCTATTTGTGGTTTTGAGAGCTTATGGGAGCTTATGAAGTGTAGAGAATGCCTGCTGGTGGAATCCAATATGGACCCAAGGCCAAATATATCTTCAAAACAGGAAAGAAATAGATGAATATGATGAGATCTTGTTGCTTCCTTGTTACCCTATACAAAACCACAAGACCAAGAACACCTTCAAACTTACATAAGTTGATGCTCATAAGCTTGTATCAACAACTTATGAGCATGCTTATATAAGTAGTAAGTTGAGAGTAAAAAAAATGTAGCCAAAATCTTTTGAGAAAAAATTGAAACCACCAAACTTTCTGAAAAATGAAACCCTTTTTAAACCTAAGATTAAACCAACAAAACAACTTAGATTAACTACTAAAACTCACCAAACCAATCTCAGGCATCCACTTTCACTTCCTCCTTAGATTGGTTTTAAATTTTAGTAAAAATCTAAGAAAAAAAACGTTTTCCTTTTGTCCTAATTTTCCGCTTAAACCTTAATACCAAAGAAGAACCTCCTTCTAACACAACCTAAACAAGAAATCCTACCCAGGATTCTTAGAAAACCAGTCACTTTTAACCAATATTCCTTGAAAAGAACTATTGATCACAAAAGGACTAAACAAATTAGATTTTTGGAACTCAGCTTTTTCACACAAGTAAATACCATTTTTAAATAACTGAAAAGGAATTAAATTTTCACCAAAGTACCAACTTTCATTAAGTAAAACAAGTTACAAGGACTTTGTAAAAAAACTGGAACAAATGATAAATGGTCACATGTCGACTCATTTATACAAGCTAGCTGAAAATTCTAGAAGACAAATAGAATAATATAAAAGGTATACAACCCTAAACCCTAATCTTGCTGAAAGTCCAGTTTTGCCCTTTGACTGCATTTGAATCTTGGTCAATTGTGGTATCTTGTGAATTGAGAGTGACATGCCAGCTTGTAAGAGGATCATGGGCGTTCAAGTTAAACTTTAGGACCAACGAATGGCATCCAACCATTGGTTTGGTCGGGTTTTGGGAGAAAGGGGACAAAGACGTGAGCAGGGGAGGGTCCTAGGGCTCACATGGGTGTGCTGGGATCACGGTTTTGGTGTGGGATGGGTTTAGTATGTGGTTAGTTAACAATTTGGAAAAGGATAAACAAAAACCCTTTGTTTTTGTTGTGATTGAACCTGGGATGTTCTAGGGTTTATGGGTTGATTAAGAGAAGTTGAATTCGTTTTTGGGGGAGGTTAAGATTTAAAAAAGTGTTTGGTGGGAAAGTTTAATAAACTGATTTAAGTAATCAGTTTATTAAAGGTGGGGAGTGACGTGGAAGGTGGGGTGTTGGTGATTGGTTGAAGGGTGGAAGTGGGGTGACGTGGAGATGGGTGATAGGTGGTGGTTAGTTCGGATGTTTGACCCAAATGGCCCCCTGCTTTCTTTCTTCTTGCCAAATAAACTTTAACAACCCAAAGATCAAATTTCCTTTGTTACCAAGTTTTTGTTTTCATGTTTTCGCCACAAGATTTTTATCAAAACCATTCCAAGGGTATATTATGCAATATAAGCATTCTTCAAGGACCAATCTTGTACAATCTTGACAATTTAGGGACCCAAATGTAATATGTGAGTTTTACAAGGGTTTAAAACGTCAAGTCTTCAAAAAATGAGGGACCAATCTTGTCAAATCTTCAAACTTCAAGGACTTTAAAGGAAATTCATGATACGGGTCCAGTTCTTTGTGCGGCTTCGTTTCCCGTGTTCGTTTTTGCATGTTCCTTGTGATCTTTTGTCATTTCCTCAATGTCCGTACCTAAAAATACACAAGTAACAAACACAAGCATATATTTGGCATTTTGATGATATTTTATGCATTTAAAGCCCGTTTTGGACGATGAGACTATGTATAAAAGCAGTCTCATCACTCCCCCATACTAAACCATTGCCGTGCCCTCACGCAATGCTAGAATAAAGTATCGTAGCACCTCCAAAATTCATTTTTATTCACTTTTATTGAATGATAAAGTAGCTACACTACTACTATCACCTCTACTTGTGTTTTAGACATAATGTATGATTTTCATCGCAAAATGGGACGTTTAGGTTCCTAGAATAAGAACACGTGAATGGTTCGTTAGAAATAATTTCATCGACCTCGATTTTCACCCAATTCCATGCTAAGCGTGCAACGAGATCATTGTTATTATAAGTTAGCAACACGATCATATCTCATGAGTGTTAATTACGAACCTAAACTCCCTTATTTCCTAATTGGTATCTCTTATAATTTATTTTGTCTTAATGATCACGAGGATACATCATTTACTTGTGCGTGAATAGAGATTAAGTCTAAAAATAGAGTCTTAATGGTGTAACCAAAATCATCGAATTAATAATTCACCCTAATAGACAACGATGTCAAAAAATTAAGTCAACAAGAAGGATCGATAAACACGGTTTTATAACGGTTTTGAACATGAGACTTATTACCAAGACTTTTATACGCCCCCTAACGGAAGGGCCTCATTATCATAGGTTTACCTCCATCTTTTATTCAACTTCGCCATGAAGCTTTTATTATGACTTCGGTCTTGCCTTGCCTTTTATTATCCGCCTCATCGATGGTTTTATTATGGCCAAAGACGTATATCCTCACGCTAAAGCGAATTTTGGATCTTTAAAGCTTCAAAGATTAAGGCTTGATTCACTTTCAATTTGGGCATAGATTTTTCGGCCTTGTGAGCTTCAAATTTTTTGCTTAATTTAGGTGAGCACTTGAAATCTTATTATTGGGTGAAGCTTTCAATTATTCGTGTGCCAATACTTCAAAACCGTGACGCTGGCGATACCTTAATGTTTTCCCAATTTAATTACATGGAAGCTACTAAAAAAATTAGAAACCAACAATAGTGACTAAACCGCTAAATCAATATTTATTAACAATTTATTATAAAAGCGTGGGGAGAATAAGCTAATAATTACAACACATGAGATCGTGAAAGATTACGAGACTTATAAATAACTCTATCATTTCTCGTCCTCATTTAAGAGACTTAGCCTAAAAAGTTAAGGAATCGAAGCTAAGTGCTCAACACGCACGGTCGAGTCAAAAATTACTCTTATTCTCACCATCGGAATACCTACATTTGTGTCTTAAACACTTATGAAAAATACGAAAAATTTTAAAATTCGGCCACTTTTAGCCTTATTTTGCAACAAAACGATAAACTTTGGAAAGCGTGAAGGTTTGGCAAGGCAAGTATCTATTCACCCCCCCCCCCCCATACTAAAGTTAAACATTGTTCTCAATGTTTCGAGTCTAAGGGTTGGAAAAACCCCCATACTAGAGACGTGGTCGAATGCTTAATCTAGCATGGAAAAGGTGTAACCATTACATTTAAAGCCGTTTATGAAGTGTGCTATAAACCTAAGGTTAGAACATCAAAGAATATATCATGGATATCGAGAAATTCTTCAAAGCAAACGATCGAGTGCTCCCATAAACGAACACGAGAGGCTCCAATCGTGAAGATGATCATCTAAAAACCACAATTCACAAACAACCACGGAACAAAGGCTGGAAGGGAACAAATCCCCTCACATTAAACTAATTAAAAAGCGATAATATGTAAATAGATAAGCATGGGTCTCCCCCACGAGGCACCTTGTTTTTTATAACCGAGTCAAAAGCTCGACTCGAATCCCCCATAAATGTGATCATTTAGGGATAATCATGGTATGGTCAATTTTTGGTGGGGCTTACATGATAAACAAGGCCCAAAAATCAACCGTATTAAGGACTAAGTCCTTTGATGGTGCAAAATACCAGGATCGAAGATGGCGTTCTCGTTTTCATTGGATAAACAAATCAACGCCACTTCATCATGTGCCAACACAAACCCAAAGGGTTTAAAGAAAATAGATGAGAAGAAATAGAAGGGTGGGACAATGGGTAAGTCACAAAAACCATGAGCTACTCGAGGTAGACTCGCACCAATCAAATAGAAAGATTTTCCATTTATTGCATCGGTGGAAGACCGAGATTTCCCTTTATAAGCAATTCCGGGATCAGATATCTCGTCCTCGGTAGAGAAAGTGGAGGAAACATAAGGGGCTTCCCCCACACTAAGTCCACACAAAGCATCGTCAAAAGGAGAAGACGAGCTTGTAGCACTCAAAACACGAGGTAATGACGGAGTTAGCATTGTAGAAAAATCTTTTAAATCCAATTCAAATTTTTTTCCTTTTTCATCTTTTAAACTCTCCTTATGAAAACCCGACTTGATTATGTCAAAAATATTTGGTGTATCTAAAACGATGTTAGTCACACTAAAAATTCTCACATTTGAAAACCGTTCTGGCTTTGGTGGTGGTAAGTTCTCAAAACGTTTGTCGACAAAAAAAACTTCCCCATCGGGGTCAACATATTCATCATCCGAAGAATCATTTGTGATTGGAGACGTAGGCTTAACACTCTTAACCTCCATCGACGGAGGTGACGGAAAATCGTTTTTATCATCAACTCCTAAAACTCTTTTTGAAATTCTTTTGCAAATGTTTTTGATGGGATTAACATTGTTCAAAGACGTGATAGAATACACATGAGAAAGCGTAGAGTTTTGAGTTGCATTTATGACGAGTTCTTCCTTATTGAAACGTAGAGTGATTTTCCTAGCATGCGCATCGATAAGTGCTCTCGAGGTATCCAAAAATAATCGACCTAAAATTAGAGGAACTTTAGGATCGATGGAATGTCAACAACGATAAAGTCCACGGGATAGTAGAACTTTCCAACTTTCACGAAGACGTCCTCGGCTACTCCACAAGCTAGAATCGTAGAATGATCGGCCATCTCGATTGACATTCTTGAAGGAGTGAGATTAGAAAGATTGAGCGACTTAAAAATCTCAAGAGGCGTCAAATTTATACTAGCACCAAGATCAGCCAAGGCGTAGCATTCCTCCATATCTTGTATTGCACATGGGATTAAAAATTTACCGGGATCACCGACTTTTTGAGGTATGCGGCTAAGAAAAACCGAAGAACAACTAGACGATTTTTTCAATTTCTCTTTGTTATTCAACATACTTTTGAAGTTTGCGCAAATCGAGGCATCATGACCAAGGCGTCGGCAAAACTTATATTAAAATGCAAGTCACGAAACATTTTCATAAAAAGTTCAAATTGATAATTATTTCGTTCTTGTGCCTTTTCCTTGTTTCGTCTTGAAGGGTAAGGTAAGGGTGGTGTGGGTTGGGGCATAGGCAACGGCCATGGAATCTCAGGCTCCACTATTGGTATTGGTTCAACCGTAGGTGTGGTTTGAGCGGTACTTCGTGGGCTTAGAATTTGCTCCTATTCAACCACCACCTCGGGTTCTTTCTCTTTTTCCTTCTCCGTAGAAGTACTTGGACGAGAAATGGGTTCTTTGAAAGTTTTACCACTACGAGTAGTAATAACCTTCAATTCTCCTTTGGGGTTTACGATGGTATCACTAGGAAGACCACCCGAAGAAGAAGGTTTACACATGATAGCTTCAAACATTTTTCCCATACGATCTTCAAACTTAGACTGCCTAGCATCCGCTTTTAACAACTCTTGCTTAATTTCATGTTGACCTTGCTCCATTTTTTGTTGATTTTGTTGGAGATGTTGAACATTTCCTTCCATTTTATTAGCATGATTTTTCAATTCATTAGCAAGTTCGTTTTTAAGCTCGTTTTTCAACTTGGATCTTAAGCTAATTATCTCACGTTGCATGTTATCAAACTTAGCATCGTCTGCCTTTGCATATTCTAAAAATTCTCCATTAAGATTTTTAGTGTGAGCATTTTGAAAACCTTGTGTGGTAGTTTGAAAATCACGGTTTTGGTTTTGATTTGAAATTTGCCCATTTCCACTTTGATAATTACCCTTGTTGTAGTTACGTTGATTTCCTTGATAAGCACCATTTTGATTGTTTTGATAGTTGTTAGCATTTTTGATTTTGTGGAGCTTGATTTTGGCGGGAACCTTGACCGTTTTGGTTATAAGTTCCCGTGGCTACGTAAGCATTCGAAGTGTTACCATCCGCGGTAATTCACTTGGAAAAATCATGAGCTCCACCACACGAAATACAACTCTTGGCAACCGCTTTAACCGATGCGGAATTCAAAGCATCTTGTGCTTTCCAATGAGTCATAAGAGTCGAAAACTATCGAAAAACCGATTCTCCTCATTTGCTTCGTCTTGCAAGGCACTCATGTTACGAGACGACGATGACGAACCCATAGTGGCAACACTCGATGTGTTACGAGGGCTATAAACTTTAGACCTATTCTCAATGATTTTTAAAGCCTCATCGGTCGTTTTGCACAAAAAATTACCACCCGTGGCGACGTTTAAGTAATCTCGTTCGTGATCATTGAGCCCATTATAAAAAGTGTCAATTTGATGCAATTCGGAAAAATCATGGTGTGGACATTCATGTAACATTTCTTTAAACCTTTCCCAAGCCATTGAAAAACTCTCATTAGACCTTTGAGTAAATCGTGAAATCTCGTTTTTTATAGTGTTGTTTTAGATGGTGGAAAAAATTGATTCACAAACTTAGAAACGAGATCACCCCATGTCAAAATCGAATTTGGGGGTTCTTTCTCGAGCCATAACTTAGCGGGTCCATCTAACGAGTATGGAAACAACATCATCTTAATGGCATCGTGGGGTACATCCTTAAACTTGCTTGTCGCGGTGAGACGATTGAATTGCCTAATGTGATAATGTGGGTTGTATTTTTCGTGTCCGCGAAACTTGTTAGCTTGAAGCATAGACATTAAACCCGTCTTGATCTCGAAGTTCTCCGCAAGGATGACGTGAATCACAATGGCCTCTCCAAAACCCTCGGTGGGTGCTTGAAGCAACTCCATCATAGTACGATTAGCCATTATAGCTTCTTGTTCTACAATAGGTTCCTCACTTGGAGTCTCTTCACTAGAAGGTGTTGGTGTGTTTTCCTTCCGATTACGATGTTTACGTGCACGTCTTGCTTGATTACGAGTTTGCATAAACGTCACGTACAACGTGGGGATGAGCAAAGAAGATTCTTTTTGGTGTTTTGTATTTTTCCAATTTTTTTTGTGGTTTTTGATTGTTTTTTATTGTTTTTACTTTTTTTGGATTTTTGTGATTGTATTAAGTAGACAAAAATCTACAAATCTCCTCCTTAATCAAATCTCTTGATTAAAGAAGCCTCAAGGAATGAAAACGATCACGTGAAGTGAACGCCTTTGATGACTTTAGAACGTTGGTGGAACACCAAAACGTTCAAGAGGGTTTAATCAAATGAAACCAAGAAAGTATATATGATACTTAATAATACTTTGGGCGGCAAAACTGATGTTGAAGTTTTGTACACCCTTTAAGGAAAAGGATGCAATAAAAAGGGCAAGTGAGCACGACGATTTAGGAAAACCGTGTGTGAATGACCCAATTAAGTTCGTTCTCAAGGAGGCTAGTGTGTTATGTGTGTAATGACTTGGATTAATTTGTGATTATATTTGAGAAAAGAAAAATAGAAAAGGGATTAGAAAAGAATGACGGTTATGAAGACGGATTAAACTAAGTCTAAAAAGGCGTACACGTAAAGTCGTAAAAACCACCAAAATTAAAATTTAACCCTAAAAATTCCTAAAAATCACCAAAAATCCTTAATAATAATCTAAGAGTTTACAAAAAATCAAAACTTGCAAAAACCTTTTAATTAATTAGATAATGACTTTTTAATGCTAATTAAAGCCCTAAAAATCAAAATTAATTATTAAAAAGCCCTAAACAAGATTTTCAAGTTTGTAAACCTCAAAAATACTCTAATTGAGCTAAAAACTATTTTTCAAAATTTTAAAACCAATTTAAACTATTTTTAAATAATTAAAAACTCCTAAAATCAATTAAATCTTAAATTAATTATAACAAATAATTAAAAGACCTAAAAAATATTTGGAAAGTTGCAAAAATCCTAATTAAGTATTTAGAACCTAGGAAAAATATAAAAACCTAGAAAATCAGACTTTTAATTTTTAATAATAAAATAATATTAAAATAATATTAAAAATCCAAAAATTATAAAAAATTCTAAAAACTTGCAAACTAGCTTAATTTAACCTAAATAACTCAGAAATGAAAGTGAAATTACCTAAATACCCCTATTGGGCCTAGAAAATGGGCCAAACCCTAAACAGTCCCTTATTGGGCTTAATTAAGGCCCAATAAGAAAAAGTGCTCAAAATAAGCTCAAAAAGCACAGGTTGACTCAAAATTTGATTTTAAACAAACTTTTTCCAAAGGCCCAAAAGCTGAAAATGTGAAATAAGCTAACTTATAATAAGCAGCTTATTCTTAATGGGCTTTTTGGCCCATTAAGCTATAAGCTGATGCCATAAGCTAAAATTTAACACACAACCTTCTTTTGACCTAACAAAGACTTCTGTAAAAAGAAATTTCAAATAAGACCACTCAATAAGCCAGAAACAAGTCAACAACTTATTCACAAAACGACAAAATAGTCGTTTTTATGATCTAGACCACCTCAGAAGCTTATTCAAGTTGCAAAATGTTTCTTTTGACAAAACTAAGCTTAAAAACCAAAGAACTTTCAAATAAGCACACTCAATAAGCTGGAAAATCAAATAAGCTCTTATCTTAAAAGTCAAACAAGTTGGTTTTCTAGTGAAAAGTCAAAGTCAAGGTCTGATAAGCTCCAGTTCACTTAAATGGGTCAAATAATGAAAATCTATTACAAAAAATAAGTTGTTGCAAGTCAGAATAAGCTAGAATAGCTTATTGATAAGCTGATGATAAAATTGCACTAGCAGGGGCTAGTTTTGGATGTTGAGCAGTGGGAACTTTTCCCACTGCTTGACTATTTTGACTTGTTGTCTTTAGTGACTTTTTCTTGGATTCAGTTTTCACAAAGGCACCCAATTGATCTTTGGATCAAAAGGAGTCAATAACAAGCAAAATAACACAATCACAAACAGCCAATTGATACAGTTTAATCAATTTATCACCAGATATAGCACAGACATGAACAATGAGCAGTTTAGCATTCAAGAGCAATTTTAGCACAAATCAGCCAACCAAATTCAACCAAATGCACACACAAGCTATAATAAACTCCAATAAGCAAGTCTAAACAGGTTTCATGCACTGGTTCAAAGAATTAAGCAAGATCCAAGCTATCAAAGTTACTGATGAACACTACACATGCAGGTTTCTACTTTTGCTGATGTATTTGACACACAAGCCAATTTCAACACCTCAAATCTTTCAAACAGGTTATGTTAACTTTGTTTAAACCACTTTTATCCCTAAGAATGCATACACACTAAGTGTTCCCAAAATCCTAGGTCTAAACAAGCAGAAACAAGGTCTTAATAGCAGATTGATCAATTCAAGTGTTCAAACCCAATAACTTGCAGCAAAACACTCTCAAACAAAGGTATATCAGATACAAAGAATAAACAACACTTTCCCTTAACACAAAATCAGATTACAAGCATAAATCAGTAGACCCAAACACCCCTTTAACTTTTTCAAATCAAGATTTTCAAAAGCAAAACAAGATTTCAGGCCAACCAAGCATCAATTAACACTCTAACAAGTCTAAATAACAGATTCAAGCAAGAACAAGCCACAAAATTCACAAGAACAACAGTTTCATACAAATATCACCAAAAATCACAATTTATGCAGATTTGGAGATTAAGTAAGCAAACCTCATGGATGTACATCCACACCCACGAATTTTGAGCTTATGTGCTAGCAAGAACAAGCACAAGCTTCCACAAAAGCCTGCTAAGATTCAACAAGGGTTAAGCACAATAACATGAAAAATCAGAAACTTGGAAAAATCTTGATTGATGCAAACTTGTTACCCCACACTTGATTATCCCCAAGTTATAAGCCTCACCACACCTTAACCAACTCAGTTAGGATGCTATGATCAGCCCTATAGCCCAAGAATTCCAAGATTGGAACAAGACTTAGCAAAATATCAAGAAAATGAGGAAAATATGCAAACTTGTGCACACTCCTCTTTTGAAAACAGGTTTTAAACTTCAAAAGCAGTAAACTAAGAACATAAACAACAGAATAAAGATGGCACTTGGTCTTTCTTCAAATCACTTAACTCAAATTCATATAACTGAAAAAGGATTTACAAGTGTTTGAACAAAGGAAAAACCAAAAGCAGTAGCAAATGAAATGAACTAGACCCTTTATATAGAGGGTGTACAAGGTCCTAGCAAGCTGCAAAACGTGTAAACCCTAATGCTAAAGTCCCAAAAATGCCCTTGAGGTCTTTGTCTTCATCTTGAATCATGTGACTTGTTTTTGGAGTTATGTAGGAGCTGGCAAGTGTAAAGTTGATCCAAGGGTGTGTATGAAGCTTAAAAAGTAAGCACAAGTCTCAAACGTTGGATTGCTGGTTGGTTTTTGTTTGGACGTGAGAAGTGGGGCAGGGGAAGGTTGGCATACTCACATGCATGAGAGTGATGGGAGTTTAGGAGTTGGGTTATGATTAGAGGGCCATTAATCATCATTCTGGAGGTTATTAGGGTTTAATTACAAGAATTTAAGAAACCCCTAATTTTATCAAGAACATGAAGAACACTTATTTTGATCTGTTTTAATGTTTAAATGGTGTGTTAGGCGCCATAATCTTTATTTAAATAAAGATTAGTTAAAACGGGTGTGAGTGGGATGTGATGTGGCAGCAGGGAGGGATTTGATTGGTGGAGAGAGTAAGTGGGGTGAGGTGGCACACGCTGGTTGGTCTAGGTAAGTTTAATGTCTGGACAACTTTAACCCCTCACTTCCTTTCTTCTTGTCATTTGCAAACAAAACTCTATCAGCGCCCCTTTAAGCCTTATCAACTTTGGACTTTTTACATTTTTGGCCCATAAACTTTTGTAACATGAATTCAGGGGTATTTCTTGCCATATTTGAATTCTTCAAGGGCTGGTTTGGTATTTTCTTCAAAGGTAATGGTCTTGACTTGTATGATTGTCATCTTGGAGGACTGAAATTGCCAAGTCTTGATAAATGAGGGACCATTTTTGCCAATTGTTGAAAGTTGAGGGTCCTTTTTGTAATTTTGGATTTTTCAAAGGACCAAACTTGTCATTTCTTGTACTTTGAAGGACTTCATGATATATTTGACTTTGTGGATGATATTGGTTGACAATTTAGCTTTGTTGAGGGGCTAAACTTGCCAATTCTTCAAAGTTAAGGGCCCTTTTGGTAATTTTGACAAACTTTAGGGACCAAACTTGTAATTATGAGGATACAAGGGTATAAAGTGTCAATTCTTCATAATTGGAGGACCCTTCTTCATAATTCTTCAAATCTTCAAGGGTTGATCTTGGGAAAGTCTTCACTAGGGCTTGGTTCATTGTGCGGCTTCGTTTCCCGTGTTCGTTTTTGCATGATTCTTGTGATCTTTTGTCATTATCTCAATATCCGTACCTAAAATACACAAGCAACAAACACAAGCATATATTTGGGTATTTTGATGATATTTAATGCATTTTAAGCCATATTTGGAAGATGAGACTATGTATAAAAGCAGTCTCATCACTCCCCCATACTAAACCATTGCCGTGCCCTCACGCAATGCTAGAATAAAGTATCAAAGCATCTCCAAAATTCATTTTATTCACTTTATTGAAATGAAAAACTAGCTACACTACTACTATTACTACTACTTGTGTTATAGACATAATGTATGATTTTCATCGCAAAATGGGACGTTTAGGTTCATAGAATAAGAACACGTGAATGCTTCGTTAGAAATAATTTCGTCATCCTCGATTTTCACTCCAATTCCATGCTAAGCGTGCAACGAGATCATTGTCATTATAAGTTAGTAATGCTAACACTACTCATATGCCCTAATCACGTACTTATCCTCCCATTATTCCTAAGTTGTATCTCTTATATTTTATGATGTCTTGAATGCTTCACGAGGATACATTGTTTGACTTATGCGATAATAGAGATTTAGGTCTAAAAATAGAGTCCTAACGGTGTAACTAAGACCATCAAATCAATAACCCCTCCTAATAGACGACGATGTTAAAAAATTAAGTTGACAAGAAGAATCGATAAACACGGTTTTATAACGGTTTTGAACATGAGACTTATTACCAAGACTTTTATACGCCCCCTAACGGAAGGGCCTTATTATCTATGGTTTACCTCCATCTTTTATTCAACTTCGCCATGAAGCTTTTATTATGACTTTGGTCTTGCCTTGCCTTTTATTATCCGCCTCATCGGTGGTTTTATTAGCCAAAGACGTATATCCTCACGCTAAGGCGAATTTTGGATCTTTAAAGCTTCGAAGATTAAGGCTTGATTCACTTTCAATTTTGCATAGATTTTTCGGCCTTGTGGGGCTTCAAATTGTTTGCTTGATTTAGGTGAGCACTTGAAATCTTATTATTGGGTGAAGCTTTCGATTATTAGGGTGCCAATACTTCAAAACCGTGACGCTGGCGATATCTTAATGTCTTCCCAATTTAATTACACGGAAGCTACTAGAAAAGACTAGAAACCCAACAATCCTAACTAAACCGCTAAGTCAATATTTATTAAGCAAAAAATATTTACATGCGAAGGGAGAATAAGCAAACAACGAGAACACATGAGTTTTTGAAAGAATACGAGTACTCTACGTTTAGCATAGTAACTTATAATTAACCCTATCATTTCTCGTCCTCATTTAAGAGACTTAGCCTAATGTGTAGTTAAGGAATCAAAGCTAAGTGCTCAACACGCACGGTCGAGTCAAAAATTACTCTTATTCTCGCCATCGGAAAACCTACATTCGTGTCTTCAAACACTTATAAAACATGAGAAAAATTTTAAATTTGGCCATTTTTAGCCTTATTTTGCAATAAAACGATAAACAAAACGATAAACTTTGAAAAGCGTGAAGGTTTGGCAAGGCAAGTATCTATTCACCCCCCATACTAAAGTTAAACATTGTCCTCAATGTTTCGAGTCTAGGGGTGCAAACACCCCCATACTAGAGACGTAGTCGAATGCCTAATCTAGCATGGAAAGGGTGTAACCATTAAATTTAAAGCCGTTTATGAAGTGTGCTAAAAACCTAAGGTTAGAACATCAAAGGATACATCATGGATATTGAGAAATGTCTCCAAAGCAAACGATCGAGTGCTCCCATAAAACGAACACGAGAGGCTCCAATCGTGAAGATCATGATCTAAAAACCACATATCACAAACAACCACGGAACAAAGGTTGGAAGGGCACAAATCCCCACACGTAAGCTACATTAGACTAAGAAAGCGATAATATGTACATAGGATAAGCATGGGACTCCCCCACGAGGCTCCTCGTTTTTGATTACCGAGTCATGAGCTCGACTCGATCCCCTCAACACTAATTATCATTGGGGAAGGTGACTTGGTCGAGGTAGTTCAAGGATGGAACTTCCCCACCAAAGTAGTGCTTCAACCTATGTCCATTCACCTTGAAGTTAGGACCATCATCTTGAGCTAGCTCGATGGTCCCATACGGAAATACTTGAGTCACGGTGAATGGACCGGACCAACGAGATTTCAATTTACCGGAAAATATTTTCAATCTTGAATTAAAAAGTAAAACTTGATCCCCAATGTTAAAAACCCGGTTTTTAATTTTTGAATCATGCAACTTTTTAGTTTTCTCTTTATAAATCAATGAATTTTCATAAGCAATGTCCCTTAATTCATCCAATTCATTTAATTGCATTTTCCGGTGTTTCCCCGCGGTCTCCATGTCATCATTACAATGCTTTAGGGCCCAATAAGCCTTGTGTTCTAACTCGATAGGCAAATGACAATTCTTTCCATACACAAGCTTATAGGGAGTGCACCCAATGGGTGTCTTATAAGCGGTCCTAAAGGCCCATAAAGCATCGTCTAACTTATCCGACCAAGATTGTCGGTTTTCTCCCACGGATCTCTCCAAGATCCTCTTCAATGCTCGGTTTGAAACCTCGACTTGCCCACTCGTTTGTGGGTGATAAGCCGTAGAAAGACGATGTGTAACCCCATATTTCCTTAAGACTCTTTCGAATTGGTCATTACAAAAATGGGTTCCACGATCGCTTATGATCGCACGAGGGGTTCCAAACCTAGCAAACAAACTTTTCAAGAACTTAACTACCACACGAGCATCATTAGTGGGCAAGGCCTTTGCCTCCACCCACTTAGATAGGTAGTCAACCGCAACGAGAATGTACTTATTACCACGAGATGATGGGAACGGCCCCATAAAGTCTATACCCCAAACGTCAAAGATCTCACATACTTGAATGATATTTTGTGGCATTTCATCTTTTTGTGAGGCTTTTCCTTGTCGTTGGCATGAATCACAAGACTTCACAAGGATTTGTGCATCTCGGTAAATAGTAGGCCAAAAGAAGCCGGCATCAAACACCTTTTTAGCCGTGAGATTAGCACCGTGGTGACCACCCGTGGGTCCCTCATGGCAAGCTCTAAGGATATTAGAAGCTTCGGTGCCAAATACACAACGGCGGATGATTTGATCCGCACAAGTTCGAAACAAGTAAGGGTCGTTCCAAAAGTAGAACTTGACATCACGAAAGAATTTTCGTTTTTCTTGAGTTGTCATACCCTTAACGATGAAGTTACCCGCATGGTAATTTGCAAAATCCGCAAACCATGGGGTAGAAGAATCAAGTTTGGAATTCACTAAACCAAGTGTCTCGAGCGGAAATGTTTCGGTGATTTCCTTAGGCTCGTAAACACTTTGGTGAGGATCTTCCAAACGAGAGAGATGATCGGCCGCTAGATTCTCGGCTCCTTTTTTGTCAACGATTTTGTGATCAAATTCTTGAAGGAGGAGAATCCAACGAAGTAATCTCGGCTTTGCATCTTGTTTAGCCATGAGATACTTGATAGCCGAATGGTCCGTATACACTATGCATTTCGTCAAGACGAGGTAAGGTCGGAATTTCTCAAATGCATACACTACGGCAAGGAACTCCTTTTCCGTTGTAGTGTATTTAAGTTGAGCCTCGGTCATCGTCTTGCTAGCATAGTGAATAGGCAAGAAGTGCTTTTCATGACGTTGCCCCAAAACGGCCCCAATAGCGTAATCACTTGCATCACACATAAGTTCAAAGGGGAGGTTCCAATTTGGAGCAACAAGAATGGGAGCTTCGGTAAGTTTCCTCTTAAGGATCTCAAAGGCTCGTACACAATCTTCGTCAAAGACAAAACGTGCCTCTTTTTCAAGAAGATGTGTAATGGGTCGAGAAATCTTCGAGAAATCCTTGATGAATCGTCGATAAAAGCCTGCGTGGCCTAGGAAACTCCTAACTCCCTTGACGGTTTTGGGATGAGGTAATTTGGCGATGACGTCTACCTTAGCTTGATCTACCTCAATCCCCGCTTTCGAGACCTTGTGCCCTAAGACGATTCCACTCTTAACCATAAAATGACACTTTTCCCAATTGAGCACAAGGTTGGTTTCCTCACAACGTTTTAGCATTCTCTCAAGGTTCGACAAACACGAAGTAAAGGAATCACCAAACACGGAAAAGTCATCCATGAAGACTTCCATCGTCTTCTCGATCATATCATGAAAAATAGCCATCATGCATCGTTGAAAAGTTCCCGGTGCATTGCAAAGTCCGAATGGCATTCTACGATAGGCAAACGTTCCATATGGACACGTAAACGTAGTTTTTTCTTGATCACGAGGATCGATGGGAATTTGGAAGTAACCGGAAAAACCATCTAAGAAGCAATAGAAATCGTTTCCCGCAAGACGCTCCAACATTTGGTCCATGAAGGGCAAGGGAAAATGGTCTTTTCGAGTGGCTTCATTCAACTTTCGATAGTCAATGCACACTCTCCATCCGGTCACGAGTCTTGTGGGAATCAACTCGTTGGCATCGTTTGGCACAACGGTCATCCCTCCCTTTTTAGGGACACAATGAATAGGGCTCACCCAAGGGCTATCGGAAATAGGGTAAATCATTCCCGCGTCAAGGAGTTTAAGGACCTCCTTTTTGATGACGTCGTGAATTTTGGGGTTCACCCTCCTTTGACTTTGGATTGTTGGCTTGAAATCCTCCTCCATTAAGATTTTGTGTGTACAAAATTTGGGATCAATTCCCTTAATGTCGGATAACTTCCACGCAATCGCCCCTTTGTGATCCTTAAGAACATCGACAAGTGCGGTTTTTTCATCATTCGAAAGTTCCTTCGCAATAATAACCGGCAACTTGTCGTTCTCCTCCAAATAGACATATTCGAGGTGAGGAGGTAAATCTTTCAACTCGAGGATAGGTGGTTCCTCAAGTGAAGATTTGGGCTCGATACTCATAACCTCCTCGGGTGGAGGAAATGGGAAATCGTTGAGAAAATCCTTGATAATCGAGAAGTCCTCATAGTTGTCGAGGTCTTCGTCACAAGTACGTGGAACATCGAATTCTTCCAACGTAAAACCACCACCTTCGAAAGGAGTGAAGGTTGGTGTCGAATTATCAAG
Organism: Glebionis coronaria; assembly: GCA_025667525.1. Classification (NCBI taxonomy): domain Eukaryota; kingdom Viridiplantae; phylum Streptophyta; class Magnoliopsida; order Asterales; family Asteraceae; genus Glebionis; species Glebionis coronaria. Next base: position 203,549,280 of record CM046878.1, on the reverse strand, counting down.
AATTGGATCTAACATAGTGGGATTGCCACTAGTTTCTTCATCACCAAAACCTAGAACTTCTTGTGAAAATTCCTCGCAAACCACGTCGATCATATCAACGAGGTTTATGGTTGCAACGGAATAAACATGAGAAATTTGAGAGTTTTGAGTTGCGTTTATAACAAGCTCCTCGTCGTTGAAACGTAAGGTGATCTTTCTAGCATGCACATCGATCAAAGCCATAGACGTATCTAAAAACGAACGACCTAAAATGAGAGGAACTTGAGGATCCGTGGGGATGTCAACAACAATGAAGTCTACGGGATAGTAGAACTTCCCCACTTTCACAAAAACGTCTTCCGCCAAACCACATGCAAGAATCGTGGAATGATCGGCCAACTCAATAGACATTCGTGAAGGAGTAAGATTAGGAAGATTGAGCGACTTGTAGATTGCAAGTGGCATCAAGTTAATGCTAGAACCAAGATCGGCCAAGGCGAAGCATTCTTCCATGTCTTGGATTGCACAAGGGATCAAAAATTTACCAGGATCACCGACTTTTTGAGGTATGCGATTAAGATAAACCGACGAACAACTAGACTTTTGGTGTAATTTTTCCTTGTTGTTCAACATTCTCTTAAAGTTAGCGGCAAATCGAGGCATCATGACCAAGGCATCGGCGAAACTCACATTAAAGTGCAAATCACGAAACATTTTCATAAAAAGCTCAAATTGATAGTTGTCGCGCTCTTGTCGTTTCTCCTTCCTAAGTCTCGATGGGTAAGGCAAGGGTGGTGTGGGTTGAGGCATAGGCATAGCCTTTGGAATCTCGGGTTCCAATGATGGTAATGGGTCAACCGTAAGTGTGGCATGAGCGGTACTTTGTGGTCTTGAAATATGCTCCTTTTCGACCACCACCTCGGGTTCTTCCTCAATTGCTTCCTCTGTAGGAGCAATTGGTTGAGGAATCGGCTCCTTAAGTGTCTTACCACTACGTGTGGTAATCACTTTCATCTCTCCCTTAGGGTTGGATATGGTGTTACTAGGAAGTCCACTTGACAACGGTTTACACATTATTGCCTCAAACATAGACGAGATTTTATCTTCAAAATTAGATTGCCTCAATACGGCTTCGGTTTGCCTTTTCTCGGCCTTAAGCATCTCTTGTTTAATCTCATGTTGCCCTTGTTCCATCTTTTGTTGGTTTTGTTGCAACCTAGTGACATTTCCTTCCATCTTGTTGGTGTGGATTTTAAGTTCATTAGCTAACTCATTTTTCAACTCTTTCTTCAAGTCGTTTTTGAACTCGGATCTTAGGCTAATTATTTCTCTTTGAATGTTATCAAACCTAGCATCATTACCACTAGCATATTCAACAAACTCACTTGGAAGATCTTTCAATGTTTGCAAACTTTTGTTGTTATTTTGAAAATCATTTTTGTTTGAAACTTGATTATTAGCCCCTTGATTCCCATAATTTCCCTTGTTGTAATTGTTCTTAAAACCAACTTGATTGTTGCGATAGTTGTTAGCATTTTGATTTGATCTAAAACCCGGTGGAGTCATTTGATTAGAGCGGGAAACTTGACCGTTTTGGTTGTAATTTCCCGTGGCCGCAAAGGCACTCGAAGTGTTACCACCGTTGGTAATGCACTCGGAGAAATCATGACCTCCACCACAATACATGCAAGAAACCTCAACCGCTTTAACCGTAGCGGGAGCACTTGGTTCACCAACTTTAAACTCAATCAAAAGTCCTTTCAACTTATCAAAAATCTTGTTTTCCAAGTTCGCCTCAATTTGGCAAGCATCGATGGTATTAGACAAAGAAGGTGAAGCCGAAGACGAAGCCTTACGAACACTAGACGTGCTACGAGGACTATACACCTTAGATCTATTTTCAATTATCACCAAAGCTTCCTCAACCGTTTTACACAAAAAATTACCACCCGCGGCGGCATTCAAATAATCCCTTTCATGATCATTAAGTCCATTGTAAAACGTGTCAATTTGATGCAAATCGGAAAAACCGTGATGAGGACATTCATGTAACATTTCCTTAAACCTATTCCAAGCCGTTGAAAAACTTTCATTAAATTCTTGTGAAAACTTTGAAATCTCGTTTTTCAAGTGCGTAGTCTTAGAGGGCGGAAAAAATTGGTTCACAAACTTAGACACGAGATCCTTCCATGTCAATATAGAATTGGGTGGCTCTTTCTCTAACCAAATTTTTGCGGGCCCCGCTAAGGAATACGGAAAAAGCATCATCTTAATCGAGTCGTTTGAAACATCCTTAAACTTGCAAGTAGCGGTAAGACGATTGAATTGGCGGATATGGTTGTGAGGATTGTCCTTCTCATCACCACGGAATTTGTTGTTTTGAATCATGGACAACAAACCCGTCTTAACCTCAAAATTCTCCGCAAGGATAGCGGGAATTACAATAGCCTCTCCATAACCCTCGGTGGGTGCTTGAAGTAACTCCATCATAGTTCGATTCGCCATGGTTGGTGCTTCTCTTACAATGGGTTCGTCAATAGGAGACTCCTCACTAGAATTGTTTGGAGTGATGGATTTGTTTTTTCGTTTACGAGCACGTCTTGCTTGATTTCGAGTTAGCATAAACGTCACGTACAACGAGGGGATGAGCAAAGAAGATTCTTTTTGGTGTTTTGTATTTTTTAATTTTTTTGTGGTTTTTGATTGTATTAACCTTTTTTGGAACTTGGTGAAATGTATTAAGTAGACAAAAAGTCCACAAATCTCCTCACTAATCAAATCTCTTGATTAACGAAGCCTCAAAGAATGAAAACGAACACGTGGAGTGAACGCCTTCGATGACTTTAGAACGATGGTGGAACACCAAATCGTTCAAGAGGGTTTAATCAAATTGAAACCAAGAAAATATATATGATACTTAGTAATACTTTGGGCGGCAAAACCCTCGATTCACTCTCACAATCAAATACTCACAAGCAAGCGGGGAAACGAGGCGGCGCGAAGCACTTAAGAGCCTTTTTCCTTAGGATATATTTTATAATATCCGCCTTATACCCACCTTATAGTTTGTATTTTCAAGATTAAGCTTCACGAAAGTATTTATCTATTTTTGCCTTTTTCTTTGGTTTGAGATTCGAATACAATGATTGGGTAATGACCTCCCAAGTCAAGGTTGTGATTGCTCACGTATTTGGAGTACTTGTGTATTTATTGTTCTACGTATACAATATAGTAATAATATTCACACAAAAACCGAAAAACGATAATACGTATTAGTAGAGTGCTACTAATACAAATACTAATTATGGTTAGTATAAAAACAACAATGCCAAATCAAAACACAACACGCCTCCCCGGCAGCGGCGCCAAAATGATGTTGAAGTTTTGTACACCCTTTAAGGAAAAGGATGCAATAAAAAGGGCAAGTGAGCACGACGATTTAGGAAAACCGTGTGTGAATGACCCAATTAAGTTCGTTCTCAAGGAGGCTAGTGTGTTATGTGTGTAATGACTTGGATTAATTTGTGATTATATTTGAGAAAAGAAAAATAGAAAAGGGATTAGAAAAGAATGACGGTTATGAAGACGGATTAAACTAAGTCTAAAAAGGCGTACACGTAAAGTCGTAAAAACCACCAAAATTAAAATTTAACCCTAAAAATTCCTAAAAATCACCAAAAATCCTTAATAATAATCTAAGAGTTTACAAAAAATCAAAACTTGCAAAAACCTTTTAATTAATTAGATAATGACTTTTTAATGCTAATTAAAGCCCTAAAAATCAAAATTAATTATTAAAAAGCCCTAAACAAGATTTTCAAGTTTGTAAACCTCAAAAATACTCTAATTGAGCTAAAAACTATTTTTCAAAATTTTAAAACCAATTTAAACTATTTTTAAATAATTAAAAACTCCTAAAATCAATTAAATCTTAAATTAATTATAACAAATAATTAAAAGACCTAAAAAATATTTGGAAAGTTGCAAAAATCCTAATTAAGTATTTAGAACCTAGGAAAAATATAAAAACCTAGAAAATCAGACTTTTAATTTTTAATAATAAAATAATATTAAAATAATATTAAAAATCCAAAAATTATAAAAAATTCTAAAAACTTGCAAACTAGCTTAATTTAACCTAAATAACTCAGAAATGAAAGTGAAATTACCTAAATACCCCTATTGGGCCTAGAAAATGGGCCAAACCCTAAACAGTCCCTTATTGGGCTTAATTAAGGCCCAATAAGAAAAAGTGCTCAAAATAAGCTCAAAAAGCACAGGTTGACTCAAAATTTGATTTTAAACAACTTTTTCCAAAGGCCCAAAAGCTGAAAATGTGAAATAAACTAACTTATAATAAGCAGCTTATTCTTAATGGGCTTTTTGGCCCATTAAGCTATAAGCTGATGCCATAAGCTAAAATTTAACACACAACCTTCTTTTGACCTAACAAAGACTTCTGTAAAAAGAAATTTCAAATAAGACCACTCAATAAGCCAGAAACAAGTCAACAACTTATTCACAAAACGACAAAATAGTCGTTTTTATGATCTAGACCACCTCAGAAGCTGATTCAAGTTGCAAAATGTTTCTTTTGACAAAACTAAGCTTAAAAACCAAAGAACTTTCAAATAAGCACACTCAATAAGCTGGAAAATCAAATAAGCTCTTATCTTAAAAGTCAAACAAGTTGGTTTTCTAGTGAAAAGTCAAAGTCAAGGTCTGATAAGCTCCAGTTCACTTAAATGGGTCAAATAATGAAAATCTATTACAAAAAATAAGTTGTTGCAAGTCAGAATAAGCTAGAATAGCTTATTGATAAGCTGATGATAAAATTGCACTAGCAGGGGCTAGTTTTGGATGTTGAGCAGTGGGAACTTTTCCCACTGCTTGACTATTTTGACTTGTTGTCTTTAGTGACTTTTTCTTGGATTCAGTTTTCACAAAGGCACCCAATTGATCTTTGGATCAAAAGGAGTCAATAACAAGCAAAATAACACAATCACAAATAGCCAATTGATACAGTTTAATCAATTTATCACCAGATATAGCACAGACATGAACAATGAGCAGTTTAGCATTCAAGAGCAATTTTAGCACAAATCATCCAACCAAATTCAACCAAATGCACACACAAGCTATAATAAACTCCAATAAGCAAGTCTAAACAGGTTTCATGCACTGGTTCAAAGAATTAAGCAAGATCCAAGCTATCAAAGTTACTGATGAACACTACACATGCAGGTTTCTACTTTTGCTGATGTATTTGACACACAAGCCAATTTCAACACCTCAAATCTTTCAAACAGGTTATGTTAACTTTGTTTAAACCACTTTTATCCCTAAGCATGCATACACACTAAGTGTTCCCAAAATCCTAGGTCTAAACAAGCAGAAACAAGGTCTTAATAGCAGATTGATCAATTCAAGTGTTCAAACCCAATAACTTGCAGCAAAACACTCTCAAACAAAGGTATATCAGATACAAAGCATAAACAACACTTTCCCTTAACACAAAATCAGATTACAAGCATAAATCAGTAGACCCAAACACCCCTTTAACTTTTTCAAATCAAGATTTTCAAAAGCAAAACAAGATTTCAGGCCAACCAAGCATCAATTAACACTCTAACAAGTCTAAATAACAGATTCAAGCAAGAACAAGTCACAAAATTCACAAGAACAACAGTTTCATACAAATATCACCAAAAATCACAATTTATGCAGATTTGGAGATTAAGTAAGCAAACCTCATGGATGTACATCCACACCCACGAATTTTGAGCTTATGTGCTAGCAAGAACAAGCACAAGCTTCCACAAAAGCCTGCTAAGATTCAACAAGGGTTAAGCACAATAACATGAAAAATCAGAAACTTGGAAAAATCTTGATTGATGCAAACTTGTTACCCCACACTTGATTATCCCCAAGTTATAAGCCTCACCACACCTTAACCAACTCAGTTAGGATGCTATGATCAGCCCTATAGCCCAAGAATTCCAAGATTGGAACAAGACTTAGCAAAATATCAAGAAAATGAGGAAAATATGCAAACTTGTGCACACTCCTCTTTTGAAAACAGGTTTTAAACTTCAAAAGCAGTAAACTAAGAACATAAACAACAGAATAAAGATGGCACTTGGTCTTTCTTCAAATCACTTAACTCAAATTCATATAACTGAAAAAGGATTTACAAGTGTTTGAACAAAGGAAAAACCAAAAGCAGTAGCAAATGAAATGAACTAGACCCTTTATATAGAGGGTGTACAAGGTCCTAGCAAGCTGCAAAATGTGTAAACCCTAATGCTAAAGTCCCAAAAATGCCCTTGAGGTCTTTGTCTTCATCTTGAATCATGTGACTTGTTTTTGGAGTTATGTAGGAGCTGGCAAGTGTAAAGTTGATCCAAGGGTGTGTATGAAGCTTAAAAAGTAAGCACAAGTCTCAAACGTTGGATTGCTGGTTGGTTTTTGTTTGGACGTGAGAAGTGGGGCAGGGGAAGGTTGGCATACTCACATGCATGAGAGTGATGGGAGTTTAGGAGTTGGGTTATGATTAGAGGGCCATTAATCATCATTCTGGAGGTTATTAGGGTTTAATTACAAGAATTTAAGAAACCCCTAATTTTATCAAGAACATGAAGAACACTTCTTTTGATCTGTTTTAATGTTTAAATGGTGTGTTAGGCGCCATAATCTTTATTTAAATAAAGATTAGTTAAAACGGGTGTGAGTGGGATGTGATGTGACAGCAGGGAGGGATTTGATTGGTGGAGAGAGTAAGTGGGGTGAGGTGGCACACGCTGGTTGGTCTAGGTAAGTTTAATGTCTGGACAACTTTAACCCCTCACTTCCTTTCTTCTTGTCATTTGCAAACAAAACTCTATCAGCGCCCCTTTAAGCCTTATCAACTTTGGACTTTTTACATTTTTGGCCCATAAACTTTTGTAACATGAATTCAGGGGTATTTCTTGCCATATTTGAATTCTTCAAGGGCTGGTTTGGTATTTTCTTCAAAGGTAATGGTCTTGACTTGTATGATTGTCATCTTGGAGGACTGAAATTGCCAAGTCTTGATAAATGAGGGACCATTTTTGCCAATTGTTGAAAGTTGAGGGTCCTTTTTGTAATTTTGGATTTTTCAAAGGACCAAACTTGTCATTTCTTGTACTTTGAAGGACTTCATGATATATTTGACTTTGTGGATGATATTGGTTGACAATTTAGCTTTGTTGAGGGGCTAAACTTGCCAATTCTTCAAAGTTAAGGGCCCTTTTGGTAATTTTGACAAACTTTAGGGACCAAACTTGTAATTATGAGGATACAAGGGTATAAAGTGTCAATTCTTCATAATTGGAGGACCCTTCTTCATAATTCTTCAAATCTTCAAGGGTTGATCTTGGGAAAGTCTTCACTAGGGCTTGGTTCATTGTGCGGCTTCGTTTCCCGTGTTCGTTTTTGCATGATTCTTGTGATCTTTTGTCATTATCTCAATATCCGTACCTAAAATACACAAGCAACAAACACAAGCATATATTTGGGTATTTTGATGATATTTAATGCATTTTAAGCCCTATTTGGAAGATGAGACTATGTATAAAAGCAGTCTCATCAAAAACCCTCGATTAGCTCTCAATCTCAAAATACTCACAAGCAAGCGGGGAAACGAGGCGACGCGAAGCCCTTAAGAGCCTTTTTCCTTAGGGTATATTTTATAATACTCGCCTTATACCCACCTTATAGTTTGTATTTTTTAAAATCGAGCTTCACGAAAGTATTTATCTATTTTTTGCCTTTTTATTTTGGTTTGAGATTTGAATACAATGATTGGGTAATGACCTCCCAAGTCAAGGTTGTGTTTTCACACTTTTGGAGTACTTGTGAATTTATTGTTCTACGTATACAATATAGTAATAACATTCACACAAAAAACGAAAAACCGATAATACGTATTAGTAGAGTGCCACTAATACAAATACTATTTATGGTTAGTATATAAAAACAACAATTTTCAAATCAAAACACAACACACCTCCCCGGAAGCAGCGCCAAAAAATGATGTAGTGATTTTACTACCCTTTAGGAAAAGGGCGTAAAAGCGGCAAGTATTAAGTGTTCGTTTAGGAAAACGAAATCACTTATGACCCTTTGTGTGGGATCGTTCTCAAGGAGGCTTGGTGTGTGTGTTAAGAGATGATTAATTTGTGATTATATTGATGAGAAAAGAGAAAGAAAAAGACGAATTATGCTAAAAATTACCCTACGACGTAAAAAACGTAAAATCGTAAAATTTGACGAAAAATGGAAGTGTCCTAAAAATTACCAAAAAATTACCTAAAATCAAGAAAAATGTAACTAAGACAAAAATGCAAACAAAAGTTTCCAAAACCTTTCTAATAATTTTATATTAATTTTTAAAGTTAGTTAAAAACCCTAAAATTAAAATCAAAAATAAGTTAATTTGAAAACTTTAATGGATGTAAACCTCAAATTACTTATTTAAAACCTAAAAATGATTTTTCCAAAATTTTAAAATACTTTTTTTCTATTTTTTAATTACTTTCTAAAAATAAAACTAAAAATAATCATAAAAAATTAATTATAAACGTGAAAAATAGAATTTTTAACCCAAAAGTCCTAAATCTATCCAAGTACAAATGAAAATTGAAAGACAGTGAAAACCCTTACTAAATAAGCTGAAATTAGCTTATTTACAAGCTGATTAAATAAATAAGCCCAAAAAACAAACACCTTAAATATTAAACAACACAAAGGTTAACCAGTCAAAGACCCTAGGGCAACTGGTTAACGCGTTTGTGTGTGAGAGGAGTGGCGCAGGTTCGAGTCCTGGCCACGTCCTTTTTGATAAAACCTTTTTTTTACTTTTCTTTTTATAAAAACTAAACCTGGTGATATTCTAACTTCAAAAACACAAACAGAACCAAAAATAAGCAAGATTAAGGCTAACTAGAATAAAAAAACGTGACTGAAAAATGAGATAAAGCTACAGTAACAATAAAACCCCAATCCTTCGTTGTCCGATATATAAACAGGCAAGGGTCGTTCTCTGATGGACAAGAGAAGTGATTTTGCTAATGGAGCCTGGTTTGGCTTGTTCTTGTTGGTTTGATGGATATTTTTGGCAAATAGGGCACTCCACAACCAGTTGGGTTGTGGGGAGTCACAATGAAAAATAAATACACAATAACAACACAAGAATCACACCAAGAAGCACCAAAATCAGTCACTGATGTGAACTGGTGGTTTGAGGGTGTGTATGCTGGTCTGTTTGACCACTTGGGTTAATTTTGGTTGGCTAAAATTTGCCCAATACACCACCACAGCACAATTAAACACTCAATAGCCCTAATTAAACAGATATTCAAACAAGTTACAAAGATTTGGACTAATATCTTGCAAAATAAAAGCTTAAACATGCAGCTGATTAGTCTAGACAAGTTTTACCATTTTTGAACATGCAAAACTTTTTTATCCTACAATAATTGAAAACAAATAACAAATACCAATAAACCAACTATGAGGAAGATGTTTAACTGATTTTAATCAACCTTGTGTCACTCAAAGCATGTTTAAATCTTCAAACCAAACACCCCTTATAATCAGTTAACTAAAGTTTAAATAACCAACTCCTATCAAATCTATTCCTAACTGATTTTAATCAACCTAAACCAGCATAAACAACCTAAATGAACATAAACCAAGCCCTAAACCAGCATGTTAACAATTAATACACAAAATCATATCACCACATGAAACTCACATAAAATGCTCAAAAAACTAAAAAGAGGTTCAAGCCTTTTTACCTAAAGCTGATGCCTTCTATTTATGGTTTTGAGAGCTTATGGGAGCTTATGAAGTGTAGAGAATGCCTGCTGGTGGAATCCAATAAGGACCCAAGGCCAAATATATCTTCAAAACAGGAAAGAAATAGATCAATGATGAGATCTTGTTGCTTCCTTGTTACCCTGCACAACACCACAAGACCAAGAACACCTTCAAACTTATATAAGCTGATGCTCATAAGCTTGTATCAACAGCTTATGAGCAGGCTTATATAAGTAGTAAGTTGAGAGTAAAAAAAAATGTAACCAACATCTTTTGAGAAAAATTTGAAACCATAAAACTTTCTGAAAAATGAAACCCTTTTTAAACCTAAGATTAAACCAACAAAACCACTTAGATTAACAACTAAAACTCACCAAACCAATATTAAGCATCCACTTTCACTTCCTCCTTATATTGGTTTTAAATTTTAGTAAAAATCTAAGAAAAAAAACGTTTTCCTTTTGTCCTATTTTTCCACTTAAACCTTAATACCAAAGAAGCACCTCCTTCTAACACAACCTAAACAAGAAATCCTACCCAGGATTCTTAGAAAACCAGTCACTTTTAACCAATATTCCTTGAAAAGAAACTATTGATCACAAAAGGACTAAACAAATCAGATTTTTAGAACTCAGCTTTTTTACACAAGTCAATACCATTTTTAAATAACTGAAAAGGAATTAAATTTTCACCAAAAAATACCAACTTTCATTAAGTAAAACAAGTTACAAGGACTTCGTAAAAAAACTGGAACAAATGATAAATGGTCACATGTCGACTCATTTATACAAGCTAGCTGAAAATTCTAGAAGACAAATAAAATAATATAAAAGGTATACAACCCTAAACCCTAATCTTGCGGAAAGTACAGTTTTGCCCTTTGACTGCATTTGAATCTTGGTCAATTGTGGTATCTTGTGAATTAAGAGTGACATGCCAGCTTGTAAGAGGATCATGAGCGTTCAAGTTAATATTTGGGACCAAGGAATGGCATCCAACCATTGGTTTGGTCGGGTTTTGGAATAAAGGGGACAAAGACGTGAGCAGGGGAGGGTCCCAGGGCTCACATGGGTGTGTTGGGATCACGGTTTTGGTGTGGGATGGGTTTAGTATGTGGTTAATTAACAATCTGGAAAAGGATAAACAAAAACCCTTTGTTTTTGTTGTGGTTGAACCTGGGATGTTTTAGGGTTTATGGGTTAATTAAGAGAAGTTGAATTCGTTTTTGGGGGAGGTTAAGATTTAAAAAAGTGTCTGGTGGGAAAGTTTAAAAAATTGATTTAAGTAATCAGTTTATTAAAGGTGGGGAGTGACGTGGAAGGTGGGGTGTTGGTGATTGGTTGAAGGGTGGAAGTGGGGTGACGTGGAGATGGGTGATAGGTGGTGGTTAGTTTGGATGTTTCACCCAAATGGCCCCCTGCTTTCTTTCTTCTTGCCAAATAAACTTTAACAACCCAAAGATCATATTTCCTTTGTTACCAAGTTTTTGTTTTCACGTTTTGGCCACAAGACTTTTTTCAAAACCATTCCAAGGGTATATTATGCTATATAAGCATTCTTCAAGGACCAATCTTGTACAATCTTGACAATTTAGGGACCCAAATGTAATATGTGAGTTTTACAAGGGTTTAAAATGTCAAGTCTTCAAAAGATGACGGATCAATCTTGTCAAATCTTCAAACTTCAAGGACTTTAAAGGAAATTCATGATTCGGGTCCGGTTCTTTGTGCGGCTTCGTTTCCCGTGTTCGTTTTTGCATGTTCCTTGTGATCTTTTGTCATTTCCTCAATGTCCGTACCTAAAAATACACAAGTAACAAACACAAGCATATATTTGGCATTTTTGATGATATTTTATACATTTAAAGCCCGTTTTGGACGATGAGACTATGTATAAAAGTAGTCTCATCAGTCTCTTGCCTACCCAAGAACACTATGAAGTCAATTATCAAATGAAACTGTGCTAAGGAGATGTGGACCGAGTTAGTTCTAGGGTATGATGGTCCAGAGGAAACAAAAGAAACCAAAATCCAAGCGCTTAGACTTAAGTTTAACGCCTTTAAAGCTTTGGAAACAGAAACTGTTGCTCAAACTTATACTAGGCTTATGATTTTGCTGAATGATCTGGGAAACAATAGAGTTGTTCTACCTAAGGCTGAGGTTAATGCTACATTTGTCAATAGTTTACCTAGAAAATGGCTTAGCCTAAACCAGACCTTAAGAGCAAATAATGCTATTAAAAATGATACTTTGGCCTTTGGTAGATATAACTATGAGGAAGGGCTAACTGACTCCATTTACAAATCTGAGACTGACAGGTTTACCACCAATATCACTGGTTCAAAAGCTCTTGTTGCTAACCATTCTTTTCAGGACAACGACTCTGACATAGAAGAGGATACCAAAAGCAGTCAAGAATTTCTTAATGAATTGCATGTTTAGTTCCATGACAGAGCTCTTCTAGCTGACCAAAAGAGGTACTACAAGAGATCAGGTAGAGTTGGAGCTGCCAAGGTTGATAAATCCAAGGTGTCATGCTACACTTGTGGAAAGATTGGTCACTTTCAGAAAGATTGCTGGTCAAACAAGACATCCTCTCCAAGCTTTCCATCTTCCAGCAACAACCACAACAGCAAAAAGAAGTCTCTACCTCACCTTTCAAGCAAACTTCCTACTCCAACTCAGAGGGAAAGAAGGACTACAAAGTGAAGTACAAAGCCTTGAAAGCTGAGCTGATGAAACTAAACCAAAAGGCTGAAGATGCAGCTAAGAAAAAGGACAATAAGAAGACTAAAAAAGGTCTTATTGCTGCTTCATTTGACTGGGATGATGAACCTATCACATCTGAGGATGAAGGAACCACTACTGTCAAAGCTTTCATGGCAGTCGCTGATGAAGAACCTACTGTGGGAAAGAGTGAAGCAAGATCTGGTCAATGGGTGGACATCACCATGAAAAAGGTACAAAGATTGCTTTCTATGCCTGAAGGTCCTGATATAGACCATGTCAGTGACTATACCTTAGTTGACCTCCACTTTGTGGAAGAGCAAAGAAAAAACCTGTTAAACAAGTTTCATATTCTTAAAACAGAGTTAAATCTTTGTCAATCTGAGTTAACTAATCTCAAACCTTTTGTGAATCATGCAAATCAACTTCAAAATGAAGTAAGCAAACTGTCCATTGAAAATGAGTCTTTAATTGATGAGAACACTGAACTCAGAAGAACCATTGAAAAATGGAATTTGGCTCAATCCATAGTGGAAGAAATAGTTGCTGAATCCATACCAGGTGATGTGGTTCAGGCTATTAGGGGGAAAGGTAGGTTCAAAAATCATATACATGTACCCAATGTTAAATTTGTCCCTTCATATGTTTCTTATCCATCTTCCACCTCTGTGGATGAGAAGGAATCTAACAAGAAATCAGAGTCACCAGCTCCCCAAGACTCGTTGGTGCTAACCCATCTGATTCCTTGCTTGGCCCAAAACCTCCAACCAAAACCACTGGGAATTCAATTCTCAAAGTCGCTGATAAAGCGCACAAAAAGGTTTTTGTGGCCAAGGACTCCACCAACCCCACTCCTCCCCCTAAAGAGCTTTCACCCACCAAGCAACTTCTCCTCACCTTGATAGAAGAAGTAAAGGGGTTGAAAGAACATATCAACCCCAGAGTCAACAGTCCATCTGTTAACTCTCTTGGTGAAGGATCAAGTAGCTCTAAGGGGAGAGCTTTATTCAGACCTTGCAAACATTGCGGTTTCAAAAATCATTCCTTTGAGGACTGCACCAAGAAACCAAAATGTATCACATGTGAGTCTACTGAACACACCTCCAGAGAGCATGAGGAGACTATTGTTGTTCAAAGAACAAGAACTCAATTAAGGTCTAAAACTCCTCACAGGCCCTCTAGGAGACCTGAGCCCAAACCCAGAGATAATTCTCAGGGTTACAGACCAAATCCCCCATGCAAGTACTGCGGCTTCTTTGACCATCACTCTGATGAGTGTGAGCATTATCCCGGATATGACATCTGTGGAGGTATGCGTCATGAACCCAGAGACTGCAACCAAAGAGGGGGAGAAAGGAACCAGAGAAGACCCAATGTCGCTGGTCAGCGACAACATGGACCCACTGGAAAGTGGGTTCATCATTGAAACTAATCTGGATCTGTTATATCTATGCAGGCATACTTGAAGAAATCTGTTTGGTATCTAGATAGTGAGTGCTCCATACACATGACAAGGGTTAAACAATATCTGCATAGATATAAGAAGGAGTATGGTCTAAAAGTAGTCTTTGGAGATGACTCCTCAGGGGCTATTGAGGGTTATGGCTCAGTGGATTTCAATGGTATAACCTTCACAAGGGTCGCTTATGTAAATGGACTAAAGCACAACTTAATCAACATTAGTCAACTCTACGATGCTGGTTTCAAAGTTCTGTTCACCAAGACCCAAGGAACAATCTTTAATCAGAATGATGATGTTGTTCTTATTGCGCCCAGAAGAAGGGATGTGTATGTCATTGACATAACATCATGTCCAGAAGGGAATAACACATGTCTCTTTTCCAAAGCATCTGATAGTGAAAATTGGCTATGGCATAAGAGACTCTCCCACCTGAACTTCAAGAACATCAACAAACTGGCCAAGAATGATTTAGTGGATGGGCTTCCCTCTCTGACCTTCACCAAAGACAGACCCTGCTCAGCCTACGAGAAGGGGAAGCACCACAGAGCCTCATTTAAAACAAAGCAATCATTCTCCATAAATAAGTGCCTTCATCTTCTTCACATGGACTTACTTGGGCCAATAAAACCACAATCCCTTAATCACAACAAATATACACTAGTCATTGTAGATGAATTATCTAGATTTACATGGGTATTCTTTCTCAAAAGAAAGAGTGATGCAGCTGAAAGAATAATGACGTTCATCAAAGAAATAGAGAACTTCAATGACTGCAGAGTTAAGGCTGTCAGAAGTGATAATGGCACTGAATTCAAGAACCATGCCATGGAAGCCTTTTGTGATGAAAAGGGAATATCACAGAACTTTTCAAACCCAGGCACCCCTGAACAAAATGGTGTCGCTGAAAGAAGAAACAGAACTCTCATAGAGGGTGCTAGAACTATGCTCAGCGAATCAAGGCTTACAAAACAATTTTGGGGTGAAGCTGTGAACACAGCTTGTTACACATAAAACATATCTATTATTGTGAAGAGACACGACAAGACCGCTTATGAAGTGTATAGGAAGAGAGCCCCTGATGTAAGCTACTTCCATGTCTTTGGTTGCCTTGTTTTCATTCACAACTACAAAGATCATCTGGGTAAATTTGATGAAAAGTCAGATGATGGATTCTTTTTTGGTTACTCTACCACCTCCATAGCCTATAGAGTATTCAATATTCGTAGGCAGGAACTTGAAGAATCCATTCACGTTACCTTTAATGAAGCAGATGTTGTCATTACTCACACCAACCCAGAAGAATGTGACATTGATTTCAATGAAGTCAAATCATATCCAAAGGATGATTTCTCAAATCCCAAGGAATCACCTCAGGCATGTCACAAGGACTTTCCATATGTTCATGCATT
Source organism: Glebionis coronaria (assembly GCA_025667525.1). Lineage (NCBI taxonomy): Eukaryota > Viridiplantae > Streptophyta > Magnoliopsida > Asterales > Asteraceae > Glebionis > Glebionis coronaria. Next base: position 203,533,861 of record CM046878.1, on the reverse strand, counting down.
TGATCCTCACTCAATCTCTGACATCACTCCAGAGGTTGCAGTTGCTGAACCTATCACTCCGCCCATAGAAGTGAATGCTGATCTTACCGAACCAATCTCTCACTCAGATGAAGAGATTATGGATAAAGAAATAACATGTGAAGATCCTCCATCATTCATTGAACCTGTTGTGACTCTTGAACCCACATAGACTCCTGCTCCTCAATCCAAATGGAGTAGGAACCAACATATTCTTCTGGTGAATATTCTTGGTGAACCCTCTGAGGGAGTCACCACTAGAGGCAAGTTAAGATCTCTAGAAACCGCCTCAGCGAATGAATGCCTTTTCGTTTATTTCCTCTCTGAAGATGAACCTAAGAATGTGGTTGTTGCGCTTCTAGATGAAGGGTTGGTTGTTGCCATGCGATATGAGTTGAATCAGATCAAGAGGAACAAGGTGTGGACTCTGGTAAAAGCTCCAGCTGGAAAACAAGTAGTTGGAACTAAGTGGGTCTATAGAAACAAGAGGGATGAAGCTGGCATGATTTTTAAAAACAAGGCTAGGCTTGTGGTGCTGGGGTACAATCAATCTGAGGGTATTGACTATGATGAAACGTTTGCACCAGTAGCCAGATTGGAAGCTATCAGAATCTTCCTAGCCTTTGCAGCTTATATGGGGTTCACTGTATACCAGATGGATATGAAGAGTGCTTTTCTTAATGGTAAGCTTGCAGAGGAAGTATATGTCTATCAGCCCCCTGAGTTCGAAAGCAGTGAGTATCCTGCCAAAGCACTCTACGGGCTGAAACAAGCGCCTAGAGCCTGGTATGAAACTCTATCAAAATTCTTACTTGAAAATAAATTTGTCAAAGGTACCATTGATCAAACCCTGTTCACTTATACGTCCAAGGGTGATGTCATTTTAGTACAGATTTATGTGGATGATATAATTTTTGGTTCAACAATATTACCTTGAGCAAACAGTTTGCTAAACTTATGACCAAAAAGTATGAAATGAGCATGATGGGGAAATTAACTTTTTTCTTGGGTTTTCAAATCAAACAAAATTCAAAAGGAATTTCTATTTGTCAAGAAAAATATTTTAAGGATCTGCTCAAGAAGTATGATCTGTCTGATTGTGCATCAATGAAATGCCCCATGCTTCATCCCAACAACTTAGGAGCTGATGACTCAGGGGTCTCTGTTAATGAGACCTTATACAGAGGCATGACTGGGTCACTAATGTACCTCACAACAAGCATATCAGACATACAATTTGCCACATGTCTCTGTGCTAGGTACCAAGCTAACCCCAAGGAATCCTACCTTGTAGCTGTCAAAAGAATTTTCAGGTATTTAAAAGGATCTCCCACACTAGGTCTCTGGTATCCAAATGGATTAGGCTTCGACCTCAAAGCCTACTCTGACTCAGACTATGCTGGATGTTGCCTTGATAGAAAGATCACCTCTAGGAGTTGTCAAATACTTGAAGGAAAGTTGGTATGCTGGAGTGCAAAGAAGCAAAACTCAGTGGCCATGTCATCAGCTGAAGCTGAATATGTAGCTGCCGCTGGTTGCTGTGCTCAAGTTCTCTGGATGAAAAGTCAGTTGGATGATTATGGGATCAATTATGAAAAGGTTCCCATATTCTGTGATAACACAAGTGCTATAGTCATCTCTAATAATCCGGTACTTCATTCCAGAACTAAGCATATTGACATCAAGTATCACTTTATCAGAGACCATATTTTAAAAGGTGATATTGAGCTTTATTTTATACCCACTGAATACCAGCTCGCTGATATTTTCACCAAGCCTCTGGCTGAGCCAAGTTTTACTAGGCTGGTTGCTGAGCTGGGTATGCTCAATATTGGTAAACAAATCTGATAAGTGATCTCTGTCTCTGAGCATTTAAGGGAATTGAATGTAACGAGGAATTTACATTCCAATAGGAGTTAATATATTCCCTTATTTAATTCAAATGATTGTCCTTCAATGTCAACAACTTTCCTACTTTCCAAGGGGACAAAAAAATCACATGAAGGGTCAAGGGGTCCCACTTTTCCTAAAAGGTAAACATTTGCATATAATGCTTTACTTGTAAAACGGCAAAACCTTTTATCAAAACCCTTGACTCATTTTTCTATCACATTACTCATTATTTTCACACACACATATTATTCATCTTCTTCAAATCCTCCATTTCTTCCTTCAAACAACAATGGCGTCTTCATCAACAAAGACCTCGTTCACCGTATTGGCCGCCTCGAATGTAGACTTTGGGATAAACGATGGGAAGATCGCGCTTAACAACTGTGTAGCTCTCTTGGAACATAACAATTTCTACCATACTTTGTTATCCTTCCTCAAGAACTCCACCATTAACGAAGCCATAACTAGGGAACCCTCCACATGCTACCATCAATACTTGATGGAGTTCTGATACAACGCTGAAGTTGATCAAACCTCTTCACACATCACCTTCAACCTTTCTACACATCCACAACCTCTCACCTTCGATTTCCACACCTTTCCCAAAGTCATTGGACTTCCTGTCAATGAAGGCATGTCCGCTGTGCCAGCCAGCACCACAATGAAGAAGGCTTTGGATACCCTTCGTCCTCATGATGACGATGAAAAAGCCTTCACCTCCCAAGGCTTCCAGAACAAATCACTGATCAAGGTGTATTACTTCTCACCCATATGGAGGACGCTGATGCTTTACATAGTGAAATGTTTGGGAGGAAACCAGGGGTCGCATGATCAGCTAAATGGTGCTCAGCAAGCAATTGCTTACAACTTGATTTGGGGGCAGGATATAAGGATCGCCCACATACTTTACACCGACCTCGTTGCAAAGCTGGAAAACAAAGGGAAGAAGCATCGACTGGCCACCATCTGCTACACAAGATATCTTTCTCTCTCTCATTATAGAGGATATGCTTGGTAAAACCTACACCAATGATGAACTTCACTCCTTCTCTCCCTATCGCATCACACCAGCCTCACTGAAGACTCCCTTAGAGGATGAAGTGCCTCTCAGCAGGCATATGATGAAGGTTGCTGGGTTACTCGCTGATAATGGAGAGCCCTTGATCCCTCACAATAAGGTGAATGCTGAAAGACAAACTGACAAGTCTTTGTCCAAGACCTATGTGCAGTATACTTCTCAGCCCAAGGCGCTCAAGGAAAAGAAGAAGAAGAGGAAAGACATCCCCCTTTCCTCTGAAACCCCTTTTGTTAATCCTTGTCAGCAGAGACGACTAAGAACCCTCTCCACGCTGATATCTCTCAGGTATTAGTTCGCCATTTTTTTCTTCTTGGAGGATCACATGTAATCACTCTCAAATTTCTATAGGAGAGAGTGATGAAGTTTTAGGGTTTGCCTCAACCCATAGAGTGTCTGTGTCAGCACCTAGATCTCTTAGGATTATCTGTACACTTTGTCTTGACACAAGGATATGATTTATTTGTGCTCTTAACTCACCCTGATGATCCTTCACCCTCTGGACTGTGCTCTTGTCCATAACAACTTGAGCATGCTATAGGTCCCGACCCAGAGTCTTTGCACCTCACGTGGTCTTTGGGACCCCTCATATGAAAAAGAGTCCCAAAGAATTTGTTCTTTTGGTGGGACTGAATAATCACCATCAGTCTTCCTAGGGGCAGCGATAAAAGGCGACCTTTAACTTCCACTGCTTCACAATTAAAAGAGTCCCAAGGAGCAATCATTCAGGGGGAGCTGGATAATCACACCCGGCTATCCTAGGGGCAGCGAACGGCGACCATTCACCACATAGTTTTCACCATCAAAAGAGTCGCAAGGAGAAATCCTTCAGGGGGAGCTGGATAATCACACCCAGCTATCCTAGGGGCAGCGAAAGGCGACCCTTCAACATATCTGTTTCACACTAAAAGAGTCCCAAGGAGAAATCCTTAGGGGGGCCTGGATAATCACACCTAGCTTTCCTAGGGACAGTGAATGGCGATCTATAACTTCATATTTATTTCACACTGGTTACTAACATATGTCATAACAGGCTTATAATCTTCATGAAGAACAATAGAATGATGAGGCTTATTCCATTGCTGGGGACGATAATGCTGAAGCCTCCCACATTGATCTGGATTCCATGTCAGAGATTGACTCTATGCCAGAAGATGAGGTCTTTATCATTGAAGATGACCTTACCATTTCAGACTATGCTGATATGGATGCTGATGATGACCAAGTCACATCTAAATTGAAGCCCATTCCCTTCCTATCTATGGAAAATGTTCAGGAACTAGCTGCCAAGCAGCTATGGGACCAGAGGCTCTGTACACCAACCCCAGTTCCCTTCCCAACTTTGCCAAATGTCATGGAACTGGGGGCAATGAAACACTTAGAGCATTTGCAACACCTCAAGCCTATCCAAGTTCCTAGAATGAAAGATGTTCAAAAACTAGCCGCTGAGGAACTCTGGGTTAAGAGGGGAGACATCAGTATCACCAAGCCTAAAGTCACAAATGATGTCATCCTCTCTGAAATACAAACACTCACTCATGCTGCTGAGGAACTCACCACAACCCTAGAGACTTCACTAACCTCATCTGTGGAATCCTCTATGACTGCACTGCTTCCGCAACTACTGGGAAATGCCTTGAAAACTCAACTCCCAGCAGTTCTAAACCAGAGTCTCCAGCAATACATGCCATCAGTCCTCACAACAGTTGTCAAAGCTAATGTTGCTGCTATTGCCAAGGCATCTGAGCCTTCCAGGCAACTTCTTCAGGAGCTATTACAAGAGGAACTTAAAGAAATATGTCTATTTGTCCATCAAGAATTTGTTAAGTTCCTCAAACCGGGATCAGGCATCGCTTCTACTGGCGCTATGCCTGAGGGGGAGAATTCAGCTACCTCTACCTCTGAAGAAGAAGAAGATATTGCTCCACCTAAGGGGGAGCAATCACTTAAACAACCAGCACCCTCAATAGAGATCCTAACACCAAAACCCATCAGACCCTTCAACCCCATCACTGAGGTGGAACAGGACAAGGGAAAAGGTATTGCCACTGAGGTGCCTGAAACAACCCTGTACTCCCTCCAAGAAGAAGGTGGATCCACAGCCAGATACTCTGACTTGAACAAATTTAAAAGTGCTGATGAACCACTACTAACCCCAGAGTAGGTAAAGGCTCAAACCTTGGAACAAAAGAGGTTGGCTAACATTAGAGCTACTGAAATCAAGAGCAAAGAAGCTATGAACAAAGTACTCTCTCCAGCTATAAAGGAAGCTCAGCTAAATAAGCTCAAAGAAACTAAAGTCAAAAGGAGCAACCTTCAAAAGGAATATGAGAGAATAGTGGATCAAAGAGCAGAGCCCGGTCAAATCACCAAGTACACTTGTTACACTGACAAAAACAAAAGAGTAGTGATGACCTTATACAGAGAAAATCAAATAACCAACTACAAAGTCTTCAGTAACTTTAAACTTAGAGATCTGGGCCTCTCTGAGTGGTTAGAAATGTTATCTCTTGCCCAAAAGAAGACTGGGCTTGGTGTTGCCCAAATGATGAAAAACATTCAAGCAAAGGTTAATTGGGTAAGATACACTGTTAAGAAGCTGAAGCTACCTCTGCCTCCTCAACTATCACAACAACAATCAACTCAAGGACAAAGAAAAAAGAAAACTCTAATGGGGCCTCTGGTAGAGAAACTAGTCACTGAAAATGTTGCGGTAGATGGAATGTACAGAAACCTTGTACTTCCCAAGGAGATTTCTAAGCCAGTGGGTGGACAAGTATACTCAGAACCAGAGACAGGAATGGTCTTTATGAATGGTAATTGTGAGTATTGCTTTCAAAGGATGAATGAACTTCATCTGGCCTCAACTATCCCACTCATCAGACTCAAACAGGGCATCCTAAGGAACTTTAAATTAGCCGATGACTTTGAGTTTGAAGTTGAGTTGATCATCAACTCCAGGAGTGATAAAGTTGAAGCTCAGAGAATTTGTGACCAAGGCCTCGATCGTTGAAGAACCATTTGTTTTGTTTTATTTTACACCACTGGGTGTCTTTGTAATAGACTAGGTTCTTTATGTTTAATAAAACTCCGAGGTATGTTTGTTAAAGTTATGTGTAAGAAGAAGCTGTGTACTCACTTGCAATAATTCTAGACTTAGTATAATTTATAAACAAATAGGGGGAGATTGATGGGCCAATGAAAGTTTCAACTATGGCCCAGTCTAGATTTGTTTAAATTAGACTAAGTGTTACTGATCACTGAGAGGACCAGCGATAGAGACCAGACCAGCGAAAGGCAAAGCCTCAGCTGACACACTAGAAACATTCAAGTCAAAGACAACGTCAGAGAATTCGAAGACCATCTGAAGTCATACTTACCAACGATTATGAATAGCTGAGATGTAGAAGGAATGTGTTGGTGTTCAAGGATCTCTGAGTTGACAATACTCACAGATCACTTAAGAACCCTAGAAGTCTGATACAAGCAAAGCTTGTCCAATCCTTTATAGTTTAGGCGGGAGAATCTACAAAGTGTTTTGAGTGGGACAAAACAAGAGATTCAAGATAAATCCTAGTATGACCTAGTGGGAAAAAAGGTGAACAGTTGGCAGAACTCACCTAATGTTGTTTAAAGGTATGTCTCAATTTGGACATGCATTTAATACGTTGTACTCTTCCATTCAGAAGATGACACGTATCAACTACTCCTACTAAGGAAGCAACCTCGTACCACTATAAATAGGAGTGAGAAAGAAGAATTAAGGCAACCCTTGTGCTTGGATAAATAATCTAAGTTATTTCTCTCTTTGGAACCACTGAGCCCTCAGCTGTCTACCAGCGTCTCATAGGTTCCCTTGTAAACTTGAGTCTTGAATCAAGTTACTTGTTCTAGGGTTCAGTTCTTATTGTCATTCAACGGGTGTATTCATAGCACTTTGTAATACTTTGTTTATAATAGTTAATAAAGCATTACGCGTTTGAAAAGTATTTCGTTGTGTTTTTGTGTTTATACGAGTTATAGTTTCGACAATTGTTATATTAAGGGACTTTCATACTATGTTATATATCCGTTCACTAGGCGTTTTGCTCAACCGTTTCCTTTCCATGTTCCCAAACGGAAGGTACTCAGGGACGCACTTAGGACCTTGAGAGTATGTGTATCTAGATGGACGCTATCCAGCCTCCTTTACCTTATGCATTTTCATACATTATTTCTTTTGGACATTGTTTAGTCCTTTCCTTTCATTAATTATATTCATGTGTGTGAGCTTATGTTGGACTACCGATGTTTGTTTCCGATATTTCCTTTTATGGCCATTTAATGTTTTAGACATTTACCTTGCATGCTTTGATGACACGCAATAATTATCATGTGATATTCTGTTTATCAAAATGGGGTGTTACACCTTTTGTCTTGGAGGATATCGTATGAAGATACATCTATTTCCTTTAGGCTCAAATTTATCTTTGTGAGGCTTAGTCACAACAACATAACACAAACAACCTATGGTTCTAAGATTCTCATACGTAGGAACATGCTTATGTAGAACTTTATAAGGACTCTTCCAATCTAATATTTTCATAGGCATCTTACTGATCAAGTAAGTGGTAGCAAGAATGCAATCTCCCCAAAACTTATTTGGCAAATTAACATGCAACTTAAGTGCTCTTGCCTAGCAAGTGTCGGTGTTTCCTTTCTACCACTCCATTTTGTTGAAGGGTATATACCATAGATTTTTGGAGTATTATTCCCAAAGAACTAAAAAGAGCCAAACATGCTTTATTGACTATTTTTGTTCCATTATCAGACGGTACAAACTTAGGCCTAGCATTATAATGATTCCTAATATATGATAAAAAGGAAAACAAAATATCATGAATTTGATCCTTTGTGTGAACTAAATATGTCCAAGTGCATCTATCATTCACAATTGTAAGAAAGTAACGAGCACCATTAAGGGCAGAAACCTTATAAGGACCCCAAAGATCAACATGGACAAGTTCTAAAGGAACCTTAGACCTTGTTTGGCTTAAAGGAAAAGGAAGTCTATGATGTTTTGCAAGCAAACATGTATCACAAAAAATGAGATACATTGACATTTTTACAATCATGAACACGAATCAACTTTGACACAGAAGTATGTCCAAGTCTAGAATGAAACAAATCATCTAATACATTGTTGCCTATCGGCTGAACAACTTTATTGACAAAAGCAGACAAAACCGGAAATGAATCAGGTGAGGCTATTGGTGAAGAAGGTTTGCAAATGTAGAGATTGTGGAACCCCTCTCCATCAGCTAGAACTTGTCTAGTAGAAGGGTCCTGGAACACAAACCAAGTAGGGAAGAAAATGGCTATAAGTTGCTGCGTATTAAGCAATTTTCTGACAGACAAAAGATTGACTTTAGAGTCAGGCACATAAAAGACATCGGTTAAAGTAAGCTTATCATTTATTCTAATTTTTACCACTTTAGTCACCCACTTGTAAGTTCCATCAGGTAACTTAATCTTAATTGGCCACTTAAGAATCCTAATGCACTGTAACAAGTGCAAGTGTGGACACATATGATCTGATGCACCAGTATCAGCTACCCAATCCATCTTTGCGCTTGGGGAAATGACGCAGATAATGAGGTAATAACCGAGGCGCGTCAATTGCTGGTTGAATACTATTTCTAAACCCCCTCCTTGGCCTTGGGTCTCCTTTGACCACCGAGAATTTCTGGAAGGGCTCCCTTTTTTTTAAGGGTAAGTAAAGACCTAGATAAAGAAACTTGTAGATGCATGAAATGATAAACCAGTCATATGATTTTCACCAGAAAGAATTATACCTGCATGTGCCTTAGAAGATGAAGCCTCATTAACATCAACTGTATTACCCTTAAACAGCTTCATCATCTCTTGATAAACTACACTAACTAACTTCTGATCTAAATCCACCTTGGAACCAATAACTTCATTTTCATAATCCGTCTGAAACGGTGTATCCCTGGTCAAATACTAATCAAAATCAATTGATACTTGGGCTGCCAACTTAGCACCTTGTTTCTTGCCTTTGTACCAATCCAGATAACCAATTTTCTCAAAACATTGCTCAGTCAAATGCCCTTCTTGATTACAAAAACCATATATCTTCTTCTCTCATCTATGTTCACCTCTACTTTCTCTTCTAGAACTTGATCCTTGACCTTTTTTGTTAAAATTTGCAAAAAATGTAGTAGGATCACTAGCATGGTGAGTAACCTGCTTTTGTTTCTCAATTTGTTGCACAATGTAGTAAGCTTTGTTAATATTTGGTAAAGGATACATTGAAAGATTTTGGTTTCACACCGGTTCAAACTCATCATTCAATTTCCTCAAAAATTGCATAAGTTTGGATCTACTATCAATATCCAAAAATTTCTTAGTAATACCACAAGTGCATTCTCTCATTTTCCCACAAGAGCAAAGAGGAATTCCATTCAAACTATGCAATTCATCCCAAAATTTCTTGAGTTTATTGAAATAAGCAGCAACCGTGAGATTACCTTGATTAACCTTACTCAATTTCCTTTCAATGTGGTAGATAAAAGGTCCATTGCTTTGACCATATCTCTCTTCTAACTCCTTCCAAAGATCACAAGCCGATTGAGCATAAAGAAATGAATCTGATAACTCAACGATCATTGAGTTCAAGATCCAACAAATCACCATGTAATCACAATGAATCTAACTCTGTTAATTGTTATCAATAACCGCTGGTTTAGGTGATGATCCATCAATAAATCCTAACTTCAATTTAGCACCCAACGCCATATTAATCGTTCTACTCCAACCAAGAAAGTTACTCCCATTAAAAGGTGTATGAGTTAACATCATACCAGGATGATCAAAACTTGCAATATGCAATGGATCATTAACAACATTCTGAGATCCTGATTCTTGATTGAGATTGAAATTAGGGTTGTTTTGATTGAGATTTGGGTTGTTTTGAGTGAGATTATTAGGGTTTACGTCGGAATCGCCATGGATTGTGACACCCCCAAATTGAGTCAAACGTAGCGGAAATAATATTTGGGTGTCACGTAGGTGGATCAACAGCAGAAAGAATATAGAGCAACAGATAAAAGATTATCCTTACATTTATTACATGATTGAAAGTGCAAATAGTATTATAGTAGTCTTTAACATTGTTTGAAAGTTTAAATTTATTCCCAATTTATAAAACCCCAAATGAGCTCTATAAATGCAGCCTATCATGATGCTTGACTTCATGCACACCATTACCTGCTTCAGTTACCTGAGAAAACATGCTTAGAAAGTCAACATAAAGTTGGTGAATTCACAGGTTTAATTAAAATAAGTTTGGACATTAGATATTCCCAGAAGTAGTAATGCACAAAGCACCAATACTTAAAAGTAATTACATTTCCATATTGCCCAAAACTGAAACTTGACAGTTAAGTCCTTAACAGATAAGGACCCTTCGCCTTATCTTGATCAAGGCACCCATAACAAAAATAAGTGCTGACATGTGAGACATCTGTTGTCTCGGCCGAGGCACAGTGAGCATGACTCACCCAGATGGGGACGGTCAATCCCAAATAGATCTATTTATAACATTCAGGTAATTCAATAATTCTAACAGTTTCGGATGCATGGGTCATGTTGTTCATCTACAATAGGCATGGTAATCAAAAGTTTCACAGTTCAATCTATGTCCATAAAATCAAATATGTTGCATGTTTTCTTCCTCATTAAAAGGTTTAAAAGTTTTTCAATATATAAAGTGGGTCCATGAACTCACCTCAGTAGTACAACAATAAGTCAGTAGATAAATCTGATAGGGATGCTCACGATACAATCAACGACCTAAATAATTATAAGGTCTCAGTAAATGCATAACATAATGCATAAAAGTTCCAGGATAAATCTGTACATGCTTAAACTGGTTTTAAGCATTTTATTACAATACTTGTATTTTGTTCATCGTTGTACAAGTTCTAATAGTATTTATTTTAGGTATAAAATAAATAATAAGGTTTAATTAATTAATTCATTTAATTAATATTTTGTACTTACGTTGTTTATAAAACACTTTAAATATTTATACAGGATAGTTTTATATACATTTAAAGTGATAGGAAATAAATATAATTAATATATTTATTTTATAAGTTAACCATTTTCAATTTATATTTAATATATAAATAAGGTTTATAAATGTATAACATTTATTTAAAAATCCATGTTTACGTAAGATTTATATTTATTAAGTTATAGGTTTGGAAAAATAACAATTGTTACGTTTATTTAAGTTTTATGTTTAAATAAAGGTTTAAAATGTATAAGATTTTAAGGTTCGTAATACTTGTATAAAAATACGTTTTAGTCCTTTTAAATAAATAAATACTCGCGATTAAATTACTTTTATACCCCTAGGGTTTCTAAATCTTTCAAGTATTTACAGTTTTGGTCCCTCCCTAGTTACACGTGTAACTAGGGTTTCTTAAAGTTTCATAAAGTGTCAATTTCGGTCCTTATAGTATACGGCCTATTTTAGGGCTTATTAAAGTTTCACCTAATGGCAGTTTTAGTCCTTATAGTTTCGGCTAATAATAAAGTTTATTATAAGTTACATTATTGCCCCCTAGGGCTTGTATAGGTTTCGGCTATTGGCAAGTTTAGTCCCTAGGGTTACTTAGGGTTTTATTAAGTTTAGTATCTTGACACATTTAGTCCCTAATGTTTATATTAGGTCACAGCTTGTGTCCAAAACAGTCCCTAGGTTTTCCAAAGTTTATACAACTTACCCTAATATTTTATGAATCTCTTTTTAGTCCTTTTTAACCTTACAAAGTTTCGGATATGTTCAAAACACACCCTTGTACTCTCGGCAATATTTAAAATGTGATTCAAAGTTTATGTTTTTGAAATATAAATTTCCACACTTATTTATTTAGATCCCTTTTACTTTATAAAATTACAATTTAGCCTGAAAGTATTATATATGCCATTTTTAACCCGAATGTTTATATATTTACTGTTTTAGTCCAATACTTCTTAGATCTATCATTTAAATCCAAAATAATTATAGATTTATATTTTCAACATGAAACTTTATAAAATCATATTTTTGACACTAAAAGTCTTATAAAAACATTTATTTAATGGAAATGATTATTTATCTAGGCAAGGTATTATATTGAGCTTAAACTAATCTTATGAGGCCTAGTAGTGATCTTAACATTTTAAGGCACCTAATGACATAAATCAAATGTTTCTAGTTATATCTAAACATTACAAGTTTACTCAAAATCATAATATGGGCTTAATAGCTCACGTCCAAAATTACTTGCATGGTTAGGTTTTCATGATTTTTTAAGTTAAACAAGATCATGATGATGTGTTCTTCAAGGTTGACAAGTTTTTACATCAAGTTATGTTATATATAAAATTTAGCCGTGGGTTTTACTTAGGTTTTTAGGGTTTCAATACTTGTTTAAATGTTATCTTTACCAAAAATAAACATGTACACATCAATATATAAAGGTAATGTATTAGAAAAGATAGGTTTTAACTTGGACTTACTTGTTTAGATAGGTTTAGGAATAATATGAGAATGAGTAGAAACAAGTGACAAGCTTTCAACAATGGAGGTCTAGGAGTTCATAAACATGTCGTGGGCTTCAAGTAGGCTTCTAGGGTTCTTGTTCTTGCTTCAAGGATCAAGGTTTCTTGTAGGTTGAGCTTAGGATTAACCTTTAGGTAGTAGAAGACATAGTATAGGAGTAGTAGTAAAGCTTGAAGGTTTGAAAATGGTGGTTAAGGGTGTTTAGCCGTGAGTTGAGAGAGAATAGTGGAGTGAGATTGGAAATATTTTGTGTGTGTGTGTTGTGTGTTTGTTTCAGCCTATATCAAAGAGAGAGAGTGAATCCTATCAAATCATGTACCTTGTACCTAAGGATCAAACTAAGATATGATGTATCTAGTTGGGATATGTTTTGGTTGATTTCAACATGTGGCAAAACTAGCAACTCACTTTCTTCCCAAATTGGTGATGTAGCCGTGTGTTTCATAAGTCAAATGGGGGGACAAGGTCTTACATGGCATAGTAGAATGCATGAGGTTTGAGTGTGTAAGTGTACAAGTATGCTTTGTGTAAGCAAAAGCATGGTTAGGGTAGTGTGTTAGTGGAATAAACATGATTACTTGTAGGGTAGATAGCAAATGATGGTAGTGCATGCATGCATACATACACACGTTATTTTATAGGCATAGGGAGGGTTTTGGTAAATTTTTGCCAAGTGTTGTATGATAATAATAGTCTTTGTATATTATTATAGGTACTTGTTGTGTTGTAGGTATTTTTGTTGAAGTTTTTAGATAACTTAGTGAAAGTGTATTATTAAATATGTTACTAGAATTAATTTACTTAAATAAAGTAAATAAGTGACAATGTAAAATAATATACATTGTTTTTAAAGTGTTTAGGTATTTATTCCTTTTAAGTAATATATGTAAATATATACATATAAAATAATTTAAGCACTTAATAAATAAATTAAGTAAGGTTACAGTTTATTTCAAAATATGAACTGAGGTGATGAATTTCATTATTCAATCAAGTGACCAGTCAATTGCCAAAGTAGTCAATGAATGACTAAAGGTTCATATAAATATAAAATAAATATGAAAGGTAGTATGACAATAGGTATATGATAATTAATAAGTTATATAAAAGTGAAATTATATAAATTCCAAATATAAATAGTACTACAGTTGACAAAGTCAATGAGGTAAAATCAGAGGTTTTACATGGATAACTCGTAAGAACTGTAATTAGAACAGAACAACAAGATGACAATCCAAGAACGGTTAAAACCGTTAAAAACGGTTAGAATGTTGTAACAGAATCGCGCTTAAAGCTCTGATACCATGACAAAATGCGGAAGTAATTTGTTATTTGGGAAAAAATATTCTCAATTTATTAAAAAATGAAAAGGAGCAGATAACTCCTTTTATACAAGAAGGTAAAAGAATCAGTTACTAACTGATTTACACTTTGCACCCTATAGTTTACAAACTAGATAAAAAGAGCTAAAATATAAAAGTGTATATTTCTTAGATCTTTCAGATTTGCATGCTATCTGGTTACACGTGAGGGATCAATGATAGAATGTCAAAACAAAAAGATGTCAAAACGATGATATTAGGGGCAAAAATGGTATTTACTATTGATGGTGACCTCCATTTAGAAAAAAAAGACGCCATTTTTCTATTGACTAGTCGCTCTATAAAACGATTGTTAGATAACATGACTTTTTATATCCGGACAACACTTAAGACTGCATTAAAAAGAAACAGCCTCAACCCACCCCAAGTGAGTGCTCCCAATAACAACATCCGTTCACAAATAATAAACTCTTCTACAAAAATTTGTTGCTCATTATGTCAATTACGTAAATGTAACCGATGTTTTAAAGACCGATTATTAGGTGATCTAATCGAACTGTCAATTCACCTTTCATCTATTTAACTGACAGCCGTGTTTTATTTAAAATTGACATTCAATAACTTGATCAATTCACGATACAACCGGCTAAATCGAACCAAGTTAAAACATTGATGGTAAGAACTTTTGAATAGGGATGGCAACGGGTCGGGTTTTAATGAACCCGTATCCATTTATAATATTCAAACTCGCATTTGCCCCGATACCCGATAGGTACTCGATTGGTATTACCCATCGAGTTTTCAAATTTTACCCGTGGGTAATAAGTATCCACAATTAAATTTCGTTGGACATAATTGTGTGTATAAAGTTAAGATAAACCAATGAAAATGATCAAAAGTACCGTAATATTTTTTTTTAGTTTTTTTGAAGATAAAAAATATTAATTCAATATATATTATGCAATTTAATATATCGAATAAATTATTATTTTTATTTTAAAATAAAAAAGAGAGTGAAGTGCAAAATTCATCCTTGTGTTATATCGAGAAATCGAATTACATCATTCGTTAGTTTTTTGAAAACCAACCATCCCTCTGTTAGTGAACGATGCATCATACATCACTCTGGACGGATGGTGAAATGGTTTTCTCGTTAAGAATTAACAAGGTCTAAAAGAGAGGGTATTATTTTTTTTTCAGGGATGTATAACGAACCTTATCATTAAAAGAGAGGGTATTATTTTTATATCATCATCATCATCCGATTCAAACAATATATGTCGATTTTGTCTACAAATAGGAGGACGGGATTCATTAGATGAACTAACGAGGTAGATGACATTGTTGTGGTTGTTGTTGTTTCGGTGGGCATCTTGTTGGTGTCTTCAGATTCATCATACGGAGCGAACACGAACGTGTCGATTTGGTTTCGAAGTAGCTTCAATTACAGTCTTCTTCTAATCAAATTCATCATCATCAGAGTTAGATTCGTTAGATGAATCTATGAAGGAAGGCAACCTTTCTCCACATATAATCGCACGCAGCTTCATTTTTTTCTTTTGATTAGATGGAAGGTTTTCACATTTATATACTTTATTTATTTTCGATAAATATCTTTCAAGTACCACGTTCGTGTATAACAATAGTGTTGATTCTGAGGAGTTGCGACCCAAATGGAAACATGAAAGGCAAAATAGTCTTTCCAATATATGATTTTAATAAAATAAGTAGAATTGAGGAGATATGAAATTTAAAACATGTTTTTGGGTATATATGAAATTGACTAGTTTATTTAGGTATATATGAAAATAATAATGATATTAAGGGGATATATGAAACTCACCCATAAATTTGAGACAAAGGAAATATGTGCATTAATGAGGAGGTATATGTGGCTCAACCTCCCGGCTTCATTGATTTTGAGAAACCGGATCATGTTTAAAAGCTTAAGAAAGCTCTTTATGGCCTTAAACAAGCACCCAAAGCTTGGTATGATAGACTTAAAGCGTTTCTTGTAAAACATGAGTATACCATGGGGATGGTAGACAATACACTATTTACAAAGAAGAAAGGTTCGCACCTCATAATCGTACAAATATATGTTGATTACATTATATTTGGTTCAACTTGTCAAAGCCTGTGTGATGACTTTGCCAAAATCATGCATGATGAGTTTGAAATGAGCATCATGGAAGAAGTTAACTTCTTTTTAGGACTCCAAATTAGACAAATGAACGATGGTATTTTCTTTAATCAATCTAAGTACGTTAAAGAAATGCTAAATAAATTTGGATTAGAGGACTCTAGACCAATGAAGACCCCTATGGCCTCGGATACTAAAATTACCGTAGATGATGATTGTGAGTCGGTAGACAACACCAAATATAGAGGTATGATTCGTAGTTTGTTGAACCTAACGACAAGTCGACCAAATATCATGTTTAGTGTTTGCCTTTGTGCTTGCTTCCAAGAGGCTCCCAAAATCTCTTACCTTGAAGCGGTTAAGCGTATCTTCCGATACATTAAAGGCACTATACATTTAGGATTATGGTACTCTAAAGGTACCGTCGTAAAACCATAGTATACGCGAACTCGGATCATGCGGGAGACTATGTGGAACGGAAAAGCACTAGTGGAGTTTGTACCTTCGTGGGTTGTTGTTTAACTTCTTGGTTCTCCAAGAAACAAACCGCTCTTGCTATATCCACCACAAAAGCCGAGTATGTGAGTGCCGGTAAAGCTTGTCAACAAGCTCTATGGATGAAGCAAACGCTTGTTGATTACGGGATTTCACTTAATGATGTTCCCATCATGTGTGACAATTAGGGTGCAATAAACCTTAGCAAGAATCCCGTGCAACATTCGCGAACTAAGCACATAGAGATTCGCCACCATTTCCTTACGGATAATGTTCAAAAGGGGAACATTTCCTTTGAGAAGGTGCTCTCGGTAAAAAACTTAGCCAACATCTTCACTAAGCCACTTAAGAGGGAACCTTATAATTACTTGCGTCTAGGTCTAGATTTAATGGAACATATTCTTTAATTGCGCATTTTATTAATCGAGTCTTTTTCTCTTTTAAGTCTTTTCATTCTTTGAGTCTCTTAAACTCTTGCTGAAAAAAAATTTCTTCTTCCCTTTTTCAAAATTCTAAAAGTTCTTTCGAAAATGGTCGAGAAATATTTTTTCATTGTTAATTCAAACTAAAAATGTTTTTCATAGCTTCTTGCCATTGACAACGAGCCTACATAATTCATATGTATGAGTCCGTCAAATATAGCAAGAAGAAAAATGAACTATGAAGGATCATTGTGTCATGACTATGTGTCTAGATTAACACACCTCCAACATCAAATTCATTTTTAAAACCATGTATTTTGGCCAAAATCTTGTTTGATGAGTTCTTGTGTGTTTTGTATGTCTATTATTGCTCTTTAGCATGTCTATATGATTAGTTAGACTAGAAAATAGGATTTACTGGATTGGAAATTTCTCCTCATCCACCAAACCCATGCCTCTGTACGCGGTTCTCTAAATATTCCGCGGATCCATATATATATATGGAACCGCAAGAGGAAATAAGGAACCGCGGGCGGAGCTTCTAGTTTCGAGTTTTCTGTAACTCCAAATTTGCTCCAACACTTTTTAGAATATTTGTTTCAAACCTTTTACCATTCCAAAAGTATCTTGTGCTTTCTCTATTTAACCCTAAGCATTTTTCATCCTTTCTCAAATCAAAATGTTTTATTCACCAAATAAAAGCCTTGATTATCCTCCATTTTTCGAAATCTCTTTCAATCCCAATTCACCCAAGAACACTCAAAATCACATCTCTTTTCCTTCTAAGAATGTTGATTGCGGAACCTCTACCTTTCCACCACTTCCTTTTTGTGTTCTTACTCCTTCACATGATAATGTCATACATCATGGAGTATATTGTCAATGTTTTCAATATCAACATCTTGCTATGGCTCATATCTATGAGGAGTTGACCTACATCAAGAGTCTCCTAGTCAAACCCCCTCTTCACTATGACTATGAGATTACCACCAAGCCACCACCACCTCCTTCCGCCACCACTTTGTCTTTCATTTAAGCGTGTGGATTGCTTATCTCCAAGACATCTATTTCAAGCAAATCTTAGAATTCTAGTTTCATTAGGATTAGATCTATGCTTTTCTTTTGGCTTGTTTTTCTTTTCATACATCTTTGTATGATTTATTTTCTTGTATCTTTATTTCATGTTTCCTTTTAACATGAATTATGTTGGATCTTAGTTATCTTCTCTTCTCTTATTTTTCTTTTTGTGTGACCTATGCTATATCTTGTTGGGTGTTTCTTTTCTTCTACTAACCCTTCCATGTAGCTTGTCAACATAGCTCGATTCCTTGGTGCTTCAAGCAAGGGGGAGTAAGCACTAATGGGGAGCATTTGCAAAGTCCGATTCTTTTCTTCTACAAAGACTTTTGCATCCTTTTTGCTTCGACAAGGGGGAGAAATGAAATAAACTCGTCTTCAAAAATCTTGTTTTTCATGTGAATGAGTTTATGTATTGTCGAAATAAAAAAGAGGGAGATTGTTAATGCAATGATGCCTAAAAGCGTTACTTGCATTTTTCGGTCTCGCTTTGTTTTGATTACGACAATATATCAAAACAAGCATTTACGAAAAAACGAAAAACGAATTATTGAGTTCAATTATTTTTTTATTTCAACCATTATCACTTAAGGTATGAATAAACAAGTTTTCATCTTAATTAAGTGATAAAGGATTTAAGTTTTTTTAAAACGCACCTTTAATCAAAGGTGACAAAGTTTTTTTTATTAAATTTATTTTTAAGAAAATGTTTTATTAAATTAAATATTTGAAAATTTAAAAATGACATATTCCATATAGTTTAGGAATATCGTTTGAGGATAACTATTCCACCAGATGTGACTACCCCACTAAAAGACAATAGGGTGCGGAGTCTACCTCCACGGTTTCTTAAATGCCTATGCGGATCCTTTTCGATAAGGAACCACACCCAGAAATAGTCGTTGGGCTTTTGTCTTATAAATAGTGGACCATTCTCAGATTTTCTCGTCACCTCTTTTGCACACATATTTCCAGATTCAATCATACTTCTTAAATCATTCAGATCCTTAGTTATTTAGTTGATTACTACTTGTTTAGAAGTGAATCTTTCTCCTCCCATCTCTTCCTCTCTAAGTGCAAAGAAAAGAACACTTTCATCATTGAAGTGTTGAGTCTACCTCAAGATCTATTGAAGATCAAGTTTTATTCTTTCATTTTAGTTGTGTTGTGAAGATCCAAGTAGTTGTGTTATTTGGAAGTTGTGTTGTGAAGATATTGAGTCGCAAGAACCTATACTGAGCCGCAACTAGTAGAGTCCACTCATTTTTGTCATTTAGTGTGGAAATCCCATCTGGTGAAGTTTATACCTTAATGGTATATTCTTAGACCACTTGGAATATGTCAAATTCAAATTTTTATTTATAATTAATAAAACATTTTCTTAAAACTAAAGTTTATTAAAATATTTTTTCACATTTGTATAAATATGAGTCTTGAGGTTAATCACTTTCACTAAACATGACACTCTTACCCTTATGCAACTAATTAAAACTTTATATATAATTTGTAATTTATAGTACCACTAGGTGCAATATGATAAAATTGTTACATTACTTACATCTATTTTTAGAAGTGGACTATAATTTTGGGACGATCGAAAATAGTATAAGGGACTATAAATTTGAGACAAAAGAAATATTTGTTAAAGTAGTTGTCAGTATACAGATTGAAAATTTTCAATTTTGTACCAAACAGTCCCTAAATTTAACATTGTACATCCAAACACCCCCTCTTAATTAGGGGTGTAATCAAGCTAAGCTTTTATCAAGCAACTCGAGCTCGAGCTTGGCTCGATCAAGCCAAGCTTTTATCAAGCTCAAGCCCAAGCTCAAGCCCAAAAAATAGCTCAAAACTATATCAAGCTCAAGCTCAAGCTTTTGATAGCTCGGCTCGAGTTCTTATCAAGCTTTTTCAAGCTCTATCAAAAGTAATTATTTATGATGAATTTATATAAGCAACTAATTGTTAATTTGAGTATTAACCTAATTTTAAAGGCTAATTTCATAAATAGATAATATATTTTAGAAGGACTTTTAACTCTGATTACATTTATATTTTCGTTTTTGTATTTTAAATAATTCTTTATGTTTGTAAATTTACTTATTGCATTTACTCGGTACTTGGAGGAATACAATATGTGTATAAATATTTTTTGTACTCTTTTTAATATTAAACGCAACGTGTCTAAATTTTACTCGGATTCACATTATGCAATGGCCTTGGGACCTTAATTGTATTGGAGTGCAAAACACATTTTGAAACCAAGATTGTACGATGATTTTGTTATTGGTTATATTAATGTTAAATAAATCAAATTTGTTTTAAGTAATGATTTTTGTTTTTTTATTTTATACATATGTTTATTAATAAGTTTTATTAAAACAATAAATAAATTTATACACATTCAATCAATTTCTTAAACACCCAATCTCATCTATTAATAAGCTTAAGACTATTTTATACTCGCTTGTTTTGAGCGCCAAAGCTCAGCATAATACTGGCGCCTTTTATATCATCATCATCATCCGATTCAAACCATATATGTTGATTTTGTCTACAAATAGGAGGACGAGATTCATTAGATGAACTAACGAGGCAGATGACATTGTTGTGGTTGTTGTTGTTTCGGTGGGCATCTTGTTGGTGTCTTCAGATTCATCATACGGAGCGAACACGAACGTGTCGATTTGGTTTCGAAGTAGCTTCAATTACAGTCTTCTTCTCATCAAATTCATCATCATCAGAGTTAGATTCGTTAGATGAATCTATGAATGAAGGCAACCTTTCTCCACATATAATCGCACGCAGCTTCATTTTTTTCTTTTGATTAGATGGAAGGTTTTCACATTTATATACTTTATTTATTTTCGATAAATATCTTTCAAGTACCACGTTCGTGTATAACAATAGTGTTGATTCTGAGGATGTTGTGACCCAAATAGAAACATGAAAGGCAAAATAGTCTTTCCAATATCTGATTTTAATAAAATAAGTAGAATTGAGGAGACATGAAATTTAAAATATGTTTTTGGGTATATATGAATTTGACTAGTTTATTTGGGTATATATGAAATTAATAATGATATTAAGGGGATATATGAAATTCACCCATAAATTTGAGACAAAGGAAATATTTAATAAAGTAGTTGTCAGTATGCAGATTGAAAACCTTGCAGATTGAAAATCCAACTTATTAGCCTCAACCGCAAAAAACACTTTTTTTTAAGTCACCAAGCTTATGTATCAAATTTTCAATTGTGTACCAAACATTTGATTTGAAGTCTAACCCATCGTTTAAGCTTAAAACCCCCATACCAAAGAGTCCCTAAATTTAAATCCTAATTACAAACCCGTTTAGAAACCAAACGGAGCCAACATGACACATTCCCTATACCGTAATATGACTATGAAGTTTTGGTAGGTGGTAAAACGGGCGAGCGGGTACGGGCGGCGCGCTAAACGAGCAACGGGTTAAACGGGCGACGAGCTTAACAGGCGCGGGTTAAACGGGTGAAATGGGCGTAAGCTAAAATGAGAAAAAAGACATATACAAACGTAGAATTAAAAAATAAAAATACTTGTTTAAAAGCCGAGGATAAAAACTAAATATAAAATATCCGTCGAGTAGCCTAATTAGTGTTTTAAATGTGCGCCTATTAAGCTTATAATTTTTTTTACACATACGCCCGTTTAACCGATAAATAATAAAAAATGGGCAAAAGTGTTCCATTTTTTTTTTTTAAAATGTGAAAAAAAAATATAAGAAAATGCCATATTTATATTTGCCACCTCTACTCAGGTTTTTGGTATGATGCTTTTCTAACATTGTTTGTACATCCAAACACCCCTCCATATGGCAATTCGTTCATTTAGCAGCTTAACAAGACGATGGTCCTTATTTTCTTCACTCTTCAAACCTCATTACAGACCAATTCAAACAAACCCCATTTCACCTTATTCACTCATTTCATCAAACACCTGGTGGGCATTCCAAAAATCAAATATTTATTGTAGAAACTATGGTTCAACAGTGCATTTTGTGATATCAGATGGAAAACCCAAGTTCGAGACATTTGAAATTGACCCACCTAAAAAGTATAAATGGCTGACCAAGAAGAGACTGAAGCTGCAAAGGAAAAAGGAGAAGAAAAAGAGGAGAGGGGCGAATAAGAATGACCCGCGAAGGTTGACGGTTAAAGGCTCCAAAAAGAAAGGCAAATTTGCTAATGCGGGGGAGCGTATTGTGTATAAGCTCGAAAAGGTTGTTATTTCTTTCATCGTATGTAGGAATGTTATTAGAATTGCTTATTTCGGTTTCGAAAGTGTTCGTTTAAGCTTATTAGGCCGGCTTACAAGCTTATTTTACTTTTGAAAAGCTCATAAGCTCATTTTTTTGGCCTTATGAGCTTTTACATGTCGAGTTTATAAACTTCAATAAGCTATAATCTCACATTGTTAAGCGTATAAGCCTAAAATCTGGAACTTATGAGGTTTTTAATAAGTTCATACAGTCATAAGCCAAAAAATTCAAAATAAGCCATCAAAAGTGAGCTTATGAAACGTAAGCCGAAAACCAAATAAGCCATAAGCCCACTGTATAAGCTCAAACAAACACCCCCGGGGTGTCAGTTTTGGCTTATATAGCCGGCTTATAGCTTATTTGGTTTTGGGCATATGTTTTATAAACTCATTTTTGTGGCTTATTTTGAAACTTCTTGGCTTATATAAGCTCATTATGTCATAATGAACTTATATAAGTCAAGGAGTTTCAAAATAATCCACAAAATGTGAGCTTATGAAACATATGCCCAAAACCAAATAAGCCATAAGCCGGCTATATAAGTGTTTTTTTTGCTGCGTCGTTACACATGAGGAACCTTGTAGATTTAGGTAGTATGAAAAGTAGACTACTAGATACAAGACTAACATAAGAGACTTGTAATTGATGCTACTCAATTATGTAGTGTCTGTTGGTTGATTCTTGCAGTGACTAATTTAGCAGGACAATTTCATTTGAATTTTCTGTTAATTATCTAGTTTTTAGCCTTCTAAGCCCATCTTCCCACATCTTATAGAGTTTCTGGTAATAGTCAGGCACGACATCCTGTTTGTAACTAATTCACATGTCAGGTCGCATATCTCAAAATTGCATAGTTTAGTCAACTTATTTCTGCTTGATACCATGATGATCCTGTCTATGGTACCTTAAGAAAGATATAATTTTGGGTGTTAATAGTATTTCTAGATACGGAGTGTAGGATGCCAACCCGTCACAGATCCACCACTGCTCTGATACCTTTATTTGATGGGAATCTTGTGTCATGGGGAGCAAGACATGAATGATATGACGTGGACTAAATACCTCAAATGCGAGTCAGTTCTTTGCTAGGTCGAAACAGTTCTATTATGACAACCAATTAAATATCACTTGTTTTGTTTAACGAACTATATTTCCCATGTAGCCATGTTATGGAACTATGCCTCTGTCGTTCTGACCTGTTCATGTTCTTGCTGTATACTGCATATTAGTTGGGCCTGATGAACATCTGTGAGCGTGACTACATTATAGTTTCTATGAATTATATCATATGCAGGCAGCCCTTATGACTCGCATTCCTCACTTATAAGCTATTACATGTTGCCAGTATTTACAGAAATGAAAACTGGAACGCATCATGCAGTATCTATGAATCAAGGAAATAATTTTTCTCTGTGTTTCTTGGATATTTGCATGCTTCTTTATATCTGTTGTTATTTATAACCATGTTTCTTGAATCACAATGCTAAATGAGATCTATTACCAAAATATTATGTAGAGCAACTAAGTACGCTTGATTTAATAGCTTATTACTATTTCAGGCAAGAACTAAGGAAGCTTTACTTATAGAAAGGCTCAAACGGTATGAGGTGTCTAGACTCCAGGGACCAATGGTGAAACCAGTTGAGATAACAGGTGAAGAAAGATTCTACATGAAAAAGATGGCCCAAAAAGGTTCCAATTACGTACCTGTTGGAAGAAGAGGTGTGTTTGGAGGTGTCATTCTTAATATGCATATGCATTGGAAAAAACATGAGACGGTAAAGGTGTATTGCAAGCCTTGTAAACCTGGTCAAATACAAGAGTATGCTAATGAACTTGCAAGGTTAAGTGGTGGAATCCCAATTCAGATTATTGGAGATGATACCATAGTTTTTTACCGTGGAAAGGAGTATGTGCAGCCAGAGGTTATGAGTCCAGTTGACACATTATCGAAGAAAAAGGTCAGTATTCTTCTTGTAACATGTTTCAAATATCTACAATAGCGTCTTGCCATCCTTATATAGATCGTTTCTGTTGATGTACAAAATTATCGAGTGTATATTCATGTTCTCATATACTTGTTATTTCACTTGGTTGATCTTTCGTTTAGTTTAGTCTATGAAAGAATATGTTAGAATATTGTGCTTTTCAATAAATTGGGATATATACAAGTATACAAGAATTTTCCTAGTAGTTGTTATCCCTCAGAATCGTATAAACTTATGGTTAAAGATTCCATACGCAGCTACAAAATCGTATAAACTTATTGTGAATTTGAAAAAATTGATTAATGTTATGCTAAATGTGATTGCTGGGAGAGAAATTATACGTTTTAGGTGATGGTGTGTGAGGAAGGGGTAACTGGGTAAGAAGTTACAATTCTTGATATATCTTTGGGGGCCTGCATCATAGATGACTAACTTATAAGGGTTTCTGTTCAGTTATGAAATTCTCTCTAGAAATTGTCTTTCATTTATCTACTGATTAGTTGGAATGCCTGTGTATTTCCCAAATTATACTCGGACATGGAATGCACAAAGACTCCATGGAATGGTTTATTGATCCTTGGATCAAACTACAAACAAATGCCATAGTGTAGTTTTTCCTTCTAAGTATGTTCCCGATACATAAAAGCCTATTGAAGAGACCTTGGTACGCAAGAAGTTCGTCCCTTTTAAGCACATTATATGATGTATCCACGGGCTCAACGACATGGTGTGGTAGGTAACATGACTTGGCAAACATAAACACGATGAGTGTTCTTTTGCAATACCCTGAACGTGTGTAACAATTGTCCTTTCTTCTTTTGGAACATATTACAACTTGCAAGTTAAGGATAGTAGGATACAAGCATATATAGTTTTATTGGGGACTTAGGATATTTCAAATTTTCAATTAACTTTGCCCGATAGAAAAACAGTTACTTCTATTTCTCTTTCTCTTTATTTCTTATTTTAGTGTCAGTCATTGGTATCTTCACTTTGTTCGAACTAGAACTCTTTGGAGACAACACAAAGTTTATAAATACTGATACTGGAGATACGACAACCAGAGATGTGACGGTTGCACATTGCTCCGGACATTATGCAAGCCCCTTCATTTGAACTGATACTGGTGCAATATGCAACCGTTACTAGTGTTGTACACCTTGCTTTAGCGTTCTTCTGCTCTAGAATTCTTTTACCTAATTTGAGTCGATAAAATTCTTGTAATTGAGATATATAGATGGTAGTAGGGAAAATGGCCAAGAAATGTGACATAAGTGCATAAAATTAATTTATAATTCTGAAACCTGATGGAAATGTCATTTTTTTTTTTCTGGTTAAAAGTATAATTTTTTGTTGCCTTTTGACGAGCGAGAAAGTAGTTTATATACTCTTGTCCTTGTTTAGAGGTGGAAAAACGGGACGGTTGGGTAACGGTTCATAATGGATGAGCTTTAGTTTTGGATAGAAACTGGTCCTTTCTTTGTGCAGTCCGGTTGGGGCAACTCGTCAATACCTTCTTTGTTTTTCTTTTTTGAATTCAAAAATTGGGAAAAGTTGGACATTGAAACTATTTTGATACAGGATTATTTACGCGTTAGATGCTTTATAAACCGTTTTAACCATTTGACCCGTTCATTGTAACAACTTATCTATATTTACCCGTTATTAAACTAATACAACCCAGATTGGCCCGTTTTTATTTATTTATCGAAATACCTTCCTACCAGTCTACCACATGATTATAAGTAGGCAATCAGAACTTCAGAATTAGTCGCTCACTGTTTGTCTCATAAGTCCATATGAATGAAAAGAACTTCATGTTGGTTTTCTCTACTCGTCTCATTTCTCATCTCATCCATGCATAAGTCGCTGTTTCTCTCAACAAGTCCATAATAATGAAAATAACTTTATTGTTCTCATTTCTCATCTCATCTATGCAGGCACTTGAAAAGTCAAAATATGAGCAATCACTAGAGACAGTGCGGCACTTCATTGCTATTCTTGAGAAAGAATTAGAACTATATCATAGGCACATTGCACTCTATGGTGATCCTGCTCAACATAATCCCAACACTATCCGTAGTGGCGCAAGTGAAGTCACAGGAGAATCAAAAAAGGTTCTAGCAGCCGACAACAACACCAATGATGAATTATCAGCAACTGAAGATGATGATGATGATGATGACGATGACGATGATGACGACATGTCCCATTTTTCGAGTGATTTCAACTGCACAGATGATTCTAGTACTGAGTTGGATTCTTGTGATGAAGAAACATAATGCAATTCCGTGACAATTTTAGTCTTGATCCCTCATGAAATCCAAGACCTCATACATGGTATAATGGGTGGGTCACCGGATTTGGTAACGGGTCAATAAAGTAAATTATGGTATGGGCAAGGCTGTGTTTCTCCAAAACACTTCTGTACAAAACTTCTAAATATAATCCGTGTCTGAAATATAACATTAGTATAATTATCTAGATAATAATCCAGGTTTTAGAAAAACGATGTACAGAGGTTTGATCCATTCGAACTGCAGTTTAAGAGACTTTCGGTTTGTTTTATGTATAGCTAATTTCTGAACGTTATGTCTACTCGGTATTCTAATCCACTGAGTTATCATTTACTACTCGATGCTTACACTCAAGTTATCTTTATTCTTATTTTACAAAGTTAATTTATTTTACAAGTTAAGTTATCGTTAAACATGTTTGTGTTATTTGCTAATGACAAGAAAAATTATTAATAAAAAGACAAAAGTTCAAATGTAACCTTATTTGTTCTCACGAGAGGGAGACAAATCCCTATAATCTATTTTGGTTAGATAAACTTAAGAATTACAGTAAAAAAAAACGGAGGGTTCATTTTTGCAAAAAAGTCCAAAATCAAGTGGATTTTTCGAAGTGATTTTTATCAATATTGATTTTCACTAAGTGAAAAAACAATGAAATATCACCGGTGATGTAGCGAAAACAAGAAATTTGGACCAGAACACCGGACCACGTACTTCGGACAGTACTTCGGTTCGGTCCTCGGGTCCATGGTTTTCAGCACATTCGGTCTTCGGTCAGGTCCGGTCCAATCTTACAAAAACCCGTCGATAACAGAAGACCGAACCAACACGGACCGGACAATTTCGGTTCGGTCTTCGATCAAGCTTTTTGGACCATTTCGAGGTAACAGTCCGGTGTGGTTTGGTTTTAGACTGTTTGACCAATGCTCACCCCGCATTATACAACTCATGAGATATACATTTGTCGGGTTTGACCCATCTGTACGTCAGTACGTCATAATGCGTTACAGTCCGTTTACAAAAATTACACAAGAATTGGTTCAGTGAGTCAGGGAAAAACTCAATAACTCGCAAAAATGGTTCAGGAACCAAAATAGAGACACCTGATCCTTTGGCTCAACAGGTGCAAATGAGCAAGTTACAGCTGTGGCTCACATGTTGTTTATGGGCCGTGCGTTCTATGATCAAGCTGCCACTCTTCCTTAATCGTTCAACGACATTGCTATGACGGTTCAAGACTATGGCAACGCCGGTTGGTATATGGATACCGTCGATACTTTTCATCTTGCATCAAAAGGTAAACTCACAATAACAGCAAGCAACTCTGTACCCATCATCAATTTCGGTGATAACCTTTCCTAAATAAACTTACGCATTTGCACAACGTACTTCTTACACTCTACATAATTGGAAAACTCATTTGTACATCAACTTACTCCTAATAATACATGTCTTATTGAATTTAATGTCTTTGGTTTTTCTATGAAGGACCTATGGACCCGACGCCTACTTCAGTGATGTAGCGACAACAATAAATTCAATATGTAATGCCAAAATTCTGCAAAAACAAAAATTATTTCAAAATTCTACCAAATAACATGATCCACCAGAATATTGGACTAGTGTCCCGTCAATCTTCTGTTTCTTCAAGACCGCAGACTGCATAACTGAGTGTCCCGGATTTGAAATATTCATTTATCCGTTTGTGGTTTTTCCTGAAAATAAAGAACGCCAAATGTTATAAGGACTTCCATCAAGTTCACTTGTATAGCTTCGAAAGTTATACAGCTAACAAGTTGAATTATGTGATTAAGTGAAGTACGAAAGAAACAGATATATCAAATTAGTATTATCATTAGTATGGAAATTAATAGCGGTTCAGAGTTCAGAAGTCAAAATATCGCGCCATTGAGAACAGTCGTCAAATTCGTCCTGTTACCAGTGAAAACCTTTGTCACAACCACGGGAATGTACACTTCTGCGGTAATCTAAAGGTAACAAAAGAGACGGGTTGGTTAAGGTCGCAGATCAAGTTTAAGGTGTTCGGGATTATAAAAGTGCCTAAATTTACATGTCCAATTAACCATGCTTTCAAGGTTCCAGTAAGCACGAAAT
The DNA here is from genome assembly GCA_025667525.1 of Glebionis coronaria. Taxonomy (NCBI): domain Eukaryota; kingdom Viridiplantae; phylum Streptophyta; class Magnoliopsida; order Asterales; family Asteraceae; genus Glebionis; species Glebionis coronaria. Next base: position 203,505,100 of record CM046878.1, on the reverse strand, counting down.
GGAAGATTTCCAGGGTTAAGCTCGTGTAACAAACTACTTGCTGACAAGAAAAAATAGTACCATAGAGACTTAAAAGTATAATCTCTAACATGTCAAGTGATTTTTCTAGCGGATCCCACGCAATCACACAGCCAAATAGCAACTCTCTATGTGTCTCAGATAGAGATAACGAGGGAGGTCTATGATGGTTTTAACAGTTGAGCTATTACCATTTACCCATGAACCAAAGTCGATTCAGGTTATGTTATCTCTTAGTGGTTAAATATGTAATATTGAAAAAGTTGTCTGAAAGGGCAACAGGATAAATGGGTCGAAAATTTCCCGAAGTGATTTTTACTGCATTTAACCTCAACTACATTTTATTAAATGGCATGTTTCGACCCGAATCAGATGAAAGCGAACCACTCACCTCAACTGTATATATCATCATTCATATAGTTGTTTGATCCTTCAGATTAATTTGCCAAAACCGATAGACACATTAATGAATGATAAAGCTTTGACTTTACCCAAAAGAATGATAAAGCCGTGACCCGCACAATCTTTTGATTGAGTTTGAGACTCAAGATCCAAGCCAGCATTCATTATATAAGTAACAGGAAAAGCTGATAACATTATCATATATGTATTAAGGTAAAATTGCAGGTACAAGTACAAGGCTATTTTATACCCCGTACAGGTTCTTGCAGATTAGTAAATCCAAATATAACGGTAGACTAATCGGCAAGAAAAGGACAATGTGTATAAAATGGTAATACATAAGTAATCAGCTTTTACATAAACAATAATCAAATCAATTAAATTGTTCATATTTATCCCATAGTAATTACAGACTATAGCCTAAACTAGTAACAAGACATCATAAATCGTTCCAGGTTTTGTGGGTTCATCATCTCGGGTTAAGAACAAATTTCGAGCCATCATAGCAACTGTTAACATCTTCGCTTGTGTTGAATGCTTCCATGAAGCTCTCATCATCAATGTCGTCAAAAAAATTCTGATCCATTGGATAAGATCCATAATCAACATTAGTAATAATTGATGATACAGAAGAATCGACATGATCATCAGAATTTTTATCGTCGATTTTAGTCTCGGTTGGCCCGTTGGCGAAATCTTTCAATTGCTCTTGAGAAGAATTTTCCAAGAAGTCAGGATCCAAGTTACATACTATGGCCTTATTTTCATGTTGATCTTGAATCTTGTTTTTCTTGTTCGTAAAAAGATCAGATAAAGCACACAACTTTATCTTGCTAGGATCACTAACACGCTTTTTCTTATAATCAAGAATCATAGCCTTGATTTTTGCAGGATCTGATGGGAATATTGCTGGGCTTTCTTGAAAGTCTGAAAGTATGATCATCGAAACATCGACATCGCACATAGTACTTAGCTCACGTGCTTTCTTGATCAAGCCCTCTTTTCGCCTCAGGAATGTCAGCTTGCGTTTCTTGCTGTCACTGATAAGTTCCATGGGTACTTTGACTCGACCCATGATTAAGAAATAGAAAATCAATTAAAAACTTGCATCAAGAAGATTAAAGAAGAAGATGAGATTGTTGTTTTCTAATGGCGGTGGTGAAATCTTATTGTTGAGATGAGATTAATGATAAGAGTGAAAAAAAAAGGAAATAGGGTTACCTATTTATAACAAGATATTGGGCCGTTGACAAGAGAGCGTGGGGGCGGTGATCATCTCTTTTTTTGAATTTATTTCGCGATATCTATTTTCTTCGTAAAAACTAAAATAATTTTTATTTTTCATATATTTCAGATTTTTATTATTTTTTAGTAAAAAGTATTATAAAATAATTTCATAAATTTCAGATTTTTATTATTTTTTAGTAACAAGTATTATAAAATAATTTCATAAATTTCATATTTTATTGTTTTTCAGCGAACAATTTTAGTTTTCTTGAAAGTTATTTTTTATATACTACATCCGTTCCAATATTATTTTCCACTATTCCATTTTGGGTTGTCCCAAAATTATTGTCCACTTCTAAAACTTTCAAAATTAAATAGAAAAGTCATTTTAGTAGAAAAGTCAAAATTCTATAAATTTTATATACATAATATATATATTTTTTCAATAAAATTTCTATAAAAATTAAAATTCAAATTTTACTCAATTAAATAAATTTTTAAAGACTTTAAGAAAAATTATTCTATTTTTACTCTTATAAACAAGAAAAATAAAATTTATAACTTTTATAAAATTTATATAATTTTTTCTATATAATTTAAATTAATTTTTTTTAAACTTTTATATCTTATTATATAATATTTATTCGTGTAATTGAGTCGACTTCAAACCAAGATTTCAAAATAATATGGATTTATGTCAACCAAATATGTGTAGGAATTTTAAATTCTGAAATATTAAATTCTCAAGAGTTTTATTTTATTAAAATTTAAAATTTTAAAATCTCTAATCAAATACTAGCACTTTAAAATACTATAGCATTCAATGGTTTAAATTTTGGTGCCTAAGCTTCGAGGAAAAGATCGAGTTTTGAAAAGTCTTTGACATAAAATTTTATTAAAAGTTATTAGTGCAACAAATTAAAAGACATAAAAAGGAGAATTAAAAGCTTTGTGAGAGGTTTTTTAATTCTTTTAGAAGTGTTAGCTTTTTGTTTCAAAAATAATTTTTTTAAAAATAATTAGCTACGTTTGCCACAACAACTTTTTTGAGTTGTTAGTTTTTTTATTTTAAACATGTAGCTTTTAAATGAAAAGCTGATTCATACAACTTTTTAAATAATCAGCTCTGTAAATCACTGTTATACCCTCCAAACATATTATATTTATCTAAATATGTCTTTTTAAGAAATTTTATACTTAACAACTAATTTACCAAACATTTTTATTAAAAAGCAATTCGGCTTATAGCTAATATTAACAACTTTATAACTAACAGCTTACAGTTAACAGTTTACAACAACCCAACTTATTAGCCTGAACTACAAAAAGCACTTTTTTTAAGTCATCAAACTTATGTATCAAATTTTTAATTTTGTACCAAACATTTGATTTGAAGTCTAACCCATAGTTTAAGCTTAAAACCTCCAGACCAAAGAGTCCCTAAATTTAAATCCTAATTACAAACCCGTTTAGAAACCAAACGGAGCCAACATGACACATTCCCTATACCGTAATATGACTATGAAGTTTTGGTCGGTGGTAAAACGGGCGAGCGGGTATGGGCGGCGCTCTAAACGAGCAACGGGTTAAACGGGCGACGAGCTTAACAGGCGCGGGTTAAACGGGTGAAACGAGCGTAAGCTAAAATGAGAAAAAATACATATACAAACGTATAATTAAAAAATAAAAATACTTGTTTAAAAGCCGGGGATAAAAACTAAATATAAAATATCCGCCGAGTAGCCTAATTAGTGTTTTAAATGTGCGCCTATTAAGCTCATAATTTTTTTTACATATACGCCCGTTTAACCGATAAATAATAAAGAATGGGCAAAAGTGTTCCATCTTTTTTTTTTAAATGTGAAAAAAAAATATAAAAAAATGCCGTATTTATATTTGCCACCTCTACTCATAGGTTTTTGGTATGATGCTTTTCTAACATTGTTTGTACATCCAAACACCCCTCCATATGGCAATTCGTTCATTTAGCAGCTTAACAAGACGATGGTCCTTATTTTCTTCACTCTTCAAACCTCATTACAGACCAATTCAAACAAACCCCATTTCACCTTATTCACTCATTTCATCAAACACCTGGTGGGCATTCCAAAAATCAAATATTTATTGTAGAAACTATGTTTCAACAGTGCATTTTGTGATATCAGATGGAAAACCCAAGTTTGAGACATTTGAAATTGACCCACCTAAAAAGTATAAATGGCTGACCAAGAAGAGACTGAAGCTGCAAAGGAAAAAGGAGAAGAAAAAGAGAAGAGGGGCGAATAAGAATGACCCGCGAAGGTTGACGGTTAAAGGCTCCAAAAAGAAAGGCAAATTTGCTAATGCGGGGGAGGGTATTGTGTATAAGCTCGAAAAGGTTTTTATTTCTTTCATCATATGTAGGAATGTTATTAGAATTGCTTATTTCGGTTTCGAAAGTGTTCGTTTAAGCTTATTAGGCTGGCTTACAAGCTTATTTTACTTTTGAAAAGCTCGTAAGCTCATTTTTTGACCTTATGAGCTTTTACATGTCGAGTTTATAAACTTCAATAAGATATAATCTCACATTGTTAATCGTATAAGCCTAAAATCTGGAACTTATGAGGTTTTTAAAAAGTTCATACAGTCATAAGCCAAAAAATTCAAAATAAGCCATCAAAAGTGAGCTTATGAAACGTAAGCCGAAAACCAAATAAGCCATAAGCCCACTGTATAAGCTCAAACAAACACCCCCGGGGGTGTCTGTTTTGGCTTATATAGCCGGCTTATAGCTTATTTGGTTTTGGGCATATGTTTTATAAACTCATTTTTGTGGCTTATTTTGAAACTTCTTGGCTTATATAAGCTCATTATGTCATAATGAACTTATATAAGTCAAAGAGTTTTAAAATAATCCACAAAAAGTGAGCTTATGAAACATATGCCCAAAACCAAATAAGCCATAAGCCGGCTATATAAGTATTTTTTTGCTGCGTCGTTACACATGAGGAACCTTGTAGATTTAGGTAGTATGAAAAGTAGACTACTAGATACAAGACTAACATAAGAGACTTGTAATTGATGCTACTCAATTATGTAGTGTCTGTTGGTTGATTCTTGTAGTGACTAAGTTAGCAGGACAATTTCATTTGAATTTTCTGTTAATTATCTAGTTTTTAGCCTTCTAAGCCCATCTTCCCACATCTTATAGAGTTTCTGGTAATAGTCAGGCACGACATCCTGTTTGTAACTAATTCACATGTCAGGTCGCATATCTCAAAATTGCATAGTTTAGTCAACTTATTTCTGCTTGATACCATGATAATCCTGTCTATGGTACCTTAAGAAAGATATAGTTTTGGGTGTTAATAGTATTTCTAGATACGGAGTGTAGGATGCCAACCCGTCACAGATCCACCACTGCTCTGATACCTTTATTTGATGGGAATCTTGTGTCATGGGGAGCAAGACATGAATGATATGACGTGGACTAAATACCTCAAATGCGAGTTAGTTATTTGCTAGGTCGAAACAGTTCTATTATGACAACCAATTAAATATCACTTGTTTTGTTTAACGAACTATATTTCCCATGTAGCCATGTTATGGAACTATGCCTCTGTCGTTATGATCTGTTCATGTTCTTGCTGTATACTGCATATTAGTTGGGCCTGATGAACATCTGTGAGCGTGACTACATTATAGTTTCTATGAATTATATCATATGTAGGCAGCCCTTATGACTCGCATTCCTCACTTATAAGCTATTACATGTTGCCAGTATTTACAGAAATGAAAACTCGAACGCATCATGCGTTATCTATGAATCAAGGAAATAATTTTCCTCTGTGTTTCTTGGATATTTGCATGCTTCTTTATATCTGTTGTCATTTATAACCATGTTTCTTGAATCACAATGCTAAATGAGATCTATTACCAAAATATTATGTAGAGCAACTATATACGCTTGATTTAATAGCTTATTAGTCTTTCAGACAAGAACTAAGGAAGCTTTACTTATAGAAAGGCTCAAACGGTATGAGGTGTCTAGACTCAAGGGACCAATGGTGAAACCAGTTGAGATAACAGGTGAAGAAAGATTCTACATGAAAAAGATGGTCCAAAAAGGTTCCAATTACGTACCTGTTGGAAGAAGAGGTGTGGTTGAAGGTGTCATTCTTAATATGCATATGCATTGGAAAAAACATGAGACGGTAAAGGTGTATTGCAAGCCTTGTAAACCTGGACAAATACAAGAGTATGCTAATGAACTTGCAAGGTTAAGTGGTGGAATCCCAATTCAGATTATTGGAGATGATACCATAGTTTTTTACCGTGGAAAGGAGTATGTGCAGCCAGAGGTTATGAGTCCAGTTGACACATTATCGAAGAAAAAGGTCAGTATTCTTCTTGTAACATGTTTCAAATATCTACAATAGCGTCTTGCCATCCTTATATGGATCGTTTCTGTTGATGTAAAAAATTATCGAGTGTATATTCATGTTCTTATATACTTGTTATTTCACTTGGTTGATCTTTCGTTTACTTAAGTCTATGATAGAATAGGTTAGAATATTGTGCTTTTCAATAAATTGGGATATATACAAGTATACAAGAATTTTACTAGTAGTTGTTATCCCTCAGAATCGTATAAACTTATGGTTAAAGATTCCATACGCAGCTACAAAATCATATAAACTTATTGTGAATTTGAAAAAAATGATTAATGTTATGCTAAATGTGATTGCTGGGAGAGAAATTATACATTTTAGGTGATGGTGTGTGAGGAAGGGGTAACTGGGTAAGAAGTTACAATTCTTGATATATCTTTGGGGGCCTGCATCATAGATGACTAACTTATAAGGGTTGCTGTTTGTTGGGTTCACTAGATGTGGATCTTGCAGCCTGTTAGGAACGGCTAACGACTTCTGTAATCACAAGTCTATTCACAGAGAGACTCTATATAAATCACACAGTATAAGTGCGGAATACAAATACTATGAACAAGAAGAACAGAATAACTATAACGACTTGATCCTTTACTAAGGATTTCTAATATTAATATGAACTAGAATTATATCTGATGAAGGTGTATTGAACCCTTCTGCCTAAGGTTCCTTTTATACTACAAGGAAACCCAAATACATCATTAAACCAAAAGGTGTAAAACTGATATGCATATCCTTTCCTAACATATCTCATGCATATCCTAACAGAATAATCTTTAAATAATAAAGTTTGACTTTCTATAAGACCAGGAGCACGGCTTGCTCCTACTACTACTAGGACCAGGAGGAACTACATACCTCCTAGTCTACCTATTACAAATAACTATTCCAAAGGTCCTAACAATACTCCCCTAAACTTGAATTTGACCTGTTAAGTTCAAGTTTCCTGGTAAATCGTGCAACAAAGCTTGAGGATTGGAACAGCAAATGAAACAACAGCATTATAACCATCAACATAAAGATCAGAAACACTGCTGCAACAAAGAATACCTAAAAGCTTCTTGAAAGCTTGAAACAAATCTGCATCTTGTTGAATCTTCACAGCAACATGAGCAGATTTTATAAGCCTTTACCAAGTAGCTGCTCGCTCTTGGGCTAGCCAGTCTTTATGGTGGAATAAGCATCACCCTGGGAGACCAGAACCCATCCCAACTCTTAGAACGTGAATCAATGGTGAGTGGGGGTACCCTGATGATTTTAGGCAAACCATCACAGCCGTCAACGGATTTGATATGTCTTTACCAGAAGCCGTACCCTTCTGGACTCGCCAACTCTTAGCAATGAAGCATCGGCGAGTTGAAAACCCTATAGCTTTGAGCAAGCTATTACAGCTATCAACGGATTTGATAAAATCTTTACCAAGAGCCGTACCCCCTTGGATTAGCCACTTTTCAGTCGAGGACCATGGAAAGTGTAAAACCCGCATGCTTTTACCATGCATAGTACCCTTAGGATCGTACGTACTAGATTAAAACTTTCCTAATATAGCATGATTACGATTACGTGTTAGGAGTTTACGTATTACGTACGTGTTAGAACACGATAAGTATTTACTATGCACGATCACGTAATAATTATTTAACGATAATTAATCACGAACATGCGATCATGAAATCATGAACGTAATTATAACACGAACTATTATTAATTACGTATATATATTTATTACGAGCGTAATTAAATGTATTAGGTCACGGTAATTATTTAACGAGAACACACAAAACGCGAACACAAATAAACACGAACAAACACGTAAAACACGAACACGAGAACACACTTATTAATTAGACACGGAAAATGATTGGGTTACCCCTTGTGGGCCCCATTACCACGAAATTAGGAGGGAGGATGGGCTTAACCCATCAATTTTTCACTAAAAGGGGTTAAATAAATTTCACTACTCATTTTTCATTCACAGAAGATTTTAGAAAAAAACCTAAAACCCTCCTTCCCTTCTTCTTTGTGCCGCCACCCTAAAACACCACAAGAGGTGGTTTGTGATCTTAGATCTTGAAGAATTGGTGATTGATCGTGTTTGTTCTTCGTCCTTTTGATCCACGAATTCGGTAAATCCTTTTTAAACCTTTTCTTTTGATTTAATCTTTTTATAAATTATGAACATGAGATGTTTTTACAAAAACATAATAATTAAGCATAGATCTAACATGTTTTGGTGTTAAATAAAATCAAAAGGTTGTTTTTAAGGGGTGTTTGTTTTGGCCGCAGGCTGCAACCGAACCCGAATGGGTTTCGGTTTGCCAAGCCGACCACCACCAAGACCATATGGTCTTGGTTGGTGCATGTGGGTCCCACGGCAGCAAGGTAAACACGGGGTACCCCGAGTTGGTTCGGGGTACGGTGTCGATTTCATGTCCGGTTCATGTTTTTAACCTAGATCCGGTTCATGGTGTATGTTAGTTTTTTTTATGTTTATGAACTTATGTTAAAATTAAATTAATAAAATGATGTGATTAATTTAATAACATGACTTAGGTTATTTAATTATTAATGATCATGAAATTATTTTAACCTAAGTATTTATATATTTAAGACTTATAATTGATTAATAATTTTAAAACCATGGATATAATTAATTAATTAACATGACTTAGGTTATATTATTAACATATAATAATACATATTTTAACCTAAGTATTTAACTTATTTAATTAAAAACATGTTATACTTTATATAAATATTATAACCTATAGTTTAATTAAATTACACGAAATAATTATTAAACTATACATTATATCATATGACTTAGAAAATAATCATGAAACACTTAGGCTTATATACTTAGCTTATTTAACCAGCTTATTTCTAATTATGGAAACTTTCTATTTTTAGAAACTTAATTAAATAAGGCAGCTAATCTATTTATGGAAACCAACTATTTTTAGAAACTTATTTATTTCAAGCAGCTAATCTATTTATGGAAACTTATTTAATTAAGACAGCTAATCTATTTATGGAAACTTTCTATTTTTAGAAACTTATATATTTTAAGCAGTAAATCTATTTTTAGAAACTTTATATTTTTGGAAACATTCTATTTTTAGAAACTTTCTATTTTTGGAAACTTTCTATTTTTGGTAACTTTCTATTTTTGGAAACTTTCTATTTTTGGAAACTTTCTATTTTTGGAAACTTTCTATTTTTGGAAACTTTCTATTTTAGGAAACCTGCTATTTTTGGAAAGTTACTTATTATTACACAGTAAGTATAATAACACATGAAATACCAAAAATACTTAATCAGATTAAACAAAATATAAGATAAAAACAGTTTAAGGCTTAGAAACAGTAAAACATGGTAAGAACACATAAAATAAGCTAAGACATGACATAAAACCAACTATGTATTTAGTAAGCAGATACTTATTCATGTACGTATTTATGTAGCACTAGTGATTCGGAAGTAGGATTCTCGCAGTTCGTCTTTCTCGTTCACTGGACATAAGGTACGGATTCCCGTCCTTTTAGTATGGACATTCTTTCCTTATTAGGATTCCTCGTATGCAACCAACTGTTTTCCCATAGTATAAGTTATGAGTTTGATTGCTTATGTTTAATTAAGTTTACCTATAGCCATATACATGCATGACCAGTTTCACCTAGTTATGGAGGTACTATAACCATAACATTAGAGGCACTGATGTTATGACTTCACCACGGCGGAGTGATTGCTCGTGGCGTCCCTTCAGCTTTTGGCCATTTATATTATATTTATCATGTGAGGCGTATGGGTGCATCCTAGTTACATGTTTTCAGTCAGGATTTCATGGTGAATGTGGTGTGTGCCTTGCATCCTTCACAAGGAGCTGATCCCTTCTACCCAAAGCCAGTATATTAAATTAGAGGCAGCCCCTCTAATTTGCATGATGAGGTCACCCCTCCAAGTATTCATGCGCGGTGGATTTTCATGACCTATATTGGCTAATGGTAAAATATGTTAAACATTTTTCATAAGATAAACATAAGGCTTTTCAAACTATAAAACCAGTTTTATGAACATGTTCCAGGTTTTCCAGGACTTATGCATTTCCGCTGCTATTAAGTCTTTATTATGCTTAGTCATTCATACTATGTCTATATCCGTGCACTGAGCGTTTTGCTCAGCCATTACTTTCCTTTCCATGTCCCAAAACGGCAGGTACCCTAGGAAAGACTCGAGCATTTGGAGGACGTGCATCGGATGGAAGCTGCTAGAGACTTCTTTTCCTGTTGCCTTCATATATTTATGCTTGTGTAGTCATTCATTCATTTCTTTTGCTTTATTATGTTTTGGGCTTATGTTTGGGAACCGATGTTTGATTCCGGTTATCCCTATGGTCATGTAATGTTTTATACATTTATCCTTGTATGCTTTGATGACAAGCCATAATTACGCGTGACATTTCCATTATCAAAATGGGGTGTTAAAATTATGGTATCAGAGCCAAGGCTTCGACTTGTAGGCTCTAAAACTCGACCTGTGACTAGTGGGTAGTCACCAGGAGCTTCCTAAGCCAACGTCTGTTATTCTACGTATTGATGTTTTCAGCGCATTGTTGTTTTAACCATGATGTTTTCAGCACCTTGAGGTTTTAACCTTGATGTTTTCATCAATATTGTTTTGCTAATATGGATGGACAACCGTCATTCATATTTAGTTATGTGTCATTGTTTCATGCATAATGTTCCTCGTGAATTGTGGCTATGTGGACTGAATCCCAGTAGTTCATAATTAGTCACATAAATTTTTTTTTTATAAGTTTTGACATATGAGTTTCATTTATTTATGTTTCATGTATCATTGTTGCAGGGATTATGACTAAGTAATGGTTGCTACAGGACTGGCCCTATTTAGTCGCATGTGCTTTTATCAAAACTTTTAATTTTTGGACCGACCCATAGGCGTCCCCTCGCCATGTCTTTTGTTTTGGGACCGACCCATAGGCGTCCCCTCGCACATATAAAGGTTTTTATAAACTACAGTACGCATTCATGCACTGTTTTTCATGCATAAAATTTTTCTCATGATTTAAATTGGCATAATTTTTTTTTCATGTCCCCTCATAAGTTATTATGTTTTATGTCAAGTATGTTTCATACTGTCATGGTTAACTTCAGTTTCATGCTGATTATGTTATTCATTCCTTCGTGATAGATGGTTTCATGTTTCTTCATGATAATTCCGTCTTCATGTTGATTATGTTTTACGCCTCTTTTGTTATTTACATTGTCCCACAAGACATTGTTGGATTTCATTGAATTCTGCTTTCATGATAGTCATGGCTGGTTTTCATTGATCATGCTGTCAGGCAAATCATCGTTGAATTTTGTGTAACCACACTTTAGCGTTTCTCTATGCAACCAGAATCAGGTATATATTGGCATTGCCAGGTTATCATGATGGTTTTCCTAACCGTTTAAATGATATAATTTCTTTAGATCATGATAAATGATCGACCCCATACCGATCATTTCATGTGCATTCAACGTGTACTCCATGTACCATATTCCATGTGTATTACACGTACCTAAATCCATGTGTATTTCACTTGCAATACTGCACGAGTATTCGCTAGTCGATTCTGAGTCACCTCAGGCGTATTTACAATTGCTGATGTTCTACAAGATTGCTGATGCCGCTCATAACTGGGAGATGTTACTAAAGGTTGATGCTGCTGACGTTCGGAGACGCTACGAGATGCGGATGCTGTTCACAACCTGGAGATCCTACAAGACGAAGACAAAGGCGTCGGAGCAAAGCAATTGGACGAGAAGATGCTTCACCATCAGACGATTTCCATCAATCATTGTCCCTAATTATTAGTTACATGTCATACGTCATTCAGCTGTCATTTCAGCCATATGAGTGCAAACCGGTACCAGCCGGCCACTCAGCTGAATAGTTACATGAATGACGGTCATGAGAATGACCGTCATGGAACTGACAGACAGGACGATAGTAACCACTACTATGACAGAAACTATCCTAGAAATCGCAACCGAGGCTCCGGCCGCGGACGTGATCAGACATACAAATGATCAGTAGTCCAACCGATCCGCCAATTCTGGCATAATAACCTTATATTGTGGTTATATTTGTTTCACATCTCGAGACACATGTCAAGACATCAGTCAAGACACATGTCTCACGTATACTTTCTGAAGACACATGTCAAGACACCAGTCAAGACATATGTCATGCTTATAGTTCCAAGACACGAGTCAAGACACATGACTCACGTCTAACTATGGAACATTTCTAAGAAATTCAGGGTACCCTCCAAGGGTATATCCATTTTGTTGTGCCATGTATTAATCAGGCCACAAGAATTTCAATACCATTATCAGCGCATCAGTGAGAACTGTCACGTTGCCGATGTCACTTTCATTTCTTTCACCATGGTTCATATATTCATAACCATGAAGGACGCCTTTCGTATTCCCACGTATACGAAGGTTTTCCTTCAGCTTAATGATGAGATCCAAGCTGCTAACGCATTTCCTCGGACAGACACAAGATGAATTTTATCCTAATTATGTACTATGAACAGCACACCATGCTACGATTCATAATTATGTACAGTAATGTTCAGGCTCCTGAATACATTCAGCTTGATTTTCCCTCGAGAAAATCTGTACAAATTATCTATGCTTACAAGCATGTGCGTTTTTAGCCATGGTCGCTAAAATTTTCTAGCTGTCAGTAAGACACGACCACTTAAGTCTTTTACGCATAGCCAGTTGATTATTCCAAAATCTTCCCATACATTCCAGAAGAACTTACAAGGAGAAGGACGGTACCATGAGATTATGTGTCGACTACCGTCGGCGTAAACAAATCACCATTCATGACCGTTATTCTCCTCCACATATTGACAACATGTCCAATCAACCGTATGGTGTTAATCACTTTTCCAAGATCGAACTCATGATCATGCTGCCAACAGTGACGAATGAAACAGCAGGACATGTCCATGACTGCTATTCGTACACGACTCGGTCATGCTAGATTTATGATTTTGAATTAGTCTCAGCAATGCTCCAACGGAACTATAAGAATGAGTTTCCATGAACTCATAGCAAATTCATCTGTGTTTTCATTGAGGATAACCTGATTTCATTTAAGCCTAGAAAAAGAACAGGAAGACCATATCTGCACTATGTTGCAAATTCTATGACAAGAGAAATTTTACCCTGGAAAATTTTCCAATATCAATTCTGTTTGATCACAGTGACACGCTGAATCACATGGGTTTCTACGGTTAATCTTACCATGACCCAGCTTATGCGTAAAGGAGAGAACCCTACATTACATTAGGTGTTCTAGAAAATCCCACACTAGGAGAAGTCTGGATTCAAAGACTCAGAGTTTCATAAACTCCTATGTATCAAGTTCTACGAAGCAAGATACAGTTACGTTCATATCTAGGTACCTGACATACCAACAGGTTAAGATAGGACACCAACAAACGGGGATGTTTTCATCATCTGAAATTGTGAATTGAAATGGGACAAGATCTCCATTGATTTTGGTTACCAGATTAACGCAAACTCAGAAGAAGCATGATGCTATCTGGGTTATTGCAAACAGTTTGATCAAGTCTGCAGAATCCTTACATCCGCTAGGATTTCAGAACCAACAGATTGATCGGACATGTTCCAGCCAAGGTTCATCCGATCACTTGGCAATTCCTCAGTTATCAGGTCAAACAAATATTCATAATTATGCTCCTTATTTACTTCACGTCCTTGTTCTAATTCCACGCCTTGCTTTCGCGCTCGCGTTCATGACACTATTCACGTTCATGATCGTATTTTGGTTTACGATTTTACGTTCATTTCTTTTCTCATTATGGGTAGTTTGCAAGAACTTGAGAGACCAGACCCAAGTTTAGTATAACTCCCTATCCTCAGATAGACGTTTCTCGTTATAATCTATGTCTCACCTTCTAGCGTTTGTCGTTACCGCCATTATATTCTATGATCACGATATGTTTCACATGTCATGTTCATTCCACGTTCCTCATATCATGATCAAGATATGTTACACGTATCAGGGATCACGATATGTTTACTCATACTACACTCGCCATATCTCCACGTAGCACGTTCAAAATTTTTCACGTATCACGTTCAAAATTTTTCACGTACTACGTTTCTATATGTCTCGCGCATCGTTGCTAGTTATCGGTTAAGTCGGATTGTTTTGCACCATAATGTTTCAGTTACTCTTACACGTTAATTTTTATTCCCTCGATCGAATTTAGGGGATCTACCTTACGTTGATAACCAGGAACTTCTTCGTATTCCAAGTCAAGGTCAGGAGGACCAAGACTTATCATTCGTGTCAAGATCTTATAAGGAACCGTTCCAAGAGGGAAGCCACTTGGAAACGGACAAGTTCATCTGGACTTCTTATCCGTTTTCTCTTATCAATTAGATATGTCCTTTCAGCCACGTCACGTTCCATGTCCTTTTAAGACATGTCATGTTCCGCGTTCTTTCTGCCAGGTCACCTGCACGTTTATTTATCTTACATACCCTCTCAGTTTGATTTGGGTATGTTTCTCTTTCAGTTACGTTATCTATAATTCGGGGACGAATTATTCTTTTTAGGGGGGAAGAGTTGTAAAACCCGCATGCTTTTACCATGCATAGTACCCTTAGGATCGTACGTACTAGATTAAAACTTTCCTAATATAGCATGATTACGATTACGTGTTAGGAGTTTACGTATTACGTACGTGTTAGAACACGATAAGTATTTACTGTGCACGATCACGTAATAATTATTTAACGATAATTAATCACGAACATGCGATCATGAAATCATGAACTTAATTAAAACACGAGCTATTATTAATTACGTGTATATATTTATTACGAGCGTAATTAAATATATTAGGTCACGGTAATTATTTAACGAGAACACACAAAACGCGAACACAAATAAACACGAACAAACACGTAAAACACGAACACGAGAACACACTTATTAATTAGACACGGAAAATGATCTGGTTACCCCTTGTGGGCCCCATTACCACGAAATTAGGAGGGAGGATGGGCTTAGCCCATCAATTTTTCACTAAAAGGGGTTAAATAATTTTCACTACTCATTTTTCATTCACAGAAGATTTTAGAAAAAACCCTAAAACCCTCCTTCCCTTCTTGTTTGTGCCGCCACCCTAAAACACCACAAGAGGTGGTTTGTGATCTTGGATCTTGAAGAATTGGTGATTGATCGTGTTTGTTCTTCGTCCTTTTGATCCACGAATTCGGTAAATCCTTTTTAAACCTTTTCTTTTGATTTAATCTTTTTATAAATTATGAACATGAGATGTTTTTACAAAAACATAATAATTAAGCATAGATCTAACATGTTTTGGTGTTAAATAAAATCAAAAGGTTGTTTTTAAAGGGTGTTTGTTTTGGCCGCAGGCTGCAACCGAACCCGAATGGGTTTCGGTTTGCCAAGCCGACCACCACCAAGACCATATGGTCTTGGTTGGTGCGTGTGGGTCCCACGGCAACAAGGTAAACACGGGGTACCCCGAGTTGGTTCGAGGTACGGTGTCGATTTTATGTCCGGTTCATGTTTTTAGCCTAGATCCGGTTCATGGTGTATGTTAGTTTTTTTTTATGTTTATGAACTTATGTTAAAATTAAATTAATTAAATGATGTGATTATTTTAATAACATGACTTAGGTTATTTAATTATTAATGATCATGAAATTATTTTAACCTAAGTATTTATATATTTAAGACTTATAATTTATTAATTATTTTAAAACCATGGATATAATTAATTAATTAACATGACTTAGGTTATATTATTAACATATAATAATACATATTTTAACCTAAGTATTTAACTTATTTAATTAAAAACATGTTATACTTTAATTAAATATTAAAACCTATAGTTTAATTAAATTACACGAAATAATTATTAAACTATATATTATATCATATGACTTAGAAAATAATCATGAAAAAACTTTGGCTTATATACTTAACTTATTTAACCAGCTTATTTCTAATTATGGAAACTTTCTATTTTTAGAAACTTAATTAAATAAGGCAGCTAATCTATTTATGGAAACCAGCTATTTTTAGAAACTTATTTATTTCAGACAGCTAATCTATTTATGGAAACTTATTTAATTAAGGCAGCTAATCTATTTATGGAAACTTTATATTTTTAGAAACTTATCTATTTTAAGCAGTAAATCTATTTTTGGAAACTTTCTATTTTTTGAAACTTTCTATTTTAGGAAACCTGCTATTTTTGGAAAGTTACTTATTATTACACAGTAAGTATAATAACACATGAAATACCAGAAATACTTAATCAGATTAAACAGAATATAAGATAAAACACAGTTTAAGGCTTAGAAACAGTAAACATGGTAAGAACACATAAAATAAGCTAAGACATGACATAAAACCAGCGATGTATTTAGTAAGCAGATACTTATTCATGTACGTATTTATGTAGCACTAGTGATTCGGAAGTAGGATTCTCGCAGTTCGTCTTTCTCGTTCATTGGACATAAGGTACGGATTCCCGTCCTTTCAGTATGGACATTCTTTTCTTATTAGGATTCCCCGTATGCAGCCAACTGTTTTCCCGTAGTATAAGTTATGAGTTTGATTGCTTATGTTTAATTAAGTTTACCTATAGCCATATACATGCATGACCAGTTTCACCTAGTTATGGAGGTACCATAACCATAACATTAGAGGCACTGATGTTATGACTTCACCAGGGCGGAGTGGTTGCTCGTGGCGTCCCTTCAGCTTTTGGCCATTTATATTATATTTATCATGTGGGGCGTATGGGTGCATCCTAGTTACATGTTTTCAGTCAGGATTTCATGGTGAATGTGGTGTGTGCCTTGCATCCTTCACAAGGAGCTGATCCCTCCTACCCAAAGCCAGTATATTAAATTAGAGGCAGCCCCTCTAATTTGCATGATGAGGTCACCCCTCCAAGTATTCATGCGCGGTGGAGTTTCATGACCTATATTGGCTAATGGTAAAATATGTTAAACAATTTTCATAAGATAAACATAAGGCTTTTCAAACTATAAAACCAGTTTTATGAACATGTTCCAGGTTTTCCAGGACTTATGCATTTCCGCTGCTATTAAGTCTTTATTATGCTTAGTCATTCATACTATGTCTATATCCGTGCACTGAGCATTTTGCTCGGCCGTTACTTTCCTTTCCATGTCCCAAAACGGCAGGTACCCTAGGAAAGACTCGAGCATTTGGAGGACGTGCATCGGATGGAAGCTGCTAGAGACTTCTTTTCCTGTTGCCTTCATATATTTATGCTTGTGTAGTCTTTCATTCATTTCTTTTGCTTTATTATGTTTTGGGCTTATGTTTGGGAACCGATGTTTGATTCCGGTTATCCCTATGGTCATGTAATGTTTTATACATTTATCCTTGTATGCTTTGATGACACGCCATAATTACGCGTGACATTTCCATTATCAAAATGGGGTGTTACAGAAAGTGAAAACCATCCAGTTTTGGGTAACCTGGCAACCATCAACGGATTTGACTATCACACAAGAGCCGTACCCTCATGGTGAATCAACTCTTTCTTGTCTGTGAGACATGGTGAGTTGAGCACCATTCGTTGTGTGGACTAGGTCTAACACCAGATGTAACTCCAAACCAGCACAAGTGTAAAACAGTCAAATGAAACCAATTTATGATGGAAAAGTATAAGCAGATATTATATAAAAGTATATATATATATATTTATATGGAGTATTATTTTTTTTAATATAATGTACGTCACAAATCACTGTACAGATTGGTGAAAAGAATGTCAGTATAATCACAAAAACATAAAAACATACCCATCACATACCAGACGCTGCAACCTTGTCAGCGTGCAACCGAGCTTGGATCCCTTCCACCAAAGTAGTAGCCATGGAAGTCTCATTCCCTGAAGGGGCATTGGAGATCTGCAAATGACACTCTAGCATGGCCTCCATAGTAGCAATAGTCAACGGATAGTCCATATCCGTAAGCATGAACACTATTGCACCAGACTCCAACTCCAAGATATGAACCCCACAGCTAGCATAAAGCTTCCATCTCTTGATTACCCAGCGTGGCTGGTCTTTCCAGACACCAGAATGTGGAGCATCAGGAGGAGAGTCAAGCATCATCTTCAAGTCACCCCACATTGTCAGACCAGGCCAGTTGGCCACCTCACTAGGAGATTTAGGAATACCAGCATCCACAAACCCATACAACGACATAAGATCCCGACGATCCGCCCAAGTCAAAACACCTTGCAAACCCGAGACATAACGAACATAACCATCACTTATGGAAATCCTATGGGTGAATGTACCAGCAACACTCGTGGAAGGCTTAACCGTCCAAGCAGTAATAAAACCCGCACCCATTGGCAACTCTGTGTCACTGTCTGAAGCTGCATCAATAAGGTTTTCAGGAGCACGCTTCTCAAATGGAACAGAATTACCACGTCTAGCCTTTTTCTTTCGAATGGAACGACGAGGTGTAGGAACACCAGAAGAGGTTTCAACCTTTACCTTCCCAGTAGCAGTAGGATTAGCAGGAGTAGAATCAAAGCCTTGGCCAACCAAAGGATCAAAGGCGGCTGCACCAGTAGAAGGGGTAGGGTGTGGTTCAGTCACTGGTGATGAGGAATGCTCCATAGCAGGGGTAGCAGGGGTGGTAGTAGTAGCATTGGTGGTGGTGGTAGGACCCAAAGATAAAGTAGGATGAACAACCGAGGGTGAGGGTGTAGGACCAGCAGTAGAAGTATCAACAATAGATGGTATACCAGTAGAAACAGGAGGAACACCAGATGAAGAACCAGGAGCAACAGCAAATTGAGAAGTGGAAACCACTCGTGGAGGAGGACGATAGATGAAGCGCTCAGGAACCGGTGTGTTTTGACGCTTTATCATCCTCTGGTACAGATCCTTAAGCTCGTCAAAAGACAATCCCCTAACCCGATCCCATGTCCAACCAACAGTAAAGTGAGCACCCGACTGATATTTGACATACCGCTGCATTAACTTCCTCTCCTCGGTTCTTGACAAAGGTCTGTTTCGACGCATTTCACGGAGTTGAGCAGCAAGAGACAATTGTTGTTTGCGCATGATAGGTGTGAAAACACCCATCATTTTTACCAATTAATTAGAATAATAACCGAGCCAAAACGTATATTTTATGTCATTTATGTCAGAATTATGCGTGGTTTGTGTTTTTGTTGTGTTTTAGGACGAAAAGGTGAAAAGTGGAGAAAACACGGGATTTCACGGGATTTTATCGAAGAAAAAGACGAAAGACGAAGTCAAGAAATCAAGAGTACAAAAAGAACGGAAGTCCAAGACCAATTCTAAGATTTATCGAAGGAAAAGTCAAAAGACGGAAGTTTACTAAAAGCCGAAGAACTCAAGTCTAATTTATTGAAGATAACAAGACGAGTTTATTAATCCCGAGAGAAAAGTCGAAGACTTAAGAAGATCAAGGACTAATCAAGTAATTAAAGAAAGAAGAAAGAGGGGAGGAAGCTTCCTTCCACTAATCCTCCTCCTCCCCTATATATAGTTGATTAGTGTTTTCATTTTGAGTGGTTGGGTGGCTTGACAAACCACCTCTTCCACCCTTTTCATTTACTTGTACCTTAATTCTTGCACTTTAATTTCTTGTATTGCACTCTTTAATTCAAGTAAGTTACTTTTAATGTTATTGAATCTTTATATTTTCTTGTTTAATCTCTCATCTACCTT
Source organism: Glebionis coronaria (assembly GCA_025667525.1). Classification (NCBI taxonomy): domain Eukaryota; kingdom Viridiplantae; phylum Streptophyta; class Magnoliopsida; order Asterales; family Asteraceae; genus Glebionis; species Glebionis coronaria. Next base: position 203,485,176 of record CM046878.1, on the reverse strand, counting down.
TCTTATTTGTGTTTAATCTTTGTGTTCATGTTCTTGAGTTTTTATGGTTTTCAATCAAGTGGGTTTTGATTATTTTGGTTATGATTGTTGGTGTTATTGATTTGGATTGATTGGTTATTGTTAGTAGATCATTTGTGGTTGTTTTGGTTTAATCTTTTGGTTAATCTTGATTAGTTTTGGTTAAATTCGTCCTTATTTTCATCCTACTGTTCTTCATCTTCTTTACTGTTCTTCATACTTGCCCAGATTACGGATCAATTGAGTTCATTCGGAATGGTTATTATTCCGAATCAAGGTTCTTTATGCGGAATGTTTGTTATTCCGGATCAATCACTTCATTCGAAATACTTTATTATTCCGGATCAAATCTTTCATCCGGAATATTGATTATTTCGGATCAAGTCTTTCATCCGGAATATTGGTTATTCCGGATCAAGGCCCGTATTCCGAATCAACATTATTTTCTTTTTATTTCGGATCAAACTCAATATTCCGGATCAACCTCTTTTCTCTTTTCATTCCGGATCAAGAACCTTATTCCGGATCAACTAGTTTATTCCGGATAAGTGACATATTCCGGATGAGCTTTGTTATTCCGGATAAGGGTGATATTCCGAATGAGTTTTTCAGTTTTTTGTAGTTTTATATTTTTAATTCTTAAGCTTTACTTTTCCCGCCTTTTTCCTTATTTGCATTTTTATTTGCTTTCCTTTTAGTTTAAGTTTAAGTTTGTGTCATTTACTTTATTTCCCTTTTAATTTCTCGTCCTTTACTTTTCATCAAGTTTTTATCTTTCAGTATTTCTTTTTACCGTCTTTATTTTATTTTTATTTGTTTCAAGTCTTTATTTTTCATTAGTTTTAGACAACGACCACTCCCTTTTTATTCCACCAAGAACAACTGAGTCGCACTTTGAACCGGAAATCAATTCGTTAAGACACCGAGAAAACGAACTTTTTCAACCGAGTAAAATCGAAACAATCAAAATGGCGCCGCTGTCGGCTCTTTTCGTGAGGATTAACGGTTTTTTGTGAGAGACGCGTTGGCTTTTGGGATCCGTTCACTCGGAACGTTATTTTTCGTGTCAAAATTTTTCAAAAAATCCCAAAAACATTTGAAAAATCATAAAAAGCATTTCTTTTCAAAGTTTTGCACCAAAAATATTCTTCTTGCTTATCTATTTTTCTTTATGGATTCTTATGTCCATTGCGTCGGGTGTGGGAGACGGTTATACGGGAACGACTCATGTCAATGGTGTACATGTGAGCGGTGCGGAAACGATATCGACAATACACAATTCCAATTCGGATTTTGTCCTTTGTGCAACTCAACTAATTCGTCCTTTTTGAATCCACCTCCTGTTCCCCCGTGCATCTATTGTGGAAGCGATTCTCATTGGCATGTTTCGTGCCCGGTTCGAAACCCGTATGATCACGGGCAAGAACCGGGTTACAATTATGACAATGGCAATAGCTATCCACATGACGCACCCAGTTTCTCTCCATACCCGTGGTGCTATATTTGTGGGGGCCCACACGATGCTTCTTCTTGTGATCCGTCGATGGTCTTTGAGAAAGTTCTGTGCTATCATCCCAGTGTCTATAACTTTGAGCCCCCACATCACACCCTCAATCATCAATCCTCTCAGCAAATTAATCTTGACCAACAACTCACTTCTTTGAACCATATTCTAGAAAGTATAGCTCAACTCCGAGCTGACTTGCATCAGGAAAAGCAACCTTTGCTTGATAGTGAAGAAATCTTGAAAACCACCGACACCTTTTGAGCCAATTTAGTCGTTTTCCCTTCTTTTCTACACCATAATGTTTAATGACAGCGTGGGATAGAATAGGTTCAATTGAACATACTCAAGGCGATGAACAACAAAAGTTGCTTCATGAGCTTCTTGAAGATGTGGAGGTTATCAAGGAAGAGTTAGCCGACTACGTCACTCCTAACTGGACTCGTCCCATCTATTATGATGATGACGACGACGATGATGTATACACTTTCAACCAATCTTCTGAAGCTGCTGCTCCTACTCTCGATGTTCCTACTGCGTCTAAGGATCTAGATTCGTTGAATGAGCTTAGTGATGTTGGTCTCGACAAATTATTGGAAGATGAGGTTTGTGACTTACCTGCTATGGAGCTTCAGGACGACGTTGCTTTCACGCAAGCGGTCGATCCAAATGATGACGATTCTTCTCCTCGCTATGAGAATTTCACTTTTGAAATGTCTCAATCTCCACCGGGAGATGCGGGCGATGACGATTTATTCTCTCCGGCTTACGAGAAGTTCACCGATGAACTTGCTCTTGAAGATGAGGTGGAAGACGTGATTCTCCGCGACAGATTACGGAAAGTGCATCTTCTTATTGCTCAAATCGAAGAGTTGACTTCTCCTCCTCTCTCCGAGTCTTTGCCTTCATCTATCCCTCCTGTTGAAGATAATGACCCATTGCTGGAAGAAATCGACATTCACTCCATGCCTCCAGGTACTGATGATAATGACATGGAGGGGGATATTATTCTTGATAATTTGCTGCAGGAAGGTATTGACCCAAGTCCCCCTCCCGAGCACCTTTCATCCTCCCCTTTAGCCACTATTACGGAGGATGAGTGCTTTGACCCTGGAGGTGACATTGCTTATGCTATCATTGATAACCTTACGGCTTCGCCGCTTGCTCAACATCCATTGTCTTTGGGGGATGACAATGTGCTTACTTTACCCACCCCACCTCCCGTGGATCTTGATTTCACATACTTTTCGTATGTTGAAAGGACCTTTCTACCATTTAAGACTTATCCCCCCCGCCTCTCCTTCTTTGATGACCACCGGGAACGAGGACAAGGTATTTGATCCCGGTATTACATTCGAGGCTTCCCCATGGACCATTTAATTCGGGGACGAGTCAGGCTCGTGACTCGGTTAATATAAACAAGCGCTTTTTGGGAGGCAACCCAATTATCTATCTATCTTTACTTGTTTTCACCATAAGTGTAGGGGGATCCCCGTTGGTGTTTCTTGTTTTCTTTCTTATCATGTGCAGGGATTAGAGCTTCAAAGACACACTCTTGATGACTTTTGATGAACCGTGATTCCGTGTTCCCTTCTTCCCGGTTCTATCATAAACTCTTTTCGATTCACTATTTTATATTTCTCAATATTAAAATAGGAATCTCTTTAGTTGTCTCTTTCTTAGCGAGATTTAAACAAAGTGCACAATGTCCTAAGTGTAGGGGAGTTTACTCCCACATGCTTAAACATTGAGGACAATGTTTATATCAAGTGTAGGGGGGACTTCTATCGAAGTTAAGTGGTCTTTTCCTTGTATTTGTCCTCATTTTAACCGGAAAATTTGATTTTTCGACATTTTTCAAAATTTTTAATCTATTTTGGCCTAGTTGTATAGTTGTTTTTACCTTTGTATAGTTATTTTATTTCCTTATTAGAATAAATTTTTAATAAAGTGGTTTTAATTTTCAAACGTTGTGAATCTTTTGACTCAACCCGAGTTTACTTATCTAAGTTTACTCTAGCTAGTATCCTTAACGTGTTTAAGTCAAGTTTTGCTAGGCTTTTATGTAGGGAGCTATAAAACGCGAAAGTCTTAACTCTCACGGGTTAAGAACAAGAACTTTTCGTAAGTTCCTATAATTGATCCGAGAGAGTCGTTTATCAAGGGAACTTTAAAATGCGATTTCTAAACTTGAAAAAGTCTAAGAGTTTGCAAGATCCTATAGACGACTCGAAAACCCAAAACTTTGATTTAATAGGCTAAGCATCCACGAGTCTCATTCCTTGAGATTTTAAACTGTGGAGAACGAGAGATGATAGAGTCTATTATAAGTTTGGTATTCTTTCGTGAATTTATGTGAGTTAATTATAAGCCTATTCTCCCATCGCTTGCTAATAAATTTATTTGCATTAAATAAGGTTGTACGATTTGAAAAGTTACTTAGCTTCTAGCCCAAGATCGTTTAAAAGTTGCTCGGTATGGATTAGAGTGAGCCAAGGCATAAGTTATTGAAGCGGGATGCGAAGATTGGCGAGTCCAAAAAGGTCCTAACAAGGCATGAGGGCTATATTTTGTTGCTAAAGATCCAAAGTGATGTGAAGAATCATTCATCAAAGATCAATATGAAGGATCGAGACACACGACGAAAAGCAAGTACTCCTCAAAAGATCATGGAGAAGTCTATCCGAAAAGACCCTAGCAAGGTATGAGGATAAATAGATCCAAGTCCTAAAAGGAGGCGGATCGTCGTATATCAAAATCCCAAATAAAGATTGGAGAAAAATGAAGAAGTCGTGGTCCAAGTATGAAGAATCTCTCAAAACTTCAAGTGAAGAAATTCCTATTATGAAGAGAAGACCATTATTTCATGAACGTCTCTCAAGATTTGAAGTATGAAGTCGCTGCCAAATATCGGCCCGAGAAAGGTCTCAAATCGCGAAGCGAGTTATGCCAAGATATGAACTTTATGATGTCCCGAGAAGCAGTTTTAAAAGATTTTGTCCTTTAGCTAACTATTGATTAAATCGTTCACTTTATTTTTGGACTAAATAACTATTGAAATAAGTCAACAATGCATCCTCGTGATCATTCAAGACAACAATAAAATTTAAGAGATACACCTAGGAATAAGGGTGTCGAAGTGAATAATTGGCCCACATGAGTTCGTGCTAGTTTGCTAACTTATAATAACAATGATCTCGTTTTTACGCTTGGTTTGGAGAAAGTGAAAACTTGAGAATGATGACCATTCATGACATTTTCAAAACCCTAAGGTATGTTTTTGATTTCTTTACTTACTTTTTATGTTTATAATTTTCTATCTCTTTAATAAAGGCCAAGGTGGATTGATTATGATGAAAAGTGTAATCGTGCTTTGTAACTAATGCATGGCATGAGGACATTGCAATGGTTAAGTGTAGGGGATTTGATAGGTGTGAAAACACCCATCCTTTTTACCACTTAATTACAATAATAACCGAGCCAAAACGTGTATTTTATGTCATTTATGTCGGAATTATGCGTGGTTTGTGTTTTTATTGTGATTTAGGACGAAAAGGTGAAAAGTGGAGAAAACACGGGATTTCACGGGCTTTTATTGAAGAAAAAGACGAAAGACGAAGTCAAGAAATCAAGAGTACAAAAAGAACGGAAGTCCAAGACCAATTCTAAGATTTATCGAAGGAAAAGTCAAAAGACGGAAGTTTACTAAAAGCCGAAGAACTCAAGTCTAATTTATTGAAGATTACAAGACGAGTTTATTAATCCTGAGACAAAAGTCGAAGACTTAAGAAGATCAAGGACTAATCAAGTAATTAAAGAAAGAAGAAAGAGGGGAGGAAGCTTCTTTCCACTAATCCTCCTCCTCCCCTATATATAGTTGATTAGTGTTTTCATTTTGAGTGGTTGGGTGGCTTGACAAACCACCTCTTCCACCCTTTTCATTTACTTGCACCTTAATTCTTGCACTTTAATTTCTTGTATTGCACTCTTTAATTCAAGTAAGTTTACTTTTAATATTATTGAATCTTTATCTTTTCTTGTTTAATCTCTCATCTACCTTTCTTGTTTGTGTTTAATCTTTGTGTTCATGTTCTTGAGTTTTTATGGTTTTCAATCAAGTGGATTTTGATTATTTTGGTTATGATTGTTGGTGTTATTGATTTGGATTGATTGGTTATTGTTAGTAGATCATTTGTGGTTGTTTTGGTTTAATCTTTTGGTTAATCTTGATTAGTTTTGGTTAAATTCGTCCTTATTTTCATCCTACTGTTCTTCATCTTCTTTATTGTTCTTCATACTTGCCCAGATTCCGGATCAATTGAGTTCATTCGGAATGGTTATTATTCCGAATCAAGGTTCTTTATGCGGAATGTTTGTTATTCCGGATCAATCACTTCATTCGGAATACTTTATTATTCCGGATCAAATCTTTCATCCGGAATATTGATTATTCCGGATCAAGTCTTTCATCCGGAATAATGGTTATTCCGGATCAAGGCCCGTATTCCGAATCAACATTATTTTCTTTTTATTCCGGATCAAACTCAATATTCCGGATCAACCTCTTTTCTCTTTTCATTCCGGATCAAGAACCTTATTCCAGATCAACTAGTTTATTCCGGATAAGTGACATATTCCGGATGAGCTTTGTTATTCCGGATAAGGGTGATATCCCGAATGAGTTTTTCAGTTTTTTGTAGTTTTATATTTTTAATTCTTAAGCTTTACTTTTCCCGCCTTTTTCCTTATTTGCATTTTTATTTGCTTTCCTTTTAGTTTAAGTTTAAGTTGTGTCATTTACTTTATTTCCCTTTTAATTTCTCGTCATTTACTTTTCGTCAAGTTTTTATCTTTCAGTATTTCTTTTTACCGTCTTTATTTTATTTTTATTTGTTTCAAGTATTTACTTTTCATTAGTTTTAGACAACGACCATTCCCTTTTTATTCCACCAAGAACAACTGAATCGCACTTTGAACCGGAAATCAATTCGTTAAGACACCGAGAAAACAAACTTTTTCAACCGAGTAAAATCGAAACAATCAGCGCATTAATGCCATTGCCCGGGGGATACAATTTTGTTCATTCACATCAGCACCCAAAAGATCAGTAAACCGCGAGTAATCAGATGTAAGAATAGTAAGCACCCGCATCCAATCATTATCATCCCAATGCATAGCATCATGCTGCAACTGTTCACGCCTCTGCTTTTGAAGAGCTTCTTCCTCAGCCCTAGCAGCCTGATCAATCTCCGCCTGCAATCACTGTGCAGCCTCCTCCCCCAACCGGTCTTCCTCAAGTTGTCTGCGAGTATGCTTCCTAGGAGGTGAGGGTGCATCAGTCATAGGGGCTTTCCCCTTAGAATCATGAGACGGCCCAGCAGTTGGACCAGCAGTAGTACCAGCAGAAGAACCAGCAATATCCTCCTTTGGTCTAGGACTAGCAGCAGTAGGAGGGATGCTTGATGGACTAGGAGGAACAGGTAAATCAGCATACGACTTATCAGCAAATGCAGCCTTCGGCAACAAAGTCAACCCATCCTCCACAAGATCCTCAAAATCTTCATCAGAATCAGAATGAACAACATGCTTCTTCCTCCTCCTCTGCTGTGTCTCCAAAGCCTTAATCCGGTCCGCCATTGGAAGAACAAATTCCCTGGTAAGCTTGCGATGCTGATTCAGATGTGTCTCCAAAGATACAATCCTTGCATGGTACCTGTGCATGAGATCAAGCAAAGTAGTTAGTGTAGCAGGTCCCTCCGCTTCCCCACCAAGAGGACTTGGATCAGGGAAAGCTTCATTGGAACTAGAAGCAATAAAGGGGTCAGCATTATGAGCACGAGAACTAGACGACTGCTCAGCAGAATGAGGTGCTGGACTAGAAGGGGGAGTATCCACAAATGGGGACTTATGTGGCAGAGAAGAGGGGGCAGCCTTGGAAGTGGATGGCATTTCAACCACCACTTCCTTAGCTGGCTCTTCCACCACCACATGAGGCTCACCACTAGCAGGATGCTCCTCCTCCATAGGATCATCGTCTAATGGAAGTTCCTCCTCGGCTTCAGCAGCCGGAGGAATAACATTAGGAGGACCTTGGGCAAGGCCCAGCATAGCATCAGTAAGAGGCCTCCAAGCCCCCTTAAACCCTAGTGCCATATTGGAATAAACTTTAGAACTAAGCTTGGGGGTCTCATACTCCTCCCTATCACGAGGTATGCACATAAGAATCTGCTGCAAAAACCTAGGATACATTAAAAATTTCTTCCTTGATCCAGTACTACTAAGATTGCAAACCATCCCATCAAACAAGTAGCGAGCAAAATTAAACACACGACCCTGTGCTATGCAGATCAAACCAGTAGCCAAAGGAATGGGAAATGCATCCCAACTCCCAGACTTTGGGCTTAAGCAGTGAATCCAAAAGTGTATTAGAAGCTTCCATTGGGGGGTAAACCTATTCTTTTAGAAGTTAAACTTCCCCCTATGGTTATAACCAAGATCTGCCATCCCATCCAAAACCTCAGAATTGGGGATGGAAACAACACCACCTTCATCCTGAAGATGAAGAGCACTCCTAATAGAAGCTTCAGAAACCACATATGAACGTCCATCTATGGTAGCATGGAGTTCAAGTGGGCGTCCTAAAACATCTACAAGTTGGGCAGTGGCCCAAAACTGGCGAATGACACTATCATAGACAGTCAGGCAAACAATAAAAGCATACCTGAGGTTAGAAGCCTCAATGAATTCGATTATGTCTGTGAACTCGGCACGTTTAGGACCATCTCCCAGATAAGCCACCTTATTGTGATCGGGTTTGTATAACAAAGCAGCCATGGATGATGATTGGAAGTGATGGATGATGATTGATTAGAGATTGAGAGAGTAGGAGTGTGTGTGTGTTATGGTTGGGATGAATGAGTCAAGGGGGTATTTGACCATAAATAATGGTCTTGTAACTGTTCATTCACCCCTAATAATGTGGGTTGCCCTTTCAAATTAGGCAGTTAATGCAAAAATACCCACTTGCCCCTATTAACTTTATTTGCAAATCCCAGTTACCAAAGTAAAATAATATGATATACATCCAAAGTAACTTGCGTTGACTAAAAGTCAAAACGCATAAGGGTCAACACCAGAAGCACAATGTGGTCAATGAAAGTCAACGAAGTGAACAGTGACCCAAACCAAGACTAGAAGCCAACCATCAATGTCAAGGTAGGATTTTTATCCACTAGAAGCTAAAGAATACCACCAGAAGTGACCAAAATCCTCCACTACAAGTAGCACACACCGCAAATACCCATAAAATCTGTTGTTAAAAACTACCAATATGTTAGTTTGTGCAAGTAAATATTTACACTAAGCCTCCCCTTAGGCTTAGCCTCCCCTCAATCCTAGGTCTCAAGGATTGACCATTCCAATGTGAACCACCAAGTGGTTGAACCGAGGACCATCAAAGGCTTTAGTCAATATATCAGCAACATTATCAGCCGTATGAACCTTAAGAACCTGTATCAACTTCTTCTCATTGGCATCCCTGATAAAGTGGTGCCTAATGTCAATATGTTTTTTACGTTGATGAAAAACAAGATTCTTCACAATGCAAATAGTGCTTTGATTGTCAATGAAAATTTTGGTGTTCATAAAGTTAAACCCATAATCAAGCATCTGATTTTGTATCCACAAGACTTGTCCACAACAACTAGCAGCAGCTACGTATTCAGCTTCTGTTGAAGAAGTAGCTACTATCGTCTGTTTCTTACATTGCCATGAGATAAGTCTTCGACCCAAAAACTGACAACCACCAGTAGTAGACTTTCTGTCATTATTAGCACCTGCATAGTCACTATCACTATAGGCTTCAAGAACAAAAGGTGATTCTCTAGGATACCACAAACCTAGCTTGGGTTGAGCCTTGATGTACTTGAAAATTTTCTTGACTGCATTCAAGTTAGAAACAGTTGGAGCCACCTGACGTCTAGAACAAGCACTTACTGCAAACATAATATCCGGACGTGATGCAGTCAAATACATGAGTGAGCCAATCATTGACCTGTACATGTGAACATTTATCGGAGGATCTGGCTCATTCTTGAGTTTGACTTTAGTTACTTCATAAGGTGTTGCTGCTGGTCTAAGAAGATCCATATCAAACTTCTGAAGGATCTCATGAACATATTTGTCTTGACTTATGAATATTCCATCCGACTGTTGCTTGACTTGAATACCAAGGAAAAATGTAAGCTCTCCCATAGCACTCATCTGAAATTCGCCCTTCATCAGTTGTTCAAACTCATCACACCATTCCTTCTTAGTAGAACCAAAGATAATATCGTCCACATATACTTGAACTAGTATAATGTCCTTGGTATTCCTGTTAAGAAATAGTGTCTTGTCAATCGTGCCTCTTCTATAGCCATGTTTCAACAAGAAAGTGGAAAGACGCTCATACCAAGCTCTAGGAGCTTGATGAAGGCCATAGAGAGCTTTGACTACCTTGTAAACTTTCTTGGGATGAAGTGGATCCACAAAGCCCTTAGGTTGAGTGACATAAACTTCCTCATCAATCTTGCCATAGAGAAATGCACTCTTGACATCCATCTGAAAAACCGTAAAGCCCACATAAGAAGCAAAAGCCAAAAACAGACGAATGGCCTCAATCCTAGCAACAGGAGCAAAAACTTCAGTATAGTCAATGCCTTCAAGTTGTATGTGACCTTGTGCAACCAACCTTGCCTTATTTCTCACCACAATACCCCTTGCATCTTTCTTGTTTTTAAGAATCCATTTGGTATTAATTGTTGTCTTTCCATCTGGAAAGTCAACTAGGATCCAAACATTCTGAAAGAAGAACTGCTGCATCTCCTCCTACATATCCTCCACCCAACTTTGATCCTCAAGAGCATGAGAGACTGATCTAGGTTCCACCTGTGAAAGAAAACAAACAAACAAACAGTGTTGAAAGTCCGTATGATTATTACGCTTTTGGTCCTCAATATAGCTCACAAGAGCATGATGATCAGACGTTGCTTTCTAATGCATTCTACGAGTCTTGACAGTAGAACCAGGATCTCCAATGATTTGAGTAGTAGGATGGTCTTTGTGAGACTACAGAACTTGATTGGAAGCTACTTCCACTTCTGGTGCCAAGTTATTAAGATCCCCAACAAAGTCATCATCATATGAAGCAGAGTCGAAAATGCCATCTATTGGTTGCTTATGAATATCATCTAGCTTAGTAGAAGACTTCTTTTGATAGTTTCCCAAGTCAGAAGGACCAGAGAATCTAGTAGAGGAAGTGGGATCACTAGCCGGACTACCAATAGGAGTGAAACTAGCACTAGAAGTAACAGTTGGAGTACAAGGAGTAGCTTTATCAGCAGATGTATTCAAAGGAAACTCAAAGCCACCTTGAACAGCTGTTGTAGTAGCATCTTGTTGTTACTTGAGCAATGTGTCCAGAGCTCCTCGTGAGTCCAAAATGTCTGATGGAGTAGGATCACTAGGAGTAGCTTTGGCATTAGGAGTGACTGTGGTGGAATAGGATGGAACAACAAAAATATCATCCTCCTCATCTGAGTCTGAAAAACTAGAATGAGCACCTGCACTAGAAGTTGCAAACACTTGTGGACATGCATCATGGTTAGTTTTGAAATGAAAATATCCCAATTAATCACTAAGATAATCAAGATCAAAATACCATTCAGGACCCTTGCCTTGTTTGTTTGACTTCTCCTCAAAATACCTGAGATTAATAGTTTCAATTACTCGCTTGGCTTGGAGATTGTAGACACGATAAGCCCGAGAGTGAGCTAAATATCCCACAATGTATCCTTCATCTTCCTTGCCATCAAATTTCCCCAAATAGTCACTAGTATTCAGAATGGTGACAGGACACCCAAATGGCTTCAAATGAACAATATTAGGTACTTTAGCTGTGAGTAGCTCATAGGGAGTCTTCTTGTGAGGATTAGTAATAGAAACTCTGTTCAAGACATAACTTGCAGTATTGACAGCTTCTGTCCAGAACATGGTTGGAAGCTTGGAATCGGCAAGCATTGTTCTCGCAGCTTCTATTAGAGTCCTGTTCTTTCTTTCTGCCACACCATTCTGTTGAGGAGTTCTTGCTGCACTATAATCTCTTTTGATACCTTTAGAATTACAAAGTGCTATGAGGTCTGCATTTTTGAATTCTGTTCCATTATCACATCGGATACCTTTAACCTTCTTGGACAACTGATTCTCAATTAGTGTAATAAAGTCCTTGAGAGTTGAGTAGGTCTCACTCTTGGCAGTCATGAAGAAAACCCACGTGAACGTGCTATACCCATCAGTTACCATAAGGCAGAATTATTTATGGTCAATGCTCCTAATGGAGGTAGGACCAAATAAATCCATGTGTAGTAGCTGCAATGGTTCGGTTATAAGGCTGAGAGCAGTAATGGCCTTGAAGGATGCTTTATGTTGTTTGTCTTTGCTGCATGCAAGGCAACTGATGTCATTTCTGAAAGTTTTAGGAGGTAAAATAGAGACCAAGTTTAGATTTGCTAATTTGTGAATGGTCTTGAAGTTCACATATCCCATCCTTCTGTGCCATTTAGTGGCTTCATCTTCTGAGGCTTTAGCAACCAAAAATGCTAGTTGACAAGTAGGATTGACTTCATTCAGCTTGATACTATAAAGGTTGTGTCTTCTAGGGATTCTGAGTAGAACCTGTGAGTCATCTGGGAGTTTAAAGTCTTTGGATAACACTAGTGCATCAGTATCCGTAAAGAGGACAAACTGCTTCTTGTCACAAATCTGAGAGACAGAGATCAAGTTGAAGTGTTGAAGTGCTTTGATAGGTGTGTAAACACCCATCCTTTTTACCACTTAATTGCAATAATAACCGGACCAAAACGTGTATTTTATGTCTTTTATGTCGGAATTATGCGTGGTTTGTGTTTTTGTTGTGATTTAGGACGAAATTGTGAAAAGTGGAGAAAACACGGCATTCACGGGCTTTTATTGAAGAAAAGGATGAAAAGACGAAGTCAAGAAGTCAAGAGTGCAAAAAGAACGGAAGTCCAAGACCAATTCTAAAGATTTATCGAAGAAAAAGTTAAAAGACGGAAGTTTACTAAAAGCCGAGGAACTCAAGTCTATTTTATTGAAGAATTAAAAGACGAGTTCAAAAGAAATCCCGAGCCACAAGTCATTAGAGTCCAAGTTTAAAGAATACTAGAAGGAAAAAGGACTAATGGTGAAATTAATGAAGATAAAAGGCTTAAGGACCTAATGACGCAATTAAGAAGAAATGAAGGAGGGGAGGAAGCTTCCTAATCCTCCCCTATATATAGATTTGATCTTAATTACTTTCATTTTGTTGGCTAATCGTGACAATTAGTTCTTCCACTTTTAATTACCTTGTCATTTAAATACTTGTCAAATTTAAATTCTTGTCTTGCACCTTAATTACCATTTAATTTCAAGTAAGTTTTTCTTTTAATTCTTGTTAATCTTTATCTTTATCTTGTTAATCTCATTCTACCTTTCTTAATCCTTGATTCTTATTGTTTATGTTCATGTTCATGTTCTTATTTTGCTTATTTTGATCAAATTGGTTTTGATTATTTTGATTATTTTTGTGAGTTTGATTGTTTTGGATTGACTGTTTATGATTAATAGATGTTAATTTGTTTGTTTGATTTAATCTTGTGGTTGATTTGCTTTAGTTTTGTTTAAATCCGTGCTATCTTTATTTTCCTTGTTCTTCGGTATTCTTGTTACTGATCTTTTCCAGGAATCGGCCAAGCCCAGCAATATTCCGAGTAAAGCTTTTCATTGGATGACTATTCGGAATATTGAATATTCCGAATAGTGGTTTTATTCCGAGTAAGGTTGGCTATTCCGAATAGCCAGGTATTCCGAATAGGGCTGGATATTCCGAGTAGGGAACTTTATTCCGCATAGGTGTAAATTTCCGTATAGCAACTTTATTCCGAATTAAGCTAATATTCCGCATAAATGTAATATTCCGAATAGGGAGTGTTATTCCGCATAAGGCTGGATATTCCGCATAAGGTTAATTTATTCCGAGTAAGGGAATATTCCGAATAGGAACTTTATTCCGCATAGGGCATTTATTCCGAATAGGTGACAATATTCCGTATAAGGCCAACATTTCGGATAGAGAACTTATTTCGAATAGAACTTTATTCCGAATAGGGATAGTATTCCGGATAGAGTTATTTTCAGTTTCTAAATCTTAGTTTTTAATTTTCTGCCTTTTTAATTTCTAAGCTTTATTTTTCCCGCCTTTTTCCTTACTTGCACTTTAAGTTTATTTGCCTTAGATTTATTTTAGCCTTGCCTTAGTTTTAAGTTTTAGTTGCGCTTTAAGTTTGCCTTAGTTAGATTTAAGTTTGCGTTATTTACTTTTAGTGCCTTTTAATTTTAGCCTCGCTTTTTAATACTTGCACCATTTATTTTAATTAGATTTAGAATTACTTTACTTGTCTTTTACTTTAATTGTTTTTGCACATTTCCCTTTACTACAACGACAACTTTATTGTTCCACCAAAGAACAGCCGAGTCGCACATTAAACTCCAGTTTTTCAATTCGAAGAGACATACTTGAACGAATCTTTTTACCTGGCCAAAAGCCTTGTTATCAAATGGCGCCGCTGCCGGCTCTTTTCGTAAAGATTAACGGTTTTCTGTGAAAGACGCGTTGCTTTTTGGGATCCGTTCACTTGGGAGCGTTATTTTTCTTGCCTTAAAAAATTCAAAAGACCATAAAAATTAAAAATTGTTAAAAAAATCCATAAAAATTAAAAATTTCATAAATCCAAAAAGATTTTATCTTTATTGTATATATATTGTCTTTGCGTTTGGTTTCTTTTTCTTTTTTATTTTCAGGTGTATGCGTACTAGATCTTCTAATTATCAAGAGCCCGAGACTCGAGAAGATTTAAGTATGTCAGGTGTTAACAACAACAATAATCATCCACCGCACCTCAACAATAACAACAATGTTCTTCCACAGCCCGATCTTCGGACAATGGAGGATCTTTGTCAACCTACCATGTTTGGACGAGGAGGACCGATTGCGCCGATGCAAATCAACGCTCCTGAGTTTTCGTTGAAGCACCACATGATTCAGCAAGTGCAAACAAACCCCTTCCGTGGATTGCCTGATGATGATGCCAACAAACACCTCGACAAGTTCATTACAATCACCCAAAGCATGAAGTTGCCTGGTGCCACATTGGATGTTCTTCGCCTACAACTCTTTCCACATACTTTATCGCATCATGCCGAGAAATGGTTTGATCGTCTCCCGAAGAATTCTATTCATACTTGGGATGACATGACTCAACGCTTTTTGTCGCGCTACTTTCCACCATCCATGGTCACAAGCCTTCGCAATCAAATCAGCGGTTTCATGCAAGATCCCGATGAATCTCTTTTGATGCTTGGGAAAGATATAATGTCTTGATTGATCGTTGTCCAAACCACAACATGCTACCTGTGACCTTAATAGATACTTTCTACAACGGTTTGACTTTTCGAGATCGTGATACGATTAATGCAACCGCCGGTGGCACATTTATGAAAAGAAGACCCGAGGAGTGTAGAGAGCTTATTAAGAACATGACTACTCACCACAAAAACTGGGATTCCTCTGCTTCTTCACGAAACAACCCGAGAGTCAATGTTTCTTCTACTTCAGCAAACCCTGAGATGACCGAACTCACCCGCATGATGACTGAAATGAGCAAAAGTATCATGCTTCTCGCTTCAAACCAACAACAACAACAACAAGTTAAAGCGGTTGCTAATCCTTGTGAAACATGCGGTGGTCCTCACTCATACACCGATTGTCCTTCAACTCAAGGAAATCTGGAAAATGTGTATGCAGCTTATGGTAATTATTCACCGGAAAATTACCAAGCTCGACCTCAAGGGGATAGAAATTTTCTGAGTTACCGATCAAACAACTACCTTTCACCCGTTTTTTCTCCTCAAAACCAAAACCCCGCCAACAACTTCAATAGAAGCAACCAAATCCCACCAAGAGCTTCTAATCCTTATCACCCACCCGCCCAACAAGCCCCACCCATTAATCCCGATGTTGAAGCCATCATGAGAACCCAAGGTGAGCAAATCAAGGATCTTCAGAGCCAAATTATCAATCTTAAAAGAGATATTACCAAGCAAGGAAATGAGATAAGATCCGAGCTTCGAGATAATATCCAAACCTCCTTCAGCAATCAAACAAATGATTTAAAGAATATGCTTGCTAGTTTCTTGCCCGCCGCTCAACCCTCTTCTTCGAGTTCTCTACCTTCAAACACCGTCACCAATCCGCGAGCTAATGTGAGTGCTATTACTACCCGTAGTGGAGTCACCATCGTAGGACCACCGATCCCACCCCCATCATCTACACCTCCTCCACCACCATTTATCCCTACTCCTCCTACACCTAGTATTAGTGCACCATTACCGTCTCCGCCTCGTCATGACGATGTACCTAGGAAGGACCCTTCAACATCTCAACCTTTACCTACTACACCTGCACCCTCACCACCCAAACCCAATATCCCTTATCCCTCTCGTTTAGGCAAGAACAAAATGCTAACCAAGGAGGACTCTCAAGTGACGAGCTATATCAAGATGATTTCTCAAATGAACTTCAACATTAGTTTTCTTGAAGCACTTGTCCACATGCCCAAATTTGTCAAAGCATTTAAGGAATTGCTTAACAAGAAGGAGAAGCTGATTGAACTCGACAACACACGCTTAAATGAAATCTGCTCTGTAGTTATTCTTAAAGAACTTCCGGAAAAGCTTGGAGATCCCGGTCGTTTTGTGTTGCCTTGCGTGTTCAACAAAACTGAAGAATTTACTGCCCTTGCTGATCTCGGGGCTAGTATAAATCTTATGCCATTGAGTGTTTGGAAAACACTATCATTGCCCGACCTCACACCAACGAAGATGACTCTTGAACTTGCAAATCACACTCTCGCTTACCCCGTTGGTATAGCCGAAGATGTGTTCATCAAAGTTGGCACATTTACTTTCCCGGTCGATTTTGTCGTTGTTGATTATGAAATGGAACCTCGTATTCCTTTAATACTTGGTCGGCCATTCTTGAGAACCGGACGAGTTTTAGTGGATGTGGCTGAAGGTGAGTTAATCTTACGAGTCGGGGATGATGTACAAGTTTTCAAAATGGGAAAGCTTACAGGCAAATCCTTTGGAGGCCGAGAATCAGTAAAAATGATTAATGTGCATGATGATTTTGTCGTCTACAACAATCCTCTATTCGACTCTTCTATTGATAATCCACTTTTTCAAGATGATATGGATGATTCTCGCCTCAATTTGGAACCTTCTCCCATCTATGAGTCTCCACCGGTCTTTGATGCTTATGATGATGATGATTCTGGCTCAGATTCGGATGATTTTGATGATTGTACTTCCGAGTATCCCGAGCTGCCCACATATGATGATTTTGATGAGGCCGATACTCTCTCGAGCGATTCTTCACATGATGAAGATCCTCCGCCATCACTCGATCCTACTTTGGACGATTACTCATTTGAGGAAGACTTCTCTGCGTTTCTCAACACTTACTTCCCTCATGAGAGTGATGCTCCTCCTTATGATTTTGAAGATTATCGTCTTGATCCTACTTTGGATTTGAAGAAAATACTTTCTAAGGAGAAGAAACCGGTCGACACCAATATCCGTAGCACATATGAGTTAACACCTCTTTGTCCATCTTCTAAGGACGAGGTTGTGCTTCTTCGCGGATCTTCTTCCCATTCTGCTGAGCCTGAGTATTATTTTCCCTTAAAGGAAACGGTGTTCGACCCCGGTATCGATATTCTCGAGCCGTCTCAGTATCCACCTGATGAAATAAAAGGAAATATTTTTGGAACTTATGGAAATCTGCTTGCACCACTTCACCCTTGCTTCCACCGTGCTCCATCGCTGCTTAAGGGAACCTTGCCTACTCTTCTTTGGCTTTCCTTGTTCGCCTTAAGCCTCTGCTATTTGATGGACAAAAACTATGTCTTTGATCCTGGTGGATATGTTTCATGCTTCTTCCTATGATGATCAAGGTCGAGTCAGGCTCACGACTCGGTAAACAAAAATCAAGCGCTTCTTGGGAGGCAACCCATGTATCTATCTTTTCGCTTTCTTTATCATAAGTGTAGGGGAGACCCGTTGGTTTGCTATTTCTTCTCCTCTCTTAATCAGGGATTCGAACTTCAATGATCCACTCTTGATGATTCTTGACGACCCATGATTCCGTGTTTCATTATCCCGGTTCTATCCTAAACTCTTTTCGATTCACTATTTTATATTTTCTCAATATCAAAAATAGGAATCTCTTTAGTTGTCTTTTCCTTAGCGAGATTTAAACAACGTGCACAATGCCCTAAGTGTAGGGGAGTTTACTCCCACATGCTTAAACATTGAGGACAATGTTTATCTTAAGTGTAGGGGGGACTTCTATCGAAGTTAAGTGGCCTTTTCCTTGTATTTGTCCTCATTTTAACCGGAAAATCAATTTTTCGACATTTTTCAAAATTTTTGATCTATTTTGGCCTATTAGTTTTTCCTTTGTATAGTTAATTTATTTCCTTATTAGAATAAATGTTTAATAAAGTGGTTTTAATTTTCAAACGTTGTGAATCTTTTGAGTGAACCCGAGTTTACTTATCTAAGTTACTCTAGCTAGTATCCTTAACGTGTTTAAGTCAAGTTTTGCTAGGCTTTTATATAGGGAGCTATAAAACGCGGAAGTCTTAACTCTCACAGGTTAAGAACAAGAACTTTTCGCAAGTTCCTATAATTGGTCCTAGAGAGTCGTTTATCAAGGGAACTTTAAAATGCGATTTCTAAACTTGAAAAAGTCTAAGAATTTGCAAGATCCTATAGGCGACTCGAAAACCCAAAACTTTGATTTAATAGGCTAAGCATCCACGAGTCTCATTCCTTGAGATTTTAAACTGTGGAGAACGAGAGATGATAGCGCCAATTATAAGTTTGGTATTCTTTCGGGAATTTATGTGAATTAATTATAAGCCTATTCTCCCATCGCTTGCTAATAAATTTATCTGCAATAAATAAGGTTGTACTATTTGAAAAGTTACTTAGCTTCTAGCCCAAGATCGTTTAAAAGTTGCTCGGTATGGATTAGAGTTCATAGCCAAGGCATAACTTATTGAAGCGGGACGCGAAGATTGGCGAGTCCAAAAAGGTCCTAACAAGGCATGAGGGCTATATTTTGTTGCTAAAGATCCCAAGTGATGTGAAGAATCATTTATCGAAAATCAATATGAAGGATCGAGACACACGACGAAAAGCAAAAACTCCCCTAAAGTCATGGATAAGTGTATCCGAAAAGACCCTAGCAAGGTATGAGGATAAATAGATCCAAGTCATAAAGGAGGCGGATCGTTGTATATCAAAGTCCAAAATAAAGATTGGAGAAAAATGAAGAAGTCGTGGTCCAAGTATGAATCTCTCAAAACTTCAAGTGAAGAAATTACTATATGAAGAGAAGACCATAATTTCATGAACGTCTCTCAAGGTTTGAAGTATGAAGTCGTTTCCAAATATCGGTCCGAGAAAGGTCTCAAATCGCGAAGCGAGTTATGCCAAGATATGAACTTTATGAGGTCCCGAGAAGCAGTTTTAAAAGATTTTGTCCTTTAGCTAACTATTGATTAAATCGTTCACTTTATTTTCGGCCTTAATAAATTATCGAAATAAGTCAAAAAATGCATCCTCGTGATCATTCAAGACAATAATAAAATATAAGAGATACCCCTAGGAATAAGGGAGTCTAAGTGAATAATTGGCCCACATGAGTTCGTGATAGTTTACTAACTTATAATAACAATGATCTCATTTTTAAGCTTGGTTTGGAGAAAGTGAAAACTTGAGGATGATGATTATTCATAACATGTCCAAAACCCAAGGTATGCCTTTTGATTTCTTTGCTTTGAATGTTTATTGTTTTCTATCTCTTTAATTAAGGCCACTATGGATTGATTATGATGAAAAATGTAAATGTGCTTTGTAACTAATGCATTGCATGAGGACTTTGCAATGGTCAAGTGTAGGGGATTTGATAGGTGTGTAAACACCCATCCTTTTTACCACTTAATTACAATAATAACCGGACCAAAACGTGTATTTTATGTCTTTTATGTCGGAATTATGTGTGGTTTGTGTTTTTGTTGTGATTTAGGACGAAATTGTGAAAAGTGGAGAAAACACGGCATTCACGGGCTTTTATTGAAGAAAAAGATGAAAAGACGAAGTCAAGAAGTCAAGAGTGCAAAAAGAACGGAAGTCCAAGACCAATTCTGAAGATTTATCGAAGAAAAAGTTAAAAGACGGAAGTTTACTAAAAGCCGAGGAACTCAAGTCTATTTTATTGAAGAATTAAAAGACGAGTTCAAAAGAAATCTCGAGCCACAAGTCATTAGAGTCCAAGTTTAAAGAAGACTAGAAGGAAAAAGGACTAATGGTGAAATTAATGAAGATAAAAGGCTTAAGGACCTAATGACGCAATTAAGAAGAAATGAAGGAGGGGAGGAAGCTTCCTAATCCTCCCCTATATATAGATTAGATCTTAATTACTTTCATTTTGTTGGCTAATCGTGACAATTAGTTCTTCCACTTTTAATTACCTTGTCATTTAAATACTTGTCAAATTTAAATTCTTGTCTTGCACCTTAATTACCATTTAATTTCAAGTAAGTTTTTCTTTTAATTCTTGTTAATCTTTATCTTTATCTTGTTAATCTCATTCTACCTTTCTTAATCCTTGATTCTTATTGTTTATGTTCATGTTCATGTTCTTATTTTTCTTATTTTGATCAAATTGGTTTTGATTATTTTGATTATTTTTGTGAGTTTGATTGTTTTGGATTGATTGTTTATGATTAATAGATGTTAATT
This sequence comes from Glebionis coronaria, assembly GCA_025667525.1. Classification (NCBI taxonomy): domain Eukaryota; kingdom Viridiplantae; phylum Streptophyta; class Magnoliopsida; order Asterales; family Asteraceae; genus Glebionis; species Glebionis coronaria. Next base: position 203,464,685 of record CM046878.1, on the reverse strand, counting down.
TGTTTGTTTGATTTAATCTTGTGGTTGATTTGCTTTAGTTTTGTTTAAATCCGTGCTATCTTTATTTTCCTTGTTCTTCGGTATTCTTGTTACTGATCATTTCCAGGAATCGGCCAAGCCCAGCAATATTCCGAGTAAAGCTTTTCATTGGATGACTATTCGGAATATTGAATATTACGAATAGTGGTTTTATTCCGAGTAAGGTTGGCTATTCCGAATAGCCAGGTATTCCGAATATGGCTGGATATTCCGAGTAGGGAACTTTATTCCGCATAGGTGTAATTTTCCGTATAGCAACTTTATTCCGAATTAAGCTAATATTCCGCATAATTGTAATATTACGAATAGGGAGTGTTATTCCGCATAAGGCTGGATATTCCGCATAAGGTTAATTTATTCCGAGTAAGGGAATATTCCGAATAGGAACTTTATTCCGCATAGGGCATTTATTCCAAATAGGTGACAATATTCTGTATAAGGCCAACATTTCGGATAGAGAACTTATTTCGAATAGAACTTTATTTCGAATAGGGATAGTATTCCGGATAGAGTTATTTTCAGTTTCTAAATCTTAGTTTTCAATTTTCTGCCTTTTTAATTTCTAAGCTTTATTTTTCCCGCCTTTTTTCTTACTTGCACTTTAAGTTTATTTGCCTTAGATTTATTTTAGCCTTGCCTTAGTTTTAAGTTTTAGCTGCGCTTTAAGTTTGCCTTAGTTAGATTTAAGTTTGCGTTATTTACTTTTAGTGCCTTTTAATTTTAGCCTCGCTTTTTAATACTTGCACCATTTATTTTAATTAGATTTAGAATTAATTTACTTGTCTTTTACTTTAATTGTTTTTGCACATTTCCCTTTACTACAACGACAACTTTATTGTTCCACCAAAGAACAGCCGAGTCGCACATTAAACTCCAGTTTTTCAATTCGAAGAGACATACTTGAACGAATCTTTTTACCTGGCCAAAAGCCTTGTTATCATGCTTCCACATAGTAGACCTGCTCAAAGTTAAGATTAGGCGTCTGAATCGTTCCTTTGCCAGTGATCCTTCTTTCACCACCTCCAAAATAGACCTTTCCGCCTTGAAATGGTATAAAGTTAGATAGAAGACTTTTATTTCCTGTCATGCTCCTAGAGCATCCACTATCAACAATCCCAAGAGTAGGATCTTGGTATGGAGTAACCTACAACAACAAGAAAATATATATGCAAAAGTTAGTGTCTTAAGGGGACCCAAACCTTTTCAGGTTTGAGCCTGCCTTGTGGATCTTTAGTAGATAGCCAAGAAGATTGATGAGATCCACTGTTGTTCTTAGGTTGCCTATTCATCATACGGGTGTTATTGTTAGGGCTTAACAGCAGTACCCAGATTTCCCAACCCAAAATACATTTGGTCTAAATTAAATGCATAAGTCGGATTAAAGGTCTGAAAATAGTTGCTGGTTGGTCTATTTTGTAGTAATCTAGTGTTTCTTCAATGATCAGAAGCTAATGGAGAGGTCCTTCTAGAAGAAGAGAAAGATTGGGCACATGGGTTTAGTCTTCTAGAAGAATATGGAACAACTCCCGGTGGACCAGGAGCAGGAAATGCTTGATAAACAGAAGGATGTTGGTCATAAAAATCACAATCTTTAATCAAATGAAATTCACTCCCACAAACAAAACATGTTTTAAACGACCTTTTATTAGAATGACATTGTTTCATACTGCTAACTTTATTACACACAATTCTAGGAGAAACATTATTCCTAGGACTCAATAAACCAGAACTAGACACAGCTGAAGTAGAAGCAACTCTCTCTTCACTCTTCCTAGCACTAGTAGCAGCATGGTCATTTGACTTGGAGCTTGTAGGTCTCGACTCTTCACTTGAACCACATGATGCAGAGTCACTGGCTTTGTCACTGAAAGTACAAGAGACAAAGTCATTAGTATTAGTAGAACTTTTTGGGGACTCATGCACCTGTGATCCATCCAAGTCATTATGCCTAGTAATGGGCATGAAAGTTCCTGTAAGAGGTGGAGGGACAGCATGCATTGCTGCATCTGGTTTAAACCTATTGTAGCTAGGTTTTCCCTCTTCCTCCTTGTCAGGATCAAAGACACTTGAAAAAGATAAATCAAACACATCTTCTGAATCAATATATTTATCAAATCCTAACCCTCTTTTAGTCCTACCAGACATACGACTATCAATTAATTTTGAAAGATTCTTTGGTGCCTTTTGCCATTTTTCAAATCTTAAAAGTGTAGCATCTAATTTTTCCTTCATGTCTTGTTTATCTTTGATACTGTCATCTTTTACCTTTTCAGTGTATTTAAGCATATTTGTTGTGTTCTCTAAATCAATGTTCAGAATTCTAATTTTATCCTCATACTCTCGTTGAGTATATTGAAGCCACCTCTTTTCTTGTTCTAATGTTTTTAAAGAATTCTTATATGCTTGAACCTCTAAAAAATACTTATCATTCTGATCATTTAAGTCATTATATTGAGATAACAATTCTGAATATTCATCATGACAACCAAGAGGACAATGTTGTACCTGAGGTGAGATGCCCATAAGAGCAAACTCTTCGGCTTCCTCGGCATCAGATAGATTCCCAGCAATCATTGCAAACACGTCAGTAGAAGGTTTAGCTGTTTCCAGGGAAGCATTCTGATGATCATTCTAGTTGACCATAGAGTCAACAGACACCAAAGCCTTCTTGTCATCCTTCACCTCCTGAATCTTGAAAGCTGAATACCTGCTCTTCTCCTGGTCATGCTTGTTAGAGCATTCCCTAGCAAAGTGACCTTGCTGCTGGCAGTTATAGCATCTAACCTTGCTTCTGTCAAACCTTGTTGGCTCTCTTGGGTTGTAGTTAAATTTTCGACCGACTTTCTTCTCAAACTTGTGAACCCTAAGAGTGAGCATGGCCATCTGCCATTTGAGATCCATTTCATCCAGGTCAAGTTTATCAACCTGTTTGAAGTCATCAAAAGCAAGTTGCTGTTGAGGATCAACGTCAGCAACAAAAGAGTGAAGAACAGCTTCTACCATGCTACCAGACTTGGCTTTTGGTTCAGGAGTAGAAGTATGCTGAGAAGTATGCTGAGAAGTATGCTGAGAAGACACATTATAGCTTGGGCTACTAGCATAAGACATGGGACTAAATCCCATGGAACTCACAAAGGCAGAGTTAGCAGGAGTAGGAAAAGAATCACTTGAGTATCCCCTCACATGAGGCTCAAAGGTTTTGAGCTTATGAAACAAATCATCAAAATTAAGATAATCAAGCCCACCTTTTGCTTTGAGAGAGATTACTACCTGATTCCATGAATAGGGTAAGGCTCTAAGAAACCTTGCATTGATATCACCATTGTCAGGTTTCGACCAGAGTTGATTCAACTGGCTCAGCATCTTTTGGAACCTGTCATACCCTTGATGGATACCTTCAGTTTCTGAGATCTTGAAGTCTGTGAATTCATCTCTCAGCATGGATCTTCGCATTTTCTTTGACTCCTCATTCCCACAAAACCTTGCTTTTATTCCATTCCAGATTTCTCTAGCATCGTCCAGATGATAAAAGTCACCCATGTGATCATCAGGAAGAGACTGAAGCAAAATAGTGTTTGCTTTGATCTCCTTCTGAACAACTGTGATTTCTTCATGAGTTTTAGGGTCAAGAAGAATAATACTACCATTCTTGTCTCTTCCAGTCAACTTCTTACTGTTCCCATTCAGAATAATCTTCCAAAGATCTTGATCGGTGTTGGTGATCCAACATTCCATCTTCATTGCCCAACTATCATACTCATCCTTTTTCAGAAGAGGAAACTTACCATTTCTGTTGGAAACTGTAGCAATGATCTGCTGAGGTTGCTGTGTTTTAGGGGTACTATCTTCTCCTGTTTGAGTAGAACTTGAGGCAGACATAATTAAACAAAGATGTTAGTAATAAGAAAAAATGATTCTTCTTGTACAGAGACTCTCCTAGGCTCTGATACCACTTGTTGGGTCCACTAGATGTGGATCTTGCAGCCTGTTAGGAACGGTGAACGACTTCTGTAATCACAAGTCTATTCACATAGAGACTCTATATTAATCACATAGTATAAGTGCGGAATACAAATACTATGAACAAGAAGAACAAAATAACTATAACGACTTGATCCTTTACTAAGGATTTCTAATATTAATATGAACTAGAATTATATCTGATGAAGGTGTATTGAACCCTTCTGCCTAAGGTTCCTTTTATACTACAAGGAAACCCTAATACATCATTAAACCAAAACGTGTAAAACTGATATGCATATCCTTTCCTAACATATCTCATGCATATCCTAACAAAATAATCTTTAAATAATAAAATTTGACTTTCTATAAGACTAGGAGCACGGCTTGCTCCTACTACTACTAGGACCAAGAGGAACTACATACCTCCTAGTCTACCTATTACAAATAACTATTCCAAAGGTCCTAACACTGTTCAGTTATGAAATTCTCTCTAGAAATTGTCTTTCATTTATCTACTGATTAGTTGGAATGCCTATTGTAACCTTCTTAAGTTCAGCTTAGCAATTAAGCAAGAACTTAACAACACAATTAAGCTGGTATAAGCTGTAATAAGCTAACACACAACTTAAATGGTCAAATGATTTGTTATTGAATGATTGGGGTGTTTCACACAGTTACATGAGAGAGAAAGAAATTACATCAAAGCTAAGAAATGATAAAATGAAAGGAACAAGTATTTATAGGAAGGAGAGAGGGGAGGGAAAATAGGAAAATTAGTTTGAATGGTTGTTAGCTTTTCACATGTGCATAATCTTTCACATGTTAACATATAACACTCCATGCCCCTTAAAAATATCCTTGTCCTCAAGGATCTGGCTAAAAATCTAGAAACCGTGTCACAGTGTCTTCCAACTTCTCCCAAGTGGCATCTTCTTCAGTAGCATTAGACCAATGGATTAACCCAAACACCACCATGCGATTATTTTGCTTGACTATCCTCCTCTCCAACAGTTTAAGAGGAGTAGCAGCCAAAAGTCCCTCAGCATCATACTCTGGAAAAACTCCCATAGTAGCTGTCTCAACATAACATGGTTTCAACTGAGAAACATGAAAAACTGGATGAACTTTAGCACTAGGAGGTAACTGCAACTTGTATGCCACTTGGCCAATTTTCTCAACCACTTGGAAAGGACCAAAAAAGTTGGAAGAAAGCTTGTGTTGCCTACCTTGCCTCATAGAGAGTTGCCTGTAATGTTGAAGCTTCAATAGACCCAATCATTCAACTCAAACTTCCTATCAGACCTTTTCTTGTCAGCTTGGATCTTCATCCTATCTTGTGCTTTCTTCAAGTTAAATTTCAGCATTTGTACTGCTTGTTCCCTTGCAATGAGAGTTCTATCCACAGCTTCCACTGGACTGTCCTTTGCCATGTAAGGAATGTGCAGGGGTGGTGTTTGGCCATACACCACCTCATAAGGAGTGGTATCCAGAATAGTGTGATAGTTGTTATTATACCAATACTTAGCCAAAGGAATCTATTTGACCCAATCCTTTGGAGTCTCTCCTGTCATACACCTCAAATAAGTTTCCAAACATTTGTTGACAATTTCTGTTTGGCCATCTGTCTGAGGGTGGTAGGCAGTAGACATCTTAAGCTTCACTTGTAATAATTTGAACAAAGATTTCCAAAACAAACTCATAAAAATCTTGTCCCTGTCACTAACAATAGTCTTTGGCAACCCATGGAGTTTATACACATTATCCAAAAAGAGTTGAGCCACCTGCAAGGCTGTGTATGGATGGTTAATAGGCAAGAAATGAGCATACTTAGACAACCTATCCACCACCACTAATAAAGCTGTCTTTCCTTGAGACATTGGTAAAGATTCAATAAAATCCATGGAAATGTCCTGAGAAATCTTATCTGGAATAGGAAATGGTTGAAGCAGACCTCGATAGGCAGCCAAATCACTTTTATTTCTCTGGCAATTGTCACAGTTTCTGACCCATTGTTTGACCATCTTCCGTAAGCCTTTCCAATAGAAATAAGTAGCAAGCCTCTTAGTAGTGGCTTGCACACCAGAATGACCACCAATATCAGAACCATGGAAGTGACCCACCAACTTATTTCTAAGATCCACATCTTTCCCCACTACCCATTTACCTTTTCTGGTCAACTGGTCATTTTGCCACACATATTTGCTGTTATTAAGAGTCTGAGCCTTCAAACCCTCTACAATGGCCTGCAATTGAGGATCACTAGACCAGGATGCCACCACATCATTCATAAGTTCATTAGATGTACCAACTAATAGGCTAAAGAGGGCTCCTTGTTTCTCTATCCTGGACAAGGCATCAACAACAACATTATCTGAACCCTTCTTATACTCAATGTTATAATCAAAACCAAGTAATTTGGGAAACCACTTAGACTGAAATGGAGTGGTAATCCTCTGGTCAAGTACATACTTCAAGCTAAAATGATCAGTCCTAATTTTAAAGTGTCTATCAAGTAGGTAACCCCTCCACTTTTGCAAAGCTAGGACCACAGCTAGCAATTCTTTTTCATAAGTAGAAATGGATTGATGCCTTGGAGCCAAAGTCTTGCTCAAATAAGCTATAGGATGACCCTTCTGTTGCAATACTGCACCAATGCCATATCCTAAAGCATTTGTTTCAATGACAAGTTCTTCATCAACATTTGGTAAAGCTAATACAGGAGATTGAACCATAGCTTGTTGCAACTTCCCAAATGCTTCCTGAGCTTGGGGACCCTACTGAAAAGCATTCTTCTTTAATAATAAAGTGAGTGGCTAACTGATACTGGCATAATTTTGAATAAACCTTCTATAATAACCTGTGAGACCCAAGAACCCTCTTAGTTGCTTTAAAGTTGTGGGAACACGCCATTCCAGCATAGCTTTGATCTTACTTGAGTCAGTAGATACCCCATTTGCAGAAATAACATGGCCTAAGTATTCAACCTTGTTAATGCAAGTAATGCGTAAAAACATTATTAGTGTTAACTAATCTTTCTTAGTGTTGATCACAACAAACCATACAACACATTTAGTGTAAAACACAAAATAAATTATTTAACTAACACTATCATCAAGGTAATAATCATATCACTAACCTTTCTTAATCATACTTAGTGATCATCAAAATGATTATCCTTAAAACTCACTTTTGTTAATAAGACAAAAGACTTTTTAATAAACTTTCTTTTTTAGAAAATGTTTTATTAAAATGGAAAATGAAAACTTGAAAATGGCATATTCCAAATGCTATTAGAATATCCTTTGAAGGGTTCAAATACCTCAGATATTCCCACCCCACTAAAAGACAAAAAACGGAGCGGAGTCTAGTGGCGGTACCTTAAGTACCTACGCGGTACCTTAGCGATATGGTACCGCGGGGTGAGATAAGGTACCGCACACAGTAGCCGTTATAGATCCGTTGTAACTTTGTCTCCTTTAAATAGTGGGTCAAATCTCATTTTCCAGCAAGCCTCTTGGACGTTTTTCTCAGCCCTCTTTCTATTTTCTATAGCATAATCATTAGTAAATGATCACTTAAATTGTTAAGGATGTTTACATATGATTATCCTCTTGATCCCCTCCTTTACCATGTCCAATGAGAAGATCACTCACTCACTAGTGTTGTGATAAAGATGAATCTATGAGCTAGTCATATTCTTCATGATACCCTTTTTGTTTTAGGTCAATCCAATGTATTTATGAATACTTGGACTAGTTGTGTTCATCCAAGTTATTTGTGGATACTTGGATTTGTTGTGTACATTCATTGCATATGTGTTTGCTTGGATTTGTGTTGTGTAAATCCAAGATACATGTGTGTACTTGGATAAGTCTAGTTGAGTTGTAATAGATTTGATTAGGAGTTCTCACTAAACTATAAAGTGATGTGGTTGTGTCTTGTGAGTTCTCACTAAACTTTAAAGTGATTAGTAGTTGTGTTGTGTGAAGTTCTCACTTAGCTTCAAAGTGAAGAGTCGTGAAGATTGGTTATAGCTTTCGATTAGAACTCGACATCTAGCCTTGTGTCGTAAAATGGTGAAGTAGGAAACGTCGTGAAGATTGGTTCTACCTTAAGATTAGAACTTGACATCTAGCCTTGTGTCGTTAAATTGTGAAGTAGGCAATGTCGTGTAGATTGGTCCTAGCTAAAGATTAGGTCTCGACATTTAGCTTAGTGTCGGAAAATAATTTAAGCAACGATGTAAGGTTTTCTCCGCCGAGAAGGGAGCTTGTGGATATAGTGGAAATCTCGAGTAGGTGTACTCGAGTAGTGGAGTAGAAACGAGGATAGAGCCTCATTGTCGAACCACTATAAATCTTGGTGTCTTCCCACTAGGTTGTCTCCTTCTTTGCTCTTTACTTATTTCATTATCATTATACTTGCTTATTATCCTTGCTAGTGCATTTCAATTGAACCTAATCATTATGCAACTTAGCCTCAAGTAAAAGATAGTTTTGATACAAACCAAATTGAAAGTAATTTTAATTTGGTCACCAATCGAAGAGAAACTATTCAACCCCCCCTTCTAGTTTCTTCAATTGGTATCAGAGCGATGGTCACTCAAGATCTTTGAAGTATATTGTACTTTGAAACTTGGATCGATCCATTGTCTCCTCAAATTAGAAGGTCTAGTTGTACTATAGTTTCTCTTTGGTCAAAACTATGTTTTCTTTGAAAATAGGTCTTTTAATTGATAATATTGCATCCCACTTAAGATTAGTAGCCTTCATGCATTTTAGATATACTCTTGAAATGTATCTACTAGTTTGCATCTTGCTTTGTGTAGGTACTCATGAAGATCAACCAATTAATTGGTTATGGATTGAGTTACTTGCACTTTTAGAAGAATCATCTTCATTGATCTTTAACATCTTTGAATGATGATACCAAGATGATTGGGAATGATACTAGTCCTTGAAGACTTAGTACTCATTATAGTCATTGATTGGGCATAACACTTATTCCTTCATGGATTGCTCTTTGTGGCCAAGGTACGCTTTCGTTCTTCCACACGCCCTTTGATCATTCTTTTGATCATTACTTGACTATGTGCTTGTTCTCGGCATCCTTGCCTTGACATTTATTTGTGGTTTGTGTTTCTTTTCTTTTATACTCTCAAACCTTCATTGCTTGGATACTTGACTCACTATGGTGATGTAGAGTGAGTTAGTAGAAGCTTAAAGTATCAAGCATGATTTCCATGGTTTGCACCCATACGGTTAGTAGGCCCTTTGTGGGAGAGAAAGTGAATTAATACTTTGCTCATATTTTAGTTTAGACTAAGACTATTATTGAAAGTGATCTTAGTTTATACTTGAATAATTGCTTTGTGCTTATTCATTACCAAAGCCGTTTATCGTTTCGCCGGAAAGGCACGTCTTAAACCACTATATATGACACAAGCTCTTCGTTACTACTACTTGAAGATTGTCATTGATCCCTTGAGCATTGATCCTAGTCTTGATTCACCTCTCTTGACTTCTCTCCACTTAGTCGTTTTGCTACGAGTAGTCGTTTGTCCGTTTCGGTTCTTTTCGATCTTGATTTAACTCGTAATCCTTTATTAAGGAATATTTCTTAGTGTTATGATGATCCAATGATATTCTAAAAGGCTCATGATTTAACTTTAAGTATTTTAGAAAAACTGGATTTTCAAAATTTGGCGTTTTTCAAAGATAGAAACATGCCTCTGTAGGCGGTTCCTTATCTCCGCGGCTCAAACCCGCGGTTCCTTATCGATAAGGTACCGCGGGCAGTAACTTTTGTCAGAGCGCCAGTTTGAGTTTTTTTTTTCTTTTTCAAACCAAACTCTCTCTCTCCCAAAAACACACAGCCGACGGGTTTTACCTTTTCCACCATTGTTGAAGCTTCCAAAACCTTCAATCACTCAAATTAATTGATTCCAAGTTGTGGGTTTCACTCATCCTTCATCTAACATCAATTAATAGTAAGTATTTTCTTTCAATTTCATCTATTTTGTTCTAGGGTTCATCCTTTCATAATTGGGGATTTTTAAAATTGAAATTGAATTAAAACCTTAATAGGAATGTGGGTTGACATGGTAATCTTACTACGATTCCTTAGGTTGATATTCATTAAGATTTCACTAAAACCCACTTGTAGAACAAATCCGAATTTAGGCTAAATGATTTTGGTTGAATGATGGATTTGAGATGAACCCATGAACAAGTAGGTAATGACATTGTTAATGCTTACCTAAAAACCTTATTTTGAAAACCAATGTTCTAATCCATTGTTGATCTAACATAGATCATGTGTTCTTGGTTAATGATGGAATAGACACATTGTGAACATGAAAATGATATGGATTCAATCCTATGCTTGTCAAGAAATTGATATAACACATTTTCATTTTTCGTTTTCCTTTTTATTTTTCATATGAGTGATTGGAGAAATATTGTATTGTGTTTGTATATAGGTACTTAATCATGCCTTCTCAATATCAAAAAGATCATCAATTCACTAGATATTATATGCCCGACATCTCTCAAACCTTTGTTTCCCCTCAACTCCAAAACGCTTTTCCATCTCTTTCCTCTCGTTGTTTCCATGAGGGTAGGATTGTAGATCCAAGAATAGCGGGAGATAATTATATCAACTCTATGTTCGAGCTTATTGGGTTTGATTGTTTGCTTTACATAGACGAGGTAATTTATCCCTTGTTCCTTCTTGAGTTCTTCAGTACTTACTCCATTCTTGAAATCAACGACCAAATCTTTATTCATTTCTTGTTGAATGGTCAAATCATTCAATATTCCCTCGATGACTTTGGTGATATTCTTGGTGTGCCATTTGAAGGCACTTGTCGTTTCACGGATAAGTGGAGACTAGATGCTCTCTTGGAGTCAAACGATAAACCTCCAAATGACACCACCGAAGTTGATCTAAATTTCATCCTTGAAATCATCACGAAAGAGCGTAGTGGAAACGTTGTGAGAAGCCTTCATACAAATGTGCGAAATGTGAATAGGTATGAAGTGCTCTCAAGCGACCTTAAGGATTACATGCTCCAATGGGCAAACATCCTTAGGGAAAATGTGTTTTGTCTTGGTGGGAACCGGGATCATATCCCGGCTTGCATGGGGCATATGTTGTTTTGCCTGTTTACTTCCACCAAGTACAATCTTGCATATTACATCGCTCGACGTATAAATTATGCTCTTTCCATACCCAAAACCAACCTCCCTTATGCTATGCTTCTTACTCACCTCTTTAGAAGGGTTGGTCAAGATTTTCCTCAACTTGATCATTCTCGCTTTCACCCGGTTCAACGGGTTATGTTGCCTATTCAAGAGGCGTATCAACGAAAGCCAAGAAGTGACCGTGGTTCGAGAAAATCCGACCATCAAGAGCCGGATGAGGAGGACACCGATATGCCACCAAGTGATGGTGATGGCATCGGTCCTAGTTCTCATTTTGATTCTTCGAGTAACTCCCATCCATCCTCAAATCAATTCGAGGATGATTTTGAAGACTTAGCTCCTCCTCCTCACCCTTCTAGTGATGTCCCTGAAGATCTCAATATGGAGCATCTTTATCGTGAGAATCTTAGAACTCGGGGAGAATTACATGAACACCGAGTGGAGTCAAGAAAAGGGTTCAAGTATTTGGGAAAGATGATCAAGGGTTTAGGAAAGAAAAGGAGGTGAAGACTTTAAAGTTGTGTCAAAGTTTGGATTTGATGGTTAAACATTTGGTTATTAACACTTTGGTTTAGTTGTTTATTAACTTGTGTTGCATGCTTGGATTATTATTTATTTTGATCCTTAATGTTGCTTATGCAATAATGTTTGTGCTTTACATAGCTTTGTGCATGCCTTTTGATAGTTAGCTTATTAGATTATGATCTGTAGTTAACTTTGGCTTGTGAAACTTTTGGAAAAAATCTGGGTTTATTAAAAACTGGGATGGGAAATTTCTGAAAACCTTCTGGTCGCGGTTCCATATCGACCCGCGGTTCCTTATCGATAAGGTACCGCCGGTCCTAGATAAGGAACCGCCGGTCACTGTGCACGACAGCATCTTTGCTTTACACTGTTTTCTTAATTTTGTGTAAACCTTGCATGATTTTCAGTAATAAAATGCACATTTCCTAAACTAGGGTATCTAAATTCATTATTCACCTAAAATGATTTTAACCCATTACTAGTTTGGATCATCCCCTCACCCATTTAAACCCACCTTTTTTGCCATGTTCTTCACACATAAAACATACTTCCCTAAACCTTAAACCACCCTAATCAACCATGGTGTGTACCAAAACCTCAAACACTTCCAAGACCTCCACCCCAAGAAAAACACTCAAAATAAGGGTTAAGGTAGCTAAGCCTAACTCTTCACCTTTCCACACACCTAAGAATGAGAATGCTCCTATCCTCATTTCTTCATCACCTTACCCACCTCTTGCACCATGCAAGACCTCCTCCACCTCCACCCAACTCAAACATCCCAATTTTGGGTGTCCCACTTTCCCTCCTCTTGGGTGATCCTTACTTTGGGTTTCAACAAACTCATGGTCCTAGATGTCCATGTTGTCTCTACAACCACTTCCTCATCCAAAACCTAAGGATGGATATGTATGGACTACATAAGGGTTTGCAAGATTTCTTGCTTACTTTGTTCTCCATGCCTCCTCCTAAGAGATGAATGATGGAGTTGTCTTAATAAGAGTTTTCAACAAAACCAAGCCTAAGAAAACTACTTATCTAGATTCTATGTTAAGCTAGCTATGTATTAGTTAGTTCTTATTTATCTTTGTACTTGCCTCATTAATGAATGTTTCATGTTGTTGTCTTATGGATTTAGCTTTGTGTGATTCTATCCTTTTGTGCACACTAATCAACTTTAATTTGAAATTAAAATTGAACCTAAATCTATCACAACCTCTAAACTTGACTAAAATTGGTTCAAAATGATATCTAAATTATTTTGTCACCCTTTGTCAAGACATTCTTTGTGAATGTGTTGCTTTATGCAACCCTAGCATATTTTGGTTCTAATAGAGGTAAAATTCCAAGATTTGCAACTTTTTGAAAAAGTCTTAGTTTTTCCCAAAACCCAGGAAAAACATGGTTCAAAGTCCTCTGGACGCGGTTCCTTAAAGACCCGCGGTTCCTTAGTGATATGGAACCGCCGGCCCCTATAAGGTACCGCGGCCAGAAAGTGGCTTTTGACGATTTTTTGGTCAAAACCTTTAAAACCCTATTCCCAGTCAAGATTCCCTGTTTACTCAAACTGACTAAACATTCCCTGACACTACACATTTTGTATTCAAATTCTTACCTTGATTACATTTTACTTATACCCCAACCTTGAGATTTCATTCTCACACCTTCCCAACCTTGAGAATTCATTCTCACATAACCTTGAGATATCATTCTCACACTCTCACAATGCCTAACTCCTACATTCCTAACATTGACATTTCTTTGTCACAACCCCTCTCACCCAAAGCTTCTTCATCCAAGCTTTCAAAGAAACCGAAAATCTCGGTTCGACCCGTTTGGGTTAAGAAGAATGAACCATCTTCGTCCAAACCACCCCAAAACCCTACCTTCTCTCCAATCAAGTATTGGAATGAGACTTACACCATAAACCCCATCACCGGAGCAAAAGAACATGTTCCACCACCACCACAATCCTTCAATACCCCCCAACTCAATGACCTTGCAACCTTCCCAAACCTCACAAGGCATTGTGAAAACATTCCCAAACCCTTTACCCCACCACCACCAAACCCTAAGTTTGATGCCATACCCCCATCAAACGATTTTTTGTTGCATCATAGATCCTCGTGTGATTGTTGCCGATTTCAACAAATTGAACTTGCTCATGTGTATGAGAAGTTAAATTTTCTTGAATTCCTCCTCACTCGACCTCCTATTCAAGTTTTCGTTCCGGTGGACAAACTTCGAATGATGCATCGTCGTCTTTTTAGTTTTATTTTACTTTTAGCAATCTTGGAAAATATCACTATTAGACTAGCTTATGCTTAGTGGTTTATTTTCCATATTTATTGCTTTTAGATACTCATACTATGTGTATGACTATCTTCTTTGTTGTTTTTTTTTGTAACCTTTGTGTTATTTGTGTGCTATCTAATTAGTTCTACTTTGAGTTGATCTTGGTTAATTTTTTACAATTGCTTATGGGTGATTCCATCAATTCTAAAGCTTTAACCCATTGACAAGCTTATCATCTTCATTGGATTGAAGTTTGGTTTTGTCAATTACCTCTTTGGACATACTTAGCAAAATACTTGCTTCTAATTTGAGATTTCTTCTCTTTCTCCCTCTCAAGTTACTTAGTAGGTAGTGATCATATATACATAGGTGTTTCTTTCCTTTCTACTAACCTTTGTGTAGCATGTCACCTTAGCTCACAAACTTGGTGCCCCAAGCAAGGGGGAGCAACCACCAAGGGGGAGCTACTAGCAAAGTTCGATGCTCTTCAAATACTTATGCTAACCTTTTTGCTACGACAAAGGGGGAGAAATGATAGTGATAAACCAGTTAATAATTCCATAGTTTGTGTTTCTATGTAAATGAGTTTATCGTTTGTCGTAATCAAAAAGGGGGAGATTGTTAATGCAAGTAATGCCTAAAAACATTATTAGTGTTAACTAATCTTTCTTAGTGTTGATCACAACAAACCATACAACACATTTAGTGTAAAACACAAAATGAATTATTTAACTAACACTATCATCAAGGTAATAATCATATCACTAACCTTTATTAATCATACTTAGTGATCATCAAAATGATTATCCTTCAAACTCACTTTTGTTAATAAGACAAAAGACTTTTTAATAAACTTTCTTTTTTAGAAAATGTTTTATTAAAATGAAAAATGAAAATTTGAAAATGGCATATTCCAAATGCTGTTAGATATCCTTTGAAGGGTTCAAATACCTCAGATATTCCCACCCCACTAAAAGACAAAAAACGGAGCGGAGTCTAGTGGCGGTACCTTAAGTACCTACGCGGTACCTTAGCGATATGGTACCGCGGGGTGAGATAAGGTACCGCGCACAGTAGCCGTTATAGATCCGTTGTAACTTTGTCTCCTTTAAATAGTGGGTCAAATCTCATTTTCCAGCAAGCCTCTTGGACATTTTTCTCAGCCCTCTTTCTATTTTCTATAGCATAATCATTAGTAAATGATCACTTAAATTGTTAAGGATGTTTACATATGATTATCCTCTTGATCCCCTCCTTTACCATGTCCAATGAGAAGATCACTCACTCACTAGTGTTGTGATAAAGATGAATCTATGAGCTAGTCATATTCATCATGATACCCTTTTTGTTTTAGGTCAATCCAATGTATTTATGAATACTTGGACTAGTTGTGTTCATCCAAGTTATTTGTGGATACTTGGATTTGTGTACATCCATTGCATATGTGTTTGCTTGGATTTGTGTTGTGTAAATCCAAGCTACATGTGTGTACTTGGATAAGTCTAGTTGAGTTGTAATAGATTTGATTAGGATCTCTCACTAAACTATAAAGTGATGTGGTTGTGTCTTGTGAGTTCTCACTAAACTTTAAAGTGATTAGTAGTTGTGTTGTGTGAAGTTCTCACTTAGCTTCAAAGTGAAGAGTCGTGAAGATTGGTTCTAGCTTTCGATTAAAACTCGATATCTAGCCTTGTGTCGTAAAATGGTGAAGTAGGCAACGTCGTGAAGATTGGTTCTACCTTAAGATTAGAACTCGACATCTAGCCTTGTGTCGTTAAATTGTGAAGTAGGCAACGTCGTGTAGACTGGTCCTAGCTAAAGATTAGGTCTCGACATTTAGCTTAGTGTCGGAAAATAATGTAGGCAACGATGTAAGGTTTTCTCCACCGAGAAGGGAGCTTGTGGATATAGTGGAAATCTCGAGTAGGTGTACTCGAGGAGTGGAGTAGAAACGAGGATAGAGCCTCGTTGTCGAACCACTATAAATCTTGGTGTCTTCCCACTAGGTTGTCTCCTTCCTTGCTCTTTACTTATTTCATTATCATTATACTTGCTTGTTATCCTTGCTAGTGCATTTCAATTGAACCTAATCACTATGCAACTTAGCCTCAAGTAAAAGACAGTTTTGATACAAACCAAATTGAAAGTAATTTTAACTTGGTCACCAATCGAAGAGAAACTATTCAACCCCCCCCCCCCCCCCCCCCCCTTCTAGTTTCTACAAACCTGTGTTGTCCCAAACACACACTTAGACTGTTTTGCAAACAAAGTATTTTCCCTCATTAGTTGAAGAACCATTCTTAAGTGAGCAAGATGGTCATCCATAGAGGAACTATATACCAAGATATCATCAAAGAAAACTAAGGTGAATTTCCTCAAAAAAGGCTTAAACACAGAATTCATGAGAGCTTGAAAAGTAGAGGGAGCATTAGTCAAGCCAAAAGGAATGACTACAAACTCATAATGGCCTTCATGAGACTTGAAGTCAGTGTTGTAAATATCCTCTGCACACATTCTTATCTGATGATACCCTGACCTTAGATCCAATTTAGAGAAGAACACTGCTCCATGAAGCTCATCTATAGTTCCTCTAAAACTGGTATGGGAAACTTGTCTTTGACTATACTCTTGTTCAATTTCCTATAATCAATGCACATTCTCCCAGAGTCATCTTTGTTTTTAACCATGACAATAGGGGAAGAAAATGGACTGTTACTAGGCCTAATTACCCCTGAATCCAACAATTCCCTAATCATAGCTTCAATAGCATCCTTCTGGGTAGGAGGATACCTATAAGGCCTAACATTGATGGACACATTTTCCTCTCTCAGTGGAATCTTGTGATCAAAAGATCTTTTTGGAGGAAGATCTTTAGGTAGCTCAAATGCATCAGCATACTCCACCAATAACTCTTGTAATTGTGTACTAGTAGCTTGACCATTGTTGCATTGCATTAAATTCAAACTAGCAGACTGAGGATGACAACACATGGATGAAATGGTAACTTGTACAGACTGTGATACTAACTTGTTCATCTGTTTGCCACTTAACCAAGCTAATTTTGACTTATGGGTACCTCTAAGTGTCACCTTCTGGCCTTGGTATTGAAATATTATGGTCAAGTCTTGAAAATTCCACTGAATTGTTCCAAGAGTGGCCAACCATTGAATTCCCAATACCATCTCACATCCTCCCAAAGGCAAAAGCATAACATCTGTCTCAAACATTACCCCTTGAATCTTCCACTGAAAGGCCTTCACCATATATTGACTCACTAACTTAGACCCTCCAGCCACAGAAACTTCCAAAGGGCAAGTAGCTCTAATATGACATCCCAACCTTTTGGCCATATGCAAATCCAAAAAATTATGTGTACTGCCTGAGTCCATCAAAATATGTAGGATTTGTTTCAAGACAAATCCTTTCAATCTCATTGTGTTGTTGGCAAGGACTCCAGACAAAGCATTTAGAGATATATGAGGTGTAGTCTGAGGGCCTGACTCAGTAATCTCATAAGAAATCATGTCATGCTCATCATCTTCACCCTCCAAACACTCCTTTACCCCAATACCTCTAATCTCCAGAGTAAAGATTTGACCTTCACATTTATGACCAGGCATATTCTTCTTATCACAATAGAAACATTCATTCCTAGACCTTTTTTCATCATATTCTTGTTTACTTAACAACCTTCTCTGGCCATTTCCCATCAAAGGCTTACTTTTGGTTACAGTTTGAGTGGTAGGTGCAGGTAAAGTCAAAGTAGGACTCCTAGCAGGGTATGCGACATTTCTAGACACAAATGAAATTGAATTAGGTGTAGGAAGGACAGGGGTATACCTCTGCTTGAGTAATGACTGAGCAGTTTCTATAAGTTTGACAAACTGAATGCATCTCCAAGAGTCCTTGGTCTAAACATTCTAACATTTGTCTCCATGGTTGGTGGAAGACCGGAAAGATAAATGCTAATAGATTGTGCCTCTGTGATATCAACTTGAGTCAAAAGTACCTCAAACTCAGACTGATATTTCTTCATAGTAGTTTTGTACTTAAGTTTGGTGAGTTCTGCCATGGGATCTTCACTTGCATCCCCAAACCTTTTGAGAATGGCAGCTTCATAGACCTCCCACACCACATTAGCATGATTTCTCATATACTGTAAATGCCAAGCCAAAGCTGAATCATAGAGATGAACAGACACTATCTTAAGCTTATCCTCCTCACTCAGATCATCAATACAAAAAAACTGTTTCACCCTATACAACCATCCTTTGACATCATCACCATAAAACTTCAGAAAATCCATCGTAGTCAACCTGCTAAACCTACTAGTACCTTCTCAATGTCGGTTATGAGCAGGTGTTGCAGTGGCCAGAATCAACTGATTTATACTACTATTCATTGCCTCAATTTGTTCCTTAAGGGGATTAACAATAGAAGTGATCTGATTCGTAACCCAATTCCTAGTAGATTCATCAACTGGAATCTCCATAGCATTATTTCTAGTATTCACCATTGTAACTAACTAACAACTTGTAACTAACTTTGACCAATTGTAACAAATTTTTGACCAAATAACAAACTTTGACCAAAAACAAGACTGTTATCAAATCCTAATGTTACACCAAACGGAGCAGAAATCACTACACATGACGTATTTTGGAGATGAACAGAAATAAACGTATTTGAGATATGGACAGATGATCTAGATTGATCAGAATTGATGTGGTGTAGTGATTTGATCTTAAGATCAGAAGGTTGTTTGGTGTAACTAACGTAACAGATTTGTAACAAGATGTAATCTCGTAACTAACTCCAACAACCTCACCGGTTTCACAACTAACTCACCAGAATTGTAACTAACTTTTTCCGAGGACTGAGAAAAAACCGATAACAATGGCGGAACAAGGTCGCAAGACGTTGCTCTGATACTAAATGTAACCTTCTTAAGTTCAGCTTATCAATTAAGCAAGAACTTAACAACACAATTAAGCTAGTATAAGTTGTAATAAGCTAACACACAACTTAAATGGTCAAATGATTTGTTATTGAACGATTGGGGTGTTTCACACAGTTACATGAGAGAGAAAGAAATTACATCAAAGCTAAGAAACGATAAAATGAAAGGAACAAGTATTTATAGGAAGGAGGGAGGGGAGGGAAAATAAGAAAAGTAGTTTGAATGGTTGTTGGCTTTTCACATGTGCATAATCTTTCACATGTGAACATATAACACCTATGTATTTCCCAAATTATACTCGGACATGGAATGCACAAAGACTCCATGGAATGGTTTATTGATCCTTGGATCAAACTACAAAAAAATGCCATAGTGTAGTTTTTCCTTCTAAGTATGTTCACGATACATAAAAGCCTATTGAAGAGACTGATACGAACCAAACTGATAATTGCTTAAAAAGTAGTATTCAAGAACAATAGAAAAGAAAAAGAACAAGACCAAAGTTTTTTCCAGAATCTTAAGTCGACTCTAATTAATCCCCATCCCTAAATTAATGACCCCTACCTCTATTTATACTAGACTGACTTGCTAAACAAGTAATAACCATAAATAACAGAATTAATAAATAACAGACTTATCCTTCCAGAATTAGATATTTGCCCAACGCCCCTTTAAGTTGCTCTATTGCGCCTTTGGTAAACTTTGTCCCACATTGTATCAATACCCCCATCCTGAAGAACCACCTTGTCCTCAAGGTGGATGTCTGGAAATTGCTGGAGAAAATTTTCAAGCGGTTCCTAGGTTGCTTCATAACCAGGCAAATCTTTCCAACGCACAAGCACAAATTGATTTCCTTTACTGTCCTTCCGGACTCCCAAGATTTCTGCGGGCTGTATTATTATTTCCATATCTTCGGTCAACACCTTTGGTAATGTTGATTCGGGAATGCAGTCACCAATAACTTTTTTAAGTTGAGACACATGAAATACATTATGTATTTTCGACGACTCGGGTAACTTTAGTTTATAAGCTACCTCTCCAATCTTCTCCAGTACTTCAAACGGCCCAAAGAACTTAGGTGCTAACTTCTCATTCATACGGTGAGCTACAGAACGCTGTCTATACGGCCTGAGTTTTAAATACACGAACTCCCCCACTTCAAGTTGTACGTCTTTTCGGTGGCTGTCAGTTTTAGTTTTCATCAGTTGTTGCGCTCTAGCCAAACGACCCTTTAATTCTGTTAATATTCGGTCACTTCCTGTAAATACTCGTCTACTTCAAATTATGGAGATGTACCTACTCCATAGAAAACCAAACGAGGCGTCTCGACCATACAAGGCCTTGAATGGTGTTGTTTTGATTGACGAATGAAAAGAAGTATTATACCAATATTCCGCCCACGACAACCACAAAGCCCATTTTTTTGGAGTATTAGACGTAAAACATCTCAAATAAGTCTCTAGGCTTCGGTTAACCACTTCGGATTGACCATCCGTCTGAGGATGGTACGCCTTGCTCCTTTTCAGTTTCGTGCCTTGAAAACGGAACAATTCCTTCCAAAAGTTGCTTAAGAATATCTTATCCCTGTCTGTAACGATGGATCTTGGTATCCCATGTAATCGGATGACTTCACGAAGAAATGCTGCAACGACCGTCACAGCTGTAAACGAATGTCACAAAGGAATAAAATGAGCGTATTTACTCAGTCGGTCAACAACAACTAGTATGAAACTAAATCCCTCGGAACATGGTAGTCCTTCAATAAAATCCATGGTAATGTCTTCCCAAACTCGTTTTGGTAATTCCAACGGTTGTAACAACCCGCTCGACAACATGGTTGAATACTTGTGTCGTTGACATATTTCACACTCCGTAACGAACTTAGCCACGTCTCTTCGCATACCCACCCAATAAATCTCACTTGCCATTCTTTGGTATGTTTTAAGTACCCCACTATGGCCCCCGACCATGCTACCATGAAAGTACTGAAATAATATAAGAATCCATTTTGAAGATTTAGGTACAACAAGTCTTCCTTGATAAAGTAGGTTGTGATCTTCTATAGTATATCCTTCCATCGCTTTCTCACCCCTAAGTAATTGAGCTCGAATAAGTTCTAGTTCAGGATCTTCAAGCAAATCGCTTATTAGTTCCTCCAAATCCTGAACTCTTGGAACCGATAACGCCCCAAATGCGACATCATCCCCTCTTCGTGATAGAGCATCAGCAACATTATTTTTTTTCCTGGCCGATATTGTATTTCAAAATCATATCCATATAGCTTGGAAAGCCAATGCTGATATTCCTCAGTTACTCCCCTTTGTTCTAGTAAAAATTTTAAACTTCGTTGGTCCGTTCGTACAATGAAACGTCGCCCTATTAAGTAAAATTGCCATCACAATCGCCATTAGTTCCCTCTCATATACGGATTTCAATCGCGCCCGAGTGCCAAGAGTCTTACTGAAAAACCACTGGCCTGCCTTTTTGGGATAAAACCGCTCCTATCCCATACCCTGAAGCATCCGTCTCCACCATAAAATCTTGGCTAAAATCAGGTAATGCCAACACCGGCATACGATTCATTGCGTCTTGCAAATTCTTAAAAGCCTGCGTCGCCTCATTTGACCAGTGAAAGTTATCTTTCTTAAGTAAATCCGTTAACACTCGTGCAATTTTACCATAGCCAACCACAAAATTTCGATAATAACCTGTTAAGCCGAGGAAACCCCACAATTCTTTTAATGTTTTTGGAATGGGCCAATTTAACATCGCCGATATTTTAGATGGATCAGCAGCCACCCCTTCGGGAGACGATGTGACCCAAGTATTCAACACTTTCTTGAGCAAAAGAACATTTTTTTCTATTACAAAACAACTTCTGCTCACGCAAGCAAGCAAAGATAATAGACAAATGTTCCTGATGTTCCTTGAACGACTTACTATAAACCAAAATGTCATCGAAAAACACTAAAACGAATTTACATAGAAAAGGTCGAAATACCTCGTTCATGAGTGATTGAGAAGTTGCTGGAGCGTTAGTTAAGCCAGATGGCATAACTAAGAACTCGTAATGCCCATCATGAGTTCTGAATGCGGTCTTAGGTACATCGTCTTTCTTCATTCTAATTTGGTGATATCCGGATTTGAGATCCAACTTGGTAAAAAATTTTGCCCCATGAAGTTCATCTAATAACTCATCGATTACAGGTATTGGAAACTTGTCTAATATCGTGGCTTTATTTAAAGCCCGGTAATCTACGCAAAATCTCCAACTTCCATCTTTTTTCTTAACTAGCAAAACGGGGCTTGAAAAAGGACTAACACTTGGTTGAATTATGCCTGCCTGTAACATCTCTGCCACCAATTTCTCTATTTCTCCTTTTTGAGCATGTGGGTAACGATAAGGTCGAACGCTTATAGGACCCTTACCTTCATAAAGATTGATAGCATGATCTTGTGTACGTATAGGAGGTAACCCTGCGGGCATATAAAAAATGTCCTCAAATTCCTTTAATAACCCAACGATATCTTCATTATTTTGTAGACCTTGCTTCCTGTGGTTCATCCAAACATTTCAACTCCACCAGATAACCTCTCTTTTCAAGCTTTAATGATCTCGAAATCGATTTTAAAGAAACCAACGATCTGTTTAGTGAAGGGTCTCCCCTAATCTGAATAGGATTCCTATCCACATTGAAACTCATTGTTAACTCTTTCCAATTAACAACAATCTCACCCAACGTTTGCAACCACTTAATTCCCAAGATGACATCTGTACTACCTAATTCAAAAGGGAAGAAGTCTTATATTATCTGTATTCCGGGAAGAGATAATACCACTCCTTTACAAATCCCGACACTCTCCTCAAATCCTCCATCACCCAACATTACCCCTACAGAATTATTTCCTGAAACACGCAACCCCAACCTTGTTATCAATGCTTTAGACAAAAAGTTATGGGTTACCCCACATTCAATTAGTACCGTGACAGCTACTCCCCCAATAATTCCACAAATTTTCATTGTGCGCGGCGATGTGAAACCTAACAGCGAGTTCAGCGACACTTCTACGGAATCTAGGTGAACGTGCAATCCGTCTTTGTTTTCTACACTGTCATCATCTTCATCGTCTTCCTCGTCCATAACTAATAATACTTGTAAGGTCTTACTTGGACAACGATGTCCTATTGTAAACTTTTCATCACATTTAAAACACAACCCCTTTGACCGTTTATCAGCTAATTTCGCTTCAGTCAATCGTTTAAATTGGCCTGGTCGGCTATTTGTTCCGCTCCTAACTGTTGATACAGGAGATCGGACCGAGGGGGCGGAAGCACGAGACGACGCCAGTCCACTGTTACGATTATAACTAGTTGAATTAGAGCGGAAATTACTTACCCCGGTACGAGTTACCGCCTCAAATTGTTGGTTTTCTTCCATGGTTATGACTAATTCCATTGCATGAGCCAACCCCTCAGGTCTCATTACTCGTATGGCTGCCCTGAGATCTGATTTAATCCCTTTAATAAAGGTGGCTTCCATTACAGAAGGAGGAACTCCCACTAATTGGCAAGCTAGCTTTTCAAACAACGCGACATATTCCCGATCTGTCCCCTCCTGTACGATCGCTAAAAATTGTTCATACAAGTTACCGCCCTGCTTTTGCTGGAAACGAGTTAATAAGCGCGTCTTGAACTGTTCCCATGAAATAAAAGGGGCCTGACCCTCGCTCCAACGATACCAAGAAAGTGCATCTCCTTCCAAACAAACCACAACCACCCGTAACTGCTCTTGAGTTGGAACTGCCTGGACTTCAAAATAACGCTCAACTCGATAAATCCATCCATAAGCATCATCGCCATCAAACACCGGCATTTTTAGTTTCCTCATTCGATGATCATAGGTATTATATGTCTCTCTTCCAACTCCCGGTTGCGGGTCTACCGAAAACCCCCGTCCAAAACCAGTTGGTTGCATCCTTGTTGAATGCATCCCTGTTGGTTGCATCCATGACGACTGCATCCTGTTGGTTGCATCCATGACGACTGCATCCCTGTTGGTTGCATCCCTGTTGATTGCATCCACGTTGGTTGCATCCCTGCTGTTGATGTTGGTTGCATCCCTGCTGTTGCTGTTGGTTGCACCCGTGCTGCTGCTTCAAACCCTGATCCAAAACCCGCACCTTGCCTAACATGATCACCAAACATATCATTTGGTTTCCCATGGTCGAGTTTGTTTGAGTCTTCTAACTCCATGAAGTCCATCCCCTGATTCCTTCCAACAGCATTGCTCGGTTCAGCCTGGAATTTAGGCAATTCAAACCCAAGGTCATCATAGTTCCGTCTTGCTGCCTCGTGTAGACGAGGTGGTGGTACATACACGTTTGCCTTTGCTGTCGGTTTAGAAGTTGATGTTTGTGTTGGAGCCTTCCCTAAGATCAACAGTTTCAATTCCTCAAATTTTTGCTCAAGTTTTTGATCAAATTCTGCTTTTAGACTTCCAATCCCTTCTTTTAACTCTCCAAAACCTTCGTCAAACTTCGTCTCCAACGCATCCATTCTTCCATTTGCCTCTGCCTTATACTCAGTGAGCTCAGAATCCACATCAGCAACTTTCTTAACAGTCATGGCTGTTTTTTTTACTGTGAACAGTAATTCGACTTTTGATTGTACCAGAATCGTGCTCTGATACCAATTTGATACGAACCAAACCGATAATTGCTTAAAAAGTAGTATTCAAGAACAATAGAAAAGAAAAAGAACAAGACCAAAGTTTTTTCCAGAATCTTAAGTCGACTCTAATTAATCCCCATCCCTAAATTAATGACCCTAACCTCTATTTATACTAGACTGACTTGCTAAACAAGTAATAACCATAAATAAATAACAGAATTAATAAATAACAGACTTATCCCTCCAGAATTAGATATTTGCCCAACGCGCCTTTAAGTTGCTTTATTGCGCCTTTGGTAAACTTTATCCCACGTCAGAGACCTTGGTACGCAAGAAGTTCGTCCCTTTTAAGCACATTATATGATGTATCCACGGTCTCAACGACATGGTGTGGTAGGTAACATGACTTGGCAAACATAAACACGATGAGTGTTCTTTTGCAATACCCTGAACGTGTGTAACAATTGTCCTTTCTTCTTTTGGAACATATTACAACTTGCAAGTTAAGGATAGTAGGATACAAGCATATATAGTTTTATTGGGGACTTAGGATATTTCAAATTTTCAATTAACTTTGCCCGATAGAAAAACAGTTACTTCTATTCCTCTTTCTCTTTATTTCTTATTTTAGTGTCAGTCATTGGTATCTTCACTTTGTTCGAACTAGAACTCTTTGGAGACAACACAAAGTTTATAAATACTGATACTGGAGATACGACAACCAGAGATGTGACGGTTGCACATTGCTCCGGACATTATGCAAGCCCCTTCATTTGAATTGATACTGGTGCAATATGCAACCGTTACTAAGTGTTGTACACCTTGCTTTAGCGTTCTTCTGCTCTAGAATTCTTTTACCTTATTTGAGTCGATAAAATTCTTGTAATTGAGATATATAGATGGTAGTAGGGAAAATGGCCAAGAAATGTGACATAAGTGCATAAAATTAATTTATAATTCTGAAACCTGATGGAAATGTCATTTTTTTTTCTGGTTAAAAGTATAATTTTTTGTTGCCTTTTGACGAGCGAGAAAGTAGTTTATATACTCTTGTCCTTGTTTAGAGGTGGAAAAACGGGACGGTTGGGTAACGGTTCATAATGGATGAGCTTTAGTTTTGGATAGAAACTGGTCCTTTCTTTGTGCAGTCCGGTTGGGGCAACTCGTCAATACCTTCTTTGTTTTTCTTTTTTGAATTCAAAAATTGGGAAAAGTTGGACATTGAAACTATTTTGATACAGGATTATTTACGCGTTAGATGCTTTATAAACCGTTTTAACCATTTGACCCGTTCATTGTAACAACTTATCTATATTTACCCGTTATTAAACTAATACAACCCAGATTGGCCCGTTTTTATTTATTTATCGAAATACCTTCCTACCAGTCTACCACATGATTATAAGTAGGCAATCAGAACTTCAGAATTAGTCGCTCACTGTTTGTCTCATAAGTCCATATGAATGAAAAGAACTTTATTTGGTTTTCTCTACTCGTCTCATTTCTCATCTCATCCATGCATAAGTCGCTGTTTCTCTCAACAAGTCCATAATAATGAAAATAACTTTATTGTTCTCATTTCTCATCTCATCTATGCAGGCACTTGAAAAGTCAAAATATGAGCAATCACTAGAGACAGTGCGGCACTTCATTGCTATTCTTGAGAAAGAATTAGAACTATATCATAGGCACATTGCACTCTATGGTGATCCTGCTCAACATAATCCCAACACTATCCGTAGTGGCGCAAGTGAAGTCACAGGAGAATCAAAAAAGGTTCTAGCAGCCGACAACAACACCAATGATGAATTATCAGCAACTGAAGATGATGATGATGATGATGACGATGACGATGATGACGACATGTCCCATTTTTCGAGTGATTTCAACTGCACAGATGATTCTAGTACTGAGTTGGATTCTTGTGATGAAGAAACATAATGCAATTCCGTGACAATTTTAGTCTTGATCCCTCATGAAATCCAAGACCTCATACATGGTATAATGGGTGGGTCACTGGATTTGGTAACGGGTCAATAAAGTAAATTATGGTATGGGCAAGGCTGTGTTTCTCCAAAACACTTCTGTACAAAACTTCTAAATATAATCCGTGTCTGAAATATAACATTAGTATAATTATCTAGATATAAATACAGGTTTTAGAAAAACGATGTACAGAGGTTTGATCCATTCGAACTGCAGTTTAAGAGACTTTCGGTTTGTTTTATGTATAGCTAATTTCTGAACGTTATGTCTACTCGGTATTCTAATCCACTGAGTTATCATTTACTACTCGATGCTTACACTCAAGTTATCTTTATTCTTATTTTACAAAGTTAATTTATTTTACAAGTTAAGTTATCGTTAAACATGTTTGTGTTATTTGCTAATGACAAGAAAAATTATTAATAAAAAGACAAAAGTTCAAATGTAACCTTATTTGTTCTCACAAGAGGGAGACAAATCCCTATAATCTATTTTGGTTAGATAAACTTAAGAATTACAGTAAAAAAAAATGGAGGGTTCATTTTTGCAAAAAAGTCCAAAATCAAGTGGATTTTTCGAAGTGATTTTTATCAATATTGATTTTCACTAAGTGAAAAAACAATGAAATATCACCGGTGATGTAGCGAAAACAAGAAATTTGGACCAGAACACCGGACCACGTACTTCGGACAGTACTTCGGTTTGGTCCTCGGGTCCATGGTTTTCAGCACATTCGGTCTTCGGTCAGGTCCGGTCCAATCTTACAAAAAACCCGTCGATAACAGAAGACCGAACCAACACGGACCGGACAATTTCGGTTCGGTCTTCGATCAAGCTTTTTGGACCATTTCGAGGTAACAGTCCGGTGTGGTTTGGTTTTAGACTGTTTGACCAATGCTCACCCCGCATTATACAACTCATGAGATATACATTTGTCGGGTTTGACCCATCTGTACGTCAGTACGTCATAATGCGTTACAGTCCGTTTACAAAAATTACACAAGAATTGGTTCAGTGAGTCAGGGAAAAACTCAATAACTCGCAAAAATGGTTCAGGAACCACAATAGAGACACCTGATCCTTTGGCTCAACAGGTGCAATGGAGCAAGTTACAGTTGTGGCTCACATGTTGTTTATGGGCCGTGTGTTCTATGATCAAGCTGCCACTCTTCCTTAATCGTTCAACGACATTGCTATGACGGTTCAAGACTATGGCAACGCCGGTTGGTATATGGATACCGTCGATACTTTTCATCTTGCATCAAAAGTTAAACTCACAATAACAGCAAGCAACTCTGTACCCATCATCAATTTCGGTGATAACCTTTCCTAAATAAACTTACGCATTTGCACAACGTACTTCTTACACTCTACATAATTGGAAAACTCATTTGTACATCAACTTACTCCTAATAATACATGTCTTATTGAATTTAATGTCTTCGGTTTTTCTATGAAGGACCTATGGACCCGACGTCTACTTCTGTGATGTAGCGACAACAATAAATTCAATATGTAATGCCAAAATTCTGCAAAAACAAAAATTATTTCAAAATTCTACCAAATAACATGATCCACCAGAATATTGGACTAGTGTCCCGTCAATCTTCTGTTTCTTCAAGACCGCAGACTGCATAACTGAGTGTCCCGGATTTGAAATATTCGTTTATCCGTTTGTGGTTTTTCCTGAAAATAAAGAACGCCAAATGTTATAAGGAGTTCCATCAAGTTCACTTGTATAGCTTCGAAAGTTATACAGCTAACAAGTTGAATTATGTGATTAAGTGAAGTACGAAAGAAACAGATATATCAAATTAGTATTATCATTAGTATGGAAATTAGTTCAGAGTTCAGAAGTCAAAATATCGCGCCATTGAGAACAGTCGTCAAATTCGTCCTGTTACCAATGAAAACCTTTGTCACAACCACGGGAATGTACACTTCTGCGGTAATCTAAAGGTAACAAAAGAGACGGGTTGGTTAAGGTCGCAGATCAAGTTTAAGGTGTTCGGGATTATAAAAGTGCCTAAATTTACATGTCCAATTAACCATGCTTTCAAGGCTCCAGTAAGCACGAAAAGGAAGATTTCCAGGGTTAAGCTCGTGTAACAAACTACTTGCTGACAAGAAAAAATAGTACCATAGAGACTTAAAAGTATAATCTCTAACATGTCCAGTGATTTTTCTAGCGGATCCCACGCAATCACACAGCCAAATAGCAACTCTCTATGTGTCTCAGATAGAGATAATGAGGGAGGTCTATGATGGTTTTAACAGTTGAGCTATTACCATTTACCCATGAACCAAAGTCGATTCAGGTTATGTTATCCCTTAGTGGTTAAATATGTAATATTGAAAAAGTTGTCTGAAAGGGCAACAGGATAAACGGGTCGAAAATTTCCCGAAGTGATTTTTACTGCATTTAACCTCAACTACATTTTATTAAATGGCATGTTTCGACTTGAATCAGTTGAAAGCGAACCACTCACCTCAACTGTATATATCATCATTCATATAGTTGTTTGATCCTTCAGATTAATTTGCCAAAACCGATAGACACTTTAATGAATGATAAAGCCTTGACTTTACCCAAAAGAATGATAAAGCCGTGACCCGCACAATCTTTTGATTGAGTTTGAGACTCAAGATCCAAGCCAGCATTCATTATATAAGTAACAAGAAAAGCTGATAACATTATCATATATGTATTAAGGTAAAATTGCAGGTACAAGTACAAGGCTATTTTATACCCCGTACAGGTTCTTGCAGATTAAGTAAATCCAAATATAACGGTAGACTAATCGGCAAAAAAAGGACAATGTGTATAAAATGGTAATACATAAGTAATCAGCTTTTACATAAACAATAATCAAATCAATTAAATTGTTCATATTTATCCCATAGTAATTACAGACTATAGCCTAAACTAGTAACAAGACATCATAAATCGTTCCAGGTTTTGCGGGCGCATCATCTCGGGTTGAAGAACAAATTTCGAGCCATCATAGCAACTGTTAACATCTTCGCTTGTGTTGAATGCTTCCATGAAGCTCTCATCATCAATGTCGTCAAAAAAATTCTGATCCATTGGATAAGATCCATAATCAACATTAGTAATAATTGATGATACAGAAGAATCGACATGATCATCAGAATTTTTATCGTCGATTTTAGTCTCGGTTGGCCCGTTGGCGAAATCTTTCAATTGCTCTTGAGAAGAATTTTCCAAGAAGTCAGGATCCAAGTTACATACTATGGCCTTATTTTCATGTTGATCTTGAATCTTGTTTTTCTTGTTCGTAAAAAGATCAGATAAAGCACACAACTTTATCTTGCTAGGATCACTAACACGCTTTTTCTTATAATCAAGAATCATAGCCTTGATTTTTGCAGGATCTGATGGGAATATTGCTGGGCTTTCTTGAAAGTCTGAAAGTATGATCATCGAAACATCGACATCGCACAGAGTACTTAGCTCACGTGCTTTCTTGATCAAGCCCTCTTTTCGCCTTAGGAATGTCAGCTTGCGTTTCTTGCTGTCACTGATAAGTTCCATGGGTACTTTGACTCGACAAGAAATAGAAAATCAATTAAAAACTTGGATATTAAAGAAGAAGATGAGATTGTTGTTTTCTAATGGCGGTGGTGAAATCTTATTGTTGAGATGAGATTAATGATAAGAGTGAAAAAAAAAGGAAATAGGGTTACCTATTTATAACAAGATATTGGGCCGTTGACAAGAGAGCGTGGGGGCGGTGATCATCTCTTTTTTTGAATTTATTTCGCGGTATCTATTTTCTTCGTAAAAACTAAAATAATTTTTATTTTTCATATATTTCAGATTTTTATTATTTTTTAGTAAAAAGTATTATAAAATAATTTCATAAATTTCAGATTTTTATTATTTTTTAGTAAAAAGTATTATAAAATAATTTCATAAATTTCATAAATTTTATATTTTATTGATTTTTTTCAGTGAACAATTTTAATTTACTTGAAAATTATTTTTTTATATACTTTTTTTTAATATTTTTATTCGGGTTTTTATGTGTATATAAAAAAGTATAAAATTTAAGAAATTTATATAAAAAATATTTTGTCGATTTTCTTTTTTAAATAGCAAAATAAAATTTATATAAAATGTATAACAATCAATTTTAATCGTTTAAATAAAAAATTATAAATTTCAAAAAAATATTTATTGCGTTTTACTCATTTTAATAGAAAAGTCAAAATTTTATAAATTTTATATACATAATATATATATTTTTTCAATAAAATTTCTATAAAAATAAAAATTCAAATTTTACTCAATTAAATAAATTTTTAAAGACTTTAAAAAAAATTATTCTATTTTTACTCTTATAAACAAGAAAAATAAAATTTATAACTTTTATAAAATTTGTATAATTTTTTCTATATAATTTAAAATAACTTTTTTTATAAACTTTTATATCTTATTATATAATATTTATTCGTGTAATTGAGTCGACCTCAAACTAAGATTTCAAAATAATATGGATTTCTGTCAACTAAACATACGTAGAGATTTTAAATTCTGAAATATTAAATTCTCAAGAGTTTTATTTTATTAAAATTTAAAATTTTAAAATCTCTAATCAAATACTAGCACTTTAAAATATTATAGCATTAAATGGTTTAAATTTTGGTGCCTAAGCTTCGAGGAAAAGATCGAGTTTTGAGAAGTCTTTGACATAAAATATTATTAAAAGTTATTAGTGCAGTAAATTAAAAGACATAAAAAGGAGAATTAAAGGCTTTGTGAGAGGTTTTTCAATTTTTTAGGAAGTGTTAGCTTTTTGTTTCCAAAATAATTTAAAAAAAAATAATTAGCTACGTTTGCTACAACAACTTTTTTGAGTTGTTAGTTTTTATTATTTTAAACATGTAGCTTTTAAATGAAAAACTGATTCATACAACTTTTTAAATAACCAGCTCTGTAAATCACTGATATACCCTTCAAATATATTTTATTTATCTAAATATGTCTTTTTAAGAAATTTTATAGTTAACAACTAATTTACCAAATATTTTTATTAAAAAGCAATTCAGCTTATAGCTAATATTAACAACTTTATAACTAACAGCTTACAGTTAACAGTTTACATCTTACAACTATTTTTACCAAACATAGCCTAAAAGTTAAAAACTTGCAATGAGTAGGATACGTTTAGATTATTTATTTAACTAAAAAGCTATACTTAGTGGGTGTTTGGGATTGCGTTTGCAACCAGATTATCTGATTATTTCAGTTTGAAAACGAAGATAAGTTAAAATAAATGTTTGGATAATAAATTGAGAAAAGTGATTATTTGCGTTTAAAAGCTTCCAAAATGGAGTTTTGAAAAAGTAAGTGGGGAGCTACTTATTTCATTTTCAAAATGGAGTTTTGAAAAAGTAAGCTTTCAAAATGGAGTTTTTAAAAACTGAAGTTTATTTTATTCACTTTTACTTCTCAAATAATAAAATTTGCTAAACACTCAAAAAATTGATAATCTGATTATTGCGATTTCTACTATTAGATTATTTATTTTACAAAAAATCTAACAGCTTTAAAAAAGCTTCAAAACAGCTCTTACCAAATATAGCCCTATTAGAGCTCAGGATAAAAGCTATAAAATACCGACGTACTTATAATTTTGTCTCGAATCAAACCTTTTGCTTTTTTATTACCGTATACACCCACGCTCTTTCAAATTTTGTTTTATTTTTAACAATATAGCAACCTGAAATCGGTTTAACAGTAAAAAGTTTTATCACGTAATATTTATTTATTTAACATTTGCTGTGTGGTGATAAAATTGCTTATCTGTGTTGGAAATATAGTTCAATTGTGGGTTAAATTCACACCTGACAATGGGCTTGGAAGTATGGAGTATACACCCATTGGTCCCTGAACACATTGACTCAGATAGTGATTATGTTATGTTCATCGGTTAGGATTACACTAAAGGTACTTGGTTTTACACTAGTGGTACTCACAAGTACTGCTAGTGTTATGCAAGTATTGCTAGTTATATGTAAGTACTGACGATAAACATGTAATAGTCTTTGACTGTATTTATGTCCACATTTAATTGGTCATGTAACCACTACTCCTAGTATTATGGAGCATATTAAGAGGGTTTAATGGGTCGTTGAATTCTTTTAATACCATTGACTAAGAAATGAGTGATCTCTAGTATAAATAAAGATCATCACCGTTGCACTAGGGTCGAATAATTTACTTTGGAAAGTGATCACACGATTTTAAGTGATATCCGGTAACCATTGGTAGATACGTAGCTAGGTTTCATTATCTATACCCTGGTAAGGAAGAATAAACACCAACAATCTCTGCAACCTCACTTCCAAAATCAGGCACAAGTCATTTTTTATCAACACACTGCTTCTCTTTCTTTAATACCCCTAAGGACAATTTGAATTCTGACTACCGTCACTGAACTCTAGCGACTTCACAACAACTTGTAACCTGTCACCTTCAATTGCCACCACTCGTCACCACTAGTACATCTGAAAACTCAAAAGCTAACCAGATCCAGCATTACATACAATAAAGTTTCGACTTCGACTTCATTAAACTCAGCTAGTAAGGTTGAGCAAGATTAATGAAGATAAGGAGTGTTTGGATCTGATTGGTGTTTGGGCATTCATATTGAATAAAGTTTCGACTTCGACTTCTTTAACTTGTATGTGGCATTGGCTTGTGTTGGTAAGGGTTTGTTGTTTAGGGCTGAGCGACAGATTCAAATCGGACCAGACCGATCAAAACCGGATCGGAACCAGACCGAAATGGCCGGGTCCGAGTCGATCTGGTTTTATTCGGTCCTGTCTGATCTTGTTCGGTTTTTAGTAATAGGTTTTGGTTTGATGCCTTTTTAACATTATACATCCCAAACACCCCCTCCTTATTGCAAGTCGTTCATTTAACAACTTAACAAGATGATGGTCCTTTTTTTCTTCATTTCGCAAACCTCATTACAGACCAATTCAAACAAACCTCATTTCACCTTATTCACTCATTTCATCAAACACCTGGTGGCCATTAGGATGTCAACCCGTGCTTTTATGTCTTGCCGCTTGCATGCCTAGCCTTGTATCGTTGCTTTCTTTGATGCCTTTTTGGTGGATTGATGTGCTCTTTGTGCTTTCATGCCTTGTTACTTTTTTGTTTCATTTGTCTGCTCGTTGGTCTATTTCTTGTTGGTTTTTCTTTTAGTATAGACGGTTTTTTTAAGCCTAGCCTGTATCGTAGCATGCTCTCGGATGAATTTTATATTCATGTTAAATCAAAAATAATTTTTATAATATAAAAATTAATATATATAAAAAATAATAAATAAAAATAATTGGCGTTCTCACGCTCTTCTTTATCCTTTTCCTTTTTCTAGCCGGAGGTCTACTCAGAAGCAGTCTCCTTATCCGCGAGTTTTCCCGAGGATAGGGGTATGATTTGTCTACACTTCACCTCCCTCATACCCTGTTCGAGCGGTATTTGGGTATCGTTGTTGTTGTTGTTGTTGTTGTTGTTGTTGTTGTTGTTGTTTTTGTTGTTGTTGTTTTTGTTGTTGTTGTTGTTGTTGTTGTTGTTGTTGTTGTTGTTGTTGTTGTTGTTGTTGTTGTTGTTGTTGTTGTTGTTGTTGTTGTTGTTGTTGTTGTTGTTGTTGTTGTTGTTGTTGTTGTTGTTGTTGTTGTTGTTGTTGTTGTTGTTGTTGTTGTTGTTGTTGTTGCTGCTGCTGTTGATGCTGTTGTTGTTGTTGTTGTTGTTGTTGTAGGATGCCAACCCGTCAGAGATCCACCACTGCTCTCATACCTTTATTTGGTGGGAATCTTGTGTCATGGGGAGCAAAACATGAATGGTATGATGTGGATTAAATACCTCAAATGCGAGTTAGTTCTTTTCTCTAGGTCGATACAGTTTTATTATGACAACCAGTTAACATCACTTGTATTGTTTAACAATCTAGATTTCCCATGTAGCCATGTTAAAAAACAATGCCTCTGATGTGTCCTTCAGGCCTATTTATGTTCTTGCTGCATACTGAAAGTTTATGGAGTTGTATTTAATAGTCGTGTAATAGGATCGAACTCGAGATTACGGGATTGCACTCAATACGTAAAGAGTTAATTTATTTAATAAATATATTTATTAAATTAAATCGAGCTATAACTTTAACGCTCGTTAAATAATTAAGAGTTAAGTATTAACGAGCGTTGTGGAATAAATAGAAAGTAGAATAAATAGAAAGAAGAATGGAAGGTTCCGGAACACCCCTAAGGGGTGTTTGAGCCGTAGGTTATGGAGAGGAAAAGGGAAGGAAAAAACTTTCCTTATATTTGTTTCTTGAGCTACAAGGATTTACGCCTATATAAACACTACCTTACCCTCATAATTCAACACACAATCTCTCCCTCTCTTCTCTCTAGTCGATCGCAACATCAAACCCACAAAGGGGTTTGGTTGGTTTTCTTATCCTATCGATTTTACTTATAATCTAGTCCTAGCCCCTCTCTAGGGTTGTTGGGTAGATTTTCCCACAAGCGTAGAAGCTCGGTTTACACGTGATAGAATCACGGTTAGCTTATTGTATTACGTGTGTACAAGAACGTAATATAGTCTTACTTTAGACTATATCTTGGTGGTCTTCATTATAAACCCGAATTGGTGCTTTAGCGTAAAGGTACGTAAACCCATATTCGATTAATTATAATTGTGTTATTATGATCTTGTTAAATCGCTTCCGCTTTATGTGTGCTTTGATCTCATTTAGGGTTTTTTGTTATTGTTCTGAACTATATAAACATTCAGTGGTATCAGAGAGCCGTTTTAACATGTTATAATTGTCAAAAATCTAAAGTTTTTTAACTAATAATTGTTTTAAGTTAAAACTACACGTTTTTTTTAGGTTTTCTTAAAAATTAGGGTTTTGTTTTTAAAAAAAGTTAGGGTTTTGGCCGAATTTTATAATAAAAAAAAAAGAATTATTTTTGAAACCCTAAATTACATGTTGTATAATTTTAGATTAAATTGCATGATTAATTGTCATGTCATGTAAATTAAAGGTTGCGACCCGAGAGATTTAATTGTTAAGATTTTAGGGTGGATCCATGATACACGTGCATGTTTTCATGGATCGTAAAATCGTATGTTTATATGATTTTATGTGCTACTTGCTTTATTTGATCAATAAATCTTAATTAGGAAAGACTTTTATATGAATAATAAATACCTGGATTTGATGATTATTGAATAAATCGTATGCATGTGGCTATTTGATTTATTTGTTGCACATATAAATTGTTATTATGTGTTTATGATTTAGTTTTTTAACTTGTTTATATTAAAATTGTACGAATTGTTGTAAACAGGTGTTTTTTAAGAAAAACAAATATGGACTAAATCATATTAAAATTAAGATTTGTTTGAGATCAAAATTACATAGAATTACGTTGATTGGTGAATTGCAATAATAATCTAACGACCTACTCTTTTTGACAAACTATAAAGTGGGTATAACGCACCGCTGGTCATGTACCCGGTTAAGGAAGGAGGTGTTAAGCCATTAGTCGCTGACCAAATTCCTGGCTCGCCTGTGCGTCAAATTAAAATTACCTACGGTTATTATTTGAATTATACCTTAAGGTTGATTTATCACAAATTCACATCCGAATTCACAATGAATAAGGTTATTGCTTTGTGCTTTAGCCATAAGTAAATTGTGAATAGTTGTGGGTAAATTATTTGATTGGTTGAACCAATACCTTAACATAATTTATGTAGAAATTTAGTCTCGTAAAATTTTTTACTAAATGTTTTATTAAACTTATGCTATGGAGTTGTATGCATGCTTCTCCATACATTGATTTTGACATCAAATTTTTACCCTTAAAATTTAAGTCGAATGCTCCTAATTGACGAACACTTGAAATTACTACGTCATCAAATGAGATTTTTGGAGGATGTTGTAATGGAGAGAAAACTTTCATAGAATGAGAATTCGTATGATGGTTTTAATTTATTCAGATTAGACGACTTAATTATGTTACTCAGTGAGATCTGGAAACTTAAGGCATTTAGAAGGGATGAAACATGTTTACAATGCAAATCATTTTTTTTGGCAATGTAAATCCCTTAAATATCTATAAATTGAAAATTGTTTGTCCATTTAATTGTTTGAGAAGTCGCTATGTTGAGTACATTTATTACTAGCAGATCAACTGATGTAATAAATCTATGTCAATATATGTTCTAGGATTTAAGGAAAATACTATGGTTTATTAACTGAGGTAATTTTGTTTTCTTGAAAGTATTTTATTATCAAAAATACTAATATTTGATCGTCCTGAACTTACTGGCCCAAACTTAATGGCTCAACCCGACACTAACACTATAAGTTTTACGTTCAAAACGTTTTTTGATCGTCCTGAACTTACTGGCCCAAACTTCAATGATTGGTACCGCTCACTAAGAATTGTCTTGAGAGTAGCGGGTACTATTGATATCTTGACCACTCCTTATCCGGAGGATCCTACTGAAGGAGCTTTTGAAGCGCAAAGGCTTGAACATGCTGCTAATGTTAAGAAGCACTCGGAGGTGGCTTGCTTAATGTTAGGGAAAATGGCCCCTCTACTTCAAATGAAGTATGAGATATTTTCTCCTAAGCGTATGCTTGATGAGCTCAAGGCTATGTTCAAAAATCCGCAAGCTGTAGAGATCTACGACTTAGTAGATGCTTTGCATAGTTGCAAGCAAACTCCTGGAAAGTCTGTTTGTGCCCATTACATGGAGATGAGGGCTTATATAGAACAACTCATTGCACTAGGATCTTATGATCATAATATGGCTATCAACTTGATCAATAGGTCCCTTAACAAGGACTTCAATGATTTTGTTAGAAACTATAATATGCAATGCACGGGAAAGACAGTTAATGATTTGCATGCAATGATCATTGACTAAGAAAAGGTGTTTAAGGACAAGGCATCTACTTCTACTCCTCCTGTACTAACCGTACAAAAGGGTAGAGTGAGTAAGCCAAAACCGCAAGCGAATAAGAAGAAAGGCAAAGGCAAGGGAGATAAGGGAAAATAAGTTGTGAGTTATTCGAAACCTAAGCAAAACTTTGTCAAGAAGAATCAATCTCAGAAGGATGAGACTTGTCACCATTGCAAGGCAAGTGGCCATTGGAAGAGGAATTGCCCTCTTTACCTCGAAGAGTTACGAGAAATAAAGAAGAAGTTTGAGCATAGCGTTGCAGCTTCAGGTACTTTATTTATGATTGAATTATTTAATTTGACATACAAATTAAATTCCTGGGTATATGATACGGGATGCGGTATTAACATTTGTAATACGCTGCAGGGATTTAATCTGGAAAGGAAGCTATCCTATGGGGAACAATTTATGCAAGTGGGCAATGGCGCACAAGAAACGGTTGAAGCTATAGGAACTTTTAATTTAGTTTTACCTTCGGGTTTAGTACTGATTTTAAATGATTGTCATTATGTACCTACAATTGTTAGGGGTGTTATTTCCTTTTCTTGTTTGTTGAATAATGGATTCATTCACGCTATTGATAATAATGAAATTTCTGTTTGGAAAGATGGTATTTTCTATTTCAATGCAATTTCTGTGAATGGTATGTTTGAAATAGACATGCATGATAATGAATCCAAGTATAAAAATAATTCTGTTTTTAGCATGAATAAGAAGAGGAAGTTTGACAAGAAGTCTTCTTATCTTCGGCATTGTAGACTTGACCATATTGGGAAGACTCGTATACAAAAGCTTCAACGCGAAGGACTTTTGGAAAATATCAATGATGAATCATTGGATAAATGTGAGTCTTGTATCTCTGGAAAGATTACCAAGAAACCTTTTAATAGCAGTATTGAAAGAGCTATTGATCTACTTGGTTTAATACATACTGATGTGTGTGGACCACTTAGACATTTGTCAAGGAAAGGTGATAACTACTTCTTAACATTCACGGATGATTATAGCTGTTATGGTTATGTTTATTTACTTATGCATAAACATGAGGTATTTGAAACATTCAAAGTGTTTAAAGCAGAAGTAGAATTGCAACTAGGAAAGAAGATTAAAGCTATTCGTTCTGATAAAGGCGGTCAATATTTAAGTCGAGTTTATAGATTATCTAAGTGAGAACGGAATTGTTCAGCATCTTAATTCTCCTTATAATCCACAACAAAATGGTTTATCCGAAAGGATAAATTGTACATTATTAGATATGGTGCGATCTATGTTTAATCTTACAACATTACCATTATCCTTTTAGGATTATGCTTTAGAATCTGTTGTTCGCATTTTAAATATGGTTCCTACAAAGAAGGTGAATAAGACACCATATGAACTATGGCATGGCAAGAAGCCATATTTGTCTTATTTAAAGGTCTGGGGTTGTGAGGCGTATGTGAAACATGACTCGGGTGACAAACTCCAACAACGATCTGCGAAATGTATCTTTGTAGGATACCCTAAGGAAACTATGGGTTACTACTTTTATTATCCACCTGAGAACAAAGTGATTGTTGCTAGGTATGGAGACTTCCTTGAAATTGATCTTGTAAATCAAGAATTCAGTGGGATAAATTATGATCTTGAAGAGAGTCATATAGATACACTACCTTCTGAAAACACTAGCGAAATAATTCCCGTAGAACCAGAAAGTCTGGCGGTTCTACCAAAATTAGTTCCTCTGCGTAGATCTGAAAGGATTAAAAACACAAATAGCTATATAATATTAATATAGAGGATGATGATGAAGTAGGGGATCTTGGAGAACCTGCTAATTATAAATCCGCCATGCTTGATCCTAAGAAGGATAGGTGGATGGTTGCTATGGATGAGGAAATGAAATCTATGAAAGTTAATGATGTTTGGGTTCTCTTAGATCCACCACCAAATGCTAAAGTAGTGAGACATAAGTGGATATACAAGAAGAAAACCGAAATTGACGAAAAAATACAATCCTATAAAGCTCGTTTAGTAGCTAAAGGTTTTACTCAAACTTTTGGTGTAGATTACGAGGAGACATTTTCTCCTATAGAAGACTTAAGAGATATTAAGATTCTCATAGTTATAGCAGCATACTATGACTACGAGATATGGCAAATGGATGTTAAAACTTCCTTCTTGAACGGTCGCTTAGATGAAGACATCTATATGCAACAACCGGAAGGGTATGTTGATCCTAAAAATCCAAAACACGTGTGTAAACTTCAAAGATCTATTTATGGTTTAAATCAAGCATCACGTCAATGGAATAAACGATTTGATGAAGAAATCAAAAAGTTCGAATTTATTCAAAATCGTGATGAGCCATGTGTATATCGCAAAGCTAGTGGGAGTGATGTAGTATTTCTAGTCCTATATGTTGATGACATATTAATCATGGAAAGTAACATTCCAAGAATTAAAGCTGTTAAGGATTATCTTGTTAAATGTTTTTCTATGAAGGATTTAGGAGAAGCTACATACATTCTAGGAACTAAGATCTATCGAGATAGGAAAAGATGGTTAATTGGTCTAAGTCAAGATGCTTATATAGATAAGATATTGAAGAAGTATAATATGCATAATTCCAAGAAAGGTTTTCAACCTATGGAAGTTAAGCATAATCTGAGTCATGAGATGGATGCATCAACTCCTGAAGAGGAGGCATACATGCAGAAGGTGGCTTACGCTTCAACTGTAGGATCTATTATGTATGTTGTAAGATGCACAAGGCCTGATGTGGCGTTTGCTCATAACTTGGTTAGTAGATACCAACAGAATCCAGGGAAGCTCCACTGGACTGCTATTAAACATATTCTAAAGTATTTGAGGAGTACGAAAGATATGTTTTTTGCATTTGGAGGGAAACCAGACACATAGCTGAATGTGACAGGTTTCTGTGATGCGTCTTGGCAATGTGACAAAGACGATACAAAGTCTCAGACGGGTTACGTGTTTGTTATCAATGGAGGAGCAGTTGACTGGAAGAGCAAGAAATAGACAACGATTGCAATGCATGCTACTCAATCTGAGTACATGGCTGCTTCATAAGCTGCAATGGAAGCTGTTTTGATTAGAAATTTTATTGGAGATCTTGGAGTGATGTCTTCAATTAAAGAAGCTATTGATATATATTGCGACAATTCTGCTGCAATTATAGTCGCCAATGATTCTGGAGTCATGAAAGGCGCCAGACACTTTAAGCGTAGACATCACTGCGTCCGAGAACAAGTTGAAGCTCGTGAAATCAAATTAATAAAAGTTCACACAAATGATAACGTAGTTGATCCTTTTACTAAGGCTTTGCCTAGACCAAAGGTAGTTAAGCATGTCAAGGCTATTGGACTGCAACTAGCTAGCGATTTCATGTAATAAATCTGTGTTTAGTATTTGGATAAAGGATGTTAAGACATTATTATTTAATAAAATAAATATTGGGTTTCGTTTATTCTTATTACTTAATTTTGTATCCTATTTTACATGTTTTAATCCATGAATAAATTGTTATGCTAAATGTCTGTTGTCGATTAATAATATTGGAATATTATTAAATTCAGACAAATCAAAATTGTGATAGAGTATACTTAAAAGTATATTGATCGATTTTGGATGATATTCGATGAACTGAATATTGGACTTATCCTAACTATCTGATTTTACTTTGTGGATCTTTGTCATCAAGTAAATCATAAATAGTTATCCTTAGACCTAAGATACCAGAAAACTGTTTTGAATCTAGTGCATCTCTATGGAATAATCTAACGCTAAACGTAACTGGTAGCTATAAGGGTTATTTTCAAAAGTGTTGCAAAATTCATAAGTTTTTCTTGTAGTCAATATGGAATTAATTTCCTCCAATTTTGTTTTGAAGTATAATGCAGTTGGGCCCCTAGTGGTATTAGTAAGATGTTTGTGTAGCCACACCCAATTTTGTTTTGGTAGTCTTGCTGAATTTGTGAACGAGAAATAGAATGGTTAATGAAAGGAATGACTGACATCCATATCCTTATTAACGTTGTATTAGAAATAAAAGGATAATAATAATGATGAATCATTAAAAGGTTTTATCCAGGAGACCTTACTCGAGTTGTACTAAAGACATTGCTAGTGTAACTAGACGCTAGTCAATGTAATCACGATATTCGAAATATGTCCAAGTGGGAGCTGAAAGTTTATGGACTTATATTTAGTAGTCGTGTGAGAGGGTCGAACTCGAGATTACGTGATTGCACTCAATACGTAAAGAGTTCATTTACTTAATAAATATATTTATAATATTTATTAAATTAGATCGAGCCATTACTTTAATGATCGTTAAATAATTAAGAGTTAAGTATTAACGAGCGTTGTGGAATAAATAGAAAGAAGAATGGAAGGTTCCGGAACACCCCTAAGGGGTGTTTGGATCGTCGGTTATGGAGGGGAAAAGAGAAGGAAAAAACTTTCCTTATATTTGTTTCTTGAGCTACAAGGGATTAGGCCTATATAAACACTCCCTTACCCTCATAATTCAACACAAAATCTCTCCCTCTCTTCTCTCTAGTCGATCAAAACATCAAACCCACAAAGGGGTTTGGTTGGTTTTCTTGTTCTATCGATTTTACTTATAATCTAGTCCTAGCCCCTCTCTAGGGTTGTTGGGTAGATTTTTCCACAAGCGTAGAAGCTCGGTTTTCACGTGCTAGAATCACGGTTAGCTCGTTGTATTACGTGTGTACAAGAACGTAATATAGTCTTACTTTAGACTATATCTTGGTGGTGTTCGTTATAAACCTGAATTCGTGATTCGTTCTTTATTTTGTGGATTTACTTTAGCGTAAAGGTACGTAACCCTAATTCGATAATTATAATTGTGTTATTATGATCTTGTTAAATCGCTTTTGCTTTATGTGTGCTTTGATCTCGTTTAGGGTTTTTTGTAATTGTTATGAACTATATAAACCTTCACATACTGCATATTAGTTGGGCATGATGAACATCTGTGCTCCACTTAAGGAGCGTGACTACATTATAGTTTATGTGAAGTATATCATATACAGGCAACCCTTATGAATCAAGGAAATAGTTTTGCTCTGTGTTTCTTGGATGTTTACCAGTGTTGTAAATATCGGTCATAGCGGCCATAGAATGTTAAAGAAGCTTTGATGGATGAGAGTTGGGTCATCGCCATGCAAGAAGAATTGAATCAATTCATTGCTAATGACGTTTGGGAACTTGTTCCTCCACCTAAAATTACTACCATCATAGGAACCCAGTGGGTATATAGGAATAAGTTTGATGAGAACGGTGTTGTGTCTCATAACAAGTCTAGACTTGTAGCTCAAGGCTATAATCAACAAGAAGGGATTGATTATGATGAGACATATGCACCGGTAGCAAGGTTAGAGTCCATTAGGATTCTTTTAGCTTATGCTTGTGCATTAGATTTTAACCTTCAACAAATGGATGTAAATAGTGTGTTTCTTAACGGTTTGATTAATGAGGAGGTATATGTGGCTCAA
The DNA here is from genome assembly GCA_025667525.1 of Glebionis coronaria. Taxonomy (NCBI): domain Eukaryota; kingdom Viridiplantae; phylum Streptophyta; class Magnoliopsida; order Asterales; family Asteraceae; genus Glebionis; species Glebionis coronaria. The sequence continues at coordinate 203,421,502 of CM046878.1, read as the reverse complement.
CCCCCTGGCTTCATTGATTTTGAGAAACCGGATCATGTTTACAAGCTTAAGAAAGCTCTTTATGGTCTTAAACAAGCACCCACAGCTTGGTATGATAGACTTAAAGCGTTTCTTGTAAAACATGAGTATACCATGGGGATGGTAGACAATACACTCTTTACAAAGAAGAAAGGTTCTCACCTCATAATCGTACAAATATATGTTGATGACATTATATTTGGTTCAACTTGTCAAAGCCTGTGTGATGACTTTGCCAAAATCATGCATGATGAGTTTGAAATGAGCATGATGGGAGAACTTAACTTCTTTTTAGGACTCCAAATTAGACAAATGGACGATGGTATTTTCTTTAATCAATCTAAGTTCGTTAAATAAATGCTAAAGAAATTTGGATTAGAGGACTCTAAAACAATGAAGACCTCTATGGCCTCGGATACTAAAATCACCGTAGATGATGATTGTGAGTCGGTAGACAACACCAAATATAGAGGTATGATTCGTAGTTTGTTGAACCTAACGACAAGTCGACCAGATATCATGTTTAGTGTTTGCCTTTGTGCTTGCTTCCAAGAGGCTCCCAAAACCTCTTACCTTGAAGCGGTTAAGCGTATCTTCTGATACATTAAAGGCACTATACATTTAGGATTATGGTATCCTAAAGGTACCGGCATAAAAACCATAGTATACGCGAACTCGGATCATGCGGGAGACTATGTGGACCGGAAAAGCACTAGTGGAGTTTGTAACTTCATGGGTTGTTGTTTAACTTCTTGGTTCTCCAAGAAACAAACCGCTCTTGCTATATCCACCATGAAATCCGAGTATGTGAGTGCCGGTAAAGCTTGTCAACAAGCTCTATGGATGAAGCAAACGCTTGTTGATTACGGGATTTCACTTATTGATGTTCACATCATGTGTGACAATTAGGGTGCAATAAACCTTAGCAAGAATCTCGTGCAACATTCGCTAACTAAGCACATAGGGATTCGCCACCATTTCCTTACGGATAATGTTCAAAAGGGTAACATTTCGATTGAGAAAGTGCCCTCGGTAAAAACTTAGCCGATGTATTCACTAAGCCACTTAAGAGGGAACCTTTTAATTACTTGCATCTAGGTCTAGGTTTAATGGAACATATTCCTAAATTGCGCATTTTATTAATCGAGTCTTTTTCTCTTTTAAGTATTTTCATTCTTTGAGTCACTGAGTCTCTTAAACTCTTGTTAAAAAAAAAAAATTCTTCTTCCCTTTTTCAAAATTCTCAAAGTTCTTTCGAAAATGGTCGAGAAATATTTTTGCATTGTTAATTTAAACTAAAAACGTTTTTCATAGCTTCTTGCCATTGACAACGAGCTTACATAATTCATATGTATGAGTCCCTCAAATATAGCAAGAACAAAAATGAACTATGAAGGATCATTGTGTCATGACTATGTGTCTAGATTAACACACCTCCAACATCAAATTCATTTTTAAAACCATGTATTTTGGCCAAAATCTTGTTTGATGAGTTCTTGTGTGTTTTGTATGTCTATTATTGCTCTTTAGCATGTCTCTATGATTAGTTAGACTAGAAAAATAGGATTTGCTGGATTGGAAATTTCTCCTCATCCACCAAAACCATGCCTCTATATGCGGTTCTCTAAATATTCCGTGGATCCATATATATATGGAACCGCATGAGGATATAATGAACCGCGGACAGAGCTTCTAGTTTTGAGTTTTTTGTAACTCCAAATTTGCTCCAACACTTTTTAGAATCTTTGTTTCAAACCTTTGACCATTCCAAAAGTATCTTGTGCTTTCTCTATTTAACCCTAAGCATTTTGCATCCATTCTTAAATCAAAATGTCTTATTCACCAAATGAAAGCCTTGATTATCCTTCCTTTTTCCCAATCTCTTTCAATCCCAATTCACCCAAGAACACTCAAAATCACATCTATTCTCCTTCTAATAATGTTGATTGTGGAACCTCTACCTTTCCACCACTTCCTTTTTGTGTTCTTACTCCTTCACATGATAATGTCATGCATCATGGAGCATATTGTAAATGTTGTTAATATCAACATCTTGCTATGGCTCATATCTATGAGGAGTTGGCCTACATCAAGAGTCTCCTAGTCAAACCTCCTCTTCACTATGACTATGAGATTACCACCAAGCCACCACCACCTCCTTCCGCCACCACTTTGTCTTTCATTTAAGCGTATGAATTGCTTAACTCCAAGACATCTATTTCAAGCAAATCTTAGAATTCTAGTTTAATTAGGATTAGATCTATGCTTTTCTTTTGGCTTATTTTTCTTTTCATACATCTTTGTATGATTTATTTTCTAGTATCTTTATTTCATGTTTCCTTTTAACATGACTTATCTTGGATCTTAGTTATCTTCTCTTCTCTTCTCTTATTTTTCTTTTTGTGTGACCTATGCTATATCTTGTTGGGTGTTTCTTTTCTTCTACTAATCCTTCCATGTAGCTTGTCACCATAGCTCGATTCCTTGGTGCCTCAAGAAAGGGGGAGTAAGCACCAAGGGGGAGCATTTGCAAAGTCCGATTCTTTTCTTCTACAAAGACTTTTGCATCCTTTTTGTTTCGATAAGGGGGAGAAATGAAATAAACTCGTCTTCGAAAATCTTGTTTTTCATGTGATTGAGTTTATGTATTGTCGAAATTAAAAAGAGGGAGATTGTTAATGCAATGATTCCTAAAAGCGTTACTTGCATTTTTCGGTCTCACTTTGTTTTGATTACGACAATATATCAAAACAAGCATTTACGAAAAAATGAAAAACGAATTATTGAGTTCAATTATTTTTTTATTTCAACCATTATTACTTAAGGTATGAATAAACAAGTTTTCATCTTAATTAAGTGATCAAGGATTTAAGTTTTCTTAAAACGCACCTTTGATTAAATGTGACAAAGTTTTTTTATTAAACTTATTTTTAAGAAAATATTTTATTAAATTAAATATTTGAAAATTTGAAAATGGCATATTCCATATAGTTTAGGAATATCCTTTGAGGATAACTATTCCACCAGATGTGACTACCCCACTAAAAGACAATAGGGTGCGGAGTCTACCTCCACAGTTTCTTAAATGCCTATGCGGATCCTTTTCGATAAGGAACCGCAGACATCAATAAGGAACCGCACCCAGAAATAGCCTTTGGGATTTTGTCTTATAAATAGTGGACCATTATCAGATTTTCTCTTCACCTCTTTTGCACAAATATTTCCAGATTCAATCATACTTCTTAAATCATTCAAATCCTTAGTTATTTGGTTGATTACTACTTGTTTAGAAGTGAATATTTCTCCTCCCATCTCTTCCTCTCCAAGTGTAAAGAAAAGAACACTTTCATCCTTGAAGTGTTAAGTCTACCTCAAGATCTATTGAAGATCAAGTTTTATTCTTTCAATTTAGTTGTGTTGTGAAGATCCAAGTAGTTGTGTTATTTAGAAGTTGTGTTGTGAAGATATTGAGTCGCAAGCACCTATACTGAGCCGCAACTAGTAGAGTCCGCTCCTTTTTGTCCTTTAGTGTGGAAATCCCATCTGGTGAAGTTTATACCTTAATGGTATATTCTTAGACCACTTGGAATATGTCAAATTCAAATTTTCATTTATAATTAATAAAACATTTTTTTAAAACTAAAGTTTATTAAAATATTTTTTCACATTTGTATAAATATGGGTCTTGAGGTTAATCACTTTCTATGATCACTAAACATGTATAAGATATGTTTGTGTAAGACTTAAATGATTATTACCTTGATGATAGTGTTTGTTGAATAATTCGTCTTTCGATTATCTTTGACAATAAATGTTTTTACACTTTGTGGTGATCAAACTAAGAACAATTTGTTATTACAAATAATGTTTTTAGGCATTGGTTGCGTTTACATATAACTACATTATAAATCATTTAGATCTTTTAATAATAGAATAACTGAATTTTCAGCCAATTTCATTTACTAAATGTAGCAAGTTGTTGGTGTCTTTTACCATATAACCATTTGTAACAAATATTTATAACAAAATTTTATAATAATCTATTAAATTAATATTTATTTATTTTAAATTGAAATATTCTTTTATCTATTTATTATTATCATAATCCAAATTTACCATATTTTCTAAAATTTTATATACTTAATTCAATACACATTTAGATAAATTTTATTAACTTTTAGTTCTTATTTTTAGCGGTTTATTTTGATTTCATATTTTTACCTATTTAACATTAATATGAATACGAACATGATATATAAAATAATAACATTTACTCGTTTCAAAAATAATTATCGAGTACACACTGCTGCATTGCGCAGATTCTATACTAGTAGTATATAATATGCTTTTTAATATTATTTTCTCTCTTTTACTTTAAATACATATCTAAATTATGAACCTTCTTATAAATCGAAAGTTCGTTTAGTTTAAAGTCGGGTTTTACTTTAAGAGTATGTTTATATAGTAAGGGGTTAGTTTAGATTTGAGTTAAGGTTTGAGGTAAGAGAAAATAATATTTTATAATAAATGTATATAATTAAAAAATAATTAAACAGACATAATATTAAAAGCATTTCAAAAAAATCTGGTGAATATTTAAATATAAAAATTTAAGGAATATTATATTCTATATATGTGGTTGAAAAGTGGTATTGGATACTCCCTCTGTCCCAAATTAATTGTCCCTCGAAAAAACACATTGTTTTAGAAAACATCATTATCACTGCATTCTTTCTCTTATTTTTTTGCAAAATGACACTCTTACCCTTATGCAATTAATTAACACGTTATATATAGTTTGTAATTTATAGTACCACTAGGTGCAATATGATAAAATGGTTACATTACTTACATCTACTTCTAGAAATGGACTATAATTTTGGGACGACCGAAAATAGTATAAGGGACTATAAATTTGAGACAAAGGAAATATTTGATAAAGTAGTTGTCAGTATGCAGATTGAAAACCTTGCAGATTGAAAACCCAACCTATTAGCCTGAACTACAAAAAGTACTTTTTTTAAGTCACCAAACTTATGTATCAAATTTTTAATTTTGTACCAAACATTTGATTTGAAGTCTAACCCATAGTTTAAGCTTAAAACCTACATACCAAACAGTCCCTAAATTTAAATCCTAATTACAAACCTGTTTAGAAACCAAACGAAGCCAACATGACACATTCCCTATACCATAATATGACTATGAAGTTTTAGTAGGTGGTAAAACGGGCTAGCGGGTACGGGCGGCGCGCTAAACGAGCAACGGGTTAATCGGGCGACGAGCTTAACAGGCGCGGTTAAACGGGTGAAATGGGCGTAAGCTAAAATGAGAAAAAAGACATATACAAACGTAGAATTAAAAATTAAAAATACTTGTTTAAAAGCCGGGGATAAAAACTGAATATAAAATATCCGTCGAGTAGCCTAATTAGTGTTTTAAATGTGCGCCTATTAAGCTCATAATTTTTTTTCATATACGCCCGTTTAACCCATAAATAATAAAGAATAGGCAAAGTGTTCCATCTTTTTTTTAAAATGTGAAAAAAATAAAAAATGCCCATATTTATATTTGCCACCTCTACTCATAGGTTTTTGGTATGATGCTTTTGTAACATCGTTTGTACATCCAAACACCCCTCCATATGGCAATTCGTTCATTTAGCAGCTTAACAAGACGATGGTCCTTATTTTCTTCACTCTTCAAACCTCATTATAGACCAACTCAAACAAACCCCATTTCACCTTATTCACTCATTTCATCAAACACCTGGTGGGCATTCCAAAAATCAAATATTTATTGTAGAAACTATGGTTCAATAGTGCATTTTGTGATATCAGATGGAAAACCCAAGTTCGAGACATTTGAAATTGACCACCTAAAAAGTATAAATGGCTGACAAAGAAGAGACTGAAGCTGCAAAGGAAAAAAGAGAAGAAAAAGAGGACAGGGGTGAATAAGAATGACCCACGAAGGTTGACGGTTAAAGGCTCCAAAAAGAAAGGAAAATTTGCTAATGCGGGGGAGCGTATTGTGTATAAGCTCGAAAAGGTTGTTATTTCTTTCATCATAAGTAGAAATGTTATTACAATTGCTCATTTGCTTGTTGCGAGTTCGTGTTTGGATTAGCTTGTTTTATGTGCTCACGTGCTTATTTGAAATTGAAAAAGCTCATAAAAGCACACTTTTTAATTTTCCAACCTATGAGCTTATTAAGTTGAACTTACGGACTTAAATACGTCATAAACTCAAAATAACTGCCTGATTAGCCAATTGTGAGATTATAACTTATTGTTATTTCTTTCATCATATGCAGGGATGTTATTAGAATTGCTTATTTCGGTTTCGAAAGTGTTTAATAAGTGTGAAAACACTTATCTTTTTACCACTTATTTCCAATAATAACAAGACCAAAACGTGTATTTTATGTCGTAAAAGTCGGAATTATGCGTGGTTTGTGTTTTTATTGTGTTTTAGGACCAAAATATGAAAAAGGAAGAAAACACGGGCTTTCACGGGCTTTTATCGAAGAAAACGGGAAAAGACGAAGTCAAAAGATCAAGAGTGCAAAAGATTGGAAGTCAATGGACCTATTTGAAGATTTATCGAAGAAAAGGGCCAAAGGCGGAAGATTTATGAAATCGAAGAACTTAAGTCTAATAGAAGAAGAAAATTAAAAGACAAGTTCAAATCCCGAGACGACATTGAGAAAAGACAAAGAATTAAAGTCGAGTCGAGAAGACGTGAAGAAAGAAGATGCAACACATGCACTCCTTCCACTTTTCCTATAAATACCCTCCTAATACACATTAGGAGGGAGTTAGTCTTTATTTTCTTTCATTTTTTTGTAGTTTTTAAATTCTAGAGAGAGAAAGCTTAACTTTCTCTCACTAGAAAACTTAATCTTTTATCTTTCTTATTTTCATCTTATTAATCTTGTCTTAATCTTATTAATCTTCATCTTGTCTTAATCTTCATCTTATTAATCTTTCTTGTTAATCACAATCTTGTTTTCATCATCTTTTTATCAAGTTTTTACATAAAGTTCAAGTCTTTTTGATGTTTCGTGGCTTAAAGTTGATGTTTTTATAAGTTTTGATCTTCTCCCTAGCTTATTGGAGTTTTTCTTGGCTTATTATCCTTGAAAAGTTGTTAAAAAGTTGCTAAAAATCGTCTTTGTCCGAGATCCTATTTTTTAGGAACGTCTGATTCGATTTTGCAACTTTTCCAAAGTTGCGAAATTGAACTTCCTAAAAGTTGCGAAATCTTCTCTTTTGTCATTGCGAAATTGAACTTTCTTGTATTGCGGATTTGTTTAATTTCTGAGTTGCGAAATCTTCTTCAGCAATTGCGAAATTGAACTTTCTTTATATTGCGAATTCTTTGTTTTCCTGGCATTGCGAAATCATACTTTTTATTGCGAAATCTTGGCCCTTTATCATGATTGCGGATTTATGCAATTTTTTGGAGTATTGCGGATTTGATCTCCCAGAATTGCGAAATCATTCTTTCAGCTTTATTGCGAATTTGATCTTTATTTTGATTACGAAATCGATCTTCTCAAAGAATTGCGGAATTAGGGTTTAATTGCGGAATTAGGGTTTAATTGCGGAATTATGTGATTTTAACAATTGCGGATTTATGATACTTTCAAGTTGCGAATTTAATTCAGTTTTTGATTTAATTGCGAAATTAATTAGATTTAATTTAAATTCAACTTTTGAACTCGTTTTTCCCGCCAATTTACTTAGTGTTATTTTTACTTGTTCGTCTTAGTTTAATTTTAGATATTTTAATTTTCAAAGTTTTCATTTTAATTAAGTTTTTAAGTTTTCATATTTACGTTTAATTAGTTTAATTTCTCGTCATTTAAGTTCTAAGTCATTTAAATTTTGTTTAATCTTTTCTCGCTTTATTTTTATTTAATTACTCAACGACACCTTTCCTTTCAATTAGTTTTAAACAACCAAACCCCTTATTTCTTTTTCACCAAATACAACTGAGTCGCACTAATTATCGGTAATCAATTCGAAAAGATCGGAACAACGAATTTTCATACTTGGTGTAAAAACCTTGGTATTAGTGTTCGTTTAAGCTTATCGGGCCGGCTTACAAGCTTATTTTACTTTTGAAAAGCTCATAAGCTCATTTTTTGGCCTTATGAGCTTTTACATGTCGAGTTTATAAACTTCAATAAGCTACAATCTCAGATTGTTAAGCGTATAAGCCTAAAATTCGGAACTTATGAGGTTTTTAATAAGTTCATAAAGTAATAAGCCAAAAAATACAAAATAAGCCATCAAAAGTGAGCTTATGAAACGTAAGCCGAAAACCAAATAATCCATAAGCCCACTATATAAGCTCAAAAAAACATCCCCGAGGTTGTCTGTTTCGGCTTATATAGCCGGCTTATAGCTTATTTGGTTTTGGGCATATGTTTTATAAACTCATTTTTGTGGCTTATTTTGAAACTTCTTGGCTTATATAAGCTCATTATGTCATAATGAACTTATATAAGTCAAAGAGTTTCAAAATAATCCACAAAAAGTGAGCTTATGAAACATATGCCCAAAACCAAATAAGCCATAAGCCGGCTATATAAGTGTTTTTTTGCTGCGTCGTTACACATGAGGAACCTTGTAGATTTAGGTATTATGAAAAGTAGACTACTAGATACAAGACTAACATAAGAGACTTGTAATTGATGCTACTCAATTATGTAGTGTCTGTTGGTTGATTCTTGTAGTGACTAATTTAGCAGGACAATTTCATTTGAATTTTCTGTTAATTATCTAGTTTCTAGCCTTCTAAGACCATCTTCCCACATCTTATAGAGTTTCTGGTAATAGTCAGGCATGACATCCTGTTTCTAACTAATTCACATATCAGGTCGCATATCTCAAAATTACATAGTTTAGTCAACTTATTTTTGCTTGATACCATGATGATCCTGTCTATGGTACCTTAAGAAAGATATAGTTTTGGGTGTTAATAGTATTTCAAGATATGGAGTGTAGGATGCCAACCCGTCACAGATCCACCACTGCTCTGATACCTTTATTTGATGGGAATCTTGTGTCATGGGGAGCAAGACATGAATGATATGACGTGGACTAAATACCTCAAATGCGAGTTAGTTCTTTGCTAGGTCAAAACAGTTCTATTATGACAACCAATTAAATATCACTTGTTTTGTTTAACGAACTATATATCCCATGTAGCCATGTTATGGAACTATGCCTCTGTCGTTCTAACCTGTTCATGTTCTTGTTGTATACTGCATATTAGTTAGGCCCGATGAAAATCTGTGAGCGTGACTACATTATAGCTTCTATGAATTATATCATATACATGCAGCCCTTATTACTCGCATTCCTCACTTATAAGCTATTACATGTTGCCAGTATTTACAGAAATGAAAACTGGAACGCATCATGCATTATCTATGAATCAAGGAAATAATTTTCCTCTATGTTTCTTGGATATTTGCATGCTTCTTTATATCTGTTGTCATTTATAACCATGTTTCTTGAATCACAATGCTAAATGAGATCTATTACCAAAATATTATGTAGAGAAACTAAATACGCTTGATTTAATAGCTTATTACTACTTTAGGCAAGAACTAAGGAAGCTTTACTTATAGAAAGGCTCAAACGGTATGAGGTGTCTAGACTCTAGGGACCAATGGTGAAACCAGTTGAGATAACAGGTGAAGAAAGATTCTACATGAAAAAGATGGCCCAAAAAGGTTCCAATTACGTACCTGTTGGAAGAAGAGGCGTGTTTGGAGGTGTCATTCTTAATATGCACATGCATTGGAAAAAACATGAGACGGTAAAGGTGTATTGCAAGCCTTGTAAACCTGGTCAAATACAAGAGTATGCTAATGAACTTGTAAGGTTAAATGGTGGAATCCCAATTCAGATTATTGGAGATGTACCATAGTTTTTTTCCGTGGAAAGGAGTATGTGCAGCCAGAGGTTATGTAACACCTCAGAAATCGACGTCACTATTTAATCCTATTTTACGTATATTTTTGAAAATTTTACAATTTTTGTGGATTATATGTTTGACGGTTTAAGTTGAAACCAAGGTTGGAGGTCTTAATTTTAACGTTTTACGATTTAAGAGGAACCGATGACGATTATGATACCGACGGATGCCCGAAATTTATCTTTTATTATCGATTGATTGATATTTGGGTTTTTTGAAGTTTTTATCTTATTTCATGTTAAGTCGAGTCGGAACCGTTTTTATTTCATTTTGGGTGCGTTTGAACCATTTAAAATCATTTTGGAGTAGCCGGGATGAACCCCGACTCCCGCAAAAATTCAAAACCGACATTTGGGTTGAATTCCCGCTCTTTAAATACTTGTTTGCCATTAAGGCCAAAAGAAAGCCAAAATTTCAAAAAGGTCCCTCCCAATCTTTCAAAACAAACAAAGAAACACACACAAACACATTTTCACCAAAAACATTTCACCATCTCTCCCTCTCTTCTCTCTAGCCGACGGCTACACCACCACCATCACACCACCACCATTTTTTTTTGGTTTTTGAAGAAATTAACCATATAACACCTCTTATAATCACATTGTAAGTCTTCTAATCCAATAGAAACAAACATGCAACTGTTTAATCTTTCATAAAATTTTTGATTTTTAAAAAGAAGGTTTTGAACTAATTAAACCTTATGCATGTTTAAATTATGTGTTGATATCAGTAAATCATGGATAAAACAAGTCAGAAACAATTTTTTCTTGGTGTCTTTGATCTCCAAAACCCACAGCCAAAGGGGGGGTTTTGTTTGTTTTTTTATGTTTAATCCATTTTGGTTATTTGGATGTGTTTAAATACTTGTTTGGATGATTTTAAGTTTTGTTGGTTTGATTGCATGTACATTTTTTGAAATGAGTTTATGTGTGAATGAATCATTCAAGTGATATAGGATGTTGTTGAAGTGTTAGGGTAGTTCATAGATGATTTTATGATCATAGGAGTAGTTTGGATGGGTTGAAAATGGGTAGAAACGTGATTTGCAAAGTGTCATTTTTAATCAGATTTTTCAAGGCTATTTTTCCTAAAGTTAAGTTTGAGTCCAGATTATATTATAGGATATAGTTGTGGAGATTCTTTTTAGCTTCGATTTGATATAAGATAGAGCTTGTAGCTCCAAACGAGTCAAAAGTTACGTTAGTTTAAAGTTTTGTGTATCGGAAGATGAAGGTCGACGTAATCCGAAATTATGTTCGATTTTAGGTCAAATCTCAGGGACTATAAATAGAGCTTTAAAAATGATTAAGGGCTGTTCTTTAGTTCAAAACTTGAGTTTGTGAGTTTATTTTCACACTTAGATTTTAGTTTTGCAAACGGAAATCGTTAAGTGAGTCAAATTGGTTTTACAACGTAAGAGTGCAAATCTGTCCGGATTTTCATGGTTTGAAATGTGTTGGGCAGCATGACTTAAAAGTGATATCTTTTTATGAAAATTTGTATGGGCTTTATAATTGATATAAATGAAGTCTACAGCGAGGTTCGTAATAATTCGTGATGTTTAAGTATGAAAATTCAGTCCGTACATTAGGTATGTACCGGCATAATTGTAAATCGAGTAAATGCTTTAATAACATAGAACAATGGATGTGTCTAGTAAATATCACTTGGTTGAGGTTTTGGTGTGAGTTGTATGAACATTTAGTTTTCTTAATTTTGTAAATACAGTACTTGAAGGTACTTTAAAGTGTTGATTCATTGCGCAATTTTTTACTAGGTATTGTAATTGAATTCAAGGGGCGTCCTCATCGTCGGTGATTGTTTTCCGTCTACGTCTTTGTAATACTACTACTACTACTTAAGGTGAGTCTATAGCCTCGCTCTTTACTGTATTTTAAATGATTATACCCGCGATGGGGATACATGCTATTTAAACGAAAAAGGAACATAAGTCATGAATGATTGTTGGACCCGAAAGATGTTATGAATTATGTTGAGTAGCTAGTTGCCTAAGACCCTAAATTCATGAACCGTTAACTATTGTTTGATCCTAGTGTGGTTTGGAAATAGCCGCTTGAACAATTGGTAGTACTATTGGGTTGACGACCCTATCCTAGACGAGAGTAGTACGTTGAGTACCCTCTGCGGTTGGATAACTTGTGTCAAGAAAAAGGTATGATTGGCAACGAATACCTAAGAGGGGCAATGGTTTCACTTAAATCACGCCAACATTTGGCGCGAGTGATTAGTTTATGGGGTCGGTGTCATGAGCTTAAACATAATTAAATAGCCTATGCTATAATGAGTAACACCCAATAATAGTTTGTAATGATCTGCATACTATTGAATGATCGTGAATGAATTTTGTACTTATGTTCAATTATGATTTTGTAAAACCTATAGATCTCGCTCAACATTGTTGTTGACGATTTTAAGCATGTGTTTTAGGTAATCGAGGATGATAGAAGCGGAGCATGCAATGGATGTTTTTGTGGCTTGTGGATGGTCTAACTTGTTTTTCCTCCCTTTTAACAAAGACAAATTGTATCTCTTATATGTTTTGTAAACAATGGGGTTGGTTTTAAACAGGTTGAGATTTGTGGGGACCTAACGCCACTCTGTTACATTTTGGGTGGAAAAGTTTTAGACAATTCATGTTGTTGTTGTAATTTAACAAGTTTTTAATTTACTTGTGTTTAAAACGTCTCTTTTGGGTCGTTCAATATGGCTTGTGTGGGATGATTCTTTGACTAACACCCAATTGTGATATTCTGTTGCGCAAGGTAAGTCGACGGGAGAGATTGGTAATCAGAGCCACAAGTTATAGAGAACTAGGTCGTTTTTGTTAAAGGTCCTAAACTATAACTTTGGTGTCGTAAGTATTTTGTTTCCAAAGCACACAACTATCCCGCATGGCTCCGGTAAGATTTATTTTAGTATTGTTTTATTTTGAGATGCATCCCTTTTGAAACTGAAATGATTCCTGAATATTTATTAAGTAATTACTATGGTATTATGGTATTATATGGAGGTATTGTGAACGTACGCGGAGTACTTGACATCGTAATTTTTGCATCGCATTTGCATGGCTATCATTTTGATACATATTGACTTACGTACTACATTTGCATTGCATGTGCATGCATGTATATATAATTTTGGGATAATGACCTTATATACCCTCGAACTTTCTGTATTTTGCAGAAATGGCAGATTTATCACCGAACGATAATGGAGACGATTACATTGTAGGGGCTGAAGGCGGACCTAATGCTCCTAACCCGCAAGGCGATAATGGATGGATTGAACCGGATGAGGTTGAAAGGAATGAAGTTGGAAAAGATGAGATTGACAGTGATGAGGAACCAGAAGAGGATCCGGAGGAGGATGAAGTTCCTGTGGCTGTAGTTGGACTGACTGAGTAACAACCTGTTCGTTCTCGTTCTGCTACACCTACATGTGATGCTTATTGGAGGGGTTTGCCAATGGTTGCTCGTGATAGTAGTGATGATGATCAAGCTGATTCTAGTATTGCGGTTAATGCTCATTCTCTCCACGAGAACATAGCAAGGGTCAACTGTCCTGGACCAAGGATCTACAGTAACACGGAGCATTGTTTGAAAAAGTTCGTTCGACTGTTGTACGAAAGGTATGTGGTAGAGACAAGGGTGATTAAGAGATTTCAGAGGAATGAGAAGGCTTTTCAAAGATTCTACTCGGGTGTGAAGAGGGCTAACGAAACTAGGGATCGTGAAAGGATGGAGATGGCAAAGCAGAAATTGATTGTAGAGAATCTGTGTGCTGAGTTTAAAGGAATCAAGGGAGATCGTGTCATGTTTGATCGTCTTCGATGTTGGGAGGCTCGAGTACGAACTTTCTTGATGAATGCATGGAAGTTTCGAAGTGATCCAAAGTATGCAAACACACATTTCATGGTTGAACCACCAGAAGTTGGAGAGTACTATACTTTTGAGGATAAGTTGTATTTGGCTCAGCGTATGGTTCCATCGGGTGAAGGCTCTACTTCAAAGGGAAAGAGGAAGGTTGAAGAGGGAACTACTTCAAAGGGTAAGGAAAAGATGGAGGATGTTGAGGAAGAGCCGGAAGAAGAGGAAGAAGATGACAAGGACGAACGGCCATCAAAGAGATCATGTTGATCATCACGTGATTAGTTACTGTATTTCATTCTTATTCCTCGTTGTAATGGAACCATTTCAGACTTTTGTATTATGGCATTATGGTAGAACTTGATGACTTTAAGTTTTATTTGGTGAATGATTATAGTGGCATATCTTGTCATAATTTTGTTGATATCAATGCAATCAAAGTTTACCTCTTATGATCTATGATGTGTCTTTACTAGCTCTTTTGTGATGGGGTTGATGAATATTTGTAGCATTCGTTGATTGTGCTTGTAGTACATATATTATGTCTTGAAAAAGAAATCCTTCTTGATCTTGATGTGTATACTTACTTTGTTTTCTTTACCTATCATTGTAGAGACGTGTAAGGGGAGGAGTTTGTGGGCATTGTTCTATTATCACCAAACCATTGTGTGACTAATTATAAAAAATGCCTCAAAAGTTGACAATTGAGCGGGTGAACACTATCATTCAAGAGGCGATTGCTAATGCTCTTGAGGCAGATCGTGCAGCTAGAATTCAAGGCCAAGGTGGCAATGCTGGTGGAAATGCTGGAGGACCACAAGTCCCAAAGGAGTGTTCTTATGCTAGTTTTATGAAGTACAGACCTACGCAATTTCGTGGGACTGGAGGAGCTTTAGAACTTCGTCGTTGGGTGGAGAAGATTGAAAGCACGTTTGAAATAAGTGGGTGCTCTGAGGCTAATAAAGTGAAGTTTGCGACTGCTACTTTTCTTGATGACGCTTTGAGTTGGTGGAACAATCAAGTAGCTACTGTTGGGCTGGTAGTGGCCAATGGGAGAACTTGGGATGCTACGAAGGAACTTTTGACTAAGAAGTTATGTCCTGAAGAGGAGTTGGTCAGTTAGAGGATGAACTGAGGCATCTAGTGTTGAGAAAAAATGACATCACTGCTTACACAAGGAGATTTAATGAGTTGAGCTTGCTGTGCCTGATACTTTTATGGATGACCGTAAAAAGATGAAGCAATACATCAAAGGATTGTCAAGCAACATAAAGGGTGAGACTACTTCGTCAAAGCCGAAATATTTTGATGAAGCTGTCCAAATGGCTCATGCTCTAATGGATGTAAAGGTGCAAGATAAGAAAGATAGTGTGGCTGAAGGTAACAAGAGGAAGTGGGAGACGGCTCAAGCAAGTCAAGCACAAGGTTAGAATCGTGGCGGATACCGCAATAACACCCAAGTAGACAACAGAAATCAGCAGTTTAACCCGAGGAGGAATGATGGAGTAAGAGCTGCCACAATGCCAAAAGGAATCAAGGTCAATCCAAAATGTGACCGTTTTCGTTTGTATCACGTGGGGAATTGCCCTCCCGCGTGTAACAAGTGTGGAAAGGCAGGGCATAGGGTGGTGGAATGTCGAGCAAGAGGCGTGGCTATAGGTGCAAATGCCATAAGAGTGATGGTATGTTTTGGATGTGGTGAGAAGGGATACAAACAAGGAAACTATCCTAAGGCTGAAAATCGACAAGGAGGGAACGCTGCTACTCCGGCTTATGCTGTAGGAAACGTGGACAAACCTCAAGGTCCTAACGTGGTGAACGGTACGTTTTGCTACATACTTGTTATGCTAGTATATTCATTAATTCTGGTTCAGATAGGAGTTTTGTAGATATACAAATTCGGTCGCCTTATCGATTAAGAACCAATAGAGTTAGCAACTAAGTGTAATGTGTAATTAGCCGATGGAAAGAGAGTTAGCACTAATTCTATACTAAAAGGGGATTCCTTGAAGTTAGGGAATTATCTGTTTGATGTGGATTGGCGCTTTTAGAATCAAGATTGTTCGATGCAATTTTTGGGATTGACTAGTTAGTTTTGTGTGGCGCCAGTGTTGTGTTTTATGAAGAAGGCCGGATTATTCAAATTGTGTATCAATTATTGAGGACTAAATCAAATGAATTAACACACCTGTGTTATTTGATCCTTGTAACTGATTTTGATTCATATTCATATTCAAATATCTACTTGAGATCAGGACTATCACCAGCTATGAGTTAGAGAGGAAGACATTCCTAAAACTGATTTTCCATATCTAGTGTGATTGTTGCGAGATTCAGGAGATGTCGTTTAGTCTTAAGAATGCGCCAACTGTGTTTATGGAATTGGAGAACCGTGTAGATGGGTGCAAGTCGTAAATGGGATAAGTTTTTCATTATGATTAGTGATGATATACTTATGTATTCCAAGGGCAAAGAAGAAATTGAGGAGCATTTGAAAATAATTTTGAATTGTTGGTGGAAGAGAAGCTATCTACTGAATTTCTTGGAGTGAACCATTATTCGCGCTTAGATTGAGGCATTATGGTTGGGTTCGGTACGATTTTCTTGGGCATGTGATTGACAACGAAGATATTCTGGAGATCCTACCAAGACTGAGGCAATTAAGGACTGGTCGGTCCCAACAACACCGACTGAAGTCAGATAATTTCTTGGTTTAGTTGGTTATTATTGGTGATTCATCGAAGAATTTTCGTTGATCGCGACGCCAATGACTAAGCTTACTAAGAAGGATCGGGATGTGTGTACATCCACTACTATGGTACTTAGTAGTAAGGAAGGAGAAGGCCTCTTAGAGTTAGGGTTTCGATGACGGCGGAGGATGTAGATTTTGATTGAAGGGATTTTGAAGTTGTATGTGAAGGAGATCGCGTGTCGACATGGAGTACCTCTATCGATTGTTTTGGAGCTCGACAATAGTTTTGCTTCTGAGTTTTGAAGATTTCTTCCGTGTGTGTTAGACATTGGGTGAGACTGAGTGCGACCTATAACCTCGAGACCGATGGCAGGAGAGAAAGGATTATTATTCAAGGTTCGAATGTGTTTTATAGATTGTGGAAGAAGTGTTCGAACGAGTGCTACTGAATTGAAGGAAAACAGGAATGCCGTTTGTTTCCAGTGAAATCGTGAAGCAACAGTTATCATATGAGGATTAAGGAAGCGCTATTTTGGAGGTTTCGAATGGACGAGAAACGTTGAACGTCGGCATATTGGAGTGAGGAAATATGACGTTATTTGACTGGACCGGAGATGAATCTGGAGACTACTGAGAAGGTGGTGCGAATCAAGAACCATTTGTTTGCTGTGAGAGATCGACGGAAGAAATTCGTGTTTCCTATGGGATAGGAAGTTGTATTTTGCAATTTGTTTGAAAAAGGAAGGGAAGTTGAATTAGAGGTGTACCGAATCACTGACGGTCGTTAGTGAAATGGGCGATAGCATATATGTTGGATTTACTGAAGGAGATGACGCGTTTCATGTGTTGCAATTGGAGAAATGCTTAGTGGATAAGAAATTAGAGATTCCTCTGGATGAGATTCAATTCGATGATAGATTGCAGTAGCGGAGAACCCGGTGGAGATTATGGATGGGACTCTCATAGAATTTCTTGTGACGATGAAATTCTAGGCATGGACTAAATATACGTGGGAATGTGAGGAATTCTTTAGGGAAAAGTATCCTCATTTGTCCTAGTGGTAAGAAATGTGAGTATAAGAAGAGGAGAACGACGGGACGTCGTTCCTTTAAGGAGGGGAGGATGTAACACCCCAGAAATCGACGTCTATTTTACGTATATTTTTGAAATTTTTATAATTTTGGTGGATTATATGTTTGACGGTTTAAGTTGAAACTAAGGTTGGAGGTCTTAATTTTAACGTTTTACGATTTAAGAGGAACCGATGACGATTATGATACCGACGGATGCCCGAAATTTATCTTTTATTATCGATTGAGATATTTGGATTTTTCGAAGTTTTTATTTTTATTTCATGTTAATTCGAGTCGGAACTGTTTTTATTTCATTTTGGGTGCGTTTGAACCATTTAAAATCATTTTGGAGTAGCGGGATGAACCCCGACTCCCGCAAAAATTCAAAACCGACATTTGGGTTGAATTCCCGCTCTTTAGATACTTGTTTGCCATTAAGGCCAAAAGAAAGCCAAAATTTCAAAAATGTCCTTCTCAATCTTTCAAAACAAACAAACAAACACACACAAACACATTTTCACCAAAATTTTTTCACCATCTCTCCCTCTCTTCTCTCTAGCCGATGGCTACACCACCACCATCACACCACCACCATTTTTTTGGTTTTTGAAGAAATTAACCATAGACCACCTCTTATAATCCCATTGTAAGTCTTCTAATCCAATAAAAACAAACATGCAACCATTTAATCTTTCATAAAATTTTTGATTTTTAAAAAGAAGGTTTTGAACTAATTAAACCTTATGCATGTTTAAATTAAGTGTCGATATAAGTAAATCATGGATAAAACAAGTGGGAAATTTTTTTTTCTTGGTGTTTTTGATCCCCAAAACCCACCGCCAAAGGGGGGTTTTTGTTTGTTTTTGATGTTTAATCCATTTTGGTTATTTGGATGTGTTTAAATACTTGTTTGGATGATTTTAAGTTTTGTTGGTTTGATTGCATGTATATTTTTTTGAAATGGGTTTTTGTGTGAATGAATCATTCAAGTGATATAGGATGTTGTTGAAGTGTTAGGGTAGTTTATATATGATTTTAGGATCATAGGAGTAGTTTGGATGGGTTGAAAATGGGTAGAAACGTGATTTGCAAAGTGTCATTTTTAATCAGATTTTTCAAGGCTATTTTTCCTAAAGTTAAGGTTGAGTCTAGATTTTTATTATAGTATATATTTGTGGAGATTCCTTTTAGCTTCTATTTGATATAAGATAGAGCTTGTAGCTCCAAACGAGTCCAAAGTTACGTTAGTTTAAAGTTTTGTGTACCGGGAGATGAAGGTCGACGTAATCCGAAATTATGTTCGATTTTAGGTCAAATCTCGGGGACTATAAATAGAGCTTTAAAAATGATTAAGGGCTGTTGTTTAGTTCAAAGCTTGAGCTTGTGAGTCTATTTTAAAACTTAGATTTTGGTTTTGCAAACGGAAATGGTTAAGTGAGTCAAATTGGTTTTACAACGTAAGAGTGCAAATCCGTCCGGATTTTCAAGGTTTGAAATGTGTTGGGCAGTGTGACTTAAAAGTGATATCTTTTTATGGGATTTTTACATGATATAAATGAAGTCTACAGTGAGTTCCGTAAAAATTCGTGATGTTTAAGTATGAGAATTCAGTCCGTACATTAGGTATGTACCGGCAGAACTGTAAATCGAGTAAATGCTTTAATAACGTAGAACAATGGATGTGTCTAGTAAATATCACTTGGTTGAGGTTTTGGTGTGAGTTGTATGAACATTTAGTGTTCTTAATTTTATAAATACAGTACTTGAAGGTACTTTAAAGTGTTGATTCATTGCGTGATTTGTTTGCTAGGTATTGTAATTGAATTTAAGGGGCGTCCTCATCGTCGGTGATCGTTTTCCGTCTACGTCTCTGTAATACTACTACTACTACTTAGGGTGAGTCTATAGCCTCGCTCTTTACTGTATTTTAAATGATTTTACCCGCGAGGGGGATACATGCTATTTAAACGAAAAAGGAACATAAGTCATGAATGATTGTTGGACCCGAAAGATGTTATGAATTATGTTGAGTAGCTAGTTGCCTAAGACCCTAAATTAATGAACCGTTAACTATTGTTTGATCCTAGTGTGGATTGGAAATAGCCGCTTGAACAATTGGTAGTTCTATTGGGTACGACCCTATCCTAGACGAGAGTAGTACGTTGAGTACCCTCTGCGGTTGGATAACTTGTGTCAAGAAAAAGGTATGATTGGCAACGAATACCTAAGAGGGGCAATGGTTTCACTTAAAACATGCCGGCTTTTGGCGCGGGTGATTAGTTTATGGGGTCGGTGTCATGAGCTTAAACATAATTAAATAGCCTATGCTATAATGAGTAATACCCAAATAATAGTTTGTAATGATCTGCATACTATTGAATGATCGTGAATGAATTTTATACTTATGTTCAATTATGATTTTGTAAAATCTATAGATCTCGCTCAACATTGTTGTTGACGATTTTAAGCATGTGTTTCAGGTAATAGAGAACGATAGAAGCGAAGCATGCAATGGATATTGTTGTGGCTTGTGGATGGTCTAACTTGTTTTTCCTCCCTTTTAACAAAGACAAATTGTATCTCTTGTATGTTTTGTAAACAATGGGGTTGGTTTTAAACAGGTTGAGATTTGTGGGGACCTAACGCCACTCTGTTACATTTTGCGGTGGAAAACTTTTAGACAATTTATGTTGTTGTTGTAATTTAACAAGTTTTTAATTTACTTGTGTTTAAAACGTCTCTTTTGAGTCGTTCAATATGGCTTGTGTGCGATGATTCTTTGACTAACACCCAATTGTGATATTCCGCTGCGCAAGGTAAATCGACGGAAGAGATTGGTAATCAGAGCCACAAGTTATAGAGAACTAGGTCGTTTTTAAAAAAGGTCCTAAACTATAACTTTGGTGTCGTAAGTATTTTGTTTCCAAAGCACAGAACTATCCCGCATGGCTCCGGTAAGATTTCTTTTGTAAGCAAATGTTCCATAAGGACAAGTGAATGTGGTTTTCTCTTGGTCTTTTGGATCGATAGGAATTTGAAAATACTCGGAGAAACCGTCTAAGAAGCGATAATAGTTATTACCCGCTAAACGCTCGAGCATTTGATCCATGAAAGGAAGAGGAAAATGATCCTTACGGGTGGCATCATTGAGCTTGCGATTGTATATGAAAAATCGCCAACCCGTGACAAGTCGAGTAGGAATCAACTCGTTGTTTTCATTGGAAACAACGGTTATTCCGCCTTTCTTAGGCACACAATGGACGGGACTAACCCATGGCGAATCCGAAATAGGGTAAATCATTCCGGCATCTAGAATTTTGATAACTTCTTTCTTGATGACGTCATAAATTTTTGGATTAACCCTTCTTTGGCTTTGGATTGCGGGTTTGAAGTCATCTTCCATGAGGATAAAAGTTAGGATCAATTTCGCGGATTTCAGAAATTTTCCAAGCAATTGCTTTCTTATGATTTTTGAGCACAGCGATAAGTCGAGATTTTTCATCCTCTTGTAAGTCATTTGCAATTATGACGGGTAACTTCTTATTGTCTTCTAGGAAAACGTATTCAAGATGAGACGATAAATCCTTAAGTTCTAAGTCCAGAGGATTGTCGATGGAAGGCTTAGTCAAATTCGGATCATCGATTGTAACTTCCTTAGGAGAAGGTGGAGAAATATGGTCCTCATTGAGAAGTTTCTCAATGGTACGAATGTCTTCATCCCAATCGGAGGGAGAATCGTCATATTTTAAGTCAACATCCCCTAAAGTTGCTTCAAATTCTTTCAAAAGAAAGCCACTTTCTCCAAATGGAGTCAATGAGGGAGAAATAGAGGCAACGGTCTCAACAATGGGTAGAGAAGAAAAACCACTTTTACAAGCGTTTTTTGAATGTTCTTCATAAGCCTCATCAAGTACGTCAATGAAATTAACGCTCTCGTGTTCATAAGGTTGCTTAGAAAGTTTACCCATGTTGAAGACGATTTTGTCATCACCAACTCTCATGATTAATTTGCCCGCGGCTACATCAATAAGAGTGCGACCGGTCCTCAAGAATGGACGTCCAACGATTAATGGAATTCGGGGATCCATCTCCTAGTCAACGACAACAAAATCCGCCGGAAAGGTGAATTTTTCGACACCGACGAAGACATCTTTGGCTATCCACACCGGATAAGCAACCGTACGGTTAGCTAACTCCAATGTCATTCGTGTGGGGACTAGCTCGGGTAGAGATAATTGTTTCCAAACACCTAATGGCATTAAGTTGATACTAGCACCAAGATCGGCTAGGGCCATACAATTCTCTACCCCGGGAAAGTTGCAAGGAATGAGAAAGCGACCCGGATCACCAAGTTTGGTTGGTAATTTCTTTAAGAGAACCGCGGAGCAATTCTCATTAAGTTGGGTTTGAGCAATATCAAGGAGCTTTTCCTTATCACTTAGAAGATTGATATGAGTGTTTTTACTCATATCATTTGTAGCTTAAAACAATAAAATATTGCACATTTTGTATCAAATATGCCTTGGATATGCTTGTTTCTTGTTTTCATGTGTGTAGGTACCAAGTTCACGAAAACCGACGAAAACCGACACGAGTTTGAAGATAAAGATCAAAGAAGCCAAAACCGAGCTCGATTTTAGAGGATTTTATCATAATGCAAGAAAACGGGTCAAGTGGGACCCACATGGGCTTATTGGGCCTGAAAAGCCCAAATTTAGATTTATAGTGAATACTTCTTTGACAAGTCCAAAATTAATTGGCCCAAAAGATGTTTTAAACGGATGGATTAAATGTTTGGGCCCAAGCCTAAACCAAGATGAATGGAACGAGTCATGAATGGACTGTATTGGGCTTAGGGTTTTGCCCAGTTTATAATCACATTTTTACTCTCTCACCAAACGTGTTATTAACCCACTCACTTTGTTTTGTACGTCACACCATTTTATATTCACCACACATCTCTCACCCACTTTCTTTTATTAAATAAAAACGTTCGATACAAACTAGGTGAATCATTCTCACCTTTCTTCCCCATCTATCTTTTTCCCAACAAAACCAGTAAAAAAACCTTTAATGTTACAAACCCTAGGTTAGTAAAAAGTCCATTTTAAATGGGGCTTTTTATCTATTCGTTTAATTCACACCAAAAAGAAATAAAACCCCAAGTTTAAAGGAAGGGAGGGTATGGAAGAGATTGCTACGTGGTGGTTTGCTATTGGAATGAACACCTCATCCAGCCTATTCCACCAATCAAATCCCAAAGAAGAAGCACAACTAGCACACGGATGCCACGTTGGCGATCCGTGTGCTATTTGGAATCATCACAGCCATCCGATTAATAAAGAGAGAGGAGAAAGAAGATCAAGGGCCAAGATTAAGGAAGAATATTCTTCACAAGATCCGAATATCCGCTCCTCAGCAAGCCTTGGGAGGCTATAAAAACCCCCATTATTTCCTTGTAAAATCATCCTTACTTTTACTTTAGTGTTACTCTGTAGAAATAGTTTTAGGAATAATTGTTGTATTTCTCTTTAAGCTTTGTAATGTTCTTGAAAATTAATGAAAGATTAGCTATTTTAATTTAATTCGAGTCTCGTTCCTTTTATTTTACTGTTAAAAATTGATTTTATGAATTAATCTTTTAACTATTTTACAAAGGGTAATTGTGAGATGTTAATTATAAACTAATTAATAGTTTATAATTAATGTTTAAAGTTTAAGTTTGGATAAAAATTTTCCCCACTGGAAAAGTTTAAAACAAATTAGTTCTCGAATGGTGTTCGGTTGATGGAGAATGGTGGATTAAGGAGATTAAGGAGTCGATTTGGTTCACCAGGTTGTTCAGCACAACCTGCTTCTCAAAGGAAATCGCAAAAGGTGCACTCTCTTTTCTTTTTCTTATTTAAATAGATATTATTCTGTTTAGTTTAATAAGCTTGTTTTAAGTCGACTTGTTATTGTTTATGTTTCTGAAGATGTTCGGTTAAGGAATGTTTTAGTTTTACGAATGTTAGTTATCATTATTTAGGATGGTTGAGTAATCTGTTCTAGTTGAATTTACACATTTTTTATTTGTTGTTTAGTCGTTTCTTTGTCACTGCAATTGGTATCTGAATATTTTTATGCTTGTTAAATCGGGTCTGTCATGATATGTGCTACTGGTATGCTGTGTAAGATCTTTGTTACATATTAGGATTGCTGTTAGATTGAAGATCAAAGTCTTGTTTTAGTTAATCTTGAGAGTTGGATTTGTAAGTGCTAAAAATCAGTCTAGCATACTGATTAGTTTATCTTCTGAAATCTGTTCGGGTATAGTTTATACAGTTTATGTAATCTGTTTATTTTGGTATATTCAACTCTGATTCTTGATGCTATTTGCACTAGAGATTAACACTTATAATATGTCTGATGCAATCTGATTAGTCTGATTATTCATCTATTTCTAGCTGTTTGTTTCTGGTGGTGATCTGCTGATTATCCTGCTTTATTTGATAATGTTGATTTTGATTGCTGATTTTTCTGCATAATTGGTTACTTTGTTTACTGAGTCATAATCTTAAATTGTTTGTTTGTGATATTTTGCTATTTTGTCCAAGTATTGCTTATCAGTTCAACTAACTGATAAGCTCAATAAGCTGGTGTCCTCATAGCTTATAGCTAATAAGCTCACAAAAAGTCACTCCTGTGACTTGATATTCATAACTGTCAAAAAGGATTTAGATAAAATAATTCAAAAAAATAATGTCTCCCATGGGTTTCGAACTCGAGCCCTTTTGTTTGTAGGTCCAGCGTGTTTACCATCTGAGCTATAGGCTCTTTTGAGTTTAATTCTCGTTTCTAAATTAATATAGGGCATTCGTTTTAGCAGTATTTGTTTGTAGTCATTATTTTGAGTCACGTTTTATTTTTACTTATTACTTTTAAATTTTAATTAAAGTTAAGTTTTATTAAAAAGTAGTTTATATAATAAATAATAATAATAAAAATAATAAATAAAAATTAAAAAAAAAGAAAATGTTTTTGTTTAAAAAGTTTAATTAGTTTATTTTTAATTAAATAGATTTTTATAATTTTAGATTGATATAAAAATAGTTTTTAAATAAATTTATTTTAAGTAAACTTTTAATATAGCTTATTAGTTTTAAAAGTAAACTAGTTTAAAAGTTTTAATTTTTAAATAGATTAATTTTAATAGATTATTAAATAGATTAAATTTTTAAGATTTTTAATTAGTTTAATTTTTAAATAGTGTTTAATTTTTAAAATATTAATTGTTTATAGAATTTTAAATAGCGGGGGTTTACGATTCATGCACTTTAGGTTAATTTTAAATAGTTTAAAATTGGTAGATTTAATTTGTAGTTTAAAAACCGAAATCCAATTCAAATCGATTGTCCAAATCAAAGCAAAACGTCTCAAATTCATAAGATCTTCGTGTACAACGAACTCGACTCACTCACGTGTTTAATTGAATTCGTCATTGGTATTATTAGTCTATTACTTTTTCCTAAAGGTAATTTTCTAATTTACCCTATAACGTAATCTTAATTATCACTATACTATCCACGACACATCAAAAATTTTGGCGCCGCTGCCGGGGATCTTTTGTACGATTCGTTTTTGTGGAGATTTGTTGATCGTGGATTTGAAGACCCTTTCCGTCCTCGGAAAGTTTTGTTATTTTTCTATTACGTAGTATGTATCGTTTTTCTCGTTTTTTGTGAATAATATATTGTATTACGTGGAACAATAATTTTAAATACTTTTCAAATAAGCCTTAGTTGGGATTTCATCACCTAGCTATTGTATTCGAACCCAAAACAAAAATAAAGGCAAAATAGATAAATACTAATAAGAAGTTTGAACTCGATTTATACAAACTATAAGGTGGGTATAAGGCGACGTGCTATAAAAGGCCGTCTAAGGAAAAAGGTTTTTAAGTGCTTTGTGCCACCTCGTTTCCCCGCTTGCTTGTGCGTATATTGAGAGGGACAACCTATTATTGGTTTGCCGACTCAAGTAGTAATAAATCTTATTTTTTGTTGTTTACTTATTGAACATCGAGACGTTTAGGTTTTCACCTATCGTTTCAAAGTCGACCAAGGGTAATTTACTTCCATAGTAGTTATCCTTATTCCTTGTTTTTTATCGATCATTTTTTGATTGAGCAATACCAAATAAAATACCAAAAATAATCTTCTTCTTGTCTAATTTCTTTTCTTCAATCCTCTAAATTCTCGTCTTTGTAGTGTATGCAATTACGTTCTTCTCGTCTTGTGATTGGTTTTAATAGGCTTGAAAATATTCCTCGTAGAAATAGAAATCGTCAACAACGAATAGTGGAACCCGAGATTCCACCTATTGTTGTAGAGATGGCCGATAACCGAACAATGGAGGAATTGCTCCGTGCACCCACCGAAGGGTATGGGGAAGCAATCGTTGTGCCGGCTATTTTGGCGGATCATTTTGAGATTAAGACGGGTCTTCTATCGCTCATTCGTGCCGACCAATTTCGTGGCAATGAGACCGATAGCCCGCATTCTCACATTTGGAATTTTAATCAAGTTTAGAGATGTGCCGAATGACGTGATTAAGCTCATGCTTTTTCCGTACTCGCTCGAGGGTAATGCTAAGCTTTGGTATGAGAAAGAACCACGGGTTCGATCTTAACATGGGATGATTTAGTGTCAAAGTTTATGAATTATTTCTTTCCACCTTCTAAGACAACACATTTTAAGAATGAGATCACTAGATTTGAACAAAAAGTGCATGAATCGTTTGGGGTTGCTTGGGAAATATTTAAGGATTTGTTGAGAAAATGTCCACACAACGGTTTCTCGGAATTGCATCAAATAAATACTTTTTATAATGGGCTTAATATGATTGAACAAGATTCTTTAAATGCCTCCGCGGGTGGTAATCGTTTAAGAAAAACACCGAGAGACGCTTGGAGAATAATTGAGGATAAGTCTAGAGCACAATATTCACGAAACACACCGGGTGTTTCCAATGTGAATTCATCTAATCACGAGATTTCTAGATTGGACTCTAAGATTGATAGTGGATTTGCGACTTTGTTGAGTGAGATTAGGAAGAATCCTCATGGATCGATTAATATGATTGAGAATATTTGTGTATCATGTGGTGGAGCACATCCTAATTATGCTTGTTTAAACGCGGGGTTTGATCAAGCTAGTGCTTTTGCCGCGACGGGAACTTATGGCTCCAACGGTCAAGTTCCTCGTCAAAATCATGTTGCTCCACCGGGTTTTCCACCGGTTCAAAATAGGTACAACAATGGAAACAATGGGAATAATTTTAACCGTGGTAACCAAGGGAATTATAATCAAGGAAATGGGTTTAATGCTAATCAAAACAATCAAGGTTTTCAAGGGAATAATCAAAATGATTTGTCAAGCTACATGAAAACGAATGAGGCAAATTTGAAAGCTTTTCAAAACAACATTCAAGGAAAAATGGCAACTTTGAAAAACGAGTTTCAAAATACGATTAAAGGGAAAAACAATAAGATTGAGCTTAATCAACAAAGAATTGAACAAATATTTGAGCAAATGTTTGAACAAAGTCAAAATCATATGCAACAAAGTATGGAACAAGGTCAAAATAAATTGCTTTCGATGTTTGAATCGTTTATGACCAAACCTTCCTCGTCTTCGGGTGGCTTACCTAGTAACACCATTCCAAACCCGAAGGGTGAGATGAAAGCTATAACCACACGTAGTGGGAAAGCTTTAGACGGACCTTTGCTTCCACATGTGAGTACCTCTACGGTGAGGGAAGTGGAGCAAGAACCCGAGGTGGTTAAAGAAAAGGAAATTCCTATTCCACCAAAGGTAAACCAATTGCCTATTCCGGAACCCGAGATTCCGAAGACTAAACCCACACTACCCTACCCTTCGAGACTTAACCAAGAGAAGCTCCGCGAAAAGTCCAATGCTCAAATGGCTACTTTTTTAGAGATGTTTAAGAATATGCATATTAATGTTAGTTTCGCGGATGCATTGCTTCACATGCCTAAGTTTGCTTCGACAATTAAGAGATTGATAAATGATAAAGGGAAATTGGTTAAAGTATCTACATCTTTAGATGCTAATTATTCCACGGTTCTTACACAAAAGCTTCCCAAAAAGCTTGGAGACCCGGGCAAGTTTGTGATACCATGTGATTTTCTTAATATGGATGAATGCTTAGCTTTAGCCGATCTTGGTGCTAGCATTAATTTGATGCCTCTTTCCGTGTGGAAAAGGTTATCACTTCCCGAGCTTACACCTACTAAGATGACTCTCGAGCTAGCGGATCGGTCGATCGCCTTACCAAAAGGTATAGCCGAGGACGTGTTTGTCAAAGTAGGGAAACTCGTCTTTCCAACGGACTTTGTGGTTTGCGATTATCCCGAAGATTCTCGTGTACCACTAATTTTGGGAAGACCATTTTTGATGACGGCTAGTGCTTTAGTTGACATGAAAGCGGGGAAATTGACTTTAAGAGTTGATGAGGAACATATCACGTTTGATATTGGTCATATCTCTAAATTTTCTTCCAAGTACTACGAGGAATCAATTAATCAAATCGATTTGATTGATGTTACTTGTGAAGAATATTCTCAAGAAGTTCTTGGATTCTCGGCTTCTTCTAAGAGTGGCAATCCCACTTCTTCGAATCCTATTATCTCTTCGGCTAAGCCTTCACTCACTCCATTTGAGGGAGGTGACTTCGTTCTTGAAGAGCTTGAGAATAATGGATATTCAAAAATCGAGAAGGAAATTGATGATTACCTTAGCACACCGTTTGATCCTAGTGAGTTTGATAGTGAGAATTTTGATCCCGAGGGAGATATTGCGTTGATTGAAAAATTGTTGAATTTGGATCCTTTTGAATCACCACCTATGGATTTAAAAGTTGTGAATGAAAATGAGACTAAAGTGAAAACATCTATTGAGGAAGCACCCGAATTAGAACTTAAGGAATTACCCATTCATTTGGAGTATGCTTTTCTTGAGGGAACGGATAAGTTACCGGTGATTATTGCTAAGGGATTAAAGGAAAATGAAAAGGATGAGCTTATTAAAGTGCTTAAGAAACATAAACGGGCCATTGCATGGAAAATCTCCGACATTAAGGGTATAGATCCAAAATTTTGTACTCATAAAATTCTAATGGAGGATGATTATAAACCCGCTATCCAAAATCAAAGAAGGGTCAATCCAAAGATTCATGAGGTGATCAAAAAGGAAGTCACTAAACTTCTAGACGCTGGAATGATCTACCCTATCTCGGATAGTCCATGGGTTAGCCCCGTGCATTGTGTTCTAAAGAAAGGAGGAATGACGGTTGTTACTAATGAGGATAATGAATTGATGCCTACTAGACTTGTGACCGGTTGGCGTGTTTGTATTGAATATAGGAAGCTTAATGATGCCACTAGGAAGGATCATTTTCCATTACCTTTTATGGATCAAATGTTAGAGAGACTAGCGGGTAATGAATTCTATTGCTTTTTGGATGGATTTTCTGGCTATTTCCAAATCCCCATTGACCCTCGTGATCAAGAAAAGACCACATTCACTTGTCCTTATGGAACATTTGCCTATCGTCGCATGCCTTTTGGACTATGCAATGCTCCGGGGACGTTCCAAAGGTGCATGATGGCCATTTTCCATGATATGATCGAGAAAACCATGGAAGTCTTCATGGATGACTTTTCGGTTTTTGGGGAATGTTTCACTTCATGTCTCTCTAACCTTGAAAGAATGTTGCAATGTTGTGAGGAAACAAATCTTGTGCTTAATTATGAGAAATGTCACTTCATGTGCAAAGAGGGAATTGTGTTAGGACATAAGATCTCTAAGGCCGGTATTGAGGTTGATAGGGCTACAATCGACGTGATTGCCAAATTGCCTCCACCCACCACCGTTAAGGGAGTAAGGAGTTTTCTCGGCCATGCCGGCTTCTATCGTCGTTTTATACAAGACTTCTCTAAGATAGCTCGGCCTATGACCCATCTTTTAGAAAAAGAGACTCCTTTCATCTTTTCGGATGAGTGTATTCAAGCCTTTGAGATGCTTAAAAAGAAGTTAACCGAATCTCCAATTTTAGTTGCCCCGGATTGGGACTTACCTTTTGAAATTATGTGTGATGCTAGTGATTATGCGGTAGGTGCGGTTTTGGGGAAACGTAAGCTAAAACACTTCTTGCCTATACACGATGCAAGTAAGACTATGACGGATGCTCAAACAAAGTACACTACAACGGAAAAGGAGCTACTTGCCGTTGTGTATGCTTTTGAAAAGTTTAGACCATATCTTGTCTTGTCTCAAACCATAGTGTATACGGACCACTCGGCTATCAAATATCTTCTTAATAAACAAGATGCTAAGCCGAGGTTGCTCCGGTGGATTCTCCTCCTTCAAGAATTTAATGTCAAAATTCTAGACGAAAAAGGAGTCGAGAATCTTGCGGCCGATCATTTATCTCGACTTGAGAATCCTCACCAAAGCAATCGAGAGAACAAGGAAATCAATGAAACATTTCCTCTCGAGAAGCTAGGTATGATTGCTTTTCGTGGTGATGATAGTACCCCATGGTTTGCGGACATCGCAAATTACCATGCGGGGAAATTTGTGATCAAGGGTATGTCGTCCCAACAAAAACGAAAGTTTTTCAAGGATATTTCCTACTACTTTTAGGACGACCCCTATTTGTTTCGTGTGTGCGCGGATCAAGTGATTCGTAGGTGCGTGTTTGGCAAAGAAGCTCAAGATATCCTTAAATCTTGTCATGAGGGACCCACCGGGGGACATCATGGTGCTAACGCCACCGCGAAGAAAGTCTTTGATGCCGGCTTCTTTTGGCCTTCCATATATCGTGATGCCCAAGACTTGATCAAGACTTGTGATGCTTGTCAACGTCAAGGAAAGAACTCACAAAGGGATGAAATGCCTCAAAACATTATCCAAGTTTGTGAAATCTTTGACATGTGTGGGATCGATTTTATGGGGCCGTTTCCATCATCAAAAGGAAACAAATACATTCTCGTAGCCGTGGACTATTTGTCTAAATGGGTTGAAGCTAAGGCTTTGCCCACGAATGATGCTCGAGTTGTGGTGAACTTTTTGAAACAACTCTTTGCTAGGTTTGGAACTCCACGGGCTATTATCAGTGATCGTGGGACCCATTTTTGTAATGAACAATTTGAAAGAGTTCTAAAGAAATATGGTGTCACTCATCGACTTTCTACGGCTTATCACCCTCAAACGAGTGGTCAAGTGGAGGTTTCAAACCGAGCTCTTAAAAGGATTTTGGAGCGTTCTATTGGAGAAAATTGCACTTCATGGTCGGATAAATTGGACGATGCATTGTGGGCTTTCCGTACGGCTTACAAGACACCAATTGGTTGTACACCATTTAGGTTTGTCTACGGAAAAGCATGCCACTTGCCAATTGAACTCGAACATAAGGCGTATTGGGCTCTTAAGCATTGTAACTTTGATTTGAGGACCGCGGGTGATCATCACAAGGTTCAATTAAATGAACTAAGTGAATTAAGGGATCAAGCTTATGAAAATTCTTTGATATACAAAGAGAAGACTAAGAGGATTCATGACTCAAAGATCAAAAACCGCATTTTCAATGTTGGTGATCAAGTCCTCTTATTCAACTCTAGACTTAAGATTTTCTCGGGCAAGCTTAAATCCCGTTGGTCTAGACCATTCACCATTGCACAAGTTTTCCCTTATGGCACCGTTGAGCTAGCTCAAAAAGACGGGCCTAACTTTAAGGTGAATGGTCATCGTGTGAAACATTACTTAGGAGGGGACATACCTACGGAGGTTGTCCCGGATCTTCAAACTTTCCCTTAAGGACCAATGAATGCGAGGATCGAGTCGAGCTCATGACTCGGTGAACAAAAACGAGGTGCCTTGTGGGGGAGTCCCATACTTTCTATCTTCTTTCTCTTTTCTAACATTAATAAGGCTTGATCTTTCAAGCTCGTGTTCGTGATTTGTTGTGTTGTGATCTTAGGTATGACCCTAATTTTTGAAGACTCTTGTGTTCGGTTTTTGCCGGTCCACTTGATCTTCCTTTCTTAGAATGCCAAAAAGGGGCACACTCTTTATCCCTTGATTTTTATCGACTAACGTTTTATCTTGAGGCATAATTAATAAACGGCTTATAGATTTGCGTACTCTTTCCATGCTAGGAATTTGCATTAGACTCTTCGTGTCTTAGCAAGGGGGTGTCACTCTTGAGCTAAGAAACATTGAGGACAATGTTTGGTTTTAGCATGGCGGAGTCAATCGATATAATCGCTTGTAATTGCTTTTGTCGTGTCTAACGTATTGTTTTCTCATTTTTCAATAAAATTTTAAATTTTTTGTGTTATTTTTAAGTTTTAATAAATAAAATAAGTGTTTTTGACACGAATGTAGGCTTTCAATAAGAATAGTTTTTGACTCGACTTGGTTTTTAACCTTAGCTTTTCCTTAACATATTTGAATTAAGTTTTGCTAGGCTATTATATAGGGAGCTTTAAAACGCGAAAGTCTTAATTCATACGAGTTAAGAACAAGAACTTTTCGCAAGCTCCTATAATTGATCCTAGAAAGTCGTCTATCAAGGGAACTTTAAAACGCAAATTCTAAAACTTGCAAGAGTATAAGAAGATGCAAGATCCTATAGATGACTTGAAAACCCAAAACTTTGATTTAATAGGCTAAGTATCCATTGATTTCATTCTTGGAATTTTACAATATGGAGAACAAGAGATGATAGAGCCAATTATAAGTTTGGTATTCTTTCAGGAATTTATGTGAGTTAATTATGAGCCTATTCTCCCATCGCTTGTTAATAAAATTAATTGCAATAAATAATGTTGAACGATTCGAAAAGTTACTTAGCTTCTAGCCCAAGATCGTTTAAAAGTTGCTCGGTATGGATTAGAGTTCATAGCCAAGGCATAACTTATTGAAGCGGGATGCGAAGATTGGCGAGTCCAAAAAGGTCCTAACAAGACATGAGGGCTATGTTTTATTGCTAAAGATCTCAAGTGATGTGAAGAATCATTTATCAATAATCAATATGAAGGATCGAGACACACGACGAAAAGCAAAATACTCCCAAAAAGTCATGGAGAAGTCTATCTAAAAAGACCAAAATAAGGTATGAGGATAAATGAAGCCAAGTCCAAAAAGGAGGCGAGTCGTTGTAAATCAAAATCCCAAGTAAAGATTGGAGAAAAATGAAGATGTCGTGGTCCAAGTATGAATCTCTCAAAACTTCAAGTGAAGAAATATTATAAAGAGAAGACCATTATTTCGTGAGCGTCTCTCAAGATTGGAAGTATTAAGTCACTGCCAAATATCGGTCCGAGAAAGGTCTCAAATCGCGAAGCAAGTTATGCCAAGATATGAACTTTATGAAGTCCCGAGAAGCAGTTTTAAAAGATTTTGTCCTTTAGCTAACTATTGATTAAATCGTTCACTTTATTTTCGGCCTAATAAATTATCGAAATAAGTCAACAATGCATCCTCGTGATCATTCAAGACAACAATAAAATATAAGAGAAACAATTAGGAATAAGGGAGTCTAAGTGATTAATTGGCCCACATGAGTTCGCGTTAGTCTACCAACTTATAATAACAATGATCTTGTTTTTGCACTTGGCATGGAAAAGTGAAAAGTCGGGGACGATGAATCTATTTGAGCTTTTATGATCCTTTAAGTTATTTTATGTCTTTGCATAATAAAGTTGAATAATGGTGTAGCTATAGTTTTATTTTATCATTGCGTGAGGACACAACAATTGCTTAGCATGGGGGAATTTGATATGAGTGTTTTTACTCATATCATTTGTAGCTTAAAACAATGAAATATTGCACATTTTGTATCAAATATGCCTTGGATATGCTTGTTTCTTGTTTTCATGTGTGTAGGTACCAAGTTCACGAAAACCAACGAAAACCGACACGAGTTTGAAGATAAAGATCAAAGAAGCCAAAACCGAGCTCGATTTTAGAGGATTTTTTCATAATACAAGAAAACGGGTCAAGTGGGACCCACATGGGCTTATTGGGCCTGAAAAGCCCAAATTTGGATTTATAGTGAATACTTCTTTGACAAGTCCAAAATTAATTGGCCCAAAAGATGTTTTAAACGGATGGATTAAATGTTTGGGCCCAAGCCTAAACCAAGATGAAGGGAACGAGTCATGAATGGACTGTATTGGGCTTAGGGTTTTGCTCAGTTTATAAACACATTTTTACTCTCTCACCAAACGTGTTATTAACCCACTCACTTTGTTTTGTACGTCACACCATTTTATATTCACCACACATCTCTCACCCACTTTCTTTTATTAAATAAAAACGTTCGATACAAACTAGGTGAATCATTCTCACCTTTCTTCCCCATCTATCTTTTTCCCAACAAAACCAGTAAAAAAACCTTTACTGTTACAAACCCTAGGTTAGTAAAAAGTCCATTTTAAATGGGGCTTTTTATCTATTCGTTTAATTCACACCAAAAAGAAATAAAACCCCAAGTTTAAAGGAAGAGAGGGTATGGAAGAGATTGCTACGTGGCGGTTTGCTATTGGAATGAACACCTCATCCAGCCTATTCCACCAATCAAATCCCAAAGAAGAAGCACAACTAGCACACGGATGCCACGTTGGCGATCCGTGTGCTATTTGGAATCATCACAGCCATCCGATTAATAAAGAGAGATAAGAAGGAAGATCAAGGGCCAAGATTAAGGAAGAATATTCTTCACAAGATCCGAATATCCGCTCCTCAGCAAGCCTTGGGAGGCTATAAAAACCCCCATTATTTCCTTGTAAAATCATCCTTACTTTTACTTTAGTGTTACTCTGTAGAAATAGTTTTAGGAATAATTGTTGTATTTCTCTTTAAGCTTTGTAATGTTCTTGAAAATTAATGAAAGATTAGCTATTTTAATTTAATTCGAGTCTCGTTCCTTTTATTTTACTGTTAAAAATTGATTTTATGAATTAATCTTTTAACTATTTTACAAAGGGTAATTGTGAGATGTTAATTATAAACTAATTAATAGTTTATAATTAATGTTTAAAGTTTAAGTTTGGATAAAAATTTTCCCCACTGGAAAAGTTTAAAACAAATTAGTTCTCGAATGGTGTTCGGTTGATGGAGAATGGTGGATTAAGGAGATTAAGGAGTCGATTTGGTTCACCAGGTTGTTCAGCACAACCTGCTTCTCAAAGGAAATCACAAAAGGTGCACTCTCTTTTCTTTTTCTTATTTAAATAGATATTATTCTGTTTAGTTTAATAAGCTTGTTTTAAGTCGACTTGTTATTGTTTATGTTTCTGAAGATGTTCGGTTAAGGAATGTTTTAGTTTTACGAATGTTAGTTATCATTATTTAGGATGGTTGAGTAATCTGTTCTAGTTGAATTTACACATTTTTTATTTGTTGTTTAGTCGTTTCTTTGTCACTGCAATTGGTATCTGAATATTTTTATGCTTGTTAAATCGGGTCTGTCATGATATGTGCTACTGGTATGCTGTGTAAGATCTTTGTTACATATTAGGATTGCTGTTAGATTGAAGATCAAAGTCTTGTTTTAGTTAATCTTGAGAGTTGGATTTGTAAGTGCTGAAAATCAGTCTAGCATACTGATTAGTTTATCTTCTGAAATCTGTTCGGGTATAGTTTATACAGTTTATGTAATCTGTTTATTTTGGTATATTCAACTCTGATTCTTGATGCTATTTGCACTAGAGATTAACACTTATAATATGTCTGATGCAATCTGATTAGTCTGATTATTCATCTATTTCTAGCTGTTTGTTTCTGGTGGTGATCTGCTGATTATCCTGCTTTATTTGATAATGTTGATTTTGATTGCTGATTTTTCTGCATAATTGGTTACTTTGTTTACTGAGTCATAATCTTAAATTGTTTGTTTGTGATATTTTGCTATTTTGTCCAAGTATTGCTTATCAGTTCAACAGTAACTGATAAGCTCAATAAGCTGGTGTCCTCATAGCTTATAGCTAATAAGCTCACAAAAAGTCACTCCTGTGACTTGATATTCATAACTGTCAAAAAGGATTTAGAGAAAATAATTCAAAAAAATAATGTCTCCCATGGGTTTCGAACTCGAGCCCTTTTGTTTGTAGGTCCAGCGTGTTTACCATCTGAGCTATAGGCTCTTTTGAGTTTAATTCTCGTTTCTAAATTAATATAGTGCATTCGTTTTAGCAGTATTTGTTTGTAGTCATTATTTTGAGTCACGTTTTATTTTTACTTATTACTTTTAAATTTTAATTAAAGTTAAGTTTTATTAAAAAGTAGTTTATATAATAAATAATAATAATAAAAATAATAAATAAAAATTAAAAAAAAAAGAAAATGTTTTTATTTAAAAAGTTTATCTAGTTTATTTTTAATTAAATAGATTTTTATAATTTTAGATTGATATAAAAATAGTTTTTAAATAAATTTATTTTAAGTAAACTTTTAATATATCTTATTAGTTTTAAAAGTAAACTAGTTTAAAAGTTTTAATTTTTAAATAGATTAATTTTAATAGATTATTAAATAGATTAAATTTTTAAGATTTTTAATTAGTTTAATTTTTAAATAGTGTTTAATTTTTAAAATATTAATTGTTTATAGAATTTTAAATAGCAGGGGTTTACGATTCATGCACTTTAGGTTAATTTTAAATAGTTTAAAATTGGTAGATTTAATTTGTAGTTTAAAAACCGAAATCCAATTCAAATCGATTGTCCAAATCAAAGCAAAACGTCTCAAATTCATAAGATCTTCGTGTACAACGAACTCGACTCACTCACGTGTTTAATTGAATTCGTCATTGGTATTATTAGTCTATTACTTTTTCCTAAAGGTAATTTTCTAATTTACCCAATAACGTAATCTTAATTATCACTATACTATCCACGACACATCAAAGATCTTTAAACATTTTAGCATATTTAGGCATGTGAGCGAGAGCCTCGGCAAAGGAGATGTTGAAATTCACGTGTTTAAACATTTTAATAAAGTTTGAAACTTGAATATCATCCTTATTTTTCAACTTCTCTTTCCGCAACCTTGAAGGATAAGGTATATCGGGTTGAGACGAAGGCTTTGGAATGGAATTCTCACTCACATCATTGGGTGGTGGAGGGGTAGAAGTAGAAGGTTTGTGAAGGGTGCTCGTTATCCTTTGTCACAATCACCGGAGTAGGTTTAGGAATCTCGGGTTCCTTATAACCTTTTCCACTTCGGGTGGTGATTGCTTTCATTTCCCCTCTTGGATTAGCAACGGTGTTACTCGGAAGAGAACCCGAAGCAGAAGTTTGATTACATGGGAAGAAACTATCCATCATATCCCTTAAGTCATTCGTTTGACTGCTTAAAGAGTTTCGCATGTCATTCCTAAGCTCAGCTCGAAGATCATTCCCTTGTTTCGCCATGTCACATTTCAAGTTAATAATTTGACTCTGAAGATTCTTCACCAGCGTGTCATTAGTCCTCATGTACGTTTCAACCTCTTGATTATATGCCGTAGGTTGGTTGGGATAAGGAACTTGGTAAGCGGGTGGTTGATAAGTGGGTTGTTGGTAAACTTGATTATTTCCTTGAGGTGGATATGGGTTTCTTTGGGTTTGATATTGGTTAGGAGCTCGAGGTTGGTTTTGATTGTTGCGATTAAAGTTGTTTTGGTTTTGAGGAGGAAAACCGGGTGGTGAAAGAAAGTTATTTGAACGATAACTTAGCAAATTGCGGTCACCTTGAGGACGAGCTTGATAGCCTCCCGTGGAAAAGTTACCGTTAGTCGCATACACGTTTTCCGGATTGTCATGAGTAGAAGGACAACAGGTGTATGAATGAGCCTCACAAGTCTCACAAGAAGATGTTACGGCTTTGACTTCGGGTGAGTTCGGTTAACTCGAGGTTTGTTGAAGTAGAAGAAACATTGACTCTCGGGTTGTTTCTTGAAGATGTGGATGAATCCCAATTTTTGTGGTGTCATGTTCTCTATAAGCTCTCTACACTCCCCGGGTCTTATCTTCATGAATGTACCACCGGCGGCAACATTAATAGTATCACGATCACGAAAAGTTAAACCATTGTAGAAAGTATCAATTAAAGTGACGGGGAG
Organism: Glebionis coronaria; assembly: GCA_025667525.1. Classification (NCBI taxonomy): domain Eukaryota; kingdom Viridiplantae; phylum Streptophyta; class Magnoliopsida; order Asterales; family Asteraceae; genus Glebionis; species Glebionis coronaria. Next base: position 203,383,664 of record CM046878.1, on the reverse strand, counting down.
CATATTATGGTTAGGAAAACGATCGATCAAGACATTATTATGTTCCCAAGCATCCAAAAGCGACTCATCAGGTTCTTGAGTGAAACCACTGATTTGATTACGAAGACTAGTTACCATGGATGGTGGAAAGTAGCGCGACAAAATTTTTTGAGTCATCTCGTCCCATGTATGAATTGAGTTTTTAGGAAGACGATCAAACCATTTTTGGGCATGGTGGGATAAAGTGTGTGGAAAAAGATGAAGGCGAAGAAAATCCATAGAAACATCGGGCAATTTCATGCTTTAAGTGACGGTTATGAATTTATTGAGGTGTTTGTTAGCATCATCATCCGGTAATCCGCGAAATGACAAGCATTTTGAACTTGTTGGATAATGTGATGCTTCAACGAAAATTCAGGAGCCGTGATTTGCATCGGCACAATCGGTCCTCTACGTCCGTTCATAGTCGGTTGACATAGCTCCTCCAACGTACGAAGGTCTGGTTGAGGGACATGGTGGTTATTATTGTTATTGTTGTTATTATTCAAATTGGGGTGAGGTGGGTTGTTATTATTATTATGCACACCGGCCATATCTAAGTCTCTATGAGTCTCGGGTTCAGAATAAGACGTAGATCGAGTACGCATACACTAAAAATGAAATACAATATTTTTGAATTTTTATCTTTTTTTATTTTTTTGGATTTTTGAAAATTTTATATTTTTTAGGATTTTTTTTTGTAAAACTTTGTGCTTGAAAATAACGTTCCCAAAAGAACGGATCCCAAAATCCAATTTTTCTCACTAAAAACCGTTAATTTTAACGAAAAGAGCCGGCAGCGGCGCCATTTGATTTAAATGGGATTTGCATATGTGTACTCAATCGTTTTCGGTATCTAATCGAATTTATCACGATTTAAGGTGGAATTATTGGTGTTGGTCACTAAAAGGGGGAGCTTTTGATTCTCTAAGTCTATAAACGTTAAAGCTATTAAAAATAAAAATAAAGGAAGGATGTCTAACCTTGAGTGCTTTTCCAGAATGAATGCTACATAATAGAACTTGGTGAAAGAAACTAAAAGTGATTATCTATTTTAAACTAGAAGAGAAAATGTAAATGTAAATGTCGTTGAGTAAAATGAAAGCTTTAAAATTTAAACTAAAAGTTAAGAATTAAAAATAAATGACGAGAAATTTAAAACTTTTAAAAGTAATTTTGAAAATTTAATAAGAATGAAGACTTGAAATTAAACCTAAGTAAAACAAGTTTAAAATAGTACTAAGAAAAATTGGTGGGAAAAATTAAATTTGAAATTAAGTGATTGTGGTAAAAATACGTCCTTTAGGAAAAGGAGCGTAAAAGCGGTAAGTATTAAACAAATGAATTTAGGAAAAATCAAGTGTTAATGACCCTTATGAAGTTCGTTTCCCAAGGAGGTATATGTGTGTGACTAAGATGTAAAAGATTTGAGATTAATATTTGGTTTAGAAGGGGATGAGAAAAGAAGATGACGAAGACGTAAAAATTACTACTAGAAAGTTAAAACGTAAGACCTTAAAAAACTACAAAAATAAAAATTAATTCTAAAAATTACCAAAAATTCACCAAAAATCAAAATAAATAAACTAAGAGTTTACCAATGATCAAAACTTTTTCAAACCTTTTAAATAATTAAATATTCAATTTTTAAATGCTAATTAAAGCCCTAAAAATCAAATAAATTATCAAAAAGCCCAAATAAAGATTTTTCAATTGGTAAACCTCTAAAATGACCTAAAAAGATTAAAAACTATTTTTAGAAAATTTTAAACTAATAAAAACTATTTAAAATGATTTAAAAACAATTAAATCTTAAAATGATTATAAAAATTATTCTAAAAGTGATAAAATTATTCTAAAAGTTGCTAAATTCCTATTTTAATGTATTAAAGCTAAGAAAAATGTAAAAAGTTGGAAAATGTGAAATTTGCAAATTAATAATAAAATAATATTAAAATAATATTAAAAATACAAAAATTATAAAAAATTCTAAAAACTTGCAAACTAGTTTATTTTAACCTAAATAATCAGAAAATCAAAGTGAAATGACCAGAATACCCCTATTGGGCCCTCAAATGGGCCAAAACCAAAAACAGTAAAACCAAATGGGCTTTTGGGCCAAAAAAGTCAAACTTGGCCCAATTGACTTGGAAAAGCCCTATCTGACTCAAAATTTAATTCTAAGAACAAAACTCTAAAGGCCCAAAAGCTGAATATGAGCTTATCACAACTTATTAAGCACACAACTTATTCTTATTGGGCTTTTCAGCACATTAAGCAATAAGCTAATGCCATAAGCTCTAATTTGACACACAACCTTCTTTTGGGATGCTTATGAGATCTGTAAAAAGAAATTTTGAAAAAGCACAGTCAATAAGCCAGAAATAAGCAAAGTAAAAATTCACTAAAAGACAAAATAGTCGGGTTTGAGATTTAGGGCACCTCAGAAGCTCTAGTTTGTTGCAAAAGCTCAAAAATAGCTTAACTAAGAATAATCAATCAAGAAAATCACAAAAAGCCAAGTAGAATAAGTTGTATGAGCAAATAAGCTGGCTGAAAAAGACAAATAAGCTAGTTTTCTAGCAAAAGTTTAACCAAAAGACTTGTAAACTTCCAGATATGATATTAAGCTAAGAAAAATGATTTTTATTACAAAAGATAAGTTGTTTCATGTGCCAATAAGCAGTTCTCAAAAATAAACCAAAAAGTGCCTATTTGACCAAAAGTCAAAGTACTCCAAAATGCACCAAATGATCAGGAATGGTACAAGGGCTTGTTATAAGAAAATTTTGTGAAGGACTCAAGGAGGAGGACTTGTGAATCAAGAGGTCAGTTGACCTATTGATGGCAGATTTTGGCAATAAGGACTTAATAAGCCAGTTAGCTTATAAGCCAGATACAAAGCAATCCAAATAGCAAAATCCAATCACAAGCAGCACATAAACAAGTTCCAAGCAGCAAAATCACAAGGCATACACTAGGATAACAAATGCAAGCACAAAATGAGGTGGTCACTTTGCTGATGCAAATGACCACTTCAGCAACTTTTGATAAGCTATAAAAACCACAATAAGCCACCAAATTCAACAACCAGATAACCAATAGATAGCTTATCACCCAAACTATTCCCAAACCTGATTTCAGACCTTAGATCCAAGTAACAAAGAAGTTATTGGATCTGATGTGTTTGACCAACTCCAAAACCACTTTTATCAAATTTTTGCAAAAACTTCAAATCTCTTTTCTAAACTTTCAGAAAGTAAACCAATGACTAAAACTTGTATATTAGGACTTGTTTAGACCTTCCAAACCCTAAGAACCAAGGGCACAAGGCCACAAGGCCTTATGAACCAGTAATCCCAAACAACCCTTAATCAACCACTTTTCAAACAAACTTCTGATTTCTAAACACAACCTATTGATTTTAATGATCAAAAATACTTACTAGGTGACAACTAACAGATACCAACCATAAAACACAAAGCACAAACACAAGAACTCCAAATCACATACCAAAGTACAAAATAAGCAGAAACATGAAATTTTGAGAGGAATCTTAACAAGAGGTTATACCTGCCTTCCACAACATCCTAGGAAGGCCAGCTATGCTCCTTGGACCTTGTTAAACAACTAGAACAAGACCAAGGTACTTCAATAAGAAAGATGATGAATGCCTTGGTTGATGTTCCAAAGCAGAAACTCAAGGACTTGATGTCTTCAACACAAGAAACAACTCAACCAAGGGCTCTAATCCCTTCACAAGCTTGGTGTCAACAAGCTTGCAAGAGCTTATAGCTTATGGTTAAGGGTTAGTACACAAAAATAAGCAAAATCAGAACCTTCTTTCAAGCTTTTTCAAACTTGAAAAACCTTACCAAACATAAACGTCCTTGATCCAAAAGGTTCAACCACACTTATAACAATCAATGGAACTCAGAATCACCCTTTAAACAACACCAACTTTCAAAAACATAAAAAGGAATTACAATTTTCTCAAAATACCAACTTTTATAAATTTTAAAAAGGAATTACAAGTTTAAAAGGTAGAGACTGGAACAAAGGGACTCTCACATGTTGAGGTCTCCTTTTATAGGCAAATGCCTGGCTAAACACTATTCACAAACCCTAGCACTGATTTCTCTAAAATGCCCTTGAGTCTTCTAGATCATTTGATGGAATGAGCTGTCCAAATGCATCCAAACCGTTTAAAGCAGCTTTGATATGAAGCAAATGATGTGGGCTGTTGATCTTGACACGCGACAAGCCTTGGTGAGGAAGTTGTCACATGATGGTGAAACGGTTTTGGTGTGGGGGCCTCTTGGTGAGTGGGAGTGAGTGTTTTAAGGTTGAGATGAGATTATAGGCGTGTGAATCAAGTGTGGGAAAGGGTAATTTCATTTTACCCTTTGTTTTAATGAAGATAGTTACTGGGTTCTTGGGGTGAACAATAGTAACTTTTGATCCGATTTTGGGGGATTGGAAGTTGTTTGGCGCAATTTGTGTATTTGAATGTTTGAGTGCACACATTTGGCCCTTGTATTTCTTCTTTCCTTCGATTTGTGTTTAAAAGTGTGTCAGCGCCTATTTCCTTTGTAACAACTTTCAGACTTTGGCAATTTTGGCACAAAACTTTTCCAAAAGGTTAACAATGGTTGTTTTTGACATTTTGAGATATTTCAAGGGCTGAACTTGGACATTTTTGATCTTCAAAGGTCTTCAATGTATCTTTGGCTTGATGAGGGACCATAATTGACAACTTGGAATTGTTGAGGGACTAATCTTGCCATTTCTTCAAAGTTGAAGGACCTTTTGTGTAATTTTGACAAACTTAAGGGACCAAACTTGTAATTATCAATATACAAGGGTTTTAAGTGTCATTTCTTCAATAAATGAGGATCAATCTTGTATGTCTTCAAGTCTTCAAGGGTATTTGTTGAATATTCTATGATTTAGGGCCCGGTTCTTTGTACGGCTTCGTTTCTCGTGTCCGTTTTTCCTTGTATCTTGTGATCTTTTGTCTTTTTCACGATATCCATACCTAAAATACACAAGTAAACAAACACAAGCATATATATGGTATATTATGACATTTTTATGCATTTAAAGCCCGAAAAGAACGATGAGATCATGTATAAATGCCATCTCATCACTCCCCCATACTAAGCCATTGCCATGCCCTCACGCAATGCTAGAATAAAGTATCTAAGCATCACAAAAGTTCAATTTTATTAACCTTTATTGAAGAGTAAAAGACTTGCAACATACTACGAAGATGTGTAAAGACATAATGTATGATTTTCATCACAAAAAGTGACTTTTAGGGTCAAAGAATAGAAACAAGTAAATGTTCCTTAGAGTAAAGTTTGTCATCCTTGATTGTCATACATTCCATGCTAAGTGCAAAAACGAGATCATTGTTGGTACAAGTCACAATGCTAACACTACTCATACGTCCAAATTGTGTAATACTTTTTCTCCCCGCAATCCTAGTTATTATAAAAGGAAATGGGTTACTAGCATTTTTTACTATTTGTCATGGATCACAAGTGATTCATATTGACTTATTTGAGTAGTTATTAGTCCGAAAGCAAAGTAGCACGATTTAATCGATAGTTAGCCGAAGGACAAAATCTTTTAAAACGGCTTCTCGTGTATCCCCTTAAGTTCATATCTTGGCATAACTCGTTTCACGATTTGAGACCTTTCTCGGACCGATATTTGGCATGTACTTCATACTTCAAATCTTGGGAAGACGTTCTCGAAATTATGGTCTTCTCTTCATATATTTGGAATTTCTTCACTTGACGTTTTTGAGAGATTCTTCATATTTGGACCACGACTTCATCATTTTTCTTCAACCTTTACTTTGGATTTTGATATACAACGATCCGCCTCCTTATCGGACTTTTATATATTTATCCTCATACCTTGTAAGGGTCTTTTTGGATAGTCTTTCTCCATGATATTTAGGGGAGTAATTGCTTTTCGTCGTGTGTCTCGATCCTTCACATTGATTTAGGAATAATGATACTTCACATCATCTTTGGATCCTTAGCAAAAATAGAGCTCTTCATGCCTTGTTAGGGCCTTTTTGGATAATCGCCAATCTTCGCGTCCCGCTTCAATAAGTTATGCCTTGGCTATGAACTCTATTCAACCCCGAGCAACTTTTAAATGATCTTGCGCTAGAGGCTAAGTAACCTTTCAAATCGTACGACCTTACTTATTGCAATTATGATTTATTCCTAATGCATTGATCTTATGGGAAGAAAAAGCCACAATTAAAAACATATGAGTTTTTGAAAGAACACTTTCATGTTCTACGTTTAGCATGATCACTTGTCTAACTCTATCATTTCTCGTTCTTCACTATATAAAGACCTCTAATTAAAGAGACTCGTGAATACTTAGCCATGCAAGTCAAAATTAAGCCAAATTTGGATTAGCTTTCATTAAGACTATATCAAATCAAAGTTTTGGGTTTTCAAGCCACCTATAGGATCTTGCACTTTCTTGGACTTTTTCAAGTTTAGAGAATGCGTTTTATAGTTCCCTTGATAAGTGACTTTCTAGGATCAATTATAGGAACTTGCGAAAAGTTCTTGTTCTTAACCCGAATGAGCTAAGACTTTCGCGTTTTAAAGCTCCATATATAAAAGTCTAGCAAAACTTGAATTGAGCGGGTTAAGGAATGTAAATGGCTCCAAATGCCCATCAAGTCAAAAATTAACTCTTATTCTACCCATCGGAAAATATACATTCGTGTCTTAAAAACACTTATGAAAAACTAAAAAAAATATAAAATTTGGCCATTTTTAGCCTTATTAGCAACAAAACAAAACATTGAAAGTTGGAAAGCGTGAGGGCGTAGCAAAGCAAGTACCTATTCACCCCCCCCATACTAAAAGTAAACATTGTCCTCAATGTTTCAAGTCTAAAGGTGGAGCACCCCCATACTAGAGACGAAGAATCGAATGCTTAGGATCTAGCATGGAAATGGTGATCAACAATATATCTAAAGCCGTTTATTAAGTATGCTAAAAGATAATTGTTAGAACAATAAAGGATATGTCATGGATTCGTGAAAACTTCTTCAAGCAAACGAAGGAGGCTCACGTAAACGAACACGAGGGTCTTCAATCGTAGATGATGATGATGATCTAGATAACACAATCACAAACAACCACGAGACAACGAGTTGAAAGGGTACAAGTCCCCTTATTAGTGAATAGTAAGCATAAAAGATAAGCATGGGATCTCCCCCACGAGGCACCTCGTTTTTGGTTACCGAGTCATGAGCTCGACTCGATCCCCTCAATGCTAATTATCATTAGGGAAGGTGACTTGGTCGAGGGTAACCATTGAAGGAATTTCCCCACCAAAGTAATGCTTAAGCCTATGTCCATTCACCTTGAAGTTGGGACCATCATCTTGAGCTAGCTCGATGGTACCATAAGGAAACACTTGTGTAATGGTGAACGGACCCGACCAACGAGATTTCAATTTCCCGGAAAATATCTTAAGACAAGAGTTAAAAAGCAACACTTGATCACCAACGTTAAAAACCCGGTCTTTAATCTTTGAATCATGAAACTTTTTTCGTCTTTTCTTTAAAAATTAATGAATTTTCATAAGCATTATCTCTTAATTCATCTAATTCATTCAATTGTATTTTCCGGTGATCTCCCGCGGTCTTCAAGTTAAAGTTTGCATGCTTAAGGGCCCAATATGCCTTGTGCTCCAACTCAATAGGAAAATGACAATTCTTCCCATAGACTAACTTATAAGGAGTGCAACCAATAGGTGTCTTATAAGCGGTCCTAAAGGCCCATAAAGCGTCATCAAGTTTGTCGGACCATGAAGCACGGTTTTCTCCAATTGACCTCTCCAAAATCCTCTTCAAAGCTCGGTTCGAAACCTCGACTTGCCCACTCGTTTGCGGGTGATAAGCCGTAGAAAGACGATGAGTAACTCCATATTTCTTTAGAACCTTTTCGAATTGGTCGTTACAAAAATGGGTTCCACGATCGCTTATAATAGCATGAGGGGTTTCGAACCGAGAGAATAGTTGCTTTAAAAACATCACTACCACACGAGCATCATTAGTAGGCAAAGCCTTAGCTTCCACCCACTTAGAAAGGTAGTCCACCGCGACGAGGATATATTTGTTGCCATGAGACGATGGGAACGGCCCCATAAAGTCTATCCCCATATGTCGAAAATCTCACACACTTGAATTATGTTTTGTGGCATTTCATCACGTTGAGACGATTTTCCTTGACGTTGGCACGAATCACACGACTTTACAAGTGCGTGTGCATCATGATAGATAGAAGGCCAAAAGAAACCGGCATCGAACACTTTCTTCGCCGTGAGATTAGCACCATGGTGACCACCCGTGGGTCCCTCGTGACAAGCTCTAAGGATATTAGAAGCTTCGGCACCAAAAACACAACGTCGAACGAGTTGATCCGCACAAACCCGAAAGAGGTAAGGGTCGTCCCAAAAATAGAACTTGACGTCACGAAAGAATTTTCGTTTTTGTTGTGTCGTCATACCCTTGATTATGAAATTGCCCGCATGGTAATTTTTAATGTCGGCAAACCATGGGGTGGTGTCTTTAGAATTCACTACACCGAGAGTCTCAAGAGGAAATGTTTCGGTGATCTCCTTGTTCTCGAAAACATCTTTGTGAGGATCTTCTAGACGAGAGAGATGATCGGCCGCTAGATTCTCGGCTCCTTTTTTGTCAAGCACGGTGACATCAAATTCTTGGAGGAGGAGCATCCAACGAAGCAATCTCGGCTTAGCATCTTGCTTAGCTAAGAGATACTTGATAGCCGAATGGTCGGTATACACGATGCTTTTAGTCAAGACGAGATAAGGTCGGAATTTCTCAAAAGCATTGACCGCGGCAAGGAATTCCTTTTCCGTTGTGGTGTACTTAATTGAGCCTCGGTCATCGTCTTACTAGCTTAATGGATGGGACGGAAATGCTTGTCATAACGTTGCCCTAAGACGGCCCCTATAGCATAATCACTTGCATTGCACATGATTTCAAAGGGTAATTCCCAATTAGGAGCAACAAGAATGGGAGCTTCGGTAAGTTTCCTTTTGAGAGTTTCGAAAGCTCTAACACAATCCTCATTGAAGTTAAAAGGAGCATCCTTCTCGAGAAGGTGTGTCATAGGTCGAGAGATTTTCGAAAAGTCCTTGATGAAACGACGATAAAAGCTCAGGTGGCCTAGGAAACTACTAACTCCCTTAACGGTTTTGGGATGAGGTAACTTGGCGATGACGTCTACCTTAGCTTTATCGACCTCAATCCCCGCTTTCGACACCTTATGTCCTAAGACGATTCCTTGTTTACACATAAAATGACATTTTTCCCAATTAAGCACAAGATTGGTTTCTTCACAACGTTTTAACATTTGCTCGAGATTAGATAAACACGACGTGAACGAATTGCCAAACACCGAGAAGTCATCCATAAACACTTCCATCGACTTCTCGCTCATATCGTGAAAAATCGCTATCATACACCGTTGAAACGTACCCGGTGCATTACAAAGTCCGAAAGGCATCCTACGATAAGCGAACGTTCCATAAGGACACGTAAACGTAGTCTTCTCTTGATCACGAGGGTCGATAGGGATTTGAAAGTAACCGGAAAAATCATCTAAAAAGCAATAGAATTCATTTCCCGTAAGTCGCTCCAACATTTGATCCATGAAGGGCAAAGGAAAGTGGTCTTAACGAGTGGCGTCATTTAACTTTCGGTAGTCAATACACACCCTCCAACCGGTCACAACACGAGTGGGAATTAACTCGTTGTTTTCATTAGGCACAACGGTCATTCCTCCCTTTTTAGGGACACAATGGATTGGGATCACCCATGGGCTATCGGATATAGGATAAATCATTCCCGCGTCAAGGAGTTTAAGGACCTCCTTTTTAATGACATCGTGAATTTTGGGATTCACCCTTCTTTGACTTTGAATTGCGGGTTTGTAGTCCTCCTCCATTAAAATCTTGTGAGTACAAAATTTTGGGTCAATACCCTTAATGTTGGAAATTTTCCACGCAATTGCCCCTTTATGAGACTTAAGAACTTTCAAGAGCTCGGTTTTTTCATCATTAGCAAGACCGTTTGCAATAATAACCGGCAACTTGTCATCACCTTCCAAGAATGCGTATTCAAGGTGAGAAGGAAGATCTTTCAATTCAAGGATAGGTGGTTCCTCGATTGAAGATTTTGGTTCAACACTCATAACTTTCATCGGCGGAAGAGATGGTGGAATAGAAGTATCATCACTAATTAACACCTCATCTTCATTGTCGATTTCATTTGAAGTGAGATCGCATCCTTGGAATGGAGTGAGATTTGGTGTTGAATTAGCAAGAATCGGATCCAAAATAGTGGGATTGCCACTTGACGAGCTATCGGAAAAACCAAACACTTCTTGTGAAAACTCATCGCAAACCACATCAACGATATCAATGTGATTGATGGTAGCGATTGCATAAACATGAGAAGGTTTCGAGTTTTGAGTAGCGTTTATAACAAGTTCCTCTTCGTTGAATCTCAAAGTGATAGTTCTCGCATGAACATCGATAAGCGATCTCGAAGTGTCTAAAAATGAACGACCTAAAATTAGAGGAACTTGAGGATCCGCGGGGATGTCGACTACTATAAAATCAACGGGATAGTAGAACTTCCCCACTTTTACGAAAACATCTTCGGCAACTCCACATGCTAAAATCGTAGAATGATCGGCCATCTCGATAGACATGTTCGAAGGAATGAGAGCCGGAAGCGAAAGCGATTTCCAAATGGAAAATGGCATCAAATTAATGCTCGCACCAAGATCGGCCAAGGCGAGGCATTCTTTCATATCTTGTATGTCACAAGGAATGAGAAACTTTCCGGGGTCACCAACTTTTTCCGGTATGCGGTTAAGATAAACCGAAGAACAATTAGCAAGCTTTGAAAGCTTTTCCTTATCGCTCATCATACTTTTAAAAGTTGAAGCGAAACGAGGCATATACAACAACACGTCGGCTAAACTCACATCAAAATGCACTTGTTGAAACATTTTTATAAAAAGCTCGATTTGTTGTTTGTTACGTTCTTGCAATTTCTCTTTGTTTCGTCTCGAAGGGTAGGGTAAAGGTGGTGTGGGTTGGTCATTAGGCAACGGCCTTGGAAACTCGGGTTCCACAATTGGTATTGGTTCAACCGTAGGTGTGGTTTGAGCGGTACTTCGTGGGATTGTAATGTGCTCCTTTTCGACCATCACCTCGGGTTCTTTCTCGATTTCCTTCTCCTTAGAAGTACTTGGACGAGAGATTGGTTCCTTGAAAGTTTTACCACTTCGTGTAGTAATAACCTTTATTTCTCCCTTCGGGTTTGCAATGGTATCACTAGGAAGACCACCCGAGGAAGAGGGTTTACACATGATTGCTTCAAACATCTTAGCCATTCGGTCCTCAAATTTTGATTGCCTAGCATCCGCTTTTAATAACTCTTGCTTAATCTCATGTTGTCCTAATTCCATCTTTTGTTGGTTTTGTTGAAGACGTTGGACATTTCCTTCCATTTTATTTGCATGAGTTTTAAGTTCATTAGCAAGTTCATTTTTAAGCTCGTTTTTCAACTCGGATCTTAAGCTAATCATCTCACGTTGCATGTTATCAAATTTAGCATCATTTGCTTTAGCATAATCCAAAAATTCTCCTTGCAATTTTTTAGTGTGAGCATTTTGAAAACCTTGTGTAGTGTTTTGAAAATCACGGTTTTGATTTGATTAGTGACTTGTCCATTCCCATTTTTATAATTCCCCTTGTTGTAATTGCGTGAATTACCTTGGTAATTACCACCTTGGTTGTTGTTTCGATAATTATTAACATTTTGATTTGGTGGAGCTTGATTTGGGCGGGAACCTTGACCGTTTTGGTTGTAAGTTCCCATTGCTACATAAGCACTCGAAGTGTTACCATCCGCGGTAATGCACTCGGAAAGATCATGAGCTCCACCACAAGACAAACAACTCTTTGCAACCGCTTTAAGCGAAGCGGAATTAGAAGCTTCTTGAGCTTTCCAATGGGACATTAGATTAGCAAATCTATCAAAAAACCGATTTTCCTCATTAGCTTCATCATGTAAGGCGTTAATGCTACGAGACGATGACGATGAAGACGAACCCAAATTGGCAACACTCGGTGTGTTACGAGGGCTATAAACCTTAGATCTATTCTCGATGATTTGTAAAGCCTCATTTGCTGTCTTGCACAAAAAATTACCACCCGCGGCGGCATTCAAATAATCTCGTTCATGATCATTAAGCCCATTTTAAAAAGTATCAATTTGTTGCAATTCCGTAAAATCATGGTGTGGACATTCATGTAACATTTCTTTAAATCGTTCCCATGCCATTGAAAAACTTTCATTATTTCTTTGCACAAATCGTGAAATCTCATTTTTCAAATGTGTTGTTTTAGATGGTGGAAAAAACTTGTTCACAAACTTAGAAACGAGATCGGCCCATGTCAAAATCGAATTTGGTGGTTCTTTCTCAAGCCAAATTTTTGCGGGTCCATCTAACGAGTATGGAAACAACATCATCTTAATGGCGTCATGTGGAACATCCTTAAACTTGCTAGTGGCGGTGAGACGATTAAAATTCCTAATGTGGTAGTGCGGGTTGTCTTTCTCATGACCTCTAAACTTATTTGCTTGAAACATCGACATTAAACCCGTCTTAATCTCGAAATTCTCCGCAAGGATGGCGGGAATCATAATAGCCTCTCCAAAACCCTCGGTGGGTGCTTGTAGCAACTCCATCATAGTACGATTAGCCATGACGACTTCTTGTTCTACAATAGGTTCAACAATTGGAGGTTGTTCAACAATCAACGTCTCTTGATTGGCTTGCTTTTGAAGACGTTTACGAGCTCGTTTTGCTTGATTACGAATGATCACAAACTTCACGAAGAATGGGAGGTGAGCAAAGAAGATTCTTTTTGGTTGTTTTGTGAATTTTCAATTTTTTTGTGTTTTTGATTATATTTATTTTTTTTGGATTTTGGTGTATCTTCGTAGACAACAATCTACAAAATCTCTCCTCGAATCAAACTCTTGATTAAAGAAGCCTCAAAGGAATGAAAACGATCACGTGGAGTGAACGCCTTCGAATGACTTTAGAACTTTGGTGAAAACCAAATTGTTCAAGAGGGTTTAATCACAAAGAAAACCAAGAAAATATATTATACGTAATAATACTTTGGGCGACAAAACCCTCGATTAGCCTTCAATTTCAAAATACTCACAAGCAAGCGGGGAAACGAGGCGACGCGAAGCACTTAAGAGCCTTTTTCCTTAGGGTATATTTTATAATACCCGCCTTATACCCACCTTATAGTTTGTATTTTTCAAAATCGAGCTTCACGAAAGTATTTATCTATTTTTGCCTTTTTATTTTTGTTTGAGATTCGAATACAATAATTGAGTGATGAAATCCCAATTAAGGTTGTGTTTTCACACTTTTGGAGATATTGTTTATTTGTTGTGATACTTAATACAATATAGTAATAATATTTTCACAAGAAAAACCAAGAAAACCGATAATACGTATTAGTAGAGTTCTACTAATACAAATACTATTTATGGCTAATATTAAAAACAACAATGCAAATTAATCACGACACACCTCCCCGGCAGCGGCGCCAAAATGATTGCGGTAAAAATACGTCCTTTAGGAAAAGGAGCGTAAAAGCAGTAAGTATTAAACAAATGACTTTAGGAAAAATCAAGTGTTAATGACTCTTATGAAGTTCGTTTCCCAAGGAGGTATATGTGTGTGACTAAGATGTAAAAGATTTGAGATTAATATTTGGTTTAGAAGGGGATGAGAAAAGAAGATGACGAAGACGTAAAAATTACTACTAGAAAGTTAAAACGTAAGACCTTAAAAAACTACAAAAATAAAAATTAATTCTAAAAATTACCAAAAATTCACCAAAAATCAAAATAAATAAACTAAGAGTTTACCAATGATCAAAACTTTTTCAAACCTTTTAAATAATTAAATATTCAATTTTTAAATGCTAATTAAAGCCCTAAAAATCAAATAAATTATCAAAAAGCCCAAATAAAGATTTTTCAATTGGTAAACCTCTAAAATGACCTAAAAAGATTAAAAACTATTTTTAGAAAATTTTAAGCTAATAAAAACTACTTAAAATGATTTAAAAACTATTAAATCTTAAAATAATTATAAAAATTATTCTAAAAGTGATAAAATTATTCTAAAAGTTGCTAAATTCCTATTTTAATGTATTAAAGCTAAGAAAAATGTAAAAAGTTGGAAAATGTGAAATTTGCAAATTAATAATAAAATAATATTAAAATAATATTAAAAATACAAAAATTATAAAAAATTCTAAAAACTTGCAAACTAGTTTATTTTAACCTAAATAATCAGAAAATCAAAGTGAAATGACCAGAATACCCCTATTGGGCCCTCAAATGGGCCAAAACCAAAAACAGTCAAACCAAATGGGCTTTTGGGCCCAAAAAGTCAAACTTGGCCCCATTGACTTGGAAAAGCCCTATCTGACTCAAAGTTTAATTCTAAGAACAAAACTCTAAAGGCCCAAAAGCTTAATATGAGCTTATCACAACTTATTAAGCACACAACTTATTCTTATTGGGCTTTTCAGCCCATTAAGCAATAAGCTAATGCCATAAGCTCTAATTTGACACACAACCTTCTTTTGGGATGCTTATGAGATCTGTAAAAAGAAATTTTGAAAAAGCACAGTCAATAAGCCAGAAATAAGCAAAGTAAAAATTCACTAAAAGACAAAATAGTCAGGTTTGAGATTTAGGGCACCTCAGAAGCTCTAGTTTGTTGCAAAAGCTCACAAATAGCTTAACTAAGAATAATCAATCAAGAAAATCACAAAAAGCCAAGTAGAATAAGCTGTATGAGCAAATAAGCTGGCTGAAAAAGCCAAATAAGCTAGTTTTCTAGCAAAAGCTTAACCAAAAGACTTGTAAACTTCCAGATATGATATTAAGCTAAGAAAAATGATTTCTATTACAAAAGATAAGTTGTTGCATGTGCCAATAAGCAGTTCTCAAAAATAAGCCAAAAAGTGCTTATTTGACCAAAAGTCAAAGTACTCCAAAATGCACCAAATGATCAGGAATGGTACAAGGGCTTGTTATAAGAAAATTTTGTGAAGGACTCAAGGAGGAGGCCTTGTGAATCAAGAGGTCAGTTGACCTATTGATGGCAGATTTTGGCAATAAGGACTTAATAAGCCAGTTAGCTTATAAGCCAGATACAAAGCAATCCAAATAGCAAAATCCAATCACAAGCAGCACATAAACAAGTTCCAAGCAGCAAAATCACAAGGCATACACTAGGATAACAAATGCAAGCACAAAATGAGGTGGTCACTTTGCTGATGCAAATGACCACTTCAGCAACTTTTGATAAACTATAAAAACCACAATAAGCCACCAAATTCAACAACCAGATAACCAATAGATAGCTTATCACCCAAACTATTCCCAAACCTGATTTCAGACCTTAGATCCAAGTATGTCACACCCCACCATGGCGGAACATGGGGTGCGACGTATGGATATCATCACAACATAGCGTGTCTATAGAGACAACTATATGAAATAAGAAATGTCATAAAAATGGTGACACGAAGGTCATGACAATATCTCAACAAATGCAAGGGGTCTAGGTAAGTAAGTAACAGTCCTACTTCTTACCCAAGACAACAAATAACATACCAACAAACAAATGTGTGCCACAATATCACTTATTAAAAGAACAATCAAATAAAACTAAGAAGGAAACGGGGATTCTCCTTCTACATGTAATCCTATGCTTCTCCCATCCTAGCCACTTATTTTCTCATGCTTAACCATAGTATCACCTGAAAGAGACACTAAAACACGTCAACATAAAGTTGGTGAGAGTCATAGGTTTAGACTCCAACGCGAAATCCGTTACAGGCTGTGAATAACAATCATCAACAAAAGAACATATGGACAATGTGTTACAATTATGTATTAACAACTATCAATCAAGACCAATCATACCAAACCAATCCAAGGCTCCTACCTTGCCAAACACCATCATGGTACCTTAGATGATCACACTATGTACCTATCCCAAGGCCACTACCTTGGCAAACCACAAGGCCACTACCTTGTCAAACCACAAGGCCACTACCTTGTCAAACCACAAGGCCACTACCTTGTCAAACCACTATAACTGAGACGGCACGTGTCCCCCAATCCAAATCACACACAATCAAAAATCACATAGCAGTTAATCACATAATGTACACACAAGTCCATCTCAAATCACAAACACATTCACAACATCAATTTAGAAAATAACTCAACACAGTGTCTCTTCCATCCCATCTGGAAGTCAAAATCAATAGGAAACATGGGACTATGAAACTCACCTGATAGCTCCTTCACACGTCCTTGCACTAGCAACAAGCTAACAAACCAAAAACACGAAATCAATAAACGAACCAATCACTAAGATGGCTCATTAACCTATGATGGACTTCTAGCATATTCTCACATATATACCTCATTAATAAGCTCTAATTACCCCAATACCCTTCCTAAACAAGTCCTTAACTTGGTTAAGTTTAATAACTAACCCATTCGTATTTTACCCAAAACAGTCCCAGTTTTAGGTCTCAAAACTTTAGGTCAAACGCCTACTTAAACCTACCCATGGTTTCTGTAAAAGTAATATTCATACCCTTACATATGTTGGCTAACACCTCCCACTTGCCCTAACCTTAAAGCTACTGTTAAGGCCCCGATATATATATATCTACTTTTGTCATTCCAGATTTCCTGATTTTAAACGTACTAAAAGTTTGTTACCATTAATGGGTCTTACCCTAAACCACAACCTTAGCCCAAGTGCAGATATTAACTATAATATATAAACCATCTCTCACGTTCGTGAGAAGATCCCAATGCAACCCTAGGTGCCCCAAACAACCCAAAACTTAAAAAGAAAACAGGCTGAATTCAAAACTGTTTTGACCTCCGACTGTTGTAACCTGTTTTTGACCCACTTCCCGACCTCCAATTTAGTTCTCGTTTCTTGCATTGGAAAACCACTTCAAATAGCTTTCCAGGGGTACTTGGATCGTTAAATAAGAGTTTATATAACTCCCGATATGATCAAAACAATTGACTCAAAATCTGCCCAGTTTTTAAAAACGGGTTTTAAACAAATTGAACTAATTAATTACCCATAACCCCATCTAATACAAGCCCTAGATTATATGATCATCATATTATGATTATAACATCATTAATTTACTGATTTTATATAAACCCTAACCCTAATCCATCATAAGAATGATTAAGAAATCATTAAAACAATTAAATTAAAAAGGGATTTGAAGGTTTTACCTTATGATTAATGAAAGATGAAAAACCCCCAAAATTATGAAGAACCCTAACTTATTTTTAGTGAAACCCACGAATTTTATTAGCTCCATGGATTTATGTTTTATTTTTTTGTTTAGTAAAACATTATATAGTGTACACAAGAATCCTAGTCCAATTATAACACTTGTTTCCTTTTTTTTTCCTCTTTTTCTTTTTTTTTCCCAAACCGACCTAACACCCCTAAAATTCGTTTTTTATTTATTTTTATTATTAATATATGTAATACTAATATTACCTTAATTTTTCTTAATTTATTTCAGCTCCTAAAGCCTCCAAAACCTCAAAACCGTAAAACTAGTCAAATTTACGCGTTTTACCGTAAAAGTCGTAAAATATACACTTTTATAAAAAATCTCAAATTTTGAAATAAACTTTATATTTAAGTCCTAAATGACTTAAAACCATCCCGAAAAATATTCATATGACTAATTACCTCTTCCGAGACCTCTAAATGCTAAACCGTAAATCCTAAAAAAAATACACTATTACTATAATACTTATACGTATACGTAACCACCAAAATATCACCATTTCATTTCATAGTCACTAATTGTGATCTCATGAACATGAATTAACCGTTCCTCGATTTACTTATGAGTAATCTATACTCATAAACGATAATCACACCAACCTCGTTCACACAAAATAAACACGTAAGCACAAAAAATCAAGTAGTCACACATAAAATAACCTAAAAGTAAGACCAAGTGACGAACCTCAAAACCACGGTTGTCACATCACTCCCTCCTAATAGAAATCTCGTCCCGAGATTTACTCCTTAGGATCAACACACAGACAACAAATCACACGAGGATACTTGTTCTAAATGAACTCCTCTCATTTCCACGTGAACTTTAGTTCAAGTTTCAAGATACCACATGTACAAACCAAAAATAATTAAACCCATTGCCAAACTCTTGACCTCACAGTCAATAAATCTCGCAAATGACTCTTCGATAAAACAAAGACTCTTATTAGCACAAAACCAGAATAACCGGACATGCAAATATGCATCCTCAAACAACATTTACCAACCCCAATACATGAAATGTATCATGTATACAACTCATTTCCCCCAGGTAATTCTATACCCATAATCTACTGGTCCGATCTTTCCAAAGATCATAAATGGACCTACAAAACTCTACATCAACTCTTCCATTTTACCAAATCATACCACCCGTTACTATGGGTGAAACTTCATACATAACTCTGTCACTAACTCTAGTGGTTTCCTCCTTTATATATAGCATACCTTGTTGCACTCATCCTTTCCACAAACATCACTACCACATTAGTAGCCTCTTTTACCATTTCTAGTCCACAATGGGGACATCTCACCCTATCCTTTCACATAGTGCCTCAAATGGCATTTATCGACTTCTAGTATGATAACTATCGTTATATGAAAACTCAGCCATCGCTAAAGAGTTTTCTACCTCCCTCTAAACCAATCACCCATGCCCTCACTGTAACTCCTAAGGTTGTACAAATATCTCACTTATCTATCCTTTTCCGAGTTAGCTGGATATACTCATATCCAATCATGTTCATCAACTCCCTTCAGTCCGTACTCCAAACTACTTAAAAATTCCAATTTCCTTACAAAGTGACCTACGACGGTCTTTCATAGATCCATTAGTTCTTCCAACTTCCCAACTACGTGACTTCTCATTCCTCTGGAAATAGGTGATGAATTAGTCAGTCTATCGACTATCACCCAACTCTCATCGTACTTAATCGTCCAACGCATTATGTATCCCTTCCACCAACTTCGTCCTTACATCGCCCCTTTCTAAGCTACTCCTATCTATGTAGGAAGTATAGTCTACGTCCTTTTCTCTATATGATTGTCCAAGCCACGCAACATACATGTTGACGCGTTCTCTGCTTTAGACAACTCAACTCGTGCAACCTACATCTTTCATCCAAGCCGCCCTAATACGTCATCCCTATAGTTCAAGTTCGTCTTAGCTTCACTTCATTCTTCTTATTCCATGTCTCATCAACCATGCTTTCCTTTCCCAGATGGTACTTGGCCTTGGAATTTTCTTCCATCAATTAACTCCACCCATCACCTTTGCCAAATGTTCAATCAAGATGATTAAATATGTGTTGGAGATGTTCATGATCCGTATAGATCATTCTCCACGTCTCGTACACCAAATGCCTCTAGCATTCTAGGCAGATATAACAATCTAGCTCCACTAACTAAGTCTTATCTAGTTCTTCCAAGTCTTCAGTTCTGCAACGTATAAGCAATCGCCTTTCTTTGTCGTTCTCGTACACATCCAAATCCTTGCTCCACGTGTCGTCATGCTTCGTGAATTCATCCATTCCTTCCGATAATGCCAAGATCTGCTCATCATTGAATCCACCTCTTCAGCCTCCAAAATGCTTCCTCGTCCTTCTTCACTTCGCCCCTTGCTGGTTCCACGATATGCCATCATCTCTGACTACTAGTCCTGGCCAACTTAATCCTAAAACTCACACTTGAAAATCTCACGTTTAACTCCACTCCAAAACCGACACATAATTCGCCTCACTCCCCTTCTTAGATTTGAGTAGATCAAGATGCCGTCGATACTCCCGATGACAACTCGTTTACATACGTTCATGCACACTCGGTTCATTGACTCCATAAGAACCGCTAGTGCTTTGGCGAAGCCAAATGCATAACCGTAAACCCAAAGCGTTCATACAACATCCTTAGCAATTTCAACTATGTCCTCCTCACACCCTCTCTTAGCGGCAATACGAATAAATTTCTTGCAATTTCAAACAGCTCTTGTTTTTAAATCACTCCATCAACGATTTGCCTTGGAAGGCACTAACTACAACTCTTCTCACCTCTCCTACTTGCTTTATTCATGGTTCTACCTCAAAGTAATAGGCAAACCTACTAAGTTTCAGGAAATTTTCAGAAAGCATACATGCCTTACGAACAATATCCCCTCCCAACACTCTCTATGGCGCGTTACTTGTACCAATAACCATACATTCTGCAAACCTCTATTCATCTCCCTTGACACTCCTAAGAGACCTCATGACCACATTAGTTCGTCTACGAACTTCTTTCCTCCCCACTAAGGGCATTCCGACCGTTCTCTCATGGTCATCTACTTAAGCGTGTAGGCGCGACCAAGTCTTTCATACGATTACTTCAACGCTCCCGAAAAATACGTAACCAAAACTACATCCTGAATCCACCAGATACGATCAACGAATCAAACCCACGGATAACTAACGACATATCACGTGCACCAGTTAAAACAAGTCAAAACCACGAGACTCAAAAGAAAACTCAAACCCAGTACGTGTATCAATTCAAAATGACCCATGACAAAGAAAAATAATCCAAGAAACACCCAATGGCAACCATACATATTACGCCCCGCGACATATTATTTAAACCGTGCAAAAGATCGACTTTTCCAAAAGAATATATATCTTTTTTTATTTACTATTACCTCCCACATCCATGTGACTCAAACAATCTACAAACAACCCTCTTGACGAACTCAAAACTCAACTCAAAAACAAGGTATCCCGTGCATCCCATATCAAAAAAAAAACTACTATTCAAACTCAACCTCTAACCTGATACTTGTACAATAATTTCGGCCAAGATACTAACCTTCCATGACTATACATTCTGAATATTTGAAAATTACATTCCGAGTACATAATTTTTGGTTTTTGAATCACTCAAAAAGCTCTAAAAACGAACAAGTTATGACCAAATCAGTTTTATACTAGTTGTTTTAAAAAAAACTAAAGAATAAACTTAATGATTAATGTAATCCTTTTAAATGACAGATATAATTGTATGTGTAACCTTTATAAACTCAATTTAACCTTGTATTACTAATTATAAATGACGTGAATCGGCTAAACCCAATTATATAAACTATGTAAGTAGAAAAAATTTTTACTTCGCTTTATTTTAAAGAAAGTCCTTTAGAATTTGAAATATATAAGTGTTGATTAAAAAGAAGTCTTATGTTACATCTTGTTTCAAACGCGACTCCAACACCTTACCCTTATTTTACCGAACACAACCAACCATCTAACTCGATATATACCGACCAAAAGAAATGCAAGACCCAACATAAAAGATTTCATTATCACAAAAGAAATCCCAAGTTATTTCAATAGACTTGAAACCAAAAACACCATTTTAAAACGTACACGTGAAATATGAAACTCAAAGAATACGCTACAAGACACACTTCAAAAGATTCAAAACGTCGTTGGAACTCCAACAAACTCCAGCACCATAAAACACGACAAACACAAGGTACGTTCAAGTTATAATAACTAGTGAACGACCATATACCATAACCTAACACGTAGTAGTATATATACATCCGCATATATATACCTATCGAATCTCCCAAACATACCCGTTATCATACATGTCAAGTCAATCAATTGCTTTATACGCACGTTTTTCCATACGAGTAATCACCATCTCACCGTGCCACAACAAAACATAAAGCCCACCTCCAAAACCAAACCATATCGTGTGACCCCATAATCACACAACACAACTATAATCCAAAACATATAACACAAAAAGAACAATAGCCATATTATAGGCAGCCATTACATAAACTCATATATAATACGTATACCCAAATTCTACATCTCACCATATACAAGCATGTACTAACCCTCTTTCATGCAATCATACTTGAGAACCCATTGAAGTTGTGGTACTTGTATAACTATGTTGGCCACCATACTTATACAATTACCCTTTCCCCAATGCACTCCCTCTTATGATGACACTTATAAGAATCAATACAACATATAACACATAAATCCATCTACTCACATAAGCTCATAACCACATAAACAATAAGGTCAAAAACTCCATCAATTAAAATAACATAGTAATACTCTTGGAATACAAAAATCCATAGTCTAGCTAAAACAGCATAGACTAAATCCAAAACGAAAACATAATCAGTTATAAGTCATGTCGCCCGTAAGAGTGGAAACAGCTTAAAATCCTTCCTACCCGTGTACTCCTAGTAGCTCGAACCACCACACGATTCTTAGGGAACATGACTTAAACATCAAAAGAAAAGTAACATACCTCAGGTATGTAAAATAACTCGATAAAAGATAGAAACTACCTTGTACTAAATTATGTACTATAATGTACAATTGAAGCAAAATACAACAGTGACTAGCGTGGACGATTATGGTTCAACCCGAACTAGTCATAAACCCGAAAAGAAAATAACATGTGACTAAGTATGAACATACTACGGTTCAATTCATACTAGTCAAAAAATCGCAATAAATAACATCCAAACACATCAATTATAATAAATGCACACATACTCCTATGACGCCTATATGCAGGGACCCTTAAGCTATAGACTAGGCTACGCGACTAGGCAACCTAATTCTCTATAACCATTGTCTCTGATTACCATTCTGTCACACCCCACCATGGCGGAACATGGGGTGCGACGTATGGATATCATCACAACATGGCGTGTCTATAGAGACAACTATATGAAATAAGAAATGTCATAAAAATGGTGACACGAAGGTCATGACAATATCTCAACAAATGCAAGGGGTCTAGGTAAGTAAGTAACAGTCCTACTTCTTACCCAAGACAACAAATAACATACCAACAAACAAATGTGTGCCACAATATCACTTATTAAAAGAACAATCAAATAAAACTAAGAAGGAAACGGGGATTCTCCTTCTACATGTAATCCTATGCTTCTCCCATCCTAGCCACTTATTTTCTCATGCTTAACCATAGTATCACCTGAAAGAGACACTAAAACACGTCAACATAAAGTTGGTGAGAGTCATAGGTTTAGACTCCAACGCTAAATCAGTTACAGGCTGTGAATAACAATCATCAACAAAAGAACATATGGACAATGTGTTACAATTATGTATTAACAACTATCAATCAAGACCAATCATACCAAACCAATCCAAGGCTCCTACCTTGCCAAACACCATCATGGTACCTTAGATGATCACACTATGTACCTATCCCAAGGCCACTACCTTGGCAAACCACAAGGCCACTACCTTGTCAAACCACAAGGCCACTACCTTGTCAAACCACAAGGCCACTACCTTGTCAAACCACTATAACTGAGACGGTACGTGTCCCCCAATCCAAATCACTCACAATCAAAAATCACATAGCAGTTAATCACATAATGTACACACAAGTCCATCTCAAATCACAAACACATTCACAACATCAATTTAGAAAATAACTCAACACAGTGTCTCTTCCATCCCATCTGGAAGTCAAAATCAATAGGAAACATGGGACTATGAAACTCACCTGATAGCTCCTTCACACGTCCTTGCACTAGCAACAAGCTAACAAACCAAAAACACGAAATCAATAAACGAACCAATCACTAAGATGGATCATTAACCTATGATGGACTTCTAGCATATTCTCACATATATACCTCATTAATAAGCTCTAATTACCCTAATACCCTTCCTTAACAAGTCCTTAACTTGGTTAAGTTTAATAACTAACCCGTTCGTATTTTACCCAAAACAGTCCCAGTTTTAGGTCTAAAAACTTTAGGTCAAACGCCTACTTAAACCTAACCATGGTTTCTGTAAAAGTAATATTCATACCCTTACATATGTTGGCTAACACCTCCCACTTGCCCTAACCTTAAAGCTACTGTTAAGGCCCCGATATATATATATCTACTTTTGTCATTCCAGATTTCCTGATTTTAAACGTACTAAAAGTTTGTTACCATTAATGGGTCTTACCCTAAACCACAACCTTAGCCCAAGTGCAGATATTAACTACAATATATAAACCATCTCTCACGTTCGTGAGAAGATCCCAATGCAACCCTAAGTGCCCCAAACAACCCAAAACTTAAAAAGAAAACAGGCTGAATTCAAAACTGTTTTGACCTCCGACTGTTGTAACCTGTTTTTGACCCACTTCCCAACCTCCAATTTAGTTCTCGTTTCTTGCATTGGAAAACCACTTCAAATAGCTTTCCAGGGGTACTTGGATCGTTAAATAAGAGTTTATAGAACTCCCGATATGATCAAAACAATTGACTCAAAATCTGCCCAGTTTTTAAAAACGGGTTTTAAACAAATTGAACTAATTAATTACCCATAACCCCATCTAATACAAGCCCTAGATTATATGATCATCATATTATGATTATAACATCATTAATTTACTGATTTTATATAAACCCTAACCCTAATCCATCATAAGAATGATTAAGAAATCATTAAAACAATTAAATTAAAAAGGGATTTGAAGGTTTTACCTTATGATTAATGAAAGATGAAAAACCCCCAAAATTATGAAGAACCCTAACTTTTTTTTAGTGAAACCCACGAATTTTATTAGCTCCAGGGATTTATGTTTTTATTTTTTTGTTTAGTAAAACATTATATAGTGTACACAAGAATCCTAGTCCAATTATAACACTTGTTTCCTTTTTTTTTTCCTCCTTTTCTTTTTTTTCCCAAACCGACCTAACACCCCTAAAATTCGTTATTTATTTATTTTTATTATTAATATATGTAATACTAATATTACCTTAATTTTTCTTAATTTATTTCAGCTCCTAAAGCCTCCAAAACCTCAAAACCGTAAAACTAGTCAAATTTACGCGTTTTACCGTAAAAGTCGTAAAATATACACTTTTATAAAAAATCTCAAATTTTGAAATAAACTTTATATTTAAGTCCTAAATGACTTAAAACCATCCCGAAAAATATTCATATGACTAATTACCTCTTCCGAGACCTCTAAATGCTAAACCGTAAATCCTAAAAAAAATACACTATTACTATAATACTTATACGTATACGTAACCACCAAAATATCACCATTTCATTTCATAGTCACTAATTGTGATCTCATGAACATGAATTAACCGTTCCTCGATTTACTTATGAGTACTCTATACTCATAAACGATAATCACACCAACCTCGTTCACACAAAATAAACACGTAAGCACAAAAAATCAAGTAGTCACACATAAAATAACCTAAAAGTAAGACCAAGTGACGAATCTCAAAACCACGGCTGTCACAAAGTAACAAAGAAGTTATTGGATCTGATGTGTTTGACCAACTCCAAAACCACTTTTATCAGATTTTTGCAAAAACTTCAAATTTCTTTTCTAAACTTTCAGAAAGTAAACCAATGACTAAAACTTGTATATTAGGACTTGTTTAGACCTTCCAAACCCTAAGAACCAAGGGCACAAGGCCACAAGGCCTTATGAACCAGTAATCCCAAACAACCCTTAATCAACCACTTTTCAAACAAACTTCTGATTTCTAAACACAACCTATTGATTTTAATGATCAAAAATACTTACTAGGTGACAACTAACAGATACCAACCATAAAATACAAAGCACAAACACAAGAACTCCAAATCACATACCAAAGTACAAAATAAGCAGAAACATGAAATTTTGAGAGGAATCTTAACAAGAGGTTATACCTGCCTTCCACAACATCCTAGGAAGGCCAGCTATGCTCCTTGGACCTTGTTCAACAACTAGAACAAGACCAAGGTACTTCAATAAGAAAGATGATGAATGCCTTGGTTGATGTTTCAAAGCAGAAACTCAAGGGCTTGATGTCTTCAACACAAACAGCAAACAACTCAACCAAGGGCTCTAATCCCTTCACAAGCTTGGTGTCAACAAGCTTGCAAGAGCTTATAGCTTATGGTTAAGGGTTAGTACACAAAAATAAGCAAAATCAGAACCTTCTTTCAAGCTTTTTCAAACTTGAAAAACCTTACCAAACATAAACGTCCTTGATCCAAAAGGTTCAAGCACACTTATAACAATCAATGGAACTCAGAATCACCCTTTAAACAACACCAACTTTCAAAAACATAAAAAGGAATTATAATTTTCTCAAAATACCAACTTTTATAAATTTTAAAAAGGAATTACAAGTTTAAAAGGTAAAGACTGGAACAAAGGGACTCTCACATGTTGAGGTCTCCTTTTATAGGCAAATGCCTGGCTAAACACTATTCACAAACCCTAGCACTGATTTCTCTAAAATGCCCTCGAGTCTTCTATATCATTTGATGGAATGAGCTTTCCAAATGCATCCAAACCGTTTAAAGCAGCTTTGATATGAAGCAAATGATGTGGGCTGTTTATCTTGACACGTGGCAAGCCTTGGTGAGGAAGTTGTCACATGATGGTGAAACGGTTTTGGTGTGGGGGCCTCTTGGTGAGTGGGAGTGAGTGTTTTAAGGTTGGGATGAGATTATAGGCGTGTGAATCAAGTGTGGGAAAGGGTAATTTCATTTTACCCTTTGTTTTAATGAAGATAGTTACTGGGTTCTTGGGGTGAACAGTAGTAACTTTTGAACCGATTTTGGGGGATTGGAAGTTGTTTGGCGCAATTTGTGTATTTGAATGTTTGAGTGCACACATTTGGCCCTTGTATTTCTTCTTTCCTTCCATTTGTGTTTAAAAGTGTGTCAGCGCCCATTTCCTTTGTAACAACTTTTAGACTTTGGCAATTTTGGCACAAAACTTTTCCAAAAGGTTAACAAGGGTTGTTTTTGACATTTTGAGATATTTCAAGGGCTGATCTTGGACATTTTTGATCTTCAAAGGTCTTCAATGTATCTTTGGCTTGATGAGGGACCATAATTGACAATTTGGAATTGTTGAGGGACTAATCTTGCCATTTCTTCAAAGTTGAAGGACCTTTTGTGTAATTTTGACAAACTTAAGGGACCAAACTTGTAATTATCAATATACAAGGGTTTTAAGTGTCATTTATTCAATAAATGAGGATCAATCTTGTATGTCTTCAAGTCTTCAAGGGTATTTGTTGAATATTCCATTATTTAGGGCCCGGTTCTTTGTACGGCTTCGTTTCTCGTGTCCGTTTTTCCTTGTATCTTGTGATCTTTTGTATTTTTCACGATATCCATACCTAAAATACACAAGTAAACAAACACAAGCATATATATGGTATATTATGACATTTTTATGCATTTAAAGCCCGAAAAGAACGATGAGATAATGTATAAATGCCATCTAATCAATAAGTCGGGAAACTAGTACCAAAACCTAAGTCAGGAAATCAAATACAAGACCTAATTCGGAATGTAGGAACTGAACATAATTCGAAATCACAACAAATACATAATCCGGAATGCACCTTTCTTGCTCTTAATCCGGAATCTGAGTTCCTTTCATAATCGGGAATAACAATTCAAGACCTAATTCGGGAAATGAGACTCCAACGTAATTCGGGATGTGAATGATGAACTTAATCTGGAATCCGAGTCTCCAACGTAATTTGGAATCCGTGCCAATCACACTTAATCCGGAATATTAACCCACTCACAATCCGAGAAACAAATTCCTTATCTAATTCGGAATACGTATCTCGAACTCAATCCGGAATGTTAGATGCTGCACGTAATTCGGAATGGGAATCCAAGAGCTAATCCGGAATGTGGGTTTGTACCCAATTCGGAATCTATGGCTTTTGTACCTAATTCGGATAATGCAATCTTTATCTAATTCGGGATAATCTTTCTACACTTAATCCGGATTGTTGCTTAGATGGAGGGAAAGTAAATACTAAGTCGGAATAATCAGTTTGCAACTAGTTCGGGATACTATGGTTTTACCATAACCCGGATAAGAAACATTAAGCAAAAACCAAAATAAGCTAAATTCAAATAAGCACTTACTAAAAATTTAACCAAATCAAATTTTAGAAAAAGCTAATAAGGCACAATTTAAAAACTTTTAAAAACACTAAATAATCAAATTATTTAAAAACAACTTTATAAAAATATTAATCTACCAAAATCAACTTATTTAAAAACTAGAAAACATAAAAATTAAGCAATAAGCACAATAATCTAAAAACCTCAAACACACCAACTCAATAAGCACAATCCAATAAGCAAATCAATCATACAATCAACAAGATAAAATCAACTACATGATTAAAAATACAAAACAATAGATTATGATTAAGAAAGGTAGAATGAGAATTAATTAAAAAGCTTGATTAGATTGAAGATTAAGATCCAAAATTACAAGATTAAGATGAAAGTTTAATAAGCTTGAAAGAAAAGCTAGAGAGAAAAAGGTAAAACACACACTAAAAATAAAACTAACTAAAAATTAAAGACTACTTTTTTCTAATGACATATTATAGGGGAAGGGAGGGTCTTGTTTTCTTTTCTTCTTTCTTCTTGTATTTTTAAATAACTCGTCTTTCTCGACTTTGTCTCGGGATTATTCGAATGATAACTTGAACTCGTCTTCTAATTTTCTTCTTTTAGTAGACTTGGTTCTTCGACTTCGTTAAACTTCCGTCTTTAGACTTTTTCTTCGATAAATCTATAGAATAGGCCTTTGACTTCCGTTATTCTTGCACTTTTGATCTTTTGACTTCGTCTTTTGTCTTTTTCTTCGATAAAAGCCCGTGAAAGCCCGTGTTTTCTTCCTTTTTCATATTTTTGTCCTAAAACACAATAAAAAACAAACCACACATAATTCCGCCTTTTACGACATTAAATACACGCTTTGGTCTTGTTATTATTAGAAATAAGTGGTAACAGGATAAGTGTTTTCACACTTATTAAATCTCATACACTTGACCATTGCAATGCATTAATTTAAAGCACAATTACATTTTTCATCATAATTAACCCACCTTGGCCTTTATTAAATACTAAACACTAAGGAAACTAAAAAGATAGAAATATATACAAAATGCTTGAAGGAAGAAAAAGTAAAGAGATCGAAGACTTACATTAGGGCTTTGGTTGTCATGAATTTTTATCACCCTCAAGTTTCACGTTCCCTACACTAAGCTTAGAAACGAGATCATTGTTATTATAAGTTAGTAAGCTAACACCCACTCATGTGGCCCAGTTATTCACTTAGACTCCCTTATTCCTAGGTGTATCTCTTATATTTTATTGTTGTCTTGAATGATCACGATGATGCATTGTTTAACTTATTTTGATAGTTTATCTAGGCTGAAAATAAAGTAGGACGATTTAATCAATAGTTAGCTAAAGGACAAAATCTTTTAAAATTGCTTCTCGGGACCTCATAAAGTTCATATCTTGGCATAACTTGCTTCACGATTTGAGACCTTTCTCGGACCGATATTTGGCAGCAAATTCATACTACAAATCTTGAGAGACGTTCTTGAAATAATGGTCTTCTCTTCATGATAGAAATTTCTTCACTTGAAATTTTTGAGAGATTCTTCATACTTGAACCACGACTTCTTCATTTTTCTCCAATCTTTATTTTGGATTTTGATATACAACGTTCTGCCTCCTTTTATGACTTGGATCTATTTATCCTCATACCTTGCTAGGGTCTTTTCGGATAGACTTCTCCATGATCTTTAGGGGAGTATTTGCTTTTCGTCGTATGTTTCGATCCTTCATATTGATTTTTGATAAATGATTCTTCACATCACTTTGGATCTTTAGCAACAAAATGTAGCCCTCATGCCTTGTTAGGCCTTTTTGGACTCGCCAATCTTTGCATCCCGCTTCAATAAGTTATGCCTTGGCTATGAACTCTAATTAATACCGAGCAACTTTTAAACGATCTTGTGCTAGAAGCTAAGTAACTTTTCAAATCGTACGACCTTACTTATTGCAATTATATTTATTAACAAGCGATGGGAGAAAAAGCTCATAATTAACTCACATAAATTCATGAAAGAATACCAACTTATAATTGACTCTATCATTTCTCGTTCTCCACAATTTAAAATCTCAAGGAATGAGACTCGTGGATGCTTAGCCAAATAAATCAAAGTTTTGGATTTTCAAGTCATCTATAGGATCTTGCAACTTCTTATACTTTTTCAAGTTTATAATTCACATTTTAAAGTTCCCTTGATAAACGGCTTTCTAGGATCAATTATAGGAACTTGCGAAAAGTTCTTGTTCTTAACCCATAAGAGTTAAGACTTTCGCGTTTTAAAGTTCCCTATATAAAAGCCTAGCAAAACTTGACTTAAACACGTCAAGGATACTAGCTAGAGTAAACTTAGATAAGTAAACTCGGGTTGAGTCAAAAGATTCATGACAAGCCTAATATATCAAAGATATCTAAACTCATTAAAACCATTTTATTTAACTTTATTTTTCTCTTTTGACATTATTTTTGAAATGAAATATATACATACGATGCGATAATAAAAGGAAAGAACATAAAAGATAAATAATGAAAAATATTACTAGGCCAAAATAGATAAAAAAAATTGAAAAATGTTGAAAAATTAAATTTTCCGGTTAAAATGAGGACAAATTAATGGAAAATCCCACTTAACTTCGATAGAAGCCCCCCTACACTTGATATAAACATTGTCCTCAATGTTTAAGCATGTGGGAGTAAACTCCCCTACACTTAGGACATTGTGCACGTTGTTTAAATCTTGCTAAGAAAGAGACAACGAAAGTGATTCCAATGTCAACATATAAGATATGAAATATTGGATCACAAAAGTTTAGGATAGAACCGTGAAGATGGGTACACGGGATCACGGGTCGTCAAATATAATCAAAAGTGCTCTTTGAAGCTTTAATCCCTGCACATCATAAGAAACAAGACAACAAACACCTACATAGCTCCCCTACACTTATTATGAAAACGGGTAAAGGATAGATCAACGGGTTGCTTCCCGAGAAGCGCTTGTTTTTTTTAACCGAATCACGAGCCTGACTTGACCCAGAACTAATTCAAGGGAAACGTGGTGAGGGATGGAATCATCTCATGAGAGATGTCCTTACCAAAGTACAACTTAACACGCTGGCCATTCACTTTAAAATCTGGCCCATTTGGTTGAGATAACTTAATGGTGCCATAAGGAAAGACTTTGGCAACAGTGAATGGACCAGACCAACAGCTCTTAAGCTTGCCCTAAAAGTTTTTCAACCGAGAGTTAAAGAGTAAACTTGATCACCAATTTTGAACTCTCGGTTTTTTATCTTAGAATCATGAATGAGCTTGGTTTTCTCCTTTTAGATCAATGAATTCTCATAAGCCTCATTCCTAAGTTCATTAAGTTCATTGAGCTGAATTTTTCTAAGATCACCAGCTTTGTTGATATCAAAATTAGTCCATTTCAAGGCCCAATAAGCCTTATGCTCCAACTCAATGGGGAGGTGGCATGCCTTTCCGTACACAAGACGATATGGAGTTCAACCAATAGGTGTCTTATATACGGTACGGAAAGCCCACAAAGCATCATCTAACTTATCGGCCCATGAGGCACGATGCTCTCCCACAGTTTGCTCTAGGATTCTCTTAAGGCCACGGTTTGAAATCTCGGCTTGGCCGTTTGTTAGTGGATGATACGTGATGGAAAGTCGGTGATTGACACCATACTTAGCCATGACTCGAGCAAATTAATCATTGCAAAAATGAGTCCCGCGATCACTAATGATAGCACGAGGAACACCGATTCGAGCAAATAATTGTTTCAGAAAGTTCACAACCACCCTCGCATCGTTCGTAGGTAAAGCTTTTGCTTCAACCCATTTAGATACATAGTCAACGGCTACGAGGATGTACTTGTTCCCCTTAGATGATGGAAATGGCCCCATAAAGTCGATGCCCCATACGTCAAAGATTTCAAATTCTTGGATGAAATTTTGAGGCATCTCATCTTTATGTGTGATCTTTCCTTGTCGTTGGCAAGCATCACAATGCTTAACCATTTTGTGTGCATTACGATAAATGGTGGGCCAATAAAATCCAGAATCGAAAACTTTCTTCGCGGTGTAATTGGGACCAAAGTGACCACTGGTTGGTCCTTTATGGCAAGCTTCCAAGATTTGTAAAGCTGCGGGCCCGTCAACACACACTGGCGAAGGATCAAGTCAGCACATTGTTTGAAGAGGTAAGGGTCGTCCCAATAGTAAGTTTTCACATCCTTGAAGAATTTCTTCTTTTGTTGGGACGATAACCCTTCGATGAGAATTCCACCCGCCAAGTAGTTTGCAAAGTCCGCAAACCATGGTGTCTCATCATGATTGGAGTTAATAGACATCAAGGCCTCAAGGGGAAAAGATTCATTAATCTCTTGATTTGGGAGCTCCCCTTGATAAGGATCCTCGAGTCTACTAAGATGATCCGCGGCTAGGTTTTCCGCTCCCTTCTTGTCACGAATTTCAATTTTGAATTCTTGAAGGAGTAAAACCCAACGAAGAAGTCTTGGTTTAGAATCTTGTTTTGTTAACAAGTACTTCAACGCGGAATGATCGGTGTACACAATGGTGGTGGAAAGGACAAGATAGGGGCGAAATTTTTCAAAAGCATATACAACAGCTAAATGCTCTTTTTCGGTTGTAGTGTAATGCAATTGAGCCCCCATCATTGTCTTGCTAGCATAATGGATTGGTTGGAAATGTTTGTTGATTCTTTGTCCCAAAGCCGCTCCAATAGCAAAATTGCTAGCATCACACATCAATTCAAAAGGTAACTCCCAATTAGGGGTAACTAAGACCGGTGCCTTAGTTAATTTATCCTTAAGAAGATTGAAAGATTCGATACACTCTTTAGAAAAGATAAAAGGAGTATCTTTTTCCAAGAGCTGGGTCATCGGGCGAGCGATCTTAGAAAAATCTTGAATGAATCAACGGTAGAATCCCGCATGACCAAGAAAACTTCTCACACCCTTTACGGTTGAAGGAGGAGGTAATTTAGCAATCACATCGACTTTAGCACGGTCGACTTCAAGACCGGCTTTGGAGATTTTATGACCTAGAACAATGCCTTCTTTGACCATGAAATGGCATTTTTCCCAATTTAGAACAAGGCGAGTGTCTTCACATCGTTTAAGCATACGTTCTAAATTGGCAAGGCAAATAGAGAAAGAATCACCATAGACCGAGAAATCATCCATAAAGACTTACATAGTTTCTTCAACCATGTCATGGAATATAGCCATCATACACCTTTGGAAAGTCCCGGGAGCATTGCATAAGCCGAAAGGCATTCTTTTGTAAGCAAATGTTCCATAAGGACAAGTGAATGTGGTTTTCTCTTGGTCTTTTGGATCGAGAGGAATTTGAAAATAGCCAGAGAAACCGTCTAAGAAGCAATAATAGTCATTACCCGCTAAACGCTCGAGCATTTGATCCATGAAAGGAAGAGGAAAATGATCCTTACGAGTGGCATCATTGAGCTTGCGATATTATATGAAAACTCGCCAACCCGTGACAAGTCGAGTAGGAATCAACTCGTTGTTTTCATTGGGAACAACGGTTATTCCGCCTTTCTTAGGCACACAATGGACGGGACTAACCCATGGCGAAACCAAAATAGGGTAAATCATTTCGGCATCTAGAAGTTTGATAACTTCTTTCTTGATGACATAATGAATTTTTGGATTAACCCTTCTTTGGCTTTGGATTGCGGGTTTGAAGTCATCTTCCATGAGAATTTTATGAGTACAAAAGTTAGGATCAATTCCACGGATGTCGGAAATTTTCCAAGCAATTGCTTTCTTACGATTTTTGAGCACATCAATAAGTCGAGATTTTTCATCCTCTTGTAAGTCCTTTGCAATTATGACGGGTAACTTCTTATTGTCTTCTAGGAAAATGTATTCAAGATGAGACGGTAAATCCATAAGTTCTAAGTTCGGAGGATTGTCGATGGAAGGCTTAGTCAAATTCGGATCATCGATTGTAACTTCCTTAGGAGAAGGTGGAGAAATATGGTCCTCGTTGAGAAGTTTCTCAATGGTACGAATGTCTTCATCCCAATCGGAGGGAGAATCGTCATATTTTAAGTCCACATCCCCTAAAGTTGCTTCAAATTCTTTCAAAAGAAAGTCACTTTCTCCAAATGTAGTCAATGAGGAAGCAATAGAGGCAACGGTCTCAACAATGGGTAGAGAAGAAAAACCACTTTTACAAGCGTCTTTTAAATGTTCTTCACAAGCCTCATCAAGTACGTCAATGAAATTAACGCTCTCGTGTTCATAAGGTTTCTTAGAAAGTTTACCCATGTTAAAGACGATTTTGTCATCACCAACTCTCATGATTAATTCGCCCACGGCTACATCAATAAGAGTGCGACCGGTCCTCAAGAATGGACGTCCAACGATTAATGGAACACGGGGATCCATCTCGTAGTCAACAACAACAAAATCCGCCGGAAAGGTGAATTTGTCGACACCGACGAAGACATCTTTGGCTATCCCCACCGGATAAGCAATCGTACGGTAAGCTAACTCCAATGTCATTCGTGTGGGGACTAGCTCGGGTAGAGATAATTGTTTCCAAACACTTAATGGCATTAAGTTGATACTAGCACCTAGATCGGCTAGGGCCATACAATTCTCTACCCTGGGAAAGTTGCAAGGAATGAGAAAGCGACCCGGATCACCAAGTTTGGTTGGTAATTTCCTTAAGAGAACCGCGGAGAAATTCTCATTAAGTTGGGTTTGATCAATATCAAGGAGCTTTTCCTTATCACTTAGAAGATCTTTAAACATTTTAGTATATTTAGTCATGTGAGCGAGAGCCTCGGCAAAGGAGATGTTGAAATTCAATTGTTTAAACATTTTAAGAAAGTTTGAAACTTGAATATCATCCTTATTTTTCAACTTCTCTTTCCGCAACCTTGAAGGATAAGGTATATCGGGTTGAGACGAAGGCTTTA
The DNA here is from genome assembly GCA_025667525.1 of Glebionis coronaria. Classification (NCBI taxonomy): domain Eukaryota; kingdom Viridiplantae; phylum Streptophyta; class Magnoliopsida; order Asterales; family Asteraceae; genus Glebionis; species Glebionis coronaria. Next base: position 203,348,409 of record CM046878.1, on the reverse strand, counting down.
GAATGGAATTCTCACTCGCATACTTGGGTGGTGGAGGGGTAGAAGTAAAAGGTGGAGGAATTTGTGAAGGGTGCTCGTTATCCTTTGTCACAATCACCGGAGTAGGTTTAGGAATCTGGGGTTCCTTATAAACTTTTCCACTTCAGGTGGTGATTGCTTTCATCTCCCCTCTTAGATTAGCAACGGTGTTACTCGGAAGAGAACCCAAAGCAGAGGTTTGATTACTTGGGAAGAAACTAGCCATCATATCCCTTAAGTCATTCGTTTTACTGCTTAAAGAGTTTCACATGTCATCCCTAAGCTCGACTCGAAGATCATTCCCTTGTTTAGCCATGTCACTTTTCAAGTTAATAATTTGACTCTAAAGATTCTTTACCAGCGCGTCATTAGTCCTCATGTACGTTTCAACCTCTTGATTATATGCCATGGGTTGGTTGGGATGGGAACTTGGTAAGCGGGTGGTTGATAAGTGGGTTGTTGGTAAAATCGATTATTTCCTTGAGGTGGATATGGGTTTCTTTGGGTTTGATATTGGTTAGGAGCTCGAGGTTGGTTTTGATTGTTGAGATTAAAGTTGTTTTGGTTTTGATGAGGAAAACCGGGTGGTGAAAGAAAGTTGTTTGAACGATAACTTAGCAAATTGCGGTCACCTTGAGGACGAGCTTGATAGCCTCCCGTGGAAAATTTACCGTTAGCCGCATACACGTTTTCCGGATTGTCATGAGTAGAAGGACAATCGGTGTATGAATGAGAACCCCCGTAAGTCTCACAAGAAGGTGTTACAGCTTTGACTTGTTGAAATTGGTTCGTAGCCATGGTTAAGAAATTTTTGGTTCATATCGGCTATTTGGCGAGTGAGTTCGGTTAACTCGGGGTTTGTTGAAGTAGAAGAAACATTGACTCTCGGGTTATTTCTTGAAGATGTGGATGAATCCCAATTTTTGTGGTGAGTGGTCATTTTCTCTATAAGCTCTCTACACTCATCGGGTCTTCTCTTCATGAATATACCACCGGCGGCAGCATTAATCGTACCACGATCACAAAAAGTTAAACCATTGTAGAAAGTATCAATTAAAGTGACTGGGAGCATATTATGGTTAGGAAAACGACCGATCAAGACATTATAACGTTCCCAATCATCAAAAAGCGACTCATCAGGTTCTTGAGTGAAACCACTGATTTGATTACGAAGACTAGTTACGATGGATGGTGGAAAGTAGGGCGACAAAATTTTTTGAGTCATTTCGTCCCATGTATGAATTGAGTTTTTAGGAAGACGATCAAACCATTTTTTGGCATGGTAGGATAAAGTGTGTGGAAAAAGATGAAGGCGAAGAAAATCCATAAAAACACCGGGCAATTTCATGCTTTGAGTGACGGTTATGAATTTATTGAGGTGTTTGCTAGGATCATCATCCGGTAATCCGCGAAATGGAAAAGCATTTTGAACTTGTTGGATCATGTGATGCTTCAACGAAAATTCAGGAGCCGTGATTTGCATCGGCGCAATCGGTCCTCCACGTCCGTTCATAGTCGGTTGACATAGCTCCTCCAACGTACGAAGGTCGGGTTGAGGGACATGGTTGTTATTGTTGTTATTATTCAAATTGGGGTGAGGTGGGTTGTTATTATTATTATGCACACCGGCCATATCTAAGTCTCTATGAATCTCGGGCTCAGAATAAGACGTAGATCGAGTACGCATACACTAAAAATGAAATACAATATTTTTGAGTTTTTATCTTTTTTTTATTTTTTTGGATTTTTGAAAATTTTATATTTTTTAGGATTTTTTTTGAAAAATTTTGTGCTTGAAAATAACGTCCCCAAAAGAACGGATCCCAAAATCCAATTTTTCTCACTAAAAACCGTTAATCTTTACGAAAAGAGCCGGCAGCGGCGCCATTTGATTTAAATGGGATTTGCATATGTGTACTTAGTTGTTCTCGGTATCTAATCGAGTTGATCACGGTTTAAGGTGGAATTATTGGTGTTGGTCACTAAATGGGGGAGCTTTTGATTATCTAAGTCTATAAACGTTAAAGCTATTAAACATAAAAATAAAGGAAGGATGTCTTAGCTTGAGTGCTTTTCCAGAATGAATGCTGCATAGTAGAACTTGGTGAAAGAAACTAAAAGTGATTATCTATTCTGAACTAGAAGAGAAAATGTAAATGTAAATTTCGTTGAGTAAAATGAGAGCTTTAAAATTTAAACTAAAAGTTAAGAATTAAAAATAAATGACGAGAAATTTAAAACTTTTAAAAGTAAATTTGAAAATTTTATAAGAATGAAGACTTGAAATTAAAACTAAGTAAAACAAGTTTAAAATAGTACTAAGAAAAATTGGTGGAAAAAATTAAATTTGAAATTAAGTTTGAAAATAAGTCGGGAAACTAGTACCAAAACCTAAGTCGGGAAATCAAATACAAGACCTAATTCGGAATGTAGGAACTGAACATAATTCGGAATCACAACAAATACATAATCCGGAATTCACCTTTCTTGCTCTTAATCCGGAATCTGAGTTCCTTTCCTAATCCGGAATAACAATTCAAGACCTAATTGGGGAAATGAGTCTCCAACGTAATTCGGGATATGAATGATGAACTTAATCCGGAATCCGAGTCTCCAACGTAATTCGGAACCCGTGCCAATCACACTTAATCCGGAATATTAACCCACTCAAAATTCGGGAAAAATTTCCTTATCTAATTTGGAATACGTATCTCGAACTCAATCCGGAATGTTAGATGATGCACGTAATTCGGAATGGGAATCCAAGAGCTAATCCAGAATGTGGGTTTGTACCCAATTCGAAATCTATGGCTTTTGTACCTAATTCGGATAATGCAATCTTTATCTAATTCGGGATAATCTTTCTACACTTAATCCGGATTGTTGCTTAGATGGAGGGAAAGTAAATACTAAGTCGGAATAATCAGTTTGCAACTAGTTCGGGATACTAGGGTTTTACCATAACCCGGATAAGAAACATTAAGCAAAAACCAAAATAAGCTAAAATTCAAATAAGCACTTACCAAAACTTTAACCAAATAAAATTTTAGAAAAAGCTAATAAGACACAATTTAAAAACTTTTAAAAACACTAAATAATCAAATTATTTAAAAACAATTATAAAAATATTAATATACCAAAATCAACTTATTTAAAAACTAGAAAACATAAAAATTAAGCAATAAGCACAATAATCTAAAAACCTCAAACACACCAACTCAATAAGCACAATCCAATAAGTAAATCAATCACACAATCAACAAGATAAAATTAACTACATGATTAAAAAGACAAAATAATAGATTATGATTAAGAAAGGTAGAATGAGAATTAATTAAAAAGCTTGATTAGATTGAAGATTAAGATCCAAAATTACAAGATTAAGATGAAAGTTTAATAAGCTTGAAAGAAAAGCTAGAGAGAAAAAGGTAAAACACACACTAAAAATAAAACTAACCAAAAATTAAAGACTACTTTTTTAATGACATATGTGTGCTATGTATAGGGGAAGGGAGGGTGTTGTTTTCTTTTCTTCTTTCTTCTTGTCTTTTTAAATAACTCGTCTTTCTCGACTTTTTCTCGGGATTAGTCGAATGATAACTTGAAATCGTCTTCTAATTTTCTTCTTTTAGTAGACTTGGTTCTTCGACTTCGTTAAACTTCCGTCTTTAGACTTTTTCTTCGATAAATCTTCAGAATAGGCCTTTGACTTCCGTTCTTCTTGCACTTTTGATCTTTTGACTTTGTCTTTTGTCTCGTTCTTTGATAAAAGCCTGTGAAAGCCCGTGTTTTCTTTCTTTTTCATATTATTGTCCTAAAACACAAACCACGCATAATTCCGCCTTTTACGACATCAAATACACGTTTTGGTCTTGTTATTATTAGAAATAAGTGGTAAAAGGATAAGTGTTTTCACACTTATTATTGTGTCTATTTGGAAGTTGTGTATGTATTAAGGTTAATACTTAGTCCTCAAAGTATATTGGTGTAGATTGGTCCTAGCTAAGATTAGGGCTCCACTTTTAGCTTAGAGTAGGAAATTGGTTAAGCGACGTTGTGTACGGTTTCTCCACCTTAAGGAGCTTGTTGATTAGTGAACTCTCTAGTAAGGAGTACTCAAGGAGTGGAGTAGGAACGAGGAGTGAGCTTCGTTGCCAAACCACTATAAATCCTTGGTGTTTGGTTTGATCTTTCCTTCCCTTATCTCTTTACATTCATTATTCTTTATACTTATGATTATTAGTTTAGTGGCACTATACATTTATTATTCTTTATACTTGTGATTATTAGTTTAGTTGCACTATATCTTGTTCATATTGTGTATAAGAAGGTTTCACATAAATACTCAAGCTTAAGTTTTTGAAAAAGGATTTTTAAAACCAACCTTTAACAAGTACATTTAAGAAACTATTCAACCCCCCTTCTAGTTTCTACAATTGGTATCAGAGCGTGGTTGCTAAAGAATTTTTAAAATATATTGTATTTTAAAACTTGAATTGATCTATGGATTCCAACAAGTATCTAGAAGGGCAATCCATGCAAAGACTACCTCTTTTTGAAACCGATAGTTTTATTTATTGGAAAAATAGGTTTGCGACTTATGTAAAATCAAAAGATTTAGATCTTTGGCATGTTATTACCAATGGTGATTTTTTACCATTCCAATATAATAAAGTTTCTAAAAGTAAATAAATAGTAACTTTTGACAAAGCTAATGATGATACTAAAAGGAAACTTGCTAAAAATAATGAGGCTAAAATGGTGATTTATAATGCTTTACCAAAAAAAGAGTACGAAAGGATTTTTATGTGTGAAACCGCTAAAGACATTTGGAACACTCTTTTAGTAACCCACCAATGTAATAGCCAAGTCAAAGAAAGTAAAATCGATCTTCTTGTTCGACAATATGAACAATTTGTCATCTTAGAAGATGAAACAATTGATAGTGCATTTGCTAGATTTAATACTATTATTACTAGTCTAAAAGCACTTGATGAAGGTTTTTCTAGCAAGAACAATGTTAGGAAGTTTCTTAGGGCGTTGCATCCCAAATGGAGAGCTAAAGTCACGGCGATTGATGAATCAAAGGATATCGCCAAATTATCACTCGATGAACTCATTGTTAACTTGAAGGTTCATGAGATGATAATTTTGAAGGACTCAAAAATGGTGAAAACTAAGAGTGAAAGAAAGTCTCTTGCACTCAAAGCCAAGAAGGCACAAAGTGACCATGAAAGCTCCTCGGATAGTGATGATGAGGAATATGCCTTGGCGGTTAGAGACTTTAAGAAGTTCTTCAAAAGACGAGGTCAATACGTGAGGCAACCAAACATCGACAAGAAATCCTTCTCCATAAACCGATTTGCCAAAGATGATAAAGGTGATAGGAAATGCTTTAGATGTGGTGATCCAAATCATTTCATCGGTGATTGTCCTAAGCCTTCACGCCACAAGAACCACACGACATTTTTTGGAGGTTCATGGAGTGATAGCGGTGAAGATGTTGATGACAACCCCAAAGATGAGAAGTGTCTCATGGCTCACACTTCTAAAGAGGTACTTTCCGAAACCGAGTATTATAGCAATAATAGTTCTTCTTAAGATGATAGTGAATTAGAAGGTCAATACAATAACTTGCATAAGCTTAGTCTTAAATTCATTGAAAAGAACAAAGTGCTAAAATCCACTAGAACTAAGCTTGGAAACGAGATTAGTGAGCTAAAAGAGAAATTAGCTAAGCTTGAGAAAAATAAAGAAATAGATCTAGGATGCTTAAAATGTGAAAACCTTAGACAAGAAAATGAAAACCTTAAGAGTACCTCCATAAGACTTGAAAAGTTCATGAGAGGTACTAATGCTCTTGATGATATGTTAAATAAACAAATTCATTCTAAGGAAAGACTTTTTTACAAATTCATTCTAAGGAAAGAGGTACTAATGCTCGTGACAAATTCATTCCCATAAATGATTTGATAAACCCTTCTGATTATAATCATCATATTAAGTTTGTTCCTCAAAAAGAACAAGACTTTTTTACAAATGTTCCACCATCGTGTCATAAAACGGAAAAGAAAGTTTCTTCAAAAAGGGGGTTTCAAAAAGCAATCATATTTGTTAGAAAAACAAATTTCAGATGAAAAACGTAAATGGAATGAGAAATCTAAAATGTTCAACAATTTGAGTTAATTAAACAATGGGTTTTAAATTTGTACAAAGGTGTCGTCGATTATGAAAAAGTTTCTAGAGATACTGTTTGGAATATTAAACCTAACCCACAAGTAGAAGTCATCATTCAAAAATGTATTGTTCCAACCTTCGATGATCTTGAAATAATGTGGGAATGTTTTATAAAGCTCCCAATGAGGAAATAGTAACTGAATTAAGATATGTTAACTCTCTTGAAGACGAAGTTGATTTTCTTCAAACTAAATTAAAGACACAAGAACACCAACTTTCTAACGAAATTGGTCGACTTTCTAAGGAATACTATTACGTTGACCATATGAATGCTATACTTGGTGTGTATACCGATCTTGATCAATATTTTCATGTATCATGTCTAGTGTCAGAAACGGACGCGAAATGTCAGTATCTTGAAGTTGAGCTTTCGAAACAACTTCAGTCATATAACAAACTTTCAAAAAGTTTTTCCCAACTTGAGAAACACTCCATTTCTCTTGAACTTGCTTTACAAAGTGGTGATAAATCTCATAATCATAAAAAGTGTCAAGAACTTGAAGCTTCATCATTTTGTCAATTGAATGAAAACGATTTTGAAATAAATCATTTGGAAGCTTAGTTACAAGAAAGGGACATAGCCGTCAGTGAGTTACAAAAACTCATTGAGAAAATGAAAGGAAAGTCTGTTTTGTGTAAACCATCCTATGTTCGTCAACCAAATGCGGTTAAATGTCCCAAATCATCTGTTTTGGGAAAACCCCACAGAATTTACCTAAGCTAGGAAATGATAAGAGCACAAATTTGATAGCACAAGGAATGTATAAGATGAAAACTAGGCCCACTAAAACTGGAACATCGCGGTTACCTCAGAATATTAGGAAAACTAATCAACGTGTGTCTTCTTCTACAGGAGTAACTCTCACTACTAGCGTTAACGGACCACAACTTAAGAGCACTAGAATGCAAGATAGGGTCATGCCAAACAATAGTCAAGGAAAAAAGATGGAAGTAGAAGACCACCATAGGAATTTTAATTTTTCTAAGAATGAGACGTCTATAACTGCATGTAATAACAGTTTGAATGTTAAGACTTCAAATGTTGAATTTGCTTGTGTTAAATGTGAAAAATATGTTCGTACTTTCAATCATGATGCTTGTGCTCTTAATCATGATGGCGTGAATGCTAGAACTAGGAAGCCTATTATTGTGCCCACTAGTACTAGAAAACCCACAAGAACTTTGAATCGATCCACTGTTCAACAACTTAAGAAACTAAGTGCGCTAGGTTCCACTACTCAACGAAAACAAAGCAGGTTAAGGAAGCTTTATGAGAACATGATTAGGACATGTCAAAGGGGGTACATGAAATTTACACCTCCAGGCTATAAATGGGTACCTAAGATAACCACTATGGTAATTGGGTCTATGAATGTTAGGTTGACTCTAGGATCTTCATCTAGGCCTACTAATATTTTGGAACCCGTTTCTATCAAGGGATCCCATTTGTAAAACTCTACATTGTCTCCTAATTCTTATGAAGCTCGTCAAGATCATTCTCTTCATAATGGAATATGGGTGCACCAAGCATATGACGAGCAATCTCAAGCTTCTAATTAACTCCGTGGAGAAGTTTCTGGGGATGGTACGTCATGAAAATGATCAGTTTGCACCGACAATCAGATATGGAGATTTGGTTCAAGGGAATATTACTATCAAACGGGTTTATTACATCGAGGGACTGAATCGTAATTTTTTCTCGGTTGGTCAATTTTGTGATGCGGATTTAGATGTCGTTTTTTGGAAAACTACTTGCTATGTTAGAGACTATGATGGGAATGACCTTCTCACAGGTTCTCGTGGTTCTGATCTCTACATAGTAACTCTTCAAGCCACCTTTTCATAAAATCCAATTTGCTTAATGGCTAAAGCCTCATCATCTCAAGCATGGATATGGCATCAACGTTTATCACATCTTAACTTTGACACCATCAACATGCTCTCGAAGAATGATATTGTGATCGGTCTTCCTAAATTGAAATTAGTCAAAGACCATCTTTGTTCTTCTTGTGAGCTGGGGAAAGCAAAACGAAATTATTTCGAAACAAAGACTGTCCCAAGCTCAAAAGGACGATTAGAACTTCTACACATGGATTTATGTGGCCCCATGCGGGTAGAGAGTATTAATGGGAAAAATATATTCTCGTGATTGTTGATGACTACTCTCGATATACGTGGACTTACTTCTTGAGGTCCAAAGATGAAACACCAGATGCTCTCAAAAACTTTCTCAAGATGATACAACGCAATCTTCAAGCTCAAGTCTTAACGGTAAGAACGGATAGGGGTACACAATTTTTGAACAAGACTTTGTAGTCTTATTTTCAAGAAGAAGGCATCGAACATCAAACATCTATTGCTCGAAATCCTGAGCAAAACGGCCTTGTCAAAAGACGGAACCGTACTTTGGTTGAGGCTGCTCGAACAATGCTTGCTACATCAAAATTACCACTATTCTTCTGGGCTGAAGCAATTGAAACTGCCTGTTATACTCAAAATCGTTCTCTCGTAATCCCTAGGCATGAAAAGACACTATACCACATCATCAAGGGAAGGAAACCTATTGTTAAGTTCTTTCACATATTTGGATCTTTATGCTACATTCTTAAAGACGGTGAGAATCTCGACAAGATGAAAGAAAAAGGTGATACATGTATTTTTGTGGGGTATGCTACATTGTCGAAAGGATATCGAGTCTACAACAAGAGAACAAGAGTTATTGTCTAAACAATTCATGTGAACTTTGACGAATTTCCACAAATGGTACTTGAACAAAGCAGCTCAAGTCCCACTCCTCAATGTTTAGCAGTGGCACCTACACACAACAGTGTACTCTCGGTGCAAGAACGTCAAGAAAGTACTCCTACAGCAGACTCAACGGATACAACAAAAATGAATGAGTTGGATGACTTTTATAATTCAATGTTTGATGAATACTATGGAAACAATCAAGTTGTGTTAAAGCCTTTCGTTGTCAATACTGCTGATGCACCCGAACCATGTCAACAAGACACAACTGCTTCTACTTCAACAACCGTTGCTCAAGAGACAATTCCATTGAATAATCAACAAACTCATGAAATCGTCATACAACCATCATTAACCGTCAATGCTGCAGGAGATAACAACAATCAAGCAGTAGATGCACAATTTGGCGAAGACGAATGTATCAACCCATTCAGTATACCGGTACGCGAAATCGGAGAGTCTTCTACTCAACATGTTGATCCGTCAAACATGCATACTTTCTATCAAAGATATCCATCCACTCACCATTGGACATGTGATCATCCATTGGTACAAGTCATTGGAAATCCTTCACAACCGGTTCGAACACGAAGACAACTTGAAACTGATGGTGATGCGTGTATGTATGCACTCACCGTGAGTTCAGCTGTACCTACTAACATCAAACAAGCCATGACTGATCATGCGTGGATCGAATCAATGCAAGACGAAATTTATCAGTTTGAACGTCTCAAAGTTTGGGAACTTGTTGACAGACGATATGGAATACAAATGCTCGACTTCAAATGGATCTGGAAAAACAAACTCGATGTAGAACAAGCAATCATTCAAAACAAATCTCGTCTTGTGGTTAAGGGATATCGTCAACAAGAAGGGATAGATATTGGAAGAATTGTTTACGCCATTCGGTCGTTTGTAAGCAGTCAAGATTTTCCTTGCTATGCTGCACATAAGGGCTTCACGGTTTATCAGATGGACGTTAAAACAACATTTCTCAACGGTTATTTGAAGGAATATGTATATGTGAATTAGCCAGAAGGATTTGTGGATCCTCATCATCCTCACAAAGTCTACCGTCTCAAGAAGGCAGTCTATGGACTTAAACAAGCTCCAAGGGCAAGGTACGATGAACTATCAAACTTCTTGGTATCCAAGGGATTCTCCAAAGATGCTATTGATCCTACTCTCTTTATTAATAAATACGGGGATGATATATTGTTGGTACATTTTTACATTGATGACATCATTTTTGGTTCTATGAACCCAAAACTTTCAAAACATTTTGAAATATTAATGCACAACCAATTTGAAATGTCAATGATGGGGGACCTAAAATTCTTTTTAGGTCTCTAGATTCATCAATCCCCACATGGTATCTTTATTAACCAAGCTAAGTATGCTCAAGAGATACTTAAAAAGCATGGTATGACCTCATGTGCTCGTGTTGGTACACCATTGTCGACCACACCCCTACACGTTGACTTGTACTCATTTCCCATAGATCAAACACGATATCATAGTATGATTGGGTCTCTCATGTACCTTACAGCCAGCAGGCCTGATAGTCATCATGCCACATGCTATTGTGCACGATATCAAGCCAGGCCCACTCAAAAGCACCTCAAGGAGGTTAAACGGATATTTCGGTACCTTTAGAATACCATTCACATAGGACTCTAGTATCCGAGGGAAACCCGTTTTCATCTAACAGTTTTTCAGATTTTGATCACGCATGTTGCCTTGATACTCGAAAAAGCACTTCTGGTGGCATATAATTTCTAAGGGAAGACAAGCTCGTAAGTTGGTCGTCAAAGAAGCATGATTACACTTCACTGTCATCAGTAGAAGTAGAGTATGTGTCTCTATCCGCATGTTGTGCTCAAGTCCTTTGGATGAGAACTCAACTCACGGATTATGGCTTCCACTTTGATAAAATACCTAGGTATTGTGTCTCTTAATCGGCCATAGACATATCTTGCAATTCGGTTCAGCACTAGAGCACCAAGCACATCGATATCAGATATCACTTCATCAAGGAACAAGTGGAACGCGATATCGTGTAATTATACTTTGTCAGACCTGAGTACTAGATAGAAGACTTACTTATAAAAGCTCTATCACAATATAGATTTGAGTACCTCATTGGCCGTCTTGGTATGAAGTATATGACTCCAGAAGACCTGGCGTTTCTGGCTAATGAATCTGCTTGATAATTTCTCAAAATGACTTCTAAGCGCATCACAACTTAGGACTCGGACCTCAAAATAAGGAAAGTTTATCACGGACGATAACTTATCCTTCACAACAAGAAATTCATATTTCTCGGTCATGAGCTTCCTATAAAAACATTCCAAGTTTCTAAGTTCATGAAAGACGACTTGTAAGTAAATGTCAGCTTAGAACTCGGACTTCATCTTAAGGAAAGTTTATCACGGATGATACATTATCCTTCACAACGGGAAAATAATTTTTCTCGGTCATGAGCTAGTCATAAAACAATCAAAGTTTTGAGCTCATGAAAAATGGACCCGAAAGGGAAGTGTACGTTTTAGTGCGCTTTCCCTAGTCAACTAAAGAAACGTCTTCTATCATGATTATTTTAAAACTGTTAAACATAATTTTTCAAAAGGTTTTTCTAAATCTTTCAAAATTGCGTGTTCAACACTCCCTTCCTCATAATGTGGTTTTTTATCTAAAAAATGTCTTATGTTATTTGGGTCAATTTTTGAGGGGGAGCGTTTTAAAATGAATCCTTTAATGTTGTTGAGTACATCTCTGAAATTATCATATTTTATGTATCCAACACATTCTGAAAATGATACAAAATTGTCAAATGTAATATATTATATCGGATAAGGCATCTCAACTTCGTACCTCAACATATTTTATGGTGTTTTTTTTCCAAAATATTGTCAAATTTTGTTTCAAGACACACACAAACATTGTTGAGGGGGTGATACAAGGAATTTTTTCCTCGTTTTGAAAGTTCGTTTCTCGGAATCCTCTCGAATTGATCTTGGTTCTAAGTGGAATGATTTGTTCTTGGTTAATAAAAAATGTTGGTTTGTTTATCTATTTTAAACTAATGACAAGAAATTAAGTGTCGAAGAGTAAACTTAAAGCTTTAAACGATTAAAGTGAAAAGACGAGTTTAAAATTAAATGTTTTGAAAACTTTAAAGATTATATTAGGAAAATAAATGGACATTCAATAAAAACTAACACTTGGAAAACTTTGTGAAAAATATGAACTTAATTGAGAAGTACTAAAAGAAAGTAAGATCGGAGTAAAGCAAATAAGCTAAATCGGAATAAGGGAAAAAGTGTGCACCAATCGGAATGTATTCCGATCAAGTGATCGGAATGTTGGGTAAATTGAAGCGATCGGAATGTTAACAAAACAAGTACAATCGGAATACTATAAATGGAACCAATCGGAATATCTTGAAAAAGAAGCAATCGGAATATGGAGAGAAGATAACGATCGGAATAAGGGACAAGTTGGCAAATCAGAATCTCAAAATTTGGGGCCAATCGGAATGATTCAAATACTTACCGTCGGAAAATGAAAATAACACCAATCGGAAATCCTAAACCCTTTTCCGATCGGTAGATCGGAATGAGGGTTGTGTGTCTGGTCGGAAAGCAACAATCGGAAAGGGGTTTTATAACCCTTTCCGATATCCCTATGATCCGAAAATTAAGCTAAGTGAATAAGCTATCAATAAGCCGATCACCAAACTAGCTCGAATCCAATAAAAAGCTGATCAAATAAGGAATAAAAGCAACTTTATCTAAGCTTCAAATAAACTAAAACATAAATCAAATGATAAAGTGATGAACTTTTTATAAAAACTTTAGAAAGTAAATAAGCTAAATCAACAAATAAGCCAATAAGAACAAGGATCTTAAAGCTTATTAGTGTATAAACTTAAGGAAACATAAAAAGTAATCAACTTTTTAAGCACAAATCATTGATGAACAACACGGATCATACGAGATTTGTACCAAAATCAATCAAAATCAAAGAAAGGAAGAATGAGATTAAAAATTAAAAGATAAAACTTAAACTTGATTAATGAAAAAGTAATACAAAGTTTTGATCTTGAATGGAAAAAGATGAAATCTAGTGAGGGAAAGTTTAGAACTTTCTCTCTCTAAAACTAGAAACTACCTAAAAGACTAAGTGAAAAAAACTAAGTGTGTGAATTTTGTGAAGTGGAACCATATATATAGGCGTGTGTATGGGCTTGCAAATGGGCTTGGTGTTTGGGCTTCTTTTCTTCTTCCTTCTTTAGTCTTCTCGTCTCTTTTAATTAAACGTTTCCGACATTGGATTTTTAGAAGTGTCGGTGAATAATTCCAACTCGTCTTATAATCTTTTATTTAATAGACTCGAGTTCTTCGACATATATGAATCTTCCATCTTTGGCTTTATTCTTCGATAAATCTTCAAATAGGCACAATGACTTCAAATCTTTTGCATCTCTTGGACAATAGACTTCGTCTTGAGTATTTTTCCTTGATAAAACCCGCGCAATCCCATGTTTTCTTCAATATTCATCCGGTTAACTCTGAAAACACAATAAACACAAAAACCACGCATAATTCCAAACAAATGATATTAAATACGTGTTTTGGTCTCGTTTTAGCCAGAATTAAGTGGTAAAAGGATGGGTGTTTTCACACCTATCAAATCCCCTACACTTAACCATTACCATGCCCTCATGCAATGCTTAGTGATAAAGCAATTTTACACTTTTCTCATAATTAATCAACCTTGGCCTTATTTAAATACTACTAAACAAAAATTAAAGTACTTAAGAGAAATTAAAACTTTAAAGTAAACAAGAGGATAGAAAATAGCTATGTGGGAATAACTTGCAAAGAGATCGAGGACTTACATTAGGGCTTCGGTGCTGCGAAGATTTATCACCCTCAAGTTTTACGTTCCCCAAACTAAGCTTAAAAACGAGATCATTGTTATTATAAGTTAGCAATTCAAACACTTACACACATGGCTTAATTAAATGCTTAAGCTCCCTTATTCCTAGGTGTATCTCTTATATTTTATTTTCGTCTTAGAATGATCATGAAGATGCATTTTTGGACTTATTTCGATAGTTAGTTAGGCTGAAAGCAAAGTAGGACGATTTGATCAATAGTTAGCTAAAGGACAAAATCTCTTAAAACTGCTTCTCGGGATATCAAAAAGTTCATATCTTGGCATAACTCGGTTCACGATTTGAGACCTTTCTCGGGCCGGTATTTGGCATGTACTTCATACTTCATATCTTCGAGAGACGTTCTTGAGATAATGGTCTTCTCATCGTAATAGAGTTTCTTCACTTTGGAGACTTTTGAGAGGTACTCCAACTTTGTTGACCATGACTTCATGATTATTTCTTCAATCTCTATTTGGGATTTTGAGATACAACGATCCGCCTCCTTTTCGGACTTGGATCTATTTATCCTCATACCTTGTTAGGGTCTTTCGGATAGACTTCGCCATGATCTTTATGGGAGTTGATTGATTTTCGTTGTGAGTCTTGATCCTTCATATTGATTTTGGGAATAATGCTTTTCACATCACTTTTGGATCTTCAGCAATAAAATGGAATCCTCATGCCTTGTTAGGGCCTTTTCGGACTCGCCAATCTTCGCGCCCCGCTTCATAAGTTATGCCTTGGCTATGAACTCTTATCATTACCGAGCAACTTTTAAACGATCTTGGGCTAGAAGCTAAGTAACTTTTCAAATCGTACGACCTTACTTATTGCAGATAAATTATTAGCAAGTGATGGGAGAATAGGCAAATAATTACACCAAGTGAGCTTGTGCAAGAATACCGACTTATAATTGACTCTATCATTTCTCGTCCTCCACAATTTAAAATCTCAAGTAATGAGACTCGTGGATACTTAGCCTAATAAACCAATTAAGGTCTACATGGTTAAAGATACTAGCTAGAATAAACTTAGATAAGTCTATTCGGGTTGAGTCAAAATAAACGCAACGGGCCTAATATGTCAAAGACTTCTAAACTAGCTACACCACTTTATTAATATTTTTCTTTATTGCGAGATATATACATATGAAATCAACGATAAAAATTTAAAAATTACGACTAAACGGCCAAAGTTAATTAAAAATTTGAAAAATGTTGAAAAAGATGATTTGGTTAAATGAAGGTATTTTCATGGAAAAGTCCACTTAAAACTTCGATAGAAGTCCCCCCTACACTTAAGATAAACATTGTCCTCAATGTTTAAGCATGTGGGAAAAGTCTCCCCTACACTTACGACATTGTGCACGTTGGTTAACTCGAGTTAAGGAAGAGACGACTAAAGTGATCAATTTCAAATGTGATTATGAAGAGAATTGAATCACGATAGTTGAGAGATAGAACCGGATTTCGGATAACACGGGAGCACGGTTCTTCAAAGTTTCCAAGAGTGCACTTATCCCTGTAATCACATCACCACACAAATACAAACACCCTATAGAGGTCCCCCTACACTTAGGAGGTTAAAACATAAAAGGATAGATACTCGGGCTGCCTCCCGAGGAGCGCTTGTTTTTGATAACTGAGTCACGAGCCTGACTCGACCCAAATTCAGTTCATGGGGAACGTGGTGAGGGATGGAATCATCTCCTGAGAGATGTCCTCACCAAAGTACAGCTTCAGACGCTGGCCATTCACTTTGAAATTGGGCCCATTTGGCTGAGAAAGCTCAATGGTCCCATAAGGAAAGACGTTGGCGACGGTGAATGGACCAGACCAACGGCTCTTCAACTTGCCAGAGAAGATCTTCAACCGAGAGTTAAAAAGTAAGATTTGATCACCAACGTGGAACTCTCGGTTCTTGATTTTTGCGTCATGAAGGATCTTCGTCTTCTCTTTGTAGATCAGCGAGTTCTCATAAGCTTCATTCCTCAGTTCGTTGAGCTCGTTGAGTTGAATCTTACGATGATCACCGGCTTTGTTGATGTCGAAGTTAGCCCACTTCAAGGCCCAGTGCGCCTTATGCTCCAGCTCGATGGGAAGGTGGCATGCTTTCCCGTACACAAGACGATAAGGTGTACAACCGATCGGGGTCTTATAAGCAGTACGGAAAGCCCACAGAGCATCATCTAACTTATCGGCCCACGCGGCACGATGCTCTCCCACAGTACGCTCCAAAATTCGCTTCAATCCACGGTTGGATATCTCGGCCTGCCCATTGGTTTGGGGATGATAGGCGGTGGAAAGACGGTGATTGACACCATACTTAGCCATGACTCTTGCAAATTGATCGTTGCAAAAATGAGTCCCGCGGTCACTGATAATAGCACGACGAACGCCGAATCGAGCGAACAGCGATTTCAAAAAGTTACAAACCACCCTTGCATCATTAGTAGGTAAAGCTTTGGCTTCAACCCACTTTGAAACGTAGTCAACGGCTACAAGGTTGTATTTGTTTCCTTTAGATGAAGGGAATGGCCCCATAAAGTCGATACCCCAATCAAAGATTTCACACTCTTGAATGAAATATTAAGGCATCTCATCTTTATGTATGATCGTGCCTTGTTTTTGGCAAGCATCACATCGTTTAACCATCTCGTGAGCATCACGGTAGATGGTGGGCCAAAAATATCCCGAATCAAACACTTTTTTGGCGGTGTAGTTGGGACCAAAGTGACCACCAGTGGGTCCTTTGTGGCAAGCATCAAGGATTTCTAAAGCTGCCGGTCCATCAACACAACGACGAATAATCAAGTCAGCACATTGTTTGAAAAGATACGGGTCATCCCAAAAGTAAGTCTTAATGTCGTTAAAGAACTTCTTCTTCTTCTGGGATGTTAACCCGTCAACGAGAATTCCACCCGCCAAGTAGTTTACAATATCTGCAAACCACGGGGTTTCATCAGCAGTCGATTTGATAGACATTAAGGTCTCCAGGGGAAAAGAATCATTGATTTCTTTGTTCGGATGATCCCCCTGGTAAGGATCCTCAAGTCTACTAAGATGATCCGCGGCTAGGTTTTCAGCTCCTTTTTTATCGTGAATTTCGATTTTAAATTCGTGGAGCAACAAAACCCAGCGAAGAAGTCTTGGTTTGGAATCTTGCTTTGTCAACAAGTACTTCAACGCGGAATGATCGGTATACACAATTGTGGTGGAGAGGACAAGATAGGGTCGAAATTTTTCAAAGGCATAGACAACAGCTAAAAGCTCTTTTTTTGTTGTCGTATAATGCAATTGTGCCCCCGTCATTGTCTTGCTAGCGTAATGGATCGTTTGGAAGTGTTTGTTCACTCTTTGTCCCAGAACCGCTCCAATAGCAAAATCACTAGCATCGCACATCAACTCAAAGGGAAGCTCCCAATTAGGGGTAACCAAGACGGGTGCCTTCGTTAGCTTATCCTTAAGTGAGTTGAAGGCTTCAAGACACTCTTTGGAAAAGATAAAAGGAGTATCTTTTTCCAAGAGGTGGGTCATCGGGCGAGCGATTTGAGAAAAATCTTTGATGAATCGACGGTAAAAGCCCACATGACCCAGGAAACTTCTCACACCCTTCACGGTTGAAGGTGGAGGCAACTTAGCGATAACATCGACTTTAGCACGGTCTACTTCCAGACCGGCTTTGGAAATCTTGTGTCCCAGCACGATGCCCTCTTTTACCATGAAATGGCATTTTTCCTAATTCAGAACAAGGCGAGTGTCTTTGCACCGCTTCAGCATGCGTTCCAAATTGGCAAGGCAAGAAGAGAAGGAATCCCCGAAGACCGAGAAATCATCCATGAAGACTTCCATGGTTTGTTCAACCATGTCATGGAAGATAGCTAGCATGCACCTTTGGAAAGTCCCGGGGGCATTGCATAAGCCAAAAGGCATTCTTTTGTAAGCAAATGTGCCATAGGGACAAGTGAATGTAGTCTTCTCTTGATCTTAGGGATCGATGGGTATTTGGAAATAACCCGAGAAACCATCAAGAAAGCAGTAATATTCATTACCAGCTAAACGTTCAAGCATTTGGTCCATGAAAGGTAGAGGGAAATGATCCTTTCTCGTGGCATCATTGAGTTTGCGGTAGTCTATACAAACTCTCCACCCAGTAACGAGACGAGTGGAAATCAACTCGTTGTGTTCATTGGGAACAACGGTTATTCCGCCCTTCTTGGGCACACAATGGATTGGACTAACCCATGGTGAATCCGAAATAGGGTAAATCATACCCGCATCAAGAAGTTTGATAACCTCTGTTTTGATGACTTCATGGATTTTTGGATTCACCCTTCGTTGGCTTTGAATAGTGGGCTTAAAGTCATCCTCCATGAGAATTTTGTGTGTGCAGAAGTGAGGATCAATTCCACGAATATCAGAGATTTTCCAAGCAATAGCCTTCTTATGATTCTTCAACACGGCGATAAGTCGGGATTTTTCTTCTTCCTTTAGGTCCTTAGCAATGATGACTGGCGATTTCTTCTTTTCTTCAAGGAACACATACTCGAGATGAGGCGGCAGCTCCTTAAGTTCTAAATCCGGAGGATTTTCGACGGGAGGCGTATTCGAAGTCGGAGTATCGATAGCAATAAACGTGGGAGATGGAGGAGAAGGATTGTCTTCGTTAAGAAGGCTTTCAAAGAAATGCATGTCTTCGTCCCCACCGGTGGGAGAATCATTAGTAGCTAAATTCACATCTCCCATGGTATCTTCAAGATTGTTCCAAAATAAATCACTATCTCCAAATAGAGACAATGCTGAATCAATAGAGGACACGGTCTCAACATTGGGAAGAGAGGTAGGAATACTTTTGCAAGCATCATTAAAGTGTTTTTCACAAGCCTCATCAAGAACGTCAATACAATTAACACTCTCATATGAGTAAGGCTGTTTAGACAACTTTCCCATGTTGAAGACTACTTTATCGTCACCCACTCTCATGATAAGCTCACCGGCTTCAACATCGATGAGAGTGCGACCGGTACTCAAGAATGGACGACCAACAATTAGTGGCACACGAGGGTCCATCTCGTAGTCGACGACAACCAAATCAGCAGGAAAGGTGAACTTATCGACTCCTACAATGACGTCTTCGGCTATCCCCACTGGATAAGCAACCGTACGATTGGCTAATTCTAAAGTCATTTTGGTGGGGACTAGCTCTGGGAGAGATAATTGCTTCCAAACGCTTAGAGGCATTAAATTAATAACTGGCACCTAGATCGGCTAGGGCCATGCAATTCTCTACTCCCGGGAAATTGCAAGGGATTAAGAAATGACCCGGATCACCAAGCTTGGTTGGCAATTTCCTTAAGAGCACTACAGAGCAGTTCTCATTAAGTTGGGTGTTGGCGATATCGAGGAGCTTTTCCTTGTCACTCAGAAGATCTTTAAACATTTTCGCATATTTAGGCATGTGAGCGAGAGCCTCAACGAAGGAGATATTGAAATTCAATTGTTTGAACATTTTAAGAAAGTTCGAAACCTAAATATCGTCCTTGCTTTTGAGCTTCTCTTTCCTCAACCTAGATGGATAAGGTATATTGGAAGAAGAGGAGGGATTTGGGAGAATAGGATCACTCACATCCTTGGGTGGAGGAGGGGTAGAAAGAAGAGGTGGAGAAATTGGGGAAATCGAAGGTTGGGGAATAGGAGCAGGTGACTCGTTCTCCTTAGTCACAACCACCGGTGGAGGTATAGGAAGCTCGGATTCCTTAGTACCTTTGCCACTGCGAGTGGTGATTGCTTTCATCTCCCCTCTTGGATTCGTAACGGTGTTACTCGGAAGAGTACCCGAAGAAGAGGGTTGATTACCGTGGAAGAAACTAGCCATCATGTTTCGTAAGTCATTCGTTTGACTATCCATAGTGTTCTTCATATCAGCTCTCAGATCATTCCCTTGTTTCATCAGGTCTGCTTTCAAGTTGCGCACTTCCTGTTGGAGATTATCCACGATCACATCGTTAGTCCGCATGTAAGTTCCAATGTCTTGATGTGATGCGGGAGTTTGGTTGGAAGGAGCAGTGTATGCGGGTGGTTGATAAGCAGGTGGCGGGTAGACTTGGTTGTTTCGTTGAGGTGGTTGTTGTTGCTTGTGAGGAGGGATGTATGGTGTACGAGGTTGTTGTTGTTGTTGAGGAGGGCGGTTGAGGTTTTGTTGTTGGTTTGGGTTGCTTGGAGGAAAACCGGGTGGGGAAAGATAATTGTTAGAGCGGTAGCTAAGCAAATTACGGTCACCTTGAGGTCTAGCTTGATAAGCAGGTTGAGGATAGGTGCCATATGCCGCATTCACATTCTCAGCAGGGTAGTCTTGGGTGGCGGTACAAGTGGTGTAAGAGTGAGGACCACCGCATATCTCACAAGGTTGGCTGACATCATTAACTTGGGCGTTTTTAGCGTTGTTGCTGTTGTTGTTGCTGACGGTGTGGGTAACAAGCGATTCAAGAAGCGTAGTGATTTGGTCCGAACACTCTTGGTTTGCACACGAGACTTATTCTCAATGATATCCCAAGCAGCATTAGAAGTCTTAGCCAAAAGATTACCCCCTGAGGCACTGTTTAGTGAATCTTGGTCACTCATGCTTAAACCATTGTAAAAAGTATTAATTTGATGTACTTTGGTAAAACCATGTTGTGGGCATTTTCTTAAAAGATCTTTAAAACGATCCCAAGATTCACTGAACGACTCATCGTACTTTTGTTCAAAATTTATGATTTCATTCCGCAAAGCGGTAGTACGAGAGGGTGGGAAAAAGTAATTGATAAACTTGGTTTCCAAATCCGTCCACGAGAGAATACTCTGTGGCGGTTCCTTAGCAAGCCAATTTCGGGCTTGTCCCTCTAAAGAAAAGGGAAAAAGTTGTAACCTGATAACCTCTTGTGGCACACCATTGAACTTGACCGTGTTGGTGAGTTGCAAGAATCTCTTGATATGGTCATGTGGGTCATCAATGGTACGTCCCAATAATGGTTGAGCGGAGACCATCTGGATAAAGCCTGATTTTAGCTCAAAGTTGTTGGCGGCAATTGGAGGTATGACAATTGGATCAGTGTTGCCATCTACATGAGCTTGCAGCAATTCAATCATCGGGCGATTATCCGGAAGGGGCTCATTGTTGTTGTTATTCATGTTGTTGAAAGGTGGGTTGTTGTTGTTATTATTGTTTGGAGGTGGTACACCGGCCATGTCTAAGTGATCGAGAGGCTCGGGATCTTGATAAGACGTGGATCGAGTGCGCATACACCTGAAAAAGAACGAACAAAGAAAAACAAAGCAAAAATATTTTTGGTGTTTATGTTTTGTAATTTTTTTGTATTTTTGAAAAATTTTGTATTTTTTAGGATTTTTATGAAAAAATAACGTTCACGGGGAACGGATCCCAAAATCCAAGTTCTCACAAAAAACTTTTGATCTTAACGAGAAGAGCCGGCAGCGGCGCCATTTGATACAAGGAATTTTTCCTCGTTTTGAAAGTTCGTTTCTCGGAATCCTCTCGAATTGATCTTGGTTCTAAGTGGAATGATTTGTTCTTGGTTAATAAAAAAATGTTGGTTTGTTTATCTATTTTAAACTAATGACAAGAAATTAAGTGTCGAAGAGTAAACTTAAAGCTTTAAACGATTAAAGTGAAAAGACGAGTTTAAAATTAAATGTTTTGAAAACTTTAAAGATTATATTAGGAAAATAAATGGACATTCAATAAAAACTAACACTTGGAAAACTTTGTGAAAAATATGAACTTAATTGAAAAGTACTAAAAGAAAGTAAGATCGGAGTAAAGCAAATAAGCTAAATCGGAATAAGGGAAAAAGTGTGCACCAATCGGAATGTATTCCGATCAAGTGATCGGAATGTTGGGTAAATTGAAGCGATCGGAATGTTAACAAAACAAGTACAATCGAAATACTATAAATGGAACCAATCGGAATATCTTGAAAAAGAAGCAATCGGAATATGGAGAGAAGATAACGATCGGAATAAGGGACAAGTTGGCAAATCGGAATCTCAAAATTTGGGGCCAATCGGAATGATTCAAATACTTACCGTCGGAAAATGAAAATAACACCAATCGGAAATCCTAAACCCTTTTCCGATCGGTAGATCGGAATGAGGGTTGTGTGTCTGGTCGGAAAGCAACAATCGGAAAGGGGTTTTATAACCCTTTCTGATATCCCTATGATCCGAAAATTAAGCTAAGTGAATAAGCTATCAATAAGCCGATCACCAAACTAGCTCGAATCCAATAAAAAGCTGATCAAATAAGCACTAAAAGCAACTTTATCTAAGCTTCAAATAAACTAAAACATAAATCAAATGATAAAGTGATGAACTTTTTATAAAAACTTTAGAAAGTAAATAAGCTAAATCAACAAATAAGCCAATAAGAACAAGGATCTTAAAGCTTATTAGTGTATAAACTTAAGGAAACATAAAAAGTAATCAACTTTTTAAGCACAAATCATTGATGAACAACACGGATCATACGAGATTTGTACCAAAATCAATCAAAATCAAAGAAAGGAAGAATGAGATTAAAAATTAAAAGATAAAACTTGAACTTGATTAATGAAAAAGCAATACAAAGTTTTGATCTTGAATGGAAAAAGATGAAATCTAGTGAGAGAAAGTTTAGAACTTTCTCTCTCTAAAACTAGAAACTACCTAAAAGACTAAGTGAAAAAAACTAAGTGTGTGAATTTTGTGAAGTGGAACCATATATATTGGCGTGTGTATGGGCTTGCAAATGGGCTTGGTGTTTGGGCTTCTTTTCTTCTTCCTTCTTTAGTCTTCTCGTCTCTTTTAATTAAACGTTTCCGACTTTGGATTTTTAGAAGTGTCGGTGAATAATTCCAACTCGTCTTATAATCTTTTATTTAATAGACTCGAGTTCTTCGACATATATGAATCTTCCATCTTTGGCTCTATTCTTCGATAAATCTTCAAATAGGCACAATGACTTCAAATCTTTTGCATCTCTTGGACAATAGACTTCGTCTTGAGTATTTTTCCTTGATAAAACCCGCGCAATCCCATGTTTTCTTCAATATTCATCCGGTTAACTCTGAAAACACAATAAACACAAAAACCACGCATAATTCCAAACAAATGATATTAAATACGTGTTTTGGTCTCGTTTTAGCCAGAATTAAGTGGTAAAAGGATGGGTGTTTTCACACCTATCAGGGGGAGCAACCCGACAAAAACGTTCCATGGTTCATGCGTGCACACATGTTTCTCTCCCAATCGGTTTTCAGAAATTTTCATATTTTAATCAATTGGTATCTCTGATATTAAGTTTTTATATTAGAGATAGGAGGAGAAAATCTGATTAAAATGTAATATATCGAAACATATAATCTTATAGACTCAAGTGCAACTCTTTCCTCCACATGCTAAACTATTTCGTATATCGATGCATGTGTGTAGGGGGAGTATTTCAGAAATGTAAAACTTTCAAAGTGTTAAAAGGTTTGATTTTTATCAAGAACTTTGATTGTTTTTTTAATGGTTTTATGGTTACGATCTATACCCTAACAACGTACTATCCACGACGGAACGATGGAGTTAAAAGGTGGTTTAGGATAGGAAAATAAGTCCTATGATCCAACCAGAACCAGAGGATCTACCCAAGGACACCCCATAGCTAGAAAGAGTTGTCTTTAGGAAAGATGGAGTTGAATGAATCTGAATGCGGACTAATTACTTACGCTAGTACTAGAATAATCACAACAAGGTGCTAGTGATGACGTATTAGTAAGCATTGAAGGAGTTGAATATTTATGCAACCTAGGCAGAAACCGGGTCAGTACATCTATTGAAGACAAGCATCATGGACCCAGTGATGCAATGCACAACCCTTTCCCATCCATTCGGGTTTCTCTCAAAGGAAGTCTGTCTCATTTTCACGGAGATCAACATATTATCTATTGACTTTGTCACTTCGAGTTAGTTAATATTGGAAAGGTGGCAGTCTGCTCCAGCCTCTGCTTACTAAAATGCACTTATCGTGTCTAGAGCCAAAAGAGATCAATCTATCATCTCATTAGGACACAATCGAGTCCTACGCATCATCCTTTTGATATTTCCAAAACATCTGAGTGATAGGATTCACGATAAAGATGGAAATCCTGCTTGAGTTAATATCAAACAAGCTCATGGTAGGTAACTTGTGCGATTCTACACGAATCAAACTTGTGAGAACTGGAAAGCATCTAAGTTTGGATTCTTAGTTGATTCAAACTTGATCCAGGTTTCTTCACAAAATCTGTGTGATCTTGCTAGAACATTCAAAGTGACACTATTTAGTATTCACACTGACGAATGGAAATCCTTCCAGTGTCAACCTCAAACAGTACTGCGGTAGGTGACATGCAAGGTTCTCTATGGATCGACCTTGTGACAAACTATAGAGCAACAATGGTGCGATTCTTATTTGAATCAAGCTTGTTCTTGGAATTCTGAATTGACGACTATAATCAGACGGATAATTTACCCTTATGATTCACTCTTTACGTTCGTAGTCTGCTTTGAGACGGTCGAGTAAAGAGAACTGGCTAGTACAGCTGGGAAACCCTGTCAAGGAGGTACTTAATTGAATCTACCCGATCACAGGTATGATATCTAATACCGTCTAACGGTCTTCACCGACCGGAGGTAAAACGTTACCGAGTTAGGATGAAATGTTCAAAGCCATTTCGTCCGTGTCTATATATGTTGCAGCATATCAAGAAGGTAGCGTAGTTGTGTACTAACCGAAGTCGTCTTCACATGTTTATACTAAAAGTTAAAGACTTTCGCTACTCTGATAATTAATGGATACCTCAAGGTCTAACTACAACTATATATGTATGGGATATTGTTAGCCTTTCGTAATCAACAAAGTATGAACATGTCGATTTAGAAGTCACGAGAGCACAAGATGGCGATAAACAAGATTCCTAAGAATGTTATAGGTCATCTTAGTCACAAGAGCACAAAATGAAGACTATCAAGGATAGGTTTAACATCTCAAGCACTCAAAGTCAAATGACAAAGACTCAAGATAAAGATCACAAAATCTTGAAGAAACAAAGCCGTTACAAACAAGATACAAGACCTAAGAAGGAAGATCACCTCCACAAGAATGTATTTACTTAATCATCTTATGCACTTAAAGATGACCGATACATTGGGGGAGATTGTTAGCCCTATATTTTATATAGTTGAACAAGAATGTAATAGGTCATCTTAGTCGTTAAAGGTCTTGTATAGTAATAGGCTAGTCGGGTTAACCGAGCTTGCACTTTAAGCTAATACTGTGTAGGTTAGCGGCTTTATGCCCAAGAGTAAGCCAAGCCCGACATAAGGACAAAGCCCACGAGCCCACCAAGCTCGTGGGTATGTAAATCATCTTCCATGTGTGAAAGAGGGTGTTGGTTCATTTTACTTTCTCTCTCTAGTAACATTTACCTTCCACCATTCTCTCTCTTTTCTCTCTCTACTTTCTTCTCTTTCTCTCTCTAGATCTAGATCTTGTGTTATGGATTAAGATTTGGGTTTAAAAATTTATGTTGCCCTACCAAATTATCGAGTGCATATTCATATTCTCATATACTTGTTATCTCAGTTGGTTGATCTTTTGTTTTACTTTAGTCTATGATAAAGTAGGCTAGAATAGTGCTTTACAATAAAATGAGATGCATACAAGTATACAAAAACTTTCTGACTAGTTGTTATCCATCAAAATCGTATAAACTTATGGTTATAGATTCCATATACAGCTACAGAATCATATACACTTATTGTGAATTTGAAAATAAATGTGTAAAACCCGCTTATAATTACAAGAAGCATTTAATGCATGAAAACTCGGACTAATTAAAACTTTACATTTAATTAATACACGACACATACCCAAAATAAATAATGTATATACACAAGTATTACGTACATTAATATTAAATATAATCACTTGATAGGTATTTACGTATAATGCCTAAAGCACGACAAAGATTAAAGCACGAGAATTAATACACGAACAAACACGACAATTGTTAAAACACAGAAATTGGTTAGTAGTATAAAGGGTTGTGTTTGGGACAGTTTGAACAAGAAACAAAGGCCCATAGGCCCGACCCATAAACACATTAAACCACAAGATATTTTCATTGTTCTCTCATTTACACATTACAATAAAAATAACATAAAACCCTAGCTACATCCCCCCTCCTTGTCGTCAGTTTATAAAAAGAAAGGGGTAATTAATCTGTTCTTGATCCTTGATTAATTAAAAGTATTGTTCGAGCCCTAATCATTCCCGAAACGGTATGCCGTAAATCTAGAATCCTTTTTATTTTCGTTCTTTAATCACGAATTAATCAAACCAAATAATAAAAACATGCGTATAACAAGATTTGAAACCAGGTGGGTTGGATTTATGGGATTTTGGTTTGGGTTTTGCATGAAAAACCGAGAGTTTAGAACTCTCAGTGAGCTTTTGATTAAATCAACCGAGACCACAAGGGTCTCAGTGGTAACCTGGTGTAGTCAGCCACAAGCCCAGACCCTGCAGGGGTGTTTAGACTTAAAACAGTGGGAACCGAGAGCCCTAAGGCTCTCAGTAGGTATTAATCAGGCAGAAGGGGGACTGGCGTACAGCCGGTGGGAATTAAATGAACAGCAGTGGGAACGCTACTCAGGAAACAGTAAGGGGGTGTTTGGTTCTCGGGAAAAAGGGGCAGGACACGAAACAGTGGCTACAAGCCACTGACAGTAGGAACAAAGCCACAGTCGGGGGCTGTGGCAATGGGGCTTTTGGCTTAGTTTGTTTTGTTTGTGCGACCGAGACTTTAGAAGTCTCAGTAGGCTATGTTTAGGAATCGGGTATTCATGGTAAACACAAGGGGCATGTTTGGATCACGATTTTTCTTAATAATTTAAAAAGGTTATTTAATTAAATTGTTAATTAAATCATGTTGGACTTTAAACAAGTTATATTAAGTTATCATGCTAGTTTAATTAAATAAAATCAAGACTTGGGCTATATATGAATTTATTTAATCATGAACATTTATCATGGCCAATTATTTAATTAAACTTTACGTTATAATAATTATTATATAACTATTCATGTTAAATTTACATGTTACATGTATTTAGTAAATAACTTAATATAAATATTTATTTACAAGCTAACCATGGTTTAATTAGATTAATATCATGATTTAATTAATTATACATTATCAAGTTATAGTAAAGTATTATTATTATAAGTCAGGTTATATTATTAATTTATTAATAAACCATGTATTATAATATTAATTAATAATTATCATGTTAACCTAAAGTAGTTATTAAATAATAAACTTTACTATATAATAACATTTAACTTATCATGACTTATTAAATAAGCTTTAGCTTATATCACCATCTAATTTATCAAGCTTATTACTAATTATGGAAACACGTTATTTTGGAAACATGCTATTTATAGTAACTTTCTATTTTTGGAAACTTACTAAATATGTAAATCTTCTATTTTGAGAAACTTACTATTTATGGAAACTTACTATTTTTAGAAAGTTGCTATATAGGGAAACCTGCTATTTTTAGAAAGTTACAATATATAAAAACCTGGTATTTCTAGAAAGTTACTCATTATGAGACATCAAGTATACTAACACAGGAAACACGAATTACACTAATTAAGGACACATGAAATCATTAGGAAGTACAATATAGCACATGAAACAGTAAAACAATATACGATCATGTAAGACACGTTTAGAACAGGTAAAACAAGTCAGGAACACGTAAATCAAGACAAGAACAAGTAAAGTATATAATAACAAGTCAGTATTACATGAACACACAACTCATTCACGTCCTTTTATTATGTAGCACGCGTAGAGTTAGAGTAGTTCCTTCCGCCTATTCATCTTCATTTCATTGTTGGATACAAGGTACGGATATTCCGTCCTTTAGTAAGAACATTCCTTTTCTATGTAGGATTAGGATTTCCCGTCTGCAGTCAACTGTTTTCTCTAGTAGTTTACATGTAAAACATTTCAGTAATTACCCTGCTATGATTTAAATTGCCTAAGCTATATACAAGCATGCCATGTTTCATCTAGTTATGGAGGTACCATAACCATAACACTTGAGGCACCAGTGTTATGATTCTTCCGCGGTGAGAGTGATTGCTCACGGCGTCCCTTTCAGTCATTTGTCCAGTTTATAATTTTCATGTGGGGTGAATGGGTGCATCCTAGTACATGTATATCAGATTTACATGGTGATTGTGGTGTGTGTGCTCTATATCTGTCACATGGAGTTGATCCCTCTACCTAGACTTATATGATTAGAGGCAGCCCCTCTAATTGCATGACGAGGTCACCCCTCTATTTATTCATGAACGTTGATATATTTCATGACATATATGAGCACATGGCATTTAAGTTACAGTTTCATGTATATATATCAGACTCTTTAGATATAAACCAGTTAGAAAACACAATACCAGGTTTTCCATGACTTACATTTCCGCTACAGTTTAGATCTTTTGTTCATATTTAAGTTATTTTATTCATGTCATTATATCCGTTCACTGAGCATATTTGCTCAACCGTATTTTCTTTCCATGTCCCATACGGCAGGTACCCAAGGTCAGACTTGAGCATTTAAAGGACGTGCATAGGATAGGAGCTACTTTACACTTCTTTTCCTTTTGCACTTCATTTACTTTATGTATGTTTTAGGCTTATGTTTGGGAACCGATGCTTGATTCCGGTTTTCCCTTTGGTCATGTATGTTTTTGGACATATTATCTTGCTTGCTTTGATAACACACCATAATTATCATGTAACTGTCCACTTATCAAAGTGGGGTGTTCCAGTTATGGTATCAGAGACTAGTTTCGACCTGTAGGGCTAAAACATGACCTGTGACTAGTGGGTAGTCACAAGGAACTTCTAAACTGCCATTCATTATTTTCCATGTTTTTCTCGCATTTTTTCTTAAGTTTTTGACATAGTAAAAGGTTGGTACATGACTGGATATACTTAGTCGCATGTGTTTGTTGGGAATAAAATTAGCTAAGTCTCTCAGACGCTGACAAAGGGATTTCAGACGTTGACAAGAAGAACTGAGGCGTTGACAAGTTGAACGCTGACAAGAAATATTGAGGCGCTAACAAAGGAAATATTAGGAAGACAAGGAATAAATCTGCCAATGATGAATTATTCAAGCTGGTGGATAAAATATGAAGATAGGAATTCAGAATATATTCTTAAATGTTTAAAAGATTTATTTAATAAGTTATTTGAGTATGTTTATCTTATGTCTCTTCCTATAATAGTTGATCTTAGCTTTTTGTACAAGGCTCCTTAAACCTATAAAAGGAGGCCTTAGGGTTAGACATAAGACATATCTCACATACACCTCTTCCACATATTTCATAACACTTTCATTGTAATCTTTCATTGTTATTATTAATCATAGTGAAAGTTTGGTATTCATATATTCTGTTTGTTCTTCGTTCTGAGTATTAGTTTCTGCATAATACTTAGATTGTCGAATACACAAAGTTCTCTACGTGTTATACTTGATTTAATCTCGATAACATAAAGCTAAATCGATCTAAGTTTGGGATCAACAAGTGGTATCATTGCTTGTTGAGAAACTTTGATTTGAAGAACGAGATCCAATATCGTGAGGTGAACCAGGCTAAGGAAGAAGGTGAATAAGAATCTGATGATGTTTTCAGTTAAGGCCAAGTCTACTTCAAGTTCCACAAGCTCTAATTCTTCTTCATGTTCTGATAATGAGGTATGTCATGACTCTTCTTGTAGTATAAATACTGAAAAACTTAACAAAGAAAATTTAAAGTTAAAATCAGATGTTTCTAATGAAAGATGCAAGTTATCTAATTATCAAATTGCTCTTACTCAAACTAAAAAGACTGTAGCTGAGTATAAGAAAATGGAGTTTGACCTAAAAGATTAAATCAATATCTTAAAACATGATTTAAATGCTAGTACTGATATTAGAAACATCATGGAGAGGGTCAATGCTGAATTACAGGCTAAGTTAGATGAGGCTATCAAAAATAAGGATAATGTAAGTCTTAAAATCCAGAGATTTGATAAAGCCTCACAAACCCTAGAAAAATGTGTTAGTGAACAAAGGGATTCTAGGGACTTGTCTGGAATTGGGATGAAAGATTATACTGCTACTCCACCACCTGCTGGGAACTTCTATGGTGTCCTGAGAAAGGATTTGTCTTGGACTGGTATACCAGAACTCCAAGAAGATGAATTTATTCCTCCACCTAGAGTCCTTTCCCCAGTTGAGGAATATCAACAAAAGGTTATTGACCTAGAAGAGTGGAAGAAGGCTAACCCCACTTTCTTTGTTAAGGGTGGGATGCTTAGTGAGAGTCCATTTGTGCCTACACCCGTTAAGAGTCCAGTAGTATCTACCCCTATCACTGTAACTAATCCCATTACTAGAAAAGCTGTTAATCTTGGCTCCCCAATTAAGAAACAACCTAGTGTTAAATATGCTGAAATGTATAGGAAACCTAGGTCACTCAAAAGCCAAGCAAGTGTTAATGGGACAAGGTTTTATCAGTCTAAGCCTAAGTTTGTGTCCAAAAAGGCTTGTTACTCATGTGGGAGATTCCCACATTTGGCAAATAATTGTGTGAGTGAATACAATTAATTCGCTGACAATAGGTCATCCAATGTTAACCATAGACCTTTTGTCTACACTAGACCACAGGCTACTAGACCAACTCCTTTCTTCTCTAAGGCAGCTAATACCCATGGACAAAGGCCCTTTCAAAAGACCAACTCTTGGTCAAACAGACAGTATGTTCCTGTAGCAAACCCTAATTTGGGCGCTGACAAGAACAAATTTAGCGCTGACAAGAAAAAATTCAGCGCTAACAGGAACAAGTTCAACGCTGACAAGAACAAATGCAACGCTGACAGCTCCAAGTTTGGTATGAGACCTTATGTTAGACCATATAAACAAAGATACTTGGTTAGTAAGGGTCAAGGGTCTAAAGCATCATCCCACTTAACTTGGAAACCTAAACAAGAGAAAAACTCTAATTTTAATGGTATTTCAATGACTTGCAATAGATTTAAATATCTTGAGAAGGTCATTACTAGTCTCATTGGAACAAATTGGGTGTTTAGGTCACAAAGGGATGAACAGGGATTTGTGGTAAAGAATAAGACCACTCTAGTTGAACAACTAGACAGATCCAAGTCTGACAAGGCTTGGATCTCCAAAGAAAACTAATTTGTTTTCTTTTTGAGCAGCCTATCCAAAAGAAGGTTAATGATCAAGGATATTGGGATAGTGGATGCTCAAGGAACATGCATTGTTGGTCTTTCCACTGTTATTATTTTTATCCACTGAGATGTTATCTCTACCCATTATTATGGGAAAGGGTAGCCTCTGTTGGTGTGTTTTTATGGTTTTTGTCTAACTATGCAGGAAAATGGAGCTACATTTGTATGGATACAGAATTGCAAACTTTTATTTATGATGGTTGGAGTGTTTACATTCCTATCTTGAGATAAAATTTTGCTTCTTCACATATAATGATCTGTATGCTTCTATTAAGGGGAGGTAAACCTCTAGGTTTTTGGGTACTCTTAGAGCACTCTTGCACAATTCTAGATTGTGTCCACTGGTGAGTACGATTTAGTTTTTGTAATTCGTGCGGCACTGTAGCATGCAAAGTTGATATACTGTGCATGCTGCCAAGACTTTTGACCTAGAATTGGGTGTGGTCGTATGGGTGACTTGGGGTACATATATTTTTGGGCTTACTTGGGGAGTTGCAAAGGTTTTATATAAATTAACTTCCTCTTGGGGCATTTGTAAACAAAGGACTCTTGAGTTCATGTGTGTCTATCATACTTTTGCATGTGTGTATGCATGAACAGTGTTTGTCACTCTTGCTTATTAGAGTCTAGTTAATTTTCTTAGGATTATTACCTTTGTTTATGTTCAAAAGTTTTTCATTCGCAAGTCCATTTATGCTATGACATCTTAGCTGGTGTCATTTATAAACTTACTTATAGACCCAAAACGTTTCATCACCCTTTCATTTTTCAATTTTTTTTGATATCTGAGAGCCTAATGATCATTGAGATGTTTTTCCTAGTGATTAACATATAGTAGCAGCAAAGATCACTTTCACAAGGGTGTATAGTGTTATGGAGATGGTTGAGACTATTGGCACTAGCTTTAATGCAGGTCAAGTCAGTCTTATCATCAGTAAGTCCATCCCCATGTCCTATGAATCAACGTTGAGGATTCATTTCCCGAATATGGATGAGGAAAGCATGAAACCTTTGACATTAATGGACTTGACGAAAATCTGTATTAGCTTGCAAAAGCAAAATATAGAACTGGTACAAATTGTCAAGGATCACTGTTTTGAACTGATAGACTTGTTATTTTGGAAGCTGATATGAAGCTATGAAGGATATTCATGGTACCGTCCTTTGATACTAATCTTGGAGAGGAGTCTTAAAAAGGGGAGGAGTAATTGAATTTGAGTGACAAAAGTAACAAAGAAAGCTCCAAATACTCTACAGGTGCTGAAGATGATTAAGACCAAGTGAAGGCTGACTATACAAGTGATTTGAGTGATTGGCTTTTCGAGATTTATTATTACTCAAATTCAGGGATAAGTATATTTGTAAGAATCCTCTTTGTATGTTTTATTTTATTCATAAACTTGATTACTAGAGTAGATATCAAGTTTAGGGGAGGATTGTTGGGAATAAAATTAGCTAAGTCTCTCAGACGCTGACAAAGGGATTTCGAACGTTGACAAGAAGAACTGAGGCGTTGACAAGTTGAACGCTGACAAGAAATATTGAGGCGCTGACAAAGGAAATATTAGGAAGACAATGACTAAATCTGTCAATGATGAATTATTCAAGCTGGTGGACAAAATATGAAGATAGGAATTCAGAATATATTCTTAAATGTTTAAAAGATTTAGTCAATAAGTTATTTGAGTATGTTTATCTTATGTCTCTTCCTAAAATAGTTGATCTTAGCTTTTTGTACAAGGCTCCTTAAACCTCTAAAAGGAGGCCTTAGGGTTAGACATAAGACATATCTCACATACACCTCTTCCACATATTTCATAACACTTTCATTGTAATCTTTCATTGTTATTATTAATCAAAGTGAAAGTTTGGTATTCATATATTCTGTTTGTTCTTCGTTCTGAGTATTAGTTTCCGCATAATACTTAGATTGTCGAATACACAAAGTTTCTCTATGTGTTATACTTGATTTAATCTCGATAACACAAAGCTAAATCGATGTAAGTTTGGGATCAACAAGTTTTCTTTCGACTTTGTTTTGTGGACTAACCTATAGCCGTCCACACTTGTTCATGTCAGATTTTGTTTTGTGGACGGACCCATAGGTGTCCACACTTGTTCATGACAGATTTTGTTTTGTAGACCGACCCATAGGCGTTCACCCTTGCTCATGTCAAATTTCGTCGACTATGTTTTCATGTCCGTATGTTGATTTGATCTTCATGATTATTATGTTCATGCCTCCTTATGTAATTATGTTTTCATCATGATGATTTTGTTTTCACGACTAGATATTCCTGAATTTTATTTAATCCTACTTTCATGATAATCATGGTTGGTCTTCATTAATCATGTTTTCATGTTGATCATCATTGAATTTCGTTTGAACATATTTGGTGTTCCTCTATACAACCAGAATTAAGTCTACGCAGGAATTGCTAGGCTATCATGTTGCTCGCTTCACTTCGGTTTGCTAACCTTTTAAATCAGTTAATTCCCCTATCATCATGTCAGATGGTTAACACCTTGTAGAAACCACCTCATGTACATTCCATGAGTACTCCATGTATAGTGTTCCATGTGTGCTTCATGTATTATATTTCATGTGTACTCCACGTACCATATTCCATGTGTATTTCATGTACCATTTTCCAAGTGTATCCCATCTACCGTACTCCATGATGTTGCTCATAATTTGGAGATTTTACAAGATGCTGATGCTGCTCCTAATTTGGAGATTCTACAAGATGCTGATGCTGCTCATAATATGAAGATTCTACAGAACAAAGACGAATACTATAGATTGGAATTTCCAGACAAGAATATACTTTACCCACCAGACACTACCATCACATTCCATGTCTTTACATTCTCAGTTAAATGTCACACGTCACTCAGCTGTTCTTTTAGGCATAAGAGTGGGAACCGGTACCTAGCCGACCACTCAGCAGAATAGTCACATGAATCACGTTCATGATGATGACCGTCATGAAACGGACAGACAAGACAATAGTGACCTCTACCAAGACAACAACTATTCGGAAAATAACAACAGAAACTCCGGTAACGGACGTTACCAACCGATCCGCCAACTCTGGTATTATTACCAAAGTTTTAAACTTTATTTGTTTTTGCATCTGAAGACACATGTCAAGACATCCGTCAAGATACATGTCTCACGTATATTTCCTGAAGAATCATGTCAAGACCTCAGTCAAGACACATGTCCCACATAAAAGTTTGTTGGTGACACATGTCAAGGCACCAATCAAGACTCATATTATACAAATACTTTCTCAAGGCACGAGTCAATACACGTAACTCATGTATATCTTCTATAAAAAGCCCTCCGTGCTTCAGAATACCCTTCAAGGGATATACACATGTTGTTAAGCTTCGTATGAATCAGGCCACACAAAATTCAGTACCATCACTGACATATTGTTCATGTCTGGACACGCAGGGTTCGTTCTGTGTAAGACGAGCGAAACACATTCAGTGAGTTTTGCCACATTTACTTCATGTATTATTATGAAAACTTTATTGCTCGATCACGTATTGTAGATATCCACACCCAGAAAAGACTCCGTTCGTAAACCACCATCAAGTGGCCTAGTGGTAAGGTCCTTGACTCTTAAAGGAGAGGTCAAGGGTTCAAACCTCACTATGTGTGTACACTTGGGGGTGACCACGGAGGTTCACCTGCGACGACTCCGGGCTATCCAAAAGGGTAGTCGCCCTGGGATTAGTCGGCTCGCAATGTCGAGTCGGAAACCTAGGAATACCCAAAAAAAGACTCCGTTCGTATCACCAGGTATAAAGAATATCTTTCAGTTGAAGACACGATCCATTCTGCTAACACACTTTCCTCGGACAGATGCGAGTTCGACATGATTCTGATTATGGACTGGTTAGCAGCATATCGCGCTACGATTGATTCCATTCATACAAAACATATTCAGCGATGTTCAGGCTCCTGAATAAATTCATCATGGTTTTCTACCAGGAAAATCTGTACAAATTATTTATGCATTACAAGCACATGCGTTACTATCCCATGGCTACGAAGATTTTCTAGTTACCATTTATGACGTAACTTCTGAAGTTCATTCTGTCCATGAACAGCCGATTGTTTCGAAATTCCCAGATGCATCTCCAGAAGAACTACCAAGTATACCACCCATTCGTGAAGTGAAGTTTGTCATGGAGCTCAAGGAGTTGAAGGAACAACGGCATGAATTGCTAGATCAAGATTTTATCCGCCCAAGTGTATCACCATGGTGTGCATTGATTTCTGGTTGTCAAGAAGAAGAACGGTAACATGAGTTTATGTATCGACTACCGTAAATTTAACAAGATCACCATTCCTCATCATTATTCCCTTTCACGCCTTGATAACATGTTTAATCAACCACAAGATGCTAAGCACTTTTCCAAGATCGATTACGATCAGAATACCAACAGTTGCGAGGGAAAGAGCAGGACATTTCCATGACCGCTTTTTGCACACGTTATGTTCATCATGAAATTCGTGTTAGGCCTTTGGTCTCACGAATGCCCCATCTGTAAGTATGGACTTGATAAATCAAATTTTCATGAATTCTTGGATGAGTTCGTCATTATACTCATTGATAACCTCTTGATCTTCTCCAAGTCTAGAGAAGAGCACGAAGACCATCTTCGCATTATGTTACAAATTCTACGACAGGAGAAACTGTACACTAAACTTTTCAAGTGTGAATTTTTGGATGATTACAGTAACATCTGAATCACGTTGTTGTCTCACGGTTAGTTTACCACGACTAACCTAACGCGTAAAGGAGAGAATCCTACACTAAATTATGGGTTCCAGAGGATCCTACGCTGACAGAGGTCTAAATTACCGACATTCATAATTGCCAATTCTATGTATCCAGTTTCTATAAGAATGTATCATTATCAAAAACCACAAATTTATGGAGCGGTGTGAAACAAGATGCAATACGTTCATATCTGGATGTCGGCCATGCCAACATGTTAAGATAGAATGCCAACATGCTAGTAGTTAATCCAACCATTAGGAATTTCTTATTGGAAGTAGGACAAGATCTCCATGAATTTTATTACCATGCTACCACAGACTCAGAGGAGACATGATGTTATCGGAGTTGCTGTCGGTCGTTGACAGGTCTTCACATTTCCTCCTTATCCGTAAGAATTATGCAGTCAACTAGTTGACAGAGTTATTTCAACTTGAGATCGTACGATTTCACGGTACTCCATCAACAATCATATCAGATAGAAATTTTCTTTTACGTTCATGTTTATGTTCACATTCACGCTTACGTTCACGTTTATGTTCACGTTCGTTTATGTTTGCGTCACGTTTACTTCACGCTCATGTTTACGTTCACATTCACGTTACGTTGACGCTCACTATTGCGTCTCACGTTCACGGTCACGACCCGATACGAGAACACGTTGCGCTCCATTTCACGACTCGCTTTTCACATTCACGTCCATGACATTGTTCACGTTCATGATCGTATTTCTCTCATGATTTACGCTTTACGTCTGCGTTCACAATCTTTTTCGCGTTCATGTCCTTGTTTCAACCCTCGATTTACATTTCATGTCTCATTCCGAGAAGGGTTGTAGAAAACTTGGGAGACCAGACTCAAGTTTTGCACAACTTTTCATCTTCAGACAGACGTTTCCCGTCAGATTTTACGTCTCATCTCGTATCATTAGGAGATACCTCCTCCGTTATCGCACGTTCTTGATATGTTTCACGTATCACGTTCAAGATATATTTCACATGTCACCATCATGATATGTTTCACGTATCACGTTCACCATGTGTTTCAATTATCAATTACCATATGTGCACGTACCATGTTCACAATTGCTCACGTATCACGTTCACAATTGTTCACGTACTACGTTCCAAAATGTCTCGCGTATCATAGCTCTGAGGTTGCTAATACCATTATGTTCGGGTTGTTTCATATTGTATCGTTTCATGAATCTCCGCATGTTATTTCTTATCCACTCGATCAGATTCATGATAATCTATCTTACGTAGGAGAACCAGAAACTTCTCTGTATTGTCAAGACAGGGTCATGAAGACCAAGGTCATTCTTTTTGTCAAGATTCTTTGGAAGTACGATTCCGAGCGAGAAGCCACTTGGAAATGGAGAAGTGCATCATGATTTCTTATCCTCATCTCTTTCACGATCCAAGTATATCTTTCAGCCACGTCAGGTTCCATGTTCTTTTCAGTCACGTCACGTTCCATGTTCCCTCCAGTCACGTCAAGTCCATGTTCCTTTCAGTTTATCGTTTCTCTAATTCAAGGACAAATTATTCTTTATAGAGGGGAAGAGTTGTAATACCGCTTAAAAATACAAGAAGCATTTAATGAACTAAAACTCGGATTAATTAAAACTTTACGTTTAATTAATACACGACACGTACCCAGAATAATTAATGTATAATTACAAGTATTACGTACATTAATACTAAATATAATCACGTGATAAGTATTTACGTATAAGGCCTAAAGCACGACAAGGATTAAAGTACGGGAATTAATACACGAACAAACACGACAATTGTTAAAACACGAAAATTGGTTGGTACTATAAAGGGTTGTGTTTGGGACGGTTTGAACAAGAAACAAAGGCCTATAGGCCCGGCCCATAAACACATTAAACCACCAGATATTTTCATTATTCTCTCATTTACATGTTACAAGAAAAACAACACAAAACCCTAGCTACATCCCCTCTCCTTGCCGTCAGTTTATACAAAAAAGAAAAGGGTAATTAATCAGTTCTTGATCGTTGATTAATTACATGTATTGTTCAAGCCCTTGATCCCTAATCATTCACGAAACGGTATGCCCTAAATTTAGCATCCTTTTTATTTTCGTTCTTTAATCACGAACTAATCAAACCAAATAATAAAAACATACGTATAACAAGATTTGAAACCAGGTGGTTGGATTTATGGGATTTTGGTTTGGGTTTGCATGAAAAACCGAGAGTTTAGAACTCTCGGTGGGCTTTTGTTCAAATCAGTCGAGACCACAAGGGTCTCGGTGGTAACCTGGTGTAGTCTGCCGCAAGCCCAGACCCTGCAGGGGTGTTTGGATTAAAATAGTGGGAACCGAGAGCCCTAAGGCTCTCGGTGGGTATTAATCAGGCAACAGGGGGACCCGCGTACAACCAGTGGGAATTAAATGAACAACAGTGGGAACGCTGCTCAGGCAGCAGTAAGGGGGTGTTTGGTTCTCGGGAAAAAGGGGCAGGACAGGAAACAGTGGCTACAAGCCGCTAACAGTAGGAACAAAGCCACAGCCGGGGGCTATCGCAATGGGGCTTTTGGCTTAGTTTGTTTTGTTTGTGCGACCGAGACTTTGGAAGTCTCGGTAGGATATGTTTTGGACCTCGGGTATTCATGGTAAACACACGGGGTATGTTCGGATCACGGTTTTGCTTAATAATTTAAAAGGTTATTTAATTAACTTGTTAATTAAATGAGGTTGGACTTTAAACAAGTATATTAAATTATCATGTTAGTTTAATTAAATAAAATCAAGACTTACGCTATATATGTATTTATTTAATCATGAACATTTATCATGGCTAATTATTTAATTAAACTATACGTTATAATAATTATTATATAATTATTCATGTTAAATTTACATGTTACATTTATTTAGTAAATGACTTAATATAAATGTTTATTTACAAGCTAACCATTGTTTAATTAAATTAGTATCATGATTTAATTTAATTATACATTATCAAGTTATAGTACAGTATTATTATTATAAGTCAGGTTATATTATTAATTAATATTTATTAATAAACTATGTATTATAATAATAATTAATAATTATCATGTTAACCTAAAGTATTTATTAATTAATAAACTTTACTATATAATAACATTTTACTTATCATGACTTAAAAATAAGCTTTAGCTTATATCACCATCTTATTTATCAAGCTTATTACTAATTATGGAAACACGTTATTTTGGAAACATGCTATTTATAGAAGCTTCCTATTTTTGGAAACTTACTAAATATGAAAACCTTCTGTTTTTGGAAACTTGCTATTTTTGGAAACTTACTTTTTTAGAAAGTTGTTATATATGGAAACCTGCTATTTTTGGAAAGTTACTATATATAGAAACTTGCTATTTCTAGAAAGTTACTCATTATGAAGCATAAAGTATACTAACACAGGAAACACGAATTACACTAATCAAGGACACATGAAAACACTAGGAAATACAGTATAACACATGAAACAGTAAAACAAGACACGATAATGTAAGATAGGTTAAGAACAGGTAAAACAAGTCAGGAACACGTATATCAAGACAAGAACAAGTAAAGTATATAATAACCAGTCAGTATTACATGAACACACAACTCATTCACATCCTTTTATTATGTAGCACGCGTAGAGTCGGAGTAGTTCCTTCCGTCTATTCATCTTCGTTTCATTGCTGGATACAAGGTACGGATATTCCGTCCTTCAGTAAGGACATTCCTTTTCTATGTAGGATTATAATTTCTCGTCTGTAGCCAACTGTTTTCTCTAGTAGTTTACATGTAAAACATTTCAGTAATTACCATGCCATGATTTAAATTGCCTAATCTATATACACGCATGTCATTTTTCATCTAGTTATGGAGGTACCATAACCGCGGTAAGAGTGATTGCTCGCGGCGTCCCTTTCAGTTATTTGGCCAGTTTATTATTTCATAAGGGGCGAATGGGTGCATCCTAGTACATGTTTATCAGATTTACATGGTGACTGTGGTGTGTGCTCTACATCCGTCACATGGAGCTGATCCCTCCACCCAGACTTATATGATTAGAGGTCGCCCCTCTAATTGCATGACGAGGTCACCCCTCTATGTATTCATGCACGTTGATATATTTCATGACCTACATGAGCTTATGGCATTCAAGTTACAGTTTCATGTATAAATATCAGACTTTTCAGATATAAACCAGTTATAAAACACGATATCAGGTTTTCCATGACTTACATTATTCCGCTGCATTTCATATCTTTTGTTCATATTTTAGTTATTTTATTCATGTCATTATATCCGTTCACTGAGCGTATTTGCTCACCCGTATTTTCTTTCCATGTCCCATACGGCAGGTACCCAAGGTTAGACTTGAGCATTTAAAGGACGTGCATAGGATGGGAGCTACTTTACACTTCTTTTCCTTTTGCATTCATTTACTTTATGCATGTTTTGGGCTTATGTTTGGGAACTACTGTTTGATTCCGGTTTTCCCTTTGGTCATGTATGTTTTTGGACATATTATCTTGCATGCTTTGATGACATGCCATAATTATCATGTAACGGTCCACTTATCAAAGTAGGGTGTTACAAAATAATTGATGTTATACTAAATGTGATTGTTGGGAGAGAAATTATACGTTTTAGGTAGAGGTGGCAAAATGGGTGGGTCGGGTAGGCAAAAGGGTGGGGGATAAATGGGTGGCGAGCTCAAGGGGCAGACGAACTAAACGGGCGCGGGCCAAACGGGGGGCTAAACGAGCGCATGCTAATACTGGCAAAAAAACATATAATAACGTAAAAAAACTTGTTTAATAGTCGAGAAAAAAAACATTAAATATAAAGATCAATCGAGTGTTCAACTTGGTGTTTTATATACGCCTATTGAGCTTATTTAATGTTTTACGTCTGCTCATTGAGCCCATCAATAACAATGGGTTGGCAAAAAGTGCCCCACTTTAAAAAAAAGGCTAATAGATGCTCAAAATTAGCAAAATAGGCAAGATTCGCCGCCTCTAGTTTTAGGTGATGTGTGTGGGGAATGGGTAACTGGGTAAGCTGTTCTGTTATGAAATTCTGTCTAGAAATTATCTTTCATTTTTTTACTGATTAGTTGGAATGCCTATGTCTTTCCTAAAGTATACTCGGACATGGGATGCACAAAGAG
Organism: Glebionis coronaria; assembly: GCA_025667525.1. Classification (NCBI taxonomy): domain Eukaryota; kingdom Viridiplantae; phylum Streptophyta; class Magnoliopsida; order Asterales; family Asteraceae; genus Glebionis; species Glebionis coronaria. Next base: position 203,307,094 of record CM046878.1, on the reverse strand, counting down.
TCCATGGAATTGTTTATTGATCCTTGGATCACACTACAAACAAATTGCATAGCCTTCTAAGCATGTTGCCGATACATACAAGCCTATTGAAGAGACCTTGGTACACAAGAAGTTCGTTCCTTCAAGCACATTATATGATGTATCCACGGGCTCAACAACATGGTGTGGTAGGAAACATGAATTGGCACACACAAGCACGATGAGTGTTCTTCGGCAACACTCTAAACGTCTGTAATAATTTTCCCTTCTTTTGGAACATATTACAACTTGCACGTTGAGGATACAAGCGTATATTGTTTTATTGGGGACTTAGGATATTTCAATTAACTTTGCTCGATAAAAAATGGTTACTTCTATTTCCCCTTTCTCTTTATTTGCTTATATTAGTGTCAATCATTGGTATCCTCACTTTGTTCGAACTATAACTCTTTTGAGACAACATAGTTTATAAATACTGATACTAGAGATAGGTCCGCCAGAGATGTAACATTTTCACATTGCTCCGGATATTATGCAAGCCTTTTTATTTGAACTGAGACCAGAGCAATATGCAAACGTTACTAAGTGACGTACACTTTGCTTTAGCGTTCTTCTACTCTAGAATTCTTTGAACTTATTTGATTCAATAAAATTCTAGTAATTGAGATATATTGATGATAGTAGGAAAAATGGCCAAGAAACGTGACATAAGTGCATAAAATCTAATTTATAATTCTAAAACCTGATCGAAATGTCAATTTTTTGGTTAAAAGTATAGTTTTGTGTTACCTTTCGAGCGATAAAGTAGTTTATATACTCTTATCCTTGTTTAGAGGTGGCAAAACCGGACAGTTGGGTAACGGTTCATAATGGATGAGATTTAGTTTTGGATTGAAACTGGTCTTTTCTATGTGTAGGTCTAAATAGGTTCTTATCTATAAGAGGTTGCCACAAGTCGTTGCATAGACTTATTGATAGTATTGGAGTGTCCATTGTGGACAAATGAAGGTACTTTCCATTAATATCCGGGGTAGCAAGAAGAGGAGAAAACAAGTGTGGATTAAGGAAATGTGTTTAAAGAACAATATTCAATTCCTAGGTGTTCAAGAATCCAAAATGACTCGTCTCTAGTTATTTAGTATTAAGACCATATGAGGTAACTATGCTTTCGATTATGCGTGTAGTTTGTCTCGCGGAAGGGGTCTGATTCCTATTTGGGACCCCAATGTCTTTGTTGAAGATCGTATTTGGTGTGACGATGTACATTATCGTTAAAGTTACATGGGCAAACTCTGATGAGGTTTTGTATATGATTAACATATATGGCCCTCAGGAGCCACATGAGAAATCGTCCTTATGGAATAGACTACTTGACTTCATTAGAAATCATGTAGGAAGTTACGTCATTTTTGGTGATCTCGATGAAGTTCGTGAAGAATGCGAAAGATATGGTACTGAATTTTTCCAAAGTCAGACTCATATTTTTAACTCATTCATAGATGGTGTCAGGTTATTTGATATTCCTCTTGGAGGTCGTAAGTATATTTGGATGAATAAGACTGATTCAAAAATGAGCAAACTTGATCGGTTTCTTGTATCTTTTTCGGTCATGGATGTATTCCCCGATTTTAAAGTGACTGCTCTTCCACGTGGTTGGTCAGATCATACACCGTTAATGCTTCATCTAGAAAGGATTGATTATGAAGAGATTCCTTTAAAATTCTTTCATTCGTGGTTAGAACGTGACGGTTTCAATGATTGTGTTGTCAAAGCGTATACAGAATGTTCCCAAGGTAATCCACAAATGACTCTCCTTGATAAGTTGAAAGCCATTAAGAAAAAAATAAAAGCTTGGAACCTTCTTGCAAAAAACAGAGAGGCCTCCCATATGCTTGAAGTTCGTTCCAGGCTAGAAATTATTAAAGAAAATATGGATATTGTTATTGCTTCAGATGAAGAGAAAGAGGAACGCTTCAATTTGATAAAAGAATGCGACGACATCCAAAAGATGGAGGAAATGGATACGGTCCAAAAGGCAAGAGTTAAATGGGACATTGAAGGAGACGAAAATTCTAAATTTTTTCATGCGATTTTGAAGCAAAAATGACATCAACAATTGGTGAAAGGTATTATGCAAGATGGCGAATGGATCACCAATCCTCATTGTGTTAAAATGGAATTTCACAACTTCTACAAAAGATAAGTTCAAGTGTTCAGATATCAAGATGGATCTTCCTACTGTTATACCGCATGTTTCACTTAACAACGATGACAACATCGAGTTGGAAAAAGCTGTGACTATGGAATAAATCAAAATGGTGTTGGGAATAAAATGTAGCCAGTATACTTGAATGCTGACAAGAAGAAAACAAGCGTTGATAAGAAGAAAACAAGCGTTGACAGATCAAGCATTGACAGGAATAAGTCAAGCGTTGATAGGTTGAAGTCAAGCACTGATAGAAAGATATGGTCTACGCGTATTTTGTTTCTAGTTTGTTTCTAGTAAAGATAGGATCAACAATGTATTTTCTATAATTATCTTTACCTAGAATAGCTGATACGTAGACTCTTGTACAAGGTTTCTTATGTCTATAAAATAAGACCTTTAGGTTTAGTTTTCATATAAGTTTTCATACGTTCAACACTTTCATTGTTTTGCAAGTTTGTTATAATCAATCAATTGAAAGTTTGTTATACAATTATTTGTGTGTTCTTATTTAAGTATTAATTCCGCATAATACTTGAATCGTTTTATACACAACAAAGTTTCTCTACGTGTTTAACTTGATCTAATCTCGTTTACACAAGCTAAATCGAACTAAGTTTGGGATCAACAAGTGGTATCAGAGCTTGTTGAGAAACTTTGATCTAAAGAACACAAGAACCCTAAATTACGAAAAACCCTAATTTTCACAAAACCCTAAAAACATCATGTCTACTCCAGAAGTAACCTCCTCCTCTTCCTCAAACCAGAACATCAAGATTCCCATGCTAGATCCAGACAATTTTGAGCTGTGGAAGTTTAACTTTGAGCAATATCTGCAAATCCATGACTACACTCTATGGGAAATTATTGAATATGGAAACACATTCAATAAGGCTCAAAAGATTGCAGATGCCATTGTTGCAAGAACAGATGTTCAAGGTTCTACCGAAGAGGATAGAAAAGAAAAACCTGAAGATGGTAGAGCTGTCTCAGTTGAGGACATAGCAAAAAGAAGAGTTGATATGAAAACCCTAAGCATTCTGAAACTCTCTTTGGGACAAGAAAATCAGCACAAATACAGAAGTTATGAGTCTGCAAAAGATCTTTGGGCAGCTCTTGAAGTTGCTTATGGTGGTAATGTTGATACTGTATAAGAGAAAAAGAAACAACTCTTGCATGAGTATGCTGTTTTTCAGGCTCAACCTAATGAGAAGCTAAGTAGTGTGAGAAGCAGACTTCTCGACATCACAAGCAAGCTATCCTTCATAGGAATAGTGCTTGGTGATGTTGATATTATCGCCACTTTTCTTAAAAGCCTTGGTGATGCATGGAAGATTGAAGCAAGATCTATAATTGCCAATAACACTCACAAAAGTTCTACTTTTGGTGATGTTTACAACAAACTGAGGCTGTTGGAGCATGAAACTCTTTTGGATCATGGAAGCAAGTCCACCAATGGAAACATGGCCTTCTTCTCACATAGTGAAGGTCAATTTGATCAAAAGAAGTCATACATGCACCCTGTTACTGGATCAACTTGTGTCAACGCTGGATCATATCTTGTCAACGCCTCACATTCAGACGCTGACACATACAAAATTGACTCACCAAGAGTTAAGCCTGCTGGCATTGATCTGGATATTGTGTGTGCATACATTGCTTCATTGCCCAATGGTTCAGTGATTACATATGAGGACCTTGAGCAAATTAGTGATGAGCATTTGGAGGAGATGGACATGAAGTGGAATATGGCTCTTGCAAGTATAAGGGCAAACAGATGGAATAGAAGATTCAAGAAGAAGATGACTTTTAATGATAAGGACACTGCTGGATTTGATAAATCCAAGGTTGAGTGTTATAATTGTCATCGTATGGGATACTTTATGAGAGACTGCAGATCTCCAAGAAGATCTGATGTTGGAAAACCTTCAAGCCAAATTGTTAAGGCTCAGGATCCCAAGGCCATGGTTGCAATGCAAGAAATTGATGATGTTGGATGGGATTGGAGCTATTTGGCTAAGGATGAGGAAGAGAATAAAGCTTTGGTTGTTGAGATGAAAGAAGAAGAGCATGTTCTCATGGCACACTCCTCATCTTCATCAGACAATGAGGTATATGATGATGCTTTTTGTAGTAAGGGTTGTCGTTTAAATACTGAAAGACTTAACAAAGAGGTTTTAACATTGTCAACAGATGTGAGATGCAAGTTGTCTAACTATCAACTTGCTCTTACTCAAACTGAAACGACTGTAGCTGAGTATAAGAAAATGGAGCTTGACCTAAAGGATAAAATTAATATCTTAAAACATGATTTAAATGCTAGTACTGATATTAGAAACATCATGGAGAGGGTCAATGCTAAATTATAGGCTAAGTTAGATGAGGCTATCAAGAATAAGGATAATGTAGATCTTAAAATTCAGAGATTTGATAAAGCCTCACAAACCCTAGGAGAATGTGTTAGTAAACAAAGGGATTCTAGGGATATGACTGGGATTGGGATGAAAGAGTATGCTGGTGTTCCACCACCAGCTGGGGACTTCTATGGTGTCCAAAGAAAGGACTTATCTTGGACTGGTTTACCAGAACTCCAAGAAGAGGACTTTATTCCTCCACCAAGAGTCCTTACCCCAGTAGAAGAATATAGGCAAAAGTTGACTGATTTGGATCAATGGAAGAAAGCCAAGCATACCTTGTTTGTCAAGGGTGGCATGCTTAGTGATAGCCCAAACGAGTCTACCCCTATCAAAGTAACAAACCCAATCACTGGCAAGACTGTTGACCTTGGCTCAAACACCATTAGAAAACCTAGCATTAAGTATGCAGAAATGTATAGAAATACTAGGTCACCAAAAAGCCAAGTTAGTGATAATGGAACAGGTTTCTTTTCTTCTTGACCTAGAGTTATGTCTAGAAAAGCCTGTTATACTTGTGGTAGCTTTTTACATTTAGCCTATAAGTGTGTCAACGCTTCCAAGGTCAACGCTAACAAAAAGTCAAACACTGTCAAACCCAAAACTTTTGTTCAGCAAAGTCCACAAGTTGTTAGACCAGCTCCATTCTTTTCAAAAGGGTCTAATACTTATGGACAAAGACCTTTTCAAAAGACCAATACATGGTCTAATAGGCAATGGGTTCCTGTAGCAAACCCTAGGTTCAACGCTGATAAGGGTAATTTCAGCGTTGACAAGATCAAATCAAACGCTGACAGAAACGTTGCCAGACCAAATAATGCTAAATATTTGCAACCACAGGGAAAAGGGTCTAAAGCTTCTTCTAGCTTGACATGGAGACCTAAGCAAGATCAAAACCCTAATTCTAATGGGATTTCTATGACTTGTAACAGATTTAATTATATTTCAAAGGTCATTACAAAACCAATTGGGGTTAACTGGATGTTCAATCCAAAAAGGGATGAACAAGGGGTTGTTATGAGGACTAAATCTGTTCTTATTGAACAACCAAATGAATCCAAGTCTGCTCAGGCTTAGGTTCCCAAAGAAAACTAATTTGTTTTCTTTATGTGCAGGGCATTCAAAAACAGGTTATTGATTATGGCTATTGGGATAGTGGATGCTCTAGGCACATGACTGGGAAGGAAGATTATCCCACAAACTTCACTCCCATTAAGGATGGTGATAAAGTTTACTTTGGAGGCGGATATGGAACTATCACAGGCAGAGGAACTCTTCTCACCAACAATTTGCGTTTTGAAAACGTGTTTCTGGTAAAAGAACTTGACTATAATCTTTTTAGTGTATCACAAGTTTGTGATAACAAAAATAAGGTTCTTTTCACTGATACTGAATGCTTGGTGTTGAGCAAGGATTTTAAAATACCAGATGAGAAATTCATTGATTATAGGACACCTAGGCATAAGGACATTTATAATGTGAATCTTAATGGGATTAGGATGAATAATAATTTGTCATGTCTTTATGCTAAAGCTTCAGTTGATGAGAGTAATCTATGGCACAGGAGACTAGGGTACATTAACTTTAAAAATATAGACAGACTTGTAAAACATGGATTGGTTGATGGTTTGCCTAAAAAGGCTTTCCACAATGACCACTCTTGTGTTGCATGCCTTAAAGGCAAACAACACAAGGTCTCATTTAAGTCTAAACAGGTGCACTCTAGTTCTAAACCACTTCACTTGCTGCATATGGACTTGTTTGGTCCAACTAATATAGAAAGCTTGAATGGTAAATCTTACTGCTTTGTCAGTACTGATGATTTTTCTAGGTTTATGATGAGACGGCAATTATACGTGGTCTCATCATCGAAAACGAGCTTAAAACGGTCAAAATATCATAAAATGTGCCCAATATATGCTTGTGTTTGCTCATTGTGTACTTCAGGTACGGATATCGAGAAAAGACAAAAAAGGTTACAAGAATCGAGCAAAAACGAACACGGGAAACGAAGCCGCACAATGAACCGGACCCGATTGTTGAATTTGCAAAAATACCCTTGAAGTTTGAAGAATTGACAAGTTTGGTCCCTCATCTTTAAAGACTTGTCAACTTTGGTCCTTGAATAATCAAGTTATACAAGAAAGATACCTTAAGTTTCAAGACATGTCAAGAAACACCCTTAAAGTTTGGTCAAATTTACATTCCAAGTCCTTTTGATAAGGTGCAAACTTATTTGTGCAAAAATTGACAAGAGAAGCAAAGTTGTTAATAAAGGAAATGGATAATTATTCTGCCAAAATTTGTTTGATGACATTTGGAAAGACCAAGGGGGAATTCTGACATTTATCAAACCCAAACCCAATATAAACCCGACCCAATATACCCTGCCAGCTCATAACCCACCAGAATTAATATTAATAATCTAAATTTTTAAAAAAAAACAGGTTTTTATATTAATTCTAACAACATAATCATCCAAAAAAAATCCATCTTAACACCTACTGTTCAAAGATGAACCCTAGTTTTGTATCATCACATAATCAAAGGGGTTTAGTCTCTGTGTCTCCATATCACTAATTGATGTTTTCCTAAAACTAAACCTACCCTTAAACACCTTTCACCATCACCCAACACCCCCACATGGTACTCCCCTGCCCATCCTTATCACACTCTTTCCCAAACCTAGACAAGATCAACGAATGTGGCTCATTACTTGGTCCCTACTCACCATTCAACGGTTTGAGATAAAAATACAGCTGTATCCACATGGGATTTGTCAGAAGTCACAAGAAACATCAAGCTTGACCATGACCAAAGTCCAAGATTCGTTTTTACACCAAGGGATTTTGTGGAATTTCTGCAAGTAGGGTGTTATCTTTTCTCTTTTCTAGAAGCATTGTAGCCTGAGTATATAAAGGCATTTAGGCTGTAAGTTTAAGTTGTTCCAATTTTTCTTTTTCAATTTCTTTTGTAATATGATACATTTAAATGAAATAGAAATCTTGAGTTCCATTTAAAATTCTTGTTATTTAAATTATTCTTTTTAATATTTGTAATTTAAAGTTCAGTTTATTCAAAAAATCAAAACCTTGTTTTTTTGAAGATCCGTTGTTGCATAAGCCCTGTTATAAGCTTATTTGACGAATAAGTTTAAAACTTGGTCTTTGTTCTAGTGTTTAAATTCTATTCATTTACTTTTTCTTGCATATTATTTTTCAAAGAGTTTCATTTTTCCAAGTAGTTCTATTTTAAACAGTCTTGTTTAAAGCCATTATTGTAGCAAGAAGCTTGAACCTAGCTTAACTGACAAATAAGCTAAGTTTACAGCTTATTGGTACTCTATCTTTGTGTTTGTTCTACTTTTCTTGTTATTATTTCAGGGCTACACAAGAACCAAGACTTGGTCCTGTTGGTTGATATTTTCTGGAGGTGGTAAAAAAATGAGACAAGGTGTTCTTATAAGCTGGTAAATGGTGATTAAATTGTAAAATAAAGGAGGTGGGCTTATAGCAAGCTTAGTCGGCTCGGAGTGTGAGTCGACTCAATGTAAGTTTTCTTTCTTTCATTTTACATTCTTTGCATAACTATCATGCTACAAGATTATTTTTTTGACTACTCATGTGCTTTGTGTTTAGACTGCTTGTGTTATTGTTTTACTCGCTTATCTTCTGTCCTTGTCATGTATGTTTGTGCTTGCTCTCTAATTTTGATAATTGCTTCGTTTTGTTGCATAATTCTGAGTTTACGATGGTGTTTGGATTAGTTAGTTAAGTCGTCATTAGCTTAGGTTTTCACCTAAGATTAAGTGCATCAGATTTTGGAGGTTACTGTTAGTATATTTCATCTTTAAAGTTTCATAAAAAGTAAAAAAAAAAATAAAAAAATTAGTGTCGCTTAAGTCTCCAAGGTGTCTTTCTATAATACAGGAATTTTGTAGCTAAAGTTATTGAATCATTGTGTATGCAACTTAGTTTTTGTCCACTTTTATAGTTTATTAAAGTTTTTAGCTCAAAAGTCAAGTCACCAAATGCCATTGTTTTATATCAGTTATAAGAGGGGGCATTGGGTGGCCTCATATTGCTTTTAGTGTTAGTTGCACTTTAGGTTTGATATTCATTAGGATTGTGTAGGATTGATAATCTTAGGATTATCTAGGATTGTCGGCACCTTGGGGTCAGGATTTGGTGGTTTAAGTAGGTTACAGTTCATCTAAAACCCAAGAGGAAGTCACAAAAAAGAAATCCGTAAGCCACTGCCTTTGACCGCATTCCTTAGAACAGGCCACTGTTGTGTTGTGTGCTTGTGTATGCCAACAGCAAAGGAGTCCATCAAAACCATAAGAAAAAGGGCAGTAGGGTGCTTGTGCCTATTGTCTTTATAAAGCAAGAATAAAAAGAACACCTGCCTGCTTGTTTTGTGCCCACTGTGTTCACAAGAGCACATATTTTGGCATGAATGATTGATTGCAAGTTGTGTTTTTTAGCGTTTGTGTTGATATTATTTGTTTGTGTAAGCCAAGAAAATATAAGTAGCCTACTTGTTGTTTTTCTTTTCTTGTTTAAAGTAACTGCTATGCACAAGAGCAGTCCAAAAAAAGAAAAAAATAAACTGCCAAAAGTGCTGCAAGTGGGATTCGAACCCACTGCCCTACACTCACTCCAGTCTTAACACAACACGCAGCAACCACTGCTCTGTGCCTACTCTTTGTTTATATTGCCTGTTATTAATTATGTATACCTTTTATTTTTATTTTTATTTCGTTTAGGTATAAAAAGCAAAAACTGTCACCAGTCGGGCTCGAACCCCTGACCTGTCTCCTTTAACGGACACAGCACAAAGATACATAACCAACTGCTCTTGGAGAAATTTTTATTAATGCAGTGTTAACAATGGTATATGGATTAACCTGCTGATGCAGGGGTGTTTGGGATTGCTTGGGGCGTAAAAATATTAATTGAAATTTGGCATTGCAAGGATTGATCTTGAGACCTCTAGCTCAGAAGCAACAAACGTTAACCATCTACTCTATACACCCTTTTTGGTTTCTATTCCTTTTATCATTCTTTTATAGGGGTTTTTATTTCGTTTTCTTTTTATATTATCAGCCCTCAGAGGTTATTTTCCAGCTTATTTATAAGCTATTTTTTGGTGTTTCTATTTTTTCTTAGATTTATAGTTAGTCAAATTAGTTTGAATAAATTTTTGGATTTTTTATAAAATCATTTAGTATTTTTTTTAATCATTTATTTAGTTTAAATAGTTTTTAATTCATAATAAAAAATATAAAAGTCAAAAAAATATAATTCGTTTTTTCAAAATTTTATTTTGTCAATTGGGACGTAGGAAAAACAAAATTGCTTTTGTATAGTTTAAATTTCATAATTTTCTAAGATTATTCTCATTTTAAAATTAAAAAAAAAAGTCATAAAAAATAGAAAAAAGTTTGGAAAAATATCAAAAAAATATTTTTAGTTCTTAAATAGTATAAAATAGGTTTGTAAGTAATAAAGTTTGAATTTTGTCCTTTTTTTAGTTAATTTATTTTTTAGGATTTTTAACTTTAAATATTAATATAAAACAACTAAATCATTTTAAATTTTTTTGGTTTGCGTACTTTTCTTAGTTAGGATTTTTAGGACTTTTTAGTAATTTTTAATTATTATTTAGGTGAATTTTTCCGTTGGGTCGCGTTTTTTCGTTCGTACGTTCGCGCATTTTCGTCCGTTTTGAGCGTAGTCCGATTCCGTTCTCTTTTCCTTCCTTATTTCCAAAAGCGTAATCACTCGATAAATAACGTCTATAATTTTTGGCTAAACACCATACCTCCTCGAGAACGAACTCGATTGTCGGTATTTACGTTTTTCACAAAACGTACGTACTAATACTTACCACGACTTAGCGTTTGCTTACTTTTTCCTAAAGGTAAGTAAAACGACTAAAAACCGCAACATCAAAATGGCGCCGCTGCCGGGGAGGTGTGTTTAGCCGTATTTATTTATCGTCTTTGTTTGAGTGTTTACGTTTTTATCGTAAATACTTCTTTTTATTTTTCTATACTATTAGCCATACAAATAAATAGTGTTAAATAGAGCTCTATTAACACAAAATCGTTTTCTCGTTTTTATTGTGCATAATATATTGTATTTACGTAGAACAATTAACACACAATAATTATCCAAATACGCGAGAAATCGCACCTCAATAGTTGAACGTTCCGGTCACTATTGTTGTATCGAATTCAAACGAAATCAAAGGCAAAATAGATAAATACTCTTAATCGATTTAATCTCGATAAATACAAACTATAAGGTGGGTATAAGGAGGTTGTATTTCACGACCTAAGGAAAAAAGGCTCTTAAGTGCTTCGCGCCGCCTCGTTTTCTCCGCTCGCTTGTTCGTATTTTGAAAGTGACGATTAATTAAGGGTTTGCCAACTCAAGTACTATTAATCTATTTTTGTGAGTTTTAATTATTGAACCTCGAAACGTTTTGGCGTTCCGCCAACGTTTCAAAGTCGACGAGGGTTTTTACTTCACGTAATTACCTTCATTCTTCATGGATTCATTAATCGAGACCTTTGATTAGTGGATAGTTTTTGTAGATTAATTTCTACATAATACACCAAAATTCCAAAAAAATTAAAAAAACCAAAAACACAAAAAGATTCTTCGATTTTTTTTCTTCTATTTTCATAATTCTCTTCTTTCACCCTCTATAACGTTTAATTCTCGAAACGACTTTCTCGTTGCATCATGTCGTATGATGGTGGATATTATTCGTGTCCATATTGTGGAGGCCCGCCCGATGGTGCCAATTGTTTCAATTGTAAGGTTGTTGGAGGTCGAGAGGGTTATACCTATAACTCCGCTCCATGTGATCGTGGTGACAAGTTTCGATCTTACGACCAAGATCACCCATCGTCTTTGTTCTACTCGTCATATGATTCGTCTTTTAATTGTGATCAAAATCAAAATGATGAAATGAATCAAAACACCTTTTGTGACTATGTGAGACGTAATAATAAAAACTTAACGATGATTCAAGAACAAGTTACGAATCTTAAGGAACACTACGAAAAACAATTGGAAACTCAAAAGGAATTTTACTTAAAGGAAATGGCCTCCATGAGAACCGAGTTGGAAAACGAATATGATGCCGCTTCTAAAGAACAAGAACATTTATTTGACCTAATTGACGAGGTATGGGATAAAATTGTTGATAAAGTTGTGGAGGCTTACACTAATGAGCGAAATGAACTTCTTTCAACGATTGAGACCTTAGAGAAAAAAGTAGCTTCATACGAGTCGAGTTCTTCATCGAACGTTACCAATCCTAATCTCGAGGGAGAGGTTCAAGTTATTTCGACTCCTAAGACTCGTACGTCTCGTATTGATCCCAATCTCTCGAATTTTAGAGTCGTGCAACCTTCGTCGTCTTGCAAAAACGTAGAGGAAACAAAAACGTCATCCAACGAAGTTTTGAAAAATGTTTTTGAAAATAAACCAAAGGAAAAACTCGTAGGATACTTGGGATTATTAAATCTTGTACCTTCTAAACCTAATTTTTCTAATGAGGATGAAATTATTGAGGATTTTCTAAAGCAATATACACTTAATTTTGACGAAGAAATTCCATTAAATGATTTTAAAAAAGAAAAATGTGAAAAGGTTTTAAAGGAAATCGTTGAACCCACGTTTTTACAAGATGAACGAAAATTAATTCCGAAGGGACGTGTTAGTAGTTTTGCTAAAATGTTTGAAAACCCACGTTCGATCCCTTCGAAGGACAAAGTTGAAACCGTCAAGGCAAAATCGTCACGAGACGAGCCTTTTACTCCTAATCCCACACCGATTGAGATTTTGGATTTATCATGTGAGAAGTCCGCTGATGGCCTTGCTCACATCGATACGTTTTTCGATGTCGAGGTCGAAACGACAAAGGCAAAATCTTCAATCGAAGAGCCTTCTTTTCCTAGTTTCACGACGGTTGAAGCTAGCGACTCGACTATCGATGATTTAATTGCTCGACCTCTTCCACGAGGAAGAGAAGACGTTTTTTATCCCGATGGCGATTTCTGCGAGATCAAACGTATTCTTGATAACCCGCCTTCGATTTTCGAGTTTGATGAGGACCGTTGCGTTAGCCCGGAGGGGGATATTTTATTAGTCGATTCACGTTTTAAAAATTCAAATCCTCCTCCCGCCTTCAAGATAAATGTGAAAATTTTAAGTGTGCCTAGAATTGTTTTAGAAACACCAAATATTTTCAATTTAATCAACTTGGGTTTTCGTAACAAATAGTTAAAAAATGAAAAAGGGAATGATTTTAAAATTGATTTTAAAGATTTTCCAAATATAGCTCCGTCATCACCTCGCTTAATTGAGCTTGCTACAAATGCGTCTACTTCTTTTGACGACGTTTTGTGTGGATATAGTATGGGGGAAGCCCCATTTGTTCCCTCACACTTCTCCACCGAGGACGAGATTTTTGACCCCGGTATCACGTTTAAGATAAAATCTTGGTCTTTTACCGAAGTAGTCACTAGAAAATCTTTCTACACTTACGGTGAGAGTTTACCTCGAGTAACTCAATTTTTATGCCCAACCAATGTCCCGCCCTTCTCTTCTTATGCTATTTTCTTGTGTCCCTTTGGGACGTTGTTACTTGAAGTCGTGTTGTTTCATTTATCATCCGAAAACGAAGACACGATCTTTGATCCCGGTATAGAGTTTTTGCCTTTATACACGGTTGCTTTTGGGCCTTGATTACATGTAAGTCCCACAAAAATGACCGAACCAAGATAATCCCTAAATGAACATATTTATGGGGATCCGAGTCGAGCTTTTGACTCGGTTATCAAAAACAAGGTGCCTCGTGGGGGATTCTCATACTTATCCTTGTAAATATTATTGCTTTCTAATTAGTTTAATGTAACGAGGGGACTTGTGCTCTTCCTACCTTTGTTTCGTGGTTGTTTGTGATTGTGATTTATTAGGTTCATCGTCATCATTGAAGCCTCTCGTGTTCGTTTTACGGATCACTCGAGCTTCGATCGTTGCCCTTGGAGATTCCGATATCCGATGATATCCTTTTATGTTCTAACGTTTATCATATTAGCATAATTCATAAACGGCTTTTAGGTTATTCGTTTTACCCTTTCCATGCTCGAGATTAAGCATTCGACTTCGTCTCTAGTATGGGGGTGTTTGCACCCCTAGACTCGAAACATTGAGGACAATGTTTAACTTTAGTATGGGGGGTGAGTAGATACTTCACCTTGCTTACGTCAAAACGCAATCCAAAATTTCATCTTTTTGTTATCATTTTGTTGCAAATAAGGCTAAAAATGGCCAAATTTTAAAATTTTTCGTATTTTTCGTAAGTGCTTAAGACACGAATGTAGGTTTTCCGTTGGTGAGAATAAGAGTAATTTTTGACTCGATTGTGCGTGTTGAGCAATTAGCTTCGATTCCTTAACTTTTTAGGCTAAGTCTCTTAAATGAGGACGATAAATGATAGAGTTATTTATAAGTCTCGTAATCATCACGATCTCATGTGTAGTAATTATTAGCTTATTCTCCCCACGCTTTTGATAATAAATTGTTAATAAATATTGATTTAGCGGTTTAGTCACTATTGTTGGTTTCTAATTTGTTTTAGTAGCTTCCATGTAATTAAATTAGGAAGACATTAAGGTATCGCCAGCGTCACGGTTTTGAAGTATTGGCACCCGAATAATCGAAAGCTTCATCCAATAATAAGATTTCAGGTGCTCACCTAAATCTAGCAAACAATTTGAAGCCCCACAAGGCCGAAAAATCTATGCAAAATTGAAAGTGAATCAAGCCTTAATCTTCGAAGCTTTAAAGATCCAAAATTCGCCTTAGCGTGAGGATATACGTCTTTGGCTAATAAAACCACCGATGAGGCGGATAATAAAAGGCAAGGCAAGACCGAAGTCATAATAAAAGCTTCATGGCGAAGTTGAATAAAAGATGGAGGTAAACCAAAGATAATAAGGCCCTTCCGTTAGGGGGCGTATAAAAGTCTTGGTAATAAGTCTCATGTTCAAAACCGTTATAAAATCGTGTTTATCGATCCTTCTTGTTGACTTAATTTTTTGACATCGTTGTCTATTAGGATGAATTATTAATTTAATTATTTTGGTTACACCGTTAAGACTCTATTTTTAGACTTAATCTCTATTCACACATAAGTCAATGATGTATCCTCGTGATCATTAAGACAGAAATAAAATATAAGAGATACCAAGTAGGAATAAGGGAGTTTAGGTTCGTAATTAACACTCATGAGATGTGATCGTGTTGCTAACTTATAATAACAATGATCTCGTTACACGCTTAGCATGGAATTGGGTGAAAATCGAGGACGACGAAATTATTTCTAACGAAGCATTCACGTGTTCTTGTTCTATGATCCCAAAAGTCACTTAATTGTGATGAAAACAATACATTATGTCTAAAACGCGTGTAGTAGTTTATTTAAATAAATTTCATCATAAAATGAATTTTGGAGGTGCTACGATACTTTATTCTAGCATTGCCTGGGGGCACGGCAATGGTTTAGTATGGGGGAGTGATGAGACGGCAATTATACATGGTCTCATCATCGAAAACGAGCTTAAAACGGTCAAAATATCATAAAATGTGCCCAATATATGCTTGTGTTTGCTCATTGTGTACTTTAGGTACGGATATCGAGAAAAGACAAAAAGGTTACAAGAATCGAGCAAAAACGAACACGGGAAACGAAGTCGCACAATGAACCGGACCCGATTGTTGAATTTGCAAAAATACCCTTAAAGTTTGAAGAATTGACAAGTTTGGTCCCTCATCTTTAAAGACTTGTCAACTTTGGTCCTTGAATAATCAAGTTATACAAGAAAGATACCTTAAGTTTCAAGACATGTCAAGAAACACCCTTAAAGTTTGGTCAAATTTACATTCCAAGTCCTTTTGATAAGGTGCAAACTTATTTGTGCAAAAAATGACAAGAGAAGCAAAGTTGTTAATAAAGGAAATGGATAATTATTCTGCCAAAATTTGTTTAAAGACATTTGGGAAGACCAAGGGGGAATTCTGACATTTATCAAACCCAAACCCAATATAAACCCGACCCACTATACCCTGCCAGCTCATAACCCACCAGAATTAATATTAATAATCTAATTTTTTTTTTTAAAACAGGTTTGTATATTAATTCTAACAACATAATCATCCAAAAAAATCGATCTTAACAGCTACTGTTCAAAGATGAACCCTAGGTTTAAATCATCACATAATCAAAGGGGTTTAGTCTTTGTGTCTCCATATCACTAATTGATGTTTTCCTAAAACTAAACCCACCCTTAAACACCTTTCACCATCACCCAACACCCCCACATGGTACTCCCCTGCCCATCCTTATCACACTCTTTCCCAAACCTAGACAAGATCAACGAATGTGGCTCATTACTTGGTCCCTACTCACCATTCAACGGTTTGAGATAAAAATACAGCTGTATCCACATGGGATTCGTCAGAAGTCACAAGAAACATCAAGCTTGACCATGACCAAAGTCCAAGATTCGTTTTTACACCAAGGGCTTTTGTGGAATTTCTGCAAGTAGGGTTTTATCTTTTCTCTTTTCTAGAAGCATTGTAGCCTGAGTATATAAATTCATTTAGGCTGTAAGTTTAAGTTGTTCCAATTTTTCTTTTTCAATTTCTTTTGTAATATGATACATTTAAATGAAATAGAAATCTTGAGTTCCATTTAAAATTCTTGTTATTTAAATTAGTGTCTTTTTAATATTTTTCATTTAAAGTTCAGTTTATTCAAAAAATCAAAACCTTGTTTTTTTGAAGATCCGCTGTTGCATAAGCCCTGTTATAATCTTATTTGACGAATAAGTTTAAAACTTGGTCTTTGTTCTAGTGTTTAAATTCTATTCATTTACTTTTTCTTGCATATTATTTTTCAAAGAGTTTCATTTTTCCAAGTAATTCTATTTTAAACAGTCTTGTTTAAAGCCATTATTGTAGCAAGAAGCTTGAACCTAGCTTAACTGACAAATAAGCTAAGTTTACAGCTTATTGGTACTATATCTTTGTGTTTGTTCTACTTTTCTTGTTATTATTTCAGGGCTACACAAGAACCAAGACTTGGTCCTGTTGGTTGATGTTTTCTGGAGGTGGTAAAAAAATGAGACAAGGTGTTCTTATAAGCTGGTAAATGGTGATTAAATGGTAAAATAAAGGAGGTGGGCTTATAGCAAGCTTAGTCGGCTCGGAGTGTGAGTCGACTCAATGTAAGTTTTCTTTCTTTCATTTTACATTCTTTGCATAACTATCATGCTACAAGATTATTTTTTTGACTACTCATGTGCTTTGTGTTTAGACTGCTTGTGTTATTGTTTTACTCGCTTATCTTCTGTCCTTGTCATGTATGTTTGTGCTTGCTCTCTAATTTTGATAATTGCTTCGTTTTGTTGCATAATTCTGAGTTTACGATGGTGTTTGGATTAGTTAGTTAAGTCGTCATTAGCTTAGGTTTTCACCTAAGATTAAGTGCATCAGATTTTGGAGGTTACTGTTAGTATATTTCATCTTTAAAGTTTCATAAAAAGTAAAAAAAAATAAAAAAATTAGTGTCGCTTAAGTCTCCGAGGTGTCTTTCTATAATACAGGAATTTTGTAGCTAAAGTTATTGAATCATTGTGTATGCAACTTAGTTTTTGTCCACTTTTATAGTTTATTAAAGTTTTTAGCTCAAAAGTCAAGTCACCAAATGCCATTGTTATATATCAGTTATAAGAGGGGGCATTGGGTGGCCTCATATTGCTTTTAGTGTTAGTTGCACTTTAGGTTTGATATTCATTAGGATTGTGTAGGATTGATAATCTTAGGATTATCTAGGATTGTCGGCACCTTGGGGTCAGGATTTGGTGGTTTAAGTAGGTTACAGTTCATCTAAAACCCAAGAGGAAGTCACAAAAAAGAAATCCGTAAGCCACTGCCTTTGACCGCATTCCTTAGAACAGGCAACTGTTGTGTTGTGTGCTTGTGTATGCCAATAGCAAACGAGTCCATCAAAACCATAAGAAAAAGGGCAGTAGGGTGCTTGTGCCTACTGTCTTTATAAAGCAAGAATAAAAAGAACACCTGCCTGCTTGTTTTGTGCCCACTGTGTTCACAAGAGCACATATTTTGGCATGAATGATTGATTGCAAGTTGTGTTTTTGAGCATTTGTGTTGATATTATTTGTTTGTGTAAGCCAAGAAAATATAAGTAGCCTGCTTGTTTTTTTTCTTTTCTTGTTTAAAGTAACTGCTGTGCACAAGAGCTGTCCAAAAAAAGAAAAAAATAAACTGCTCTTAACACAACACGCACTCCACTGCCCTACACTCACTCCAGTCTTAACACAACACGCAACAACCACTGCTCTGTGCCTACTCTTTGTTTATATTGCCTGTTATTAATTATGTATACCTTTTATTTTTATTTTTATTTCGTTTGGGTATAAAAAGCAAAAACTGTCACTAGTGGGGCTCGAACCCCTGACCAGTCTCCTTTAACGGACACAGCACAAAGATACATAACCAACTGCTCTTGGAGCAATTTTTATTAATGCAGTGTTAACAATGGTATTTGGATTAACCTGCTGATGCAGGGGTGTTTGGGATTGCTTGGGGCGTAAAAATATTAATTGAAATTTGGCATTGCCAAGGATTGATCCTGAGACCTCTAGCTCAGAAGCAACAAACGTTAACCATCTACTCTATACACCCTTTTTGGTTTCTATTCCTTTTATCATTCTTTTATAGGGGTTTTTATTTCGTTTTATTTTTATATTATCAGCCCTCAGAGGTTATTTTCCAGCTTATTTATAAGCTATTTTTTGGTGTTTCTATTTTTTCTTAGATTTATAGTTAGTCAAATTAGTTTGAATAAATTTTTGGATTTTTTATAAAATCATTTAGTATTTTTTTTTAATCATTTATTTAGTTTAAATAGTTTTTAATTCATAATAAAAAATATAAAAGTCAAAAAAATATAATTCGTTTTTTCAAAATTTTATTTTGTCAATTGGGACGTACGAAAAACAAATTTGCTTTTGTATAGTTTAAATTTCATAATTTTCTAAGATTATTCTTGATAGGTGTGTAAACACCCATCGTTTTTACCACTTAATTACAATAATAACCGAGCCAAAACGTGTATTTTATGTCTTTTATGTCGGAATTATGCGTGGTTTGTGTTTTTGTTGTGATTTAGGACGAAAAGGTGAAAAGTGGAGAAAACACGGGAATTCACGGGCATTTACGGACTTTTATTGAAGAAAAAGATGAAAGAACGAAGTCGAGAAATCAAGAGTGCAAAAGGAACGGAAGTCCACGACCAATTCTGAAGATTTATCGAAGAAAAAGTCAAAAGACGGAAGTTTATCAAAAGCCGAAGAATTCAAGTCTATTTTATTGAAGAATTTAAAGACGAGTTCAAACACAAGTCATTATAGTCCAAGTTTAAAGAAGATTAGAAGGAAAAAGGACTAATGGTGCAATTAATGAAGACTATATGCTTAAGGGCTTAATGATGCAATTATGAAGAAATGAAGGAGGGGAGGAAGCTTCCTAATCCTCCCCTATATATAGATTAGGCTTAATCACTTTTCATTCTGGTTGGCTAAGTGTGACAATTAGCTCTTCCACCATTTACTTACCTTGTCATTTACTTTTCTTGTCAAATTTAAATACCTTGTCTTGCACCTTAAATTCATTTAATTTCAAGTAAGTTTTCATTTAATTATTGTCAATCTTTACTTTATCTTGTCAATCTCTTATCTACCCTTATTAATCTTTGATTTATGTGTTTATATTTATGTTCATGTTCATGCTTTTATTTTGATCCAAGTGATTTTTGATTATTGTGGTTAAAGTTGTTTGATTTCTTGTTTTAAATTGTTTGTTTATGCTTACTGTTGATTCGTAGATATTTTTATTTAATCGTTTGTGTTTATTTTGATTAAATTCGTTATTAGATCTGCTGTTACTGTATTCCCTTGTTCTTCGGGAAAGTTTGTTCTTGTTTCTGATCTTTCCAGGTAAAAAGTTCCGAGCCAAGACTGTTCATCCGGAACATTCAAAGTTCCGGACGAAGGAGAACTTCCGAGTCAAGCTTTTGTTCATTCGGAACTCAAAAGTTCCGGGTCAATTTACTTCATTCGGAAGTCCAAAGTTCCGGGTCAAGGAGATTCATTCGGAACTCTAAAGTTCCGGATCAACTCAAAACTTCCGAACGAAGTTCCGAACGAAAGTTCCGAACGAACTTCCGAACGAAGTTCCGGACGAACTTCCGAACGAAACTTCCGAACGAAGTTCCGAACGAAGGATAACTTCCGGATCAAGGGCAAGTTCTGAATCTGAAGGCTTCATTCGGAAGTCTAAAACTTCCGAATCAAGGAGGCTTCATTCGGAAACTTCCGAATCAAGGGTGACCAAAACTTCCGAATCAAGGCAAATTTTAGAAGTTCCGAATCAGTAAAGTTCCGAATAGAGGATTGTTTTGGATAAGTGACATATTCAGATCAGTTTGTTACAGATCAAGGATTTTGGTAATATTCCAAGCGAAGAAGAATCATTCCAACCGAAGGTGACATTCCGGACGAGTGATTGTTCCAAACGAAGGATAATTCCGAATGAGCTGTATTCAGGTTCTTATTAGCTTTTGTCTTTGATTTTTATTTTCAAGCTTTATTTTTCCTGCCTTTTATTTAATTGCATTTTAAGATTATTTGCCTTAGCTTTATTTTAGTTTTGCCTTAGTTTAAGTTTTAGTCGCGTTTTAAGTTTGCCTTAGTTAGATTTAAGTTTACGTCTTTACTTTAGTGCCCTTTAATTTCAGTCTCGCTTTAAATACTTGCACCCTTATTTTAATTAGACTTAGATTTACTTTAAGAGCACCTTTACTTTAATTGTTCTGCACCTTTTATTTTAAACACTACAACGACACTTCTTTGTTTCACCAAAATAAAACTGAGTCACACATTAAACACAAGTTTTTCAATTCGAAGAGACATACTTAAACGAACTAACTTTTATACTAGAACGATAATTTTCTTACTAGCTAAAACCTAGTTATCAAATGGCGCCGCTGCCGGCTCTTTTCGTAAAGATTAACGGTTTTTTGTGAGAGACACGTTGCTTTTTGGGATCCGTTCACTTGTGAGCGTTACTTTTCTTGCATAAAAAATTCAAAAATCCATACAAATTAAAAAATTGATAAAAATACATAAAAATTAAAAATTTCAAAAATCCAAAAAGATTTTATCTTTATTGTGTATATATATTGTTTTTGTGTTTGGTTTTGTTTTATTTTGCATTTTCTGGTGTATGCGTACTAGATCTTCTAATTATCAAGAGCCCGAGCCTCAAGAAGATTTAGATATGGCAGGTGTCAACAACAACATTCCACCGCACCTCAATAATAATAATAATAACAACAATGCTCTTCCACAGCCCGATCTTCGGACCATGGAGGAACTTTATCAACCAACCATGTTTGGACGAGGAGGACCGATTGCGCCGATGCAAATCAACGCTCCTGAGTTTTCGTTGAAGCACCACATGATTCAGCAAGTACAAACAAACCCATTCCGTGGATTGCCTGATGATGATGCCAACAAACACCTCGACAAGTTCATTACAATCACCCAAAGCATGAAGTTGCCTGGTGCCACAATGGATGTTCTTCGCTTACAACTCTTCCCACATACTTTATCGCATCATGCCGAGAAATGGTTTGATCGTCTCCCGAAGAATTCTATTCACACTTGGGATGATATGACTCAACGCTTTTTGTCGCGCTACTTTCCACCATCCATGGTCACAAGCCTTCGCAATCAGATCAGCGGTTTCATGCAAGACCCTGATGAATCTCTTTTTGACGCTTGGGAGAGATATAATGTCTTGATCGATAGATGTCCAAACCACAACATGCTTCCCGTCACATTGATTGACACTTTCTACAACGGTTTGACTTTTCGAGATCGTGATACGATTAATGCAGCCGCCGGTGGCACATTCATGAAAAGGAGACCCGAGGAGTGTAGAGAGTTAATTGAGAACATGACTACTCACCACAAAAACTGGGATTCCTCTGCTTCTTCAAGGAACAACCCGAGAGTCAATGTTTCTTCTACCTCAGCAAACCCTGAGATGACCGAACTCACCCGCATGATGGCTGAAATGAGCAAAAGTATTACGCTTCTCGCTTCAAACCAACAACAACAACAAGTTAAAGCGGTTGCTAATCCTTGTGAAACATGCGGCGGTCCTCACTCATACACCGATTGTCCTTTGACACAAGGAAATCCGGAAAATGTGTATGCAGCTTACGGTAATTATTCACCGGAAAATTACCAAGCTAGACAACAAGGGGATAGAAATCTGCTGAGTTACCGATCCAACAATTACCTTTCACCCGGTTTTTCTCCTCAAAACCAAAACCCCGCCAACAACTACAATAGAAGCAACCAAATCCCACCAAGAGCTTCTAATCCTTATCACCAACCCGCCCAACAAACGCCACCCATTAACCCCGATGTTGAAGCCATCATGAGAACTCAAGGTGAACAAATTAAGAATCTACAGAGCCAAATTATCAATCTAAAAGGAGATATCACAAAGCAAGGTAATGAGATAATATCCGAGCTTCGCGATAACATTCAATCCTCCTTCAGCAATCAAACCAATGATTTGAAGAATATGCTCGCTAGTTTCTTGCCCGCCGCTCAACCTTCTTCTTCAAGTTCTCTACCTTCAAACACCGTCACTAATCCGCGAGCCAATGTGAGTGCTATTACTACTCGTAGTGGAGTCACCATCGTAGGACCAACAATCCCACCACCATCATCTACAACTCGTCCACCACCATTTATCCCTACTCCTCCTACACCTAGTATTAGTGCACCATTACCGTCTCCGCCTCGACGTGATGAAGTTTCCACGAATGACCCTTCAACATCTCAACCTTTACCTACTACACCTGCACCCTCACCACCCAAACCTAATATCCCTTATCCTTCTCGCTTGGGCAAGCACAAAATGCTAAACAAGGAGGACGCTCAAGTGACTAGCTATATCAAGATGATTTCTCAAATGAACTTCAACATTAGCTTTCTTGAAGCACTTGTCCACATGCCCAAATTTGTCAAAGCATTTAAGGAATTGCTTAACAAGAAGGAGAAGCTGATTGAACTCGGCAACACACGCTTAAATGAAAACTGCTCTGCAATTATTCTTAAAGAACTTCCGGAAAAGCTTGGAGATCCCGGTCGTTTTGTGTTGCCTTGCGTGTTCAACAAAACTAAAGAATTTACTGCCCTTGCTGATCTCGGGGCTAGTATAAATTTGATGCCACTAAGTGTTTGGAAAACACTATCATTGCCCGACCTCATACCAACAAAGATGACTCTTGAACTTGAAAATCGCACTCTCGCTTACCCCGTTGGTATAGTCGAAGACGTGTTCATCAAAGTTGGCACATTTACTTTCCCGGTCGATTTTGTCGTAGTTGATTATGAAATGGACCCTCGTATTCCTTTAATACTTGGTCGGCCATTCTTGAGAACCGGACGAGCTTTAGTGGATGTGGCCGAAGGTGAGTTAATCTTACGAGTCAGGGATGATTCAAAAGTTTTTAAAATGGTGAAGCTTACAAGCAAATCCTTTGGAGGCCGAGAATCAGTGAATATGATAAATGTGCTCGATGACTTTACCGTCTATGACAATCCTCTATTCGAGTCTTCCACTGATAATCCACTATTTGAAGATAATGTGGATGATTCTCACTCTACTTTGGACGCTTCTCTCATTTATGATTCTCCACCGGTCTTTGATGCTTATGATAATTATGATTCTAGCTCAGATTCGGATGATTTTGATTGTACTTCTGAGTATCCCGAGCTGTCCACATATGATGATTTTGATGAGGCTGATACTCTTTCGAGCGATTCTTCACATGATGAAGATCCTCTGCCATCACTCGATCCTACTTTGGACGATTACTCATTTGAGGAAGATTTCTCTGAATTTCTCAACATGTACTTCCCTCATGAGAGTGATGCTCCTCCTTATGACTTCGAAGATTATCGTCTTGATCCTACTTTGGATTTGAAGCACATTTTGTCAAAGGAGAAGAAACCGGTCGACACCGAAATCCGTTGCACATATGATTTGACACCTCTTTGTCCCCCTTCTGAGGACGAGGTTGTGCTTCTTTGCGGATCTTCTTCACACTCGGCTGAGCCTGAGTGCTATTTTCCCTTAAAGGAAAAGGTGTTCGACCCTGGTATTGAAGTCTTTAAGCCATCTCAATATCCACCTGATGAAATAAAAGGAAAAATATTTGGAAATCTTGAAGACATGCTTGCACCACTTCACCCTTGCTCCCACCGTGCTCCATCACTGCTTAAGGGAACCTTGCCTACTCTTCCTTGGCTTGCCTTGTTCACCTTAAGCTTGTGTTATTTGCTCGATGAAAACTATGTCTTTGATCCTGGTGGATATGTTTCATGCTTCTTCCGTTGATGATCAAGGTCGAGTCAGGCTCACGACTCGGTTAACAAAAATCAAGCGCTTCTTGGGAGGCAACCCATGCATCTATCTTTTCGCTTTCTTTACCATAAGTGTAGGGGAGTCCCTTTGGTTTGCTTTCCTCTCCTCACTTCTTAATCAGGGATTCGAGCTTCAATGATCCACTCTTGATGATTCTTGACGACCCGTGATTCCGTGTTCTACTTCTTCCCGGTTCTATCCTAAACTCTTTTCGATTCACTATTTTATATTTTCTCAATATTAAAATAGGAATCTCTTTAGCGGTCTTTTCCTTAGCGAGATTTAAAACAACGTGCACAATGTCCTAAGTGTAGGGGAGTTTACTCCCACATGCTTAAACATTGAGGACAATGTTTATCTTAAGTGTAGGGGGGACTTCTATCGAAGTTAAGTGGTCTTTTCCTTGTATTTGTCCTCATTTTAACCGGAAAATCAATTTTTCGACATTTTTCAAAATTTTTGATCTATTTTGGCCCATTAGTTTTTATCTTTGTATAGTTATTTTCTTTCTTTGCTAGAATAAATGTTTAATAAGTGGTTTTAATTTTCAAACGTTGTGAATCTTTTGACTCAACTCGAGTTTACTCAAGCTAGTATCCTTAACGTGTTTAAGTCAAGTTTTGCTAGGCTTTTATTTAGGGAGCTATAAAACGCGAAAGTCTTAACTCTCACGGGTTAAGAACAAGAACTTTTCGCAAGTTCCTATAATTGATCCTAGAGAGTCGTTTATCAAGGGAACTTTAAAACGTGATTTCTAAACTTGAAAAAGTCTAAGAATTTGCAAGATCCTATAGGCGACTCGAAAACCCAAAACTTTGATTTAATAGGCTAAGTATCCACGAGTCTCATTACTTGAGATTTTAAAAACTGTGGAGAACGAGAGATGATAGAGCCAATTATAAATTCAGTATTCTTTCGTGAATTTATGTGAGTTAATTATGAGCCTATTCTCCCATCGCTTGCTAATAATTTACCTGCTAATAAATAAGGTTGTACGATTTGAAAAGTTACTTAGCTTCTAGCCCAAGATCGTTTAAAAGTTGCTCGGTATGGATTAGAGTTCATAGCCAAGGCATAACTTATTGAAGTGGGATGCGAAGATTGGTGAGTCCGAAAAGGCCCTAACAAGGCATGAGGGCTATATTTTGTTGCTAAAGATCCAAAGTGATGTGAAGAATCATATATCGAAAATCAATATGAAGGATCGAGACACACGACGAAAAGCAAATACTCCCCAAAAGTCATGGAGAAGTGTATCCGAAAAGACCCTAACAAGGTATGAGGATAAATAGATCCAAGTCATAAAAGGAGGCGGATCGTTGTATATCAAAGTCCAAAATAAAGATTGGAGAAAAATGAAGAAGTCGTGGTCCAAGTATGAATCTCTCAAAACTTCAAGTGAAGAAATTCTATTATGAAGAGAAGACCATAATTTCATGAACGTCTCTCAAGATTTGAAGTATGAAGTCGCTGTCAAATATCGGTCCGAGAAAGGTCTCAAATCGCGAAACGAGTTATGCCAAGATATGAACTTTATGAGGTCCCGAGAAGCAGTTTTAAAAGATTTTGTCCTTTAGCTAACTATTGATTAAATCGTGCACTTTATTTTCGGCCTAATAAACTATCGAAATAAGTCAAACAATGCATCCTCGTGATCATTCAAGACAATAATAAAATATAAGAGATACCCCTAGGAATAAGGGAGTCTAAGTGAGTAATTGGCCCACATGAGTTCGTGATAGTCTACTAACTTATAATAACAATGATCTCGTTTTTAAGCTTGGTTTGGAGAAAGTGAAAACTTGAGGATCATGATTATTCATGACATTTCCAAAACCTAAGGTATGCTTTTGATTTCTTTATTTTGTATGTTTTTAATTTTCTATCTCTTTAATAAAGGCCACTATGGATTGATTATGATGAAAAGTGTAAACGTGCTTTGTAACTAATGCATTGCATGAGGACATTGCAATGGTCAAGTGTAGGGGATTTGATAGGTGTGTAAACACCCATCCTTTTTACCACTTAATTACAATAATAACCGAGCCAAAACGTGTATTTTATGTCTTTTATGTCGGAATTATGCGTGGTTTGTGTTTTTGTTGTGATTTAGGACGAAAAGGTGAAAAGTGGAGAAACACGGGAATTCACGGGCATTTACGGACTTTTATTGAAGAAAAAGATGAAAGAACGAAGTCGAGAAATCAAGAGTGCAAAAGGAACGGAAGTCCACGACCAATTATGAAGATTTATCGAAGAAAAAGTCAAAAGACGGAAGTTTATCAAAAGCCGAAGAATTCAAGTCTATTTTATTGAAGAATTTAAAGACGAGTTCAAAAGAAATCCCAAGCCACAAGTCATTATAGTCCAAGTTTAAAGAAGATTAGAAGGAAAAAGGACTAATGGTGCAATTAATGAAGACTATATGCTTAAGGGCTTAATGATGCAATTATGAAGAAATGAAGGAGGGGAGGAAGCTTCCTAGTCCTCCCCAATATATAGATTAAGCTTAATCACTTTTCATTCTGGTTGGCTAAGTGTGACAATTAGCTCTTCCACCATTTACTTACCTTGTCATTTACTTTTCTTGTCAAATTTAAATACCTTGTCTTGCACCTTAAATTCATTTAATTTCAAGTAAGTTTTCATTTAATTATTGTCAATCTTTACTTTATCTTGTCAATCTCTTATCTACCCTTCTTAATCTTTGATTTATGTGTTTATGTTTATGTTCATGTTCATGCTTTTATTTTGATCCAAGTGATTTTTGATTATTGTGGTTAAAGTTGTTTGATTTCTTGTTTTAAATTGTTTGTTTATGCTTACTGTTGATTCATAGATATTTTTATTTAATCGTTTGTGTTTATTTTGATTAAATTCGTTATTAGATCTGCTGTTACTGTATTCCCTTGTTCTTCGGGAAAGTTTGTTCTTGTTTCTGATCTTTCCAGGTAAAAAGTTCCGAGCCAAGACTGTTCATCCGGAACATTCAAAGTTCCGGACGAAGGAGAACTTCCGAGTCAAGCTTTTGTTCATTCGGAACTCAAAAGTTCCGGGTCAATTTACTTCATTCGGAAGTCCAAAGTTCCGGGTCAAGGAGATTCATTCGGAACTCTAAAGTTCCGGATCAACTCAAAACTTCCGAACGAAGTTCCGAACGAAAGTTCCGAACGAACTTCCGAACGAAGTTTCGGACGAACTTCCGAACGAAACTTCCGAACGAAGTTCCGAATGAAGGATAACTTCCGGGTCAAGGGCAAGTTCCGAATCTGAAGGCTTCATTCGGAAGTCTGAAACTTCCGAATCAAGGAGGCTTCATTCGGAAACTTCCGAATCAAGGGTGACCAAAACTTCCGAATCAAGGCAAATTTTAGAAGTTCTGAATCAGTAAAGTTCCGAACAGAGGATTGTTTTGGATAAGTGACATATTCAGATCAATTTGTTACGGATCAAGGATTTTGGTAATATTCCAAGCGAAGAAGAATCATTCCAACCGAAGGTGACATTCCGGACGAGTGATTGTTCCAAACGAAGGATAATTCCGAAGAGGCTGTATTCAGGTTCTTATTAGCTTTTGTCTTTGATTTTTATTTTCAAGCTTTATTTTTCCTGCCTTTTATTTAATTGCACTTTAAGATTATTTGCCTTAGCTTTATTTTAGTTTTGCCTTAGTTTAAGTTTTAGTCGCGTTTTAAGTTTGCCTTAGTTAGATTTAAGTTTACGTCTTTACTTTAGTGCCCTTTAATTTCAGTCTCGCTTTAAATACTTGCACCCTTATTTTAATTAGACTTAGATTTACTTTAAGAGCACCTTTACTTTAATTGTTCTGCACCTTTTATTTTAAACACTACAACGACACTTCTTTGTTTCACCAAAATAAAACTGAGTCACGCATTAAACACAAGTTTTTCAATTCGAAGAGACATACTTAAACGAACTAATTTTTATACTAGAACGATAATTTTCTTACTAGCTAAAACCTAGTTATCAATTCTCATTTTAAAATTTAAAAAAAAAGTCATAAAAAATAGAAAAAAGTTTAGAAAAATTTTCAAAAAAATATTTTTAGTTCTTAAATAGTATAAAATAGGTTTGTAAATAATAAAGTTTGAATTTTGTCCTTTTTTTAGTTAATTTATTTTTTAGGATTTTTAACTTTAAATATTAATATAAAACAACTAAATCATTTTAATTTTTTTTGGTTTGCGTACTTTTCTTAGTTAGGATTTTTAGGACTTTTTAGTAATTTTTAATTATTATTTAGGTGAATTTTTCCGTTGGGTCGCGTTTTTACGTTCGTACGTTCGCGCATTTTCGTCCGTTTTGAGCGTAGTCCGATTCCGTTCTCTTTTCCTTCCTTATTTCCAAAAGCGTAATCACTCGATAAATAACGTCTATAATTTTTGGCTAAACACCATACCTCCTCGAGAACGAACTCGATTGTCGGTATTTACGTTTTTCACAAAACGTACGTACTAATACTTACCACGACTTAGCGTTTGCTTACTTTTTCCTAAAGGTAAGTAAAACGACTAAAAACCGCAACATCAGTTTACTTGGACTTTCTTTTTAGCTTTGAAAAGTGATACTGTTGATACTTTAATTAACTTTATTAACCAAATTGAGAAGAAGACTGGTAATGAAGTTAAGATGCTTAGAAGTGATAATGGTGGTGAGTTTAGAAATAAGCTATTGGATGATTTTTGTGCCAAGAAAGGGATTACTAGACAGTTTAGTGTAGCCAGAACCCCACAGCAAAATGGGGTTGCTAAGAGAAAGAATAGAACCCTAATTGAAGCGGCCAGGACTATGTTGGCTGATGCTCACTTTCCTATTGCTTTTTGGGCTGAGGCTGTGAATACAGCTTGTTATATTCAGAACAGAGCATTAGTCAACAAGATACATAACAAAACACCTTATGAGTTACTTTAGGGAAGGAAACCTAATATTGGTTTTCTTAAACCTTTTGGTTGTCATGTAGTTGTATTGGATACTAGTGATGCCTTAGGTAAATTTAGTGTTAAAGATGATGAAGGCTACTTCATGGGTTATTCAGTGCAGAGTAAAGGATATAGGGTTTACATTAAGAAGGAAAAACGTATACTTGAAAAAGTACATGTTAGGTTTTTAGAAAGTAAACCTAGTGATCCTGAAAGTGGTCCAAATTGGTTGTTTGACTTGGAACCTCTATCTAGGACGTTGAATTATATGCCTGTTACTAATCCAAACATTGTGAATGTAACTTCAAATGTTGTGGAAGAACCAGTTGTTGATGTTTCAGGTACACATGTTAATGAAGAGGTTGGATCACATGCAGACAAATCATCACCCATACTTGAGTATGTAACTATTCCCATATGAACAGATGATTTTGCTGCTACTGCTGCTGGAAAGGAAAATGGTGGTCCCAACGTATCACCAGTTAACCACATGCATGGTCTTTCAGACGCTGACAAAGGAAAATCTGGCGCTGACAAGGCAAATTCAGGCGTTTATGGATCAAACGTTGACAACTCTATTTCAGGCGTTGATGGCTCCAACGCTGACAACCTTGGTTCAGGCGTTGACAACTCTTTTGACCATATTTTCTCTTCCAATTTTGAACAAGGTGAACCTTCAAGCTGAAATGGAGAGGTTCATATAGATATTGATGGAAGAGAGTCTGAAGAAGATATTGGTAACATGGATGACGAGATTGAAGATAACAGACTTTTTGAGGGAGGAGTTCTTACTTTTACAATGAAGGATCACCCCTCTTCTCTAATTATTGGTGATGTGATGTCTCCAGTTCAAACTAGAAGATCTCATCAGAATCTTGGAGGATTTATTGCCAATATACACAAGAAGGTTGATACCCCTCTTATTCAAGCATGTTTGTTTGCCTGTTTTCTGTCACAACAGGAACCCAAGAAGATTTTTGATGCTCTCAAAGAACCAAGTTGGGTGGAAGCAATGCAAAAAACAAACAGTGGTGGCCAATTCTACAACTGAAGCAGAGTATGTAGCTGCAGCTGCTTGTTGTGGACAAGTTTTATGGATTCAGAACCAGCTGTTGGATTATGGGTATAATTTCATGCATACCAAGATTTTTGTAGATAATAACAGTACTTTATGCATTATTAAAAATCCTGTACATCATTCTAAAACAAAACACATAGAAATTAGACATCATTTTATAAGAGATTGTTTTGAAAAGGGTTTAATACAACCAGATAGGGTTGACACAAAAGAAAATGTGTCTGATTTATTAACTAAACCTTTTGATACTGGAAGGTTTCAATACTTGGTAACAAGTATTGGAATGATCAATCTCACCTAATATGTGTTTTGAGGTCTTATTATAAAAGTATGTACAGGATATGCATTGTTATTTGTCTTTTTGAGAAGTTAGATTTTCCACTATATTTGTCTAACGCTGACAAAGGTTATCTTAACGCTGATAAGTGTTATCGTGACGTTGTCAGCAACATGTTAGTTTTGTGGTTTTTGATCTAAGTGTGTAGGCGTTGTTAGCATTGTACCATTGGATACAGAGTTGCTTATGGATCCTTGGAGAGTCATTGGAGCATGTTTCAATTTATGAATGATGGTTGGAATATTTATATTCCTATCTTGACATAAATTTTTATTTACATGCATATTATTTGGCAACTTGTGTATCACAGTTTTAGGGGAGGTTTTAGGAACCTTTAGGACTATTCTTAAAATACTCTTATCACAATTCTAGATTGTGTCCACTGGTGAGAATGAGTTAGTTTACTAAATCATGAGGCACTGTAGCATGCAAAGTTGACATACTATGCATGCTGCCAAGACCTTTTTGGCCTAGAATTGGATGTCTGTTGGGAGACTTGGGGATGGTTTATAATGGGTTTACCTGGGAGTTACAAAGGATTTTATGATATAACTTAATTGTTAATAATTTTGGTTAGCAAGGGACACTAGAGGACTGATATGTCTATCTTGCATAAGCAAGTGTGCTTAACTGGACAGTGCTTGCCGCCCTATAATAATTATCAATTTATAGGTTATCTTCACTAGGATAAATTACTTTGTTAAGGTCCTTTTTCATTTTTATTACTTTTATTTTTGGACGCTGACAAATCTGTTTCCAAATGTTGATATGACCAATTTAGACGCTGACATGGCTTTTGCAAACGTTGACAAGAATATAGCCGTTGGGCGTTGATGGGTTATTTTTGACCGTTGACACTCATTGGGACCTACCCAGTTGTTATTTTTGACGAATTTTGGGGCCGTAATTTTAGGAGTAGATAACTTTTAATTAATGCACAAGATAAACTTATTTTCTTTTCAATATTTTCATCATTATATTTTGAAAATACTTGCCTTATTTTTGACCAATCACATGTGCCTATCTCTCCTATATATTTGGCTCCTATTTTTAAACATGGTACTATCATATTCTTGTCTAACACCTTTCTCCTATTATTCATCTTTCATTAATCTTTAATAAACAACTTTCTTCAACAATGACACCAAAGTTTAAACCAAGTGACTTGGTATTGGGATTCAGGAGTCAGCACAACATGGTTGCTTATTTGGAGGCTGATGATACTTTGTTTCCACAATACACTCAGATGGTGGCGTATTTAAATGCATCTCCACTTAGGTATGCACTTTCTCATGCTCCCCTCATCCCTGTCACTCATATTAAACATTTTTGGAACATTGTTAGTTCCTCAGCGCTTAATAATGTGAATACATTATCAGCTATTGTTCATGGGCGTACTTGGGTGGTTACTGAAGCCTTGGTTCGCCAGGCTTTGCATCTTAATGATGCAGATGGTATAACCACTCTCCCCATTAATGAAATAGAACAAGGACTTCGGGCTTTGGGGTATCCTTTCCCTGCTGAGGGTACTTTAAATAAATATCATAAACAAGAATTTCCCCCAGCCTGGAAGTACCTCATACATGTCATCCTTCAATGTTTGAGTCCCAAATGTACTACACAAAATGAAATTAACAGATCTGTTGCTAGTGCAATTGTGTGCATTACAAATGGGCAAAACTTTAATTTTTCAAAACTTATTTTTGATGGCATGTGTAAAAATAAAGGGAATAAGATGACTTTGGCTTATCGCAGATTTTTACAAATGATTTTTGATGACCAAGGGTATTGTACAAGGGATCATGATGATTTTTATGAGATCCCTATGCAAAAGAAAGCTATTATTAGTAAGATGAACTCACCCCCTCACCGTGAATTACCCCTCACCCAAGCTATGCTTGATGTTATTGCAGCAGCACAACCCCAACCAGACCCACAACCACAACTTGACCCAATCCCAGAACCTTTGCCTTCACCTCAACACATGGAAATTGACCATGAATCCTTCAACGCTGACACATTAAATGTTGGCATTGACACAAGTAATCCAAACGTTGACACCTTTCCTTCACAGACCCAAACACCCCTTACTCTTCAAACTACCACCCAATCCACCTCATCTTCTACACCCCCTGAATATAGGTTGATTAAACATCCAAGGACTACTGGAGTGTTCTCCTCTAGTGGTCCTAGCCATGTTGCAGAGAGAACCACCACCACAAGTATGGTTGATGCTATGGATGAGGCTAGGACTATTGGTACTAGCTTAGATGCAGGCCAAGCCAGTCCTAACATCTTTAAGACCTCATCCATGCCCCATGACTCTACTTTAGGAGGTAAAATACCCATTCTAGAGGAGGGTAGATTGGAACCATACACATTGATGGAATTGATGGCTGTTTGCATTAGCTTGCAAAAGCAAAATGCAGACCTGGTACAAACAGTCAGTACACAAGGCCTTAAACTCAAGCAATTGAGGGAGAGGATTGTTATTTTGGAGGATGCTAACACTAGGCATGGTATGGAGGAATCTTCCAAAGGGGAGGATGAGCAGATCCATGTGAGTGACAAAGGCTCACATGATGGAGAATCTTTGGGTGTTGTTGAAGCCCTCAGTGAATTGAAGAAGCAGCCAGGTTTTGATACATCTCTGGTTACTCCTACAAATTTGAACTTGTCTTTTACAGCTATGTTGGAGTACAAGGCTTATCCCATTTGGGCAAGAGTGCAGGAAATGAATACTCTTAGACTTCTTTCAGATGAAAGGAAAAAAGAACTTGCAGAAGAGATGGAGATTCAGAAGGCAATGATTGTTCCAATGCCTTTGAAGAAGGGAGTCCCACTTGAGTTTCCTAAAGATCTAAATAAAGTGGTTCCTAGTAAAGCTGTTCTTAGAAGGAGCATTAAGCTCTCACCCATGGAAGCTTCAGATATGGTACAAGTGTTGCCTCTTGATGCCAGACACCCTATCATTAGCTATGAGGAAGATGCAAGTGGGTTTTGGATGATTGGCAGATATGGGAAATAGGTACACACATTTACTACTCTTATGTCTCTCTTTGCAAGTATGGATAGGAAAGACTTGGCAGACCTTTGGAGGTTGTTGATGGCCAAGTATGAGACTGAAGCACCTACTTCAGTCAATGGAATAAATCTTTGGTCAACATTCAAGAGAATGTGTGCACCAGAGGAAGAAGATCATGTTTGGAAAGATCTTGAGGATGATATTAGTGGTCTTCAATGGCGTTTGTATTCATCTGCTGGTGTGTATTATTTGAGCTCTACAAAGGTTGCTGAGTATCTTCTTGTAGATTCTGAGTACCCCATGTCCAAAGAAGTTTTGGAAAAGATGAAGACAACACAGCTGGAGATTGACTATTCAAGTGACGTGGCCAAAGATTTGATTAGGCATGTTTATTACCAATATGATAAGATTTGTAATATTCCTCCTAGTTCTTAATTTTTATTTAGAAACTTGATTACTAGAGTAGATATCAAGTTTAGGGGAGGATTGTTGGGAATAAAATGTAGCCAGTATACTTGAACGCTGACAAGAAGAAAACAAGCGTTGATAAGAAGAAAACAAGCGTTGACAGATCAAGCGTTGACAGGAAGAAGTCAAGCGTTGATAGGTTGAAGTCAAGCACTGATAGAAAGATATGGTCTACGCGTATTTTGTTTCTAGTTTGTTTCTAGTAAAGATAGGATCAACAATGTATTTTTTATAATTATCTTTACCTAGAATAGCTAATACGTAGACTCTTGTACAAGGCTTCTTATGTCTATAAAAGAAGACCTTTAGGTTTAGTTTTCATATAAGTTTTTATACGTTCAACACTTTCATTGTTTTGCAAGTTTGTTATAATCAATCAAGTGATAGTTTGTTTTATAATTGTTTGTGTGTTCTTGTTTAAGTATTAATTCCGCATAATACTTGAATTGTTTTATACACAAAAAAGTTTCTCTACGTGTTTAACTTGATCTAATCTCGTTTACACAAGCTAAATCGATCTAAGTTTGGGATCAACAAATGGATGTTTGGGACTGCGGTAGCCACAAGGCTCCAGGTCCGGATGGGTTTACATTTCTTTTTCTAAAAACTTACTGGGATCTTTTGAAAGAAGATGTTGTTGAAGCCGTGAGGCACACTTTTGACACATTTGTTATCCCGAAAAGTGCCAATTCATCCTTTATTACTCTTTTTCCGAAGATAATGAATCCAATTCACATTAAAGATTTTCATCCTATTTCACTCATAGGCATGCAATACAAAATTATTTCAAAAATGTTGGCTAATGGATTAGCTAAAGTCGTAAATAAAGTGATTGGTCATGAGCAATCGACTTTTAATCGGGTAAAAAAAATTCTTGACGGCCCGTTAATGCTTAGTGAAATAATGTCGTGGTATAAAAAGAAGAAACAAAAGATGATGATGTTTAAAGTCGACTTTGAAAAAGCTTTCAACACCGTCAGTTGGAAATACCTTAATCATATGCTTTTCAGTCTTGGGTTTGGTAATAAATGGAGGATGTGGATTCAAATGTGTCTTCACTCGGCTCGAGCGTCAGTTTTGGTTAACGGAAGCCCTTCAAGTGAGTTCTCAATCAAACGCGGTCTACGTCAAGGTGATCCCCTAAGCCCGTTCTTATTCGTGATTGTTATGGAAGGGTTACATATTGCTCTAAAAGATGTTGTTTCTACCGGCCTTATACGTGGTACAAAGGTGGGAAATTCGAGTTTTAATATTTCACATATTTTTTATGTGGATGACGTAGTGATTATATCTGTCTGGAACACGCAAGACATGGACAACGTTATCAGAATCTTGCATGTCTTTTACCTTTCCTCGGGTCTCAAAATTAATATATCTAAGTCTCACGTCTATGCTCGTGATATTATTCCGATGTACTCTTTGTGTCGTAAAGTAGGCGATGGTATCTCCATTCGGTTTTGGAAAGATAATTGGGATGGAAATGGGCCTTTATTCTCTAGATTCAACAAGTTATACCACTTATAATCTAATGCTAATTGTCTTCTTGCGGATTGTCTTACCGATGGCGCATGGAATTGGAATTGGAGCAGACTAGATATTAGAAGTAGAAACGTAGCAGCTCTCGATGCTATGATAACGAAGATAGGATATGTTTCTCTTAACAACCATCCTGATGGTTGGCTTTGGAAAGTGCAAGCCACAAGATTTCACGTTGATAAGTGCTTGCTTCCATCGCTTCATCCTAGTTCTGGATGGTATAAGTTTCTTCCTGGGCGCCTCATTTTGGATAGACTCCCGAATCGTTTAAATTTATCTTTGCGGGGGATAGAGATTTCTTCTAGTGTGTGCCCTTCATGCAATGATGTTGCTATGGAATCCAATGATCATATTTTATTTGAATGTGATACGGCTTCCAACATTTGGCGTTTGGTTCGCACGTGGTCTAACATTAGTATGCCTCCTTCTCTTCTAGTTACGAATGGATACAATGGTTCGAGAATTGGAGAGCTCTAAAGGACTTAAAAGACCGTATGTACGCTATTTCTGCGGCGTCTTTATGGGTGTTATGGAGGTATCGTAATAACGTTATTTTTAATGATCATCCTTTAAAAAAAATGAACTCTTTGATAATAACCGTAGTATTTCTTTTTCTTGGCTTAAGAGTAGAGGTAGTAAAGTTAAATGTTGGAACTCTTGACTTTATTTGCCTTTGTAATTTCTTCTCTAGCTCCTTGCTAGAGAGTTTTTGTTTAATACAATCATCGTTCAAAAAAAACTCGCCAATACCTTCTTTGCTTTTCTTTTTTGAATTCAAAAATTAGGAAAAGTTAGGACATTGAAACTATTTTGATTCAGGATCATTTACACGTTAGATGCTTTATAAACCGCCGTTTTAACCATTTGACCCGTTCATTGTAACAACTTATCTGTATTTACCCGTCACTGAACTAATACAACCCAACTTGGTCCTTTTTCTTATTTATTTAAATATCTTCCTACCAGTCTAACACATGATTATAGGTAGGCAATCAGAACTTTAGAATTAGTCGCTCGCTGTTTCTCTCATAACAAGTCCATGAGTGAAAAAAAGTTCATTCTAGTTTTCTCTACTCTTCTCATTTCACATCTCATCCATGCATAAGTCGTTGTTTCTCTCATAAAAAGTCCATATGTATGAAAATAACTTCATTTTGGTTTTCTGTACTCTTCTCATTTCTCATCTCATTTATGCAGGTACTTGAGAAGTCAAAATATGAGCAATCACTAGAGACGGTGCGGCACTTCATTGCTATTCTGGAGAAAGAATTAGAACTATATCATAGGCACATTGCACTTTATGGTAATCCTGCTTTAACATAACCCCAACACTATCAGTAGTGGCACAAGTGAACTCTCAGGTGAATCGAAAAAGGTTCTAGCAGTTGACAATACCAATGATGGATTATCAGAAACTGAAGAAGATGATGATGATAATCAGATGTCTCATTTTTCGAGTGATTTGCTACACAGATAGAGGTGGCAAATCTTTCCCATTTTGCTAATTATAGGTACTTTTTAGTCATTTTTTTAAAGTATGAGCACTTTTTACCCATCCATTTATTATTTATGGCTTCAATAGGCATATGTAATACATTAGATGGACTCTAAGTGACTGTAAAACATCAAATTAGTCACTCGACGGGTCTTTTATACTAAATGTTTATTTTTCCCGACTTTTTAAAAAGTATTATTGTTTTTTTATTTTTAGGTTCTTATATGTTTTTGCAAATTTTAGC
This sequence comes from Glebionis coronaria, assembly GCA_025667525.1. Taxonomy (NCBI): domain Eukaryota; kingdom Viridiplantae; phylum Streptophyta; class Magnoliopsida; order Asterales; family Asteraceae; genus Glebionis; species Glebionis coronaria. The sequence goes on along the minus strand of CM046878.1, from coordinate 203,269,753 downwards.
ATGTGTTTATTTAGTCGCGCCTGTTTAGCCCGCGTCTGTTTGGCCCGTAGCCCGTTTAGCCCCCGTCCGTTTAGCCCGTCGTCCGTTTTACCTCGCGCAACCCGCCCATTTTGCCACCTCTGTGCACAGATGACTCAAGTACTGAATTTGCAATGAAGAAACATAATGCAATTCCATGACAACTGAAATATAAGATTAATATAAGGGCTAATTACCCAAATAGACCACTTTTGAAGTGGATTTGTCAAAATACCCTAAGCTACTTTAAAGTTCCATAAATAGACCAAGCGACCTCAAGCCACCTTATGTCACTTAATGCTACGTTAAGCTACCCTAAGCAACTTTAAGCTACCTAAGCGACTTTAATATTAAATTAATAAAAATACTATTCATCTAAAAAAAATACTATTTTTTTGTAAGAATTGTGTAAGGGTACTTTTTATGCGACTTTATTTTTTTAATTAATTAAAATTCAATTTTATTATTATTTTAATCATTAAAAAAACATTTTATATTATTTAAACTTAATTTTTTTATGCAACCTATTTCTAAACTTATACTTTATACTTACTTTTTGCAACCTTTTTTTTATGCAACTTTTTACAAAATAAACTTATGCTACATTAACCTCTCACCCCACCCCCACCCCCACCCCCACCCCCTTTCACACACACAGTTACATTTAACCACCGAACCCCCACCCCTGACAACCCTTCGTCCCCAACCCTTACCCCAATCCTTACACCATTTGTACCCCAGTATTCACCTGCATTGATCATGATACTTTTTAATCTGCTTAATTAATATCGATCCCAAACCTGTATTGAAGATTGAATGAGTGCAGTTTCAATCCAGTCTAAATCAATTCCGTAATAGAGATGGATCCAATGGAGATTGGTCCAATGCCGATATATGACGCGAAGGTAAGCCTTAGATCCAAGATGAAGTTTTTACCAATAATCAAGGCTAAGCTTATGCAAAACCCCGCACGTCATTTATGTTTTAGAAATACTGTTTTTAGTTATGCTATGTTTTTCTTGTACAGATTCTATTACTATAATACATATTAGATGAGTATGGGATTAATCTCTATTATCATGTATGAGTTTTAAATTTGCAATAAAGGTAAACATGAATTGAGTATTCATTAACCAACTAATGCACACTAACTGTTTGATGAAATGTGTAAATTAAAAAAACCGTTTGAAAAGTTAGATGGCTATAGTCAAAATCTATTTTCTGGGTTATGTTGGGACGTATGGATTTATATAAGTTTATCATATCATAATAAACTTATATAAGAGCTTATTAGATTTTTTATTTTATTTTAGTATTTAAAGTTTGTAGTCTTGTAGAAAGGACATGTCAAAGCGTGGGAAAAGGCGAATAACTGTAGTATATAGTATAGAAGTTTTACATGTTATTCGTCCTGGAACATTTTTGAGAAGAAAGTTTCACTCAGCAATTGGGGGTTAAATAAAAAAAGGTTAAAAATTCAGCTACAGATTGATGTTAGTTTTCTACCTGAAAACATGAACTATTGTTTTAATTGTTTAACAAAAAAAGAAAAAGAAAAAACGATTAGTTATTGCTTTACGATCAAGTGATGATCAAATAGGTCATGCCGTTATCTATATAACCAAATCCATCTGAATGAAAATGCGTTTCTTTTCAATTGGTATAGAAATGGGTTACATGCGTCAAATGGGTTTTAAAATGGGTCACCGGTTATCGATCATGGCTCCTCAATGGTTTGCGCCAAGAACATTCTTAGTCATCTTCTTTAAGGGGTTGGGTCTTGGAAGTCACTCAAAGCAGTGTAAAGAACATTCTTAGTCATCTTCTCAAAAAATTCTGATTATTACTGTATAAATAGTTCTCCCAATCATATATAGTGTTAATGGAAAAGAAAGTGTTTCTGGTTTCAATCGACCCGATCTGTTATATTCATCGCCTCTAATCTTAGATTTACTCTTAGCATAATCTTCTTATGAGTAGTCCCTAAATACAAGTTTATCCTTAGATTTACTGTAAAACACTAGATGTACAGTATAGTTGATAGGACACTTGGTTAAGTAGAAGTTCTGGGTGGGTCAGCTGAAGAGCATCATATACAAGTATCGTGATTTTAAGCAAATTTATAGGTGCTATAAAGAGTGATCGAGTCAGTCGGGAGTGTCTCAATTTTGTTGGATCTGACAGATATATGCATTAAATGGCAACATTATTTTTAGATACAATGATTTAAGGGGTTATGTGCTGCAAGTGTACACTTTGGGGGACTTTTGACCTGTTTCCTTTAAGGTAATCTTTTGTTTTATCCGTTTGAACCGCTACAGAGAAAACATAACCCAGATTAACCTGTCTGTTTATGAGTCAATGCGTCGAAATTGCTATTTCCAGTAATTATATCACCTGTAGCTAAGGAAATAGTTCAATATCTGAGCTAACGTCTTACTTTTGTTTAAATTACAGGATGATTTGACATCAACACTTGTGCAGCAATGTCGCCAGTCCCAACTCACTATCCAGAGAATAGTGGAGACAGGAGGAGATGACGAGGCTCTACTTTTCGAGGCCTTGAGCGTGAATGATGAGATCCAGAAAGTCCTATCTAAGTATGAAGAAATGAAAAAACCTAGCGAGGTGCACCGTGAGCCAGAGCCGGCCATGATTGCCGCTGCTGCTGAGCCTGATGAGCCGCGACATGGAGGTAAAGAAGAATCATTGATCAGAAAGCCTGCCGAGATGATGGATGATCTTGATGAGATGATATTTGGGAAGAAAGGTGGTAGCCCGTCTGAATCAAAGAAGGATAAATCGTCCAAAGATGATCTTATTAGCTTTTAGGTCTTTCTAGCACACAAATTGTCGTGCACATGAATTCAGACACTTATATGATCCTTTCTCTTTTATGCTTCGGTGTGGGGAGATTGTATTTGGAGCTAAATTACCATTGTTTCGACAAGCGCTTTGTGTTGTTGTATGTATTGTTGCTAGTTTTTACTTTATAGAAACAAAAGTTATGCTACGAGCTGTTCTTTGAAGGTATACTAACCAGTTTGTGTGATTTGTTCTTTTGGCACATATGGTTAAATCTTTATTAGATGGTGCGTGTTAAAGCATCTACAGTAATGGTTCGCCTAATTAATAGTCCTTGTTGCACCAGATTGACGGTCACTTGTTAGCCATTTTGTATCTTGTTTGGCATGTACATCATAAAAGGGATATTGGAACTGAGATTAATGCTTATTAGCATAATCTTATTCTAATCATTTTTATGCGATTTGAACATATATTGGAAGGAATCGCTGGAAGGTATCATGAACAAAGTTGCAGAATAAAACCCAGAAAGCATCAAAGTATATAATGTATGCTAATATATATCCCATCTCAAAAGTAGATGATTAGCAGGTCACAAGAGGTGACCCACTGGAATGAACATCGGAAGCATCCGAGACCCTTATCCTAGGTGATAATGCTGTGTTCGCAGCTTCATCAAACTCCTTGTTGATCATCAGTTTCCTCTTCTGTGAATCTGACTTTGACTGATCTTCTTCAGATATAGGACTCAAACCCGCATCCTGTTTAAGAATCATGGCTTGAGCTTCTTCCACAATAGAAGCATCATCTTCAACCGCATACAAAATCCTTTTTATTGCATCAATAGCCTGTCATAAAAAGATGTAAAATGCACCAGTGAATAACCATAATGTAAAATAGGGCATTCGGTTTATCTTTAATCTCAAACAGAAACGGGTGAAACGTAGCTAACAAAAGGGTCCAATTCGGGTTGTATGTTATTATTAAAAGGTCAAAAGGGATAGTGTGGCGCACAAAGACTTGACCTTCACAAAAGACTAGCTTATATAGAACACAATGATGCTCGATATAAATCTTTATTAAGCTGCATCATCATTGCCATCTACTGAAGCAACCCACGTAGACCGAGTTTTGGTTCAAAGCCTCCCCTGAAATCAACCTCAGACTAGCCATGCCTGTCGCCCAGTTTATTTATAAATAGGTTAACTTTGTTTAGATTTAACCTTTAACGGGTCAAAATCATTAAGTAAAAGTGTAAAAGTATAAAACTAACGCTAAACATGTTACATGGGTCAAATAAGTCAAAAGTCATCGGATCGGTTTTGGCACTCAAAGGTTACCATTTTTTACCATTAGCCGATGCTATACTTTTTAGCAAATGGAACCCATCGTCTAGCAAACTCTGCGGTTTCTGATAACGTATCAAAAAGCAGCATAGCAGCACCATCATCCGACACATAACAGCTCACTTTCTCCGTTGGGTAATCTACGGACAAAATCGATAGAAGCGTGTTTGCGGTGATAATAGGTGGTTCCTTAAAGTGGGTCAACTGAACTGACGAAAAAGTCCACTGGCAAGAGGCCATTAGGTTCACCCTCGCGCTCAAACCTTAAGGAGAGGCGGTCAAGGTAAGTTTCGCGGTTTATTGGGAACCATTTTGGGAACTGGTCGAGAATCCATGATAACGCAAACCATATTTCACATATGACAGAAATGATCCATAGTGGATACGCGTCATAAGCTGGTGTCAGGATCCGAAAACGGAAAAAGAATATGAGGATTACGAGACGAAGTATGATGACTATACGGTATGGGTTGATTAAACTCGATGAAATTGGAACTTTTCGCCACAAGGGTTGTCGAGCTTCAGCCATGCTGCATTGATATAAAGGAATCAGATCATTAGTTGTAACAAAACAGGCTGCATCAGAATGTTATGTTTCGATTAACTTTTATGTATCATGTCTTTCAGTCTTTAACAAATTCTAAAACTTGTAATCAAATAATCGAAGTCTGTTTTGTTTCGTCTACTACCAAATAATCAGCTAATCAAAAAAATCAGTTTTAGTACACCAAGTACTAAGAAATCATTATCTACTACGAGAGTACTTGATAGCGTGAAATCTCCGTAATTAGTTTATAAAATACGAATCCAAACACTTACAGAAAATCATCTTCTTCGCCTGGATCATTTCCACCATCGTCAGTTTTTGTCACGAGGCCTCTCTTTTCTTGCCTAGTTTTCCATTTCTGTACTCGATCTTTCCATTCTTCGTCTCTATCACCATCAAAATCTTTTCCAACAACTGCATACAAAACGCAATAATGAAGTTACATATCAAAAGTCGTCTAAAAGCTTCATTTTAGATTAGATTCAGAAGTGATATTTTTTCGTACCACTTCCTGCATAGGAGAAAGCAAAGCCATTGGTATTGTTCTGTTTTGGGGCTTGAGAGTCACCATTTTCCTGTCAAATGGACATATCAGACAGTTAGACAATGGGTTTGGGTCAAAACAAGCAAAAACTTTTGAGGAGGTTCAAGATGGATCGATTTGACGTTCTAATATATTTTTGGTCTCGGAATCTTCATATCGACCGTCTAAATAGTATACACTTGAAGATACTTACTACAGTAAGATTTTTCACATTTTTAAACTAACTCGTTCTCACGTTACATGTGTTTATAGTAGTTGCACATCTACTTCGAGGGTTATTTGCGCAAGTATGAAAATTTGAATCAAAACGACATAGATGGAATTAAAGCATCACTTGCTACCATCATTTCATGTTTTTATATAACTAGTCGAAGTTTAATGAATTAGTCTACTATTTCAGCTTACGAGATACACTATTGCATATAAATGACGTTAAATTGAATTACTTACCGATGGATTATTCATATGATTCTGATCTCGGGATTCTTGATGACTCTTTAACTAAAACTCGTCCTCAAAATCATCTCCATCGTCACTATCTTCACCATCGCCAATAACTCGCGGACAGCCTACTCACAGCACAACTCCACACATTATAACCAACCCAACTCACACTAACAAGCACCAAACATTTTTTTTTTTGGAAAAAATGATAGTAGTAATTACCTTTATTACCTTTAGGTACGTGTCCAAGTCATACCTTTTGTTCTTCAAGCCTGAAGCTATTTCCGCATTTTAACACCTAAATATTTTTCCTTCCGAAAAATAATATATCAATAATTGAAGAATATGATTCAGTGGATGTGTGTAAAATATAAAACAGAACATACTTACCTTAGCCCGGAAACGTGAGATATGGTATCTATTCCTTCCTGATCTTTAAAGAATTGCACGGTACATCAGTGAAACTGTAAGTGCATTTCGTAACGTATGTTATGTCGAACTTTAAACTAGATGAAGAATGTGTTTGCTTACCTATGTTCAATGAACGTATGCTTTATTCGTGTCTAGTTTTGAACGTATGCTTTATTCGTGTCTAGTTTTTCAATAATGCATATGCAGTTCAAAGTCAAGTTAAAACTATCATGATTATAGGTTTTACCTAATCATATCGTGAAAAGAAAATGATGTCACAAGAGGAAACATGCCGTGGGTCGTTTTCAGAAATGAGGAAATGAACTTTTAGCAGCCACGTAATCGTGAATCCGTTTAAAAACTTTTCTGACTGATTTGTTATACTACATGCATACGTGCTTTAAGATGTTACAGAAGATTTCAGTTTCGTCGTCTTTGAGAAACATGTAGGATCATCAAAGCAATCATCAACTTCATCTTTGTATGGCTCCTGGTTAATGTTTTGGATCGTTCTCATTCCCTGGTACAAGCAAGCGCAATATCAAAATGATTAGACGTCCAGATCCCATCTGAGAAACTTGTTGATTAGATCAGCAATTCCACACTTGGGTTATCCTCAGTCGATACTCAAAGCTAAACATAAGCAGAAAAACGACAAACAGATGGAGTTATTTGGCTATCAGTAAGTAAAAGATTGAAGTTTTGCATACTGTTCGTGCAATCCTTTGCGGGGATCCGAATGGGTTGACCGGATCGGATCTTGGGTGTTGTATGCTTCGGATATCCTGAAACCAAAGTAACGCGTTAGCCTCGTCCGGGTATGGGAACCCCGACCAAGCTCCGGCGTGAGAGTAAGTAAAGGATAAAAATCCGGAAGGGAAAAGAGAGTAAAAGTATATAAGTAAAAAGTAATAAGGGTAAAAGAGTTAACCTAAACCTTGAACCCAAAGGGGTATTTATACTAGTCTGATTCCTAAAAGGCCGGGAATGGTGATGGGCCTTGGTTGGCCCGATTGAGGACACACTCCCTATTTTATAGGAAGTGTGCCTGCTGAGTTCTTTGCTGACTTTTGTTGACTTCTTCTAGAAGGAAGTGTTTGTTCCGGATCGGGTCATGTGTTCCGGATCGGTCCGTACGTTCCGGACACATACACGAACAAGTCCCCCCCAAGTGTTGATTGGGCTAACTTTGTTCGAAAAGTTTTAGTCGAATCAAGACTTAAAGCCCATTTCTTTCTCGATTGGTGTGGGCCGTATCAACCTCTTGGCCCATTCTACGGCTAAGGCCCATCAAGGCCCAACCATTTTTTACCCTACTTCTTTGTGATGGCTGACACGTGGCCTTGGCTTGCTCAGATTGACGACACGTGTGTTTTTACTGTTCCTTTCACGGTTTCCCACTTTTTTACTGAGCCTATAAATACCAACCAATCCGTCATTTGTTTGTGTGTGTTTTCTTCTTTTCTCTCAAGTTTTCCTTCTCTCTACCAATCCGGACTTCTCTGCTCAGGTATCTTTTCTTCCTTTCCTTGTTACCCTTCCGGATCCACCCTTGGTACGTCATGGCCGAAGAGAATCTTCCTGGGCCTTCCGGCTCAACCCGTTATGCTCCCAAGTTTGACATGCCTAAGTATACGACTACTCTCAATGAGGCTTATGTTAAGTATTTGGTGAAGACTTATCATATTCCGGAAAGCTGCAATCCCCAGGTTGCTCCGGAAGGTATGACCATGGATCGCCTCCCTCAAAACCGGATCGGTTTATATGAGCAGTTTTTCAAGCTCTCCGGACTACGAGTCCCCTTCTCCACCTTCCTTTTAGCCGTTTTGAAAGACTTTGGTGTACATATCTCACAATTAGTTCCCCTAGGATTAAACCGTGTTATCACCTTTGAAGTCTATTGCCGGAGCCTCTCCATCGAACCTACCTCTCCTCTATTCCGTCTTTATTATAGGCTTAGTAAACAAGGTCATTGGTTTTCTTTTGAGAAAAGGTCCGGAAAAGGTTCTCGTAAGCAGATCTTTCGTGACACCCTTACGTGTTTGAAGAATTGGAAATGGGAGTTTTTTGTCATAGATCGCAAGGCCATTCCGGATTTCATGTCGTGGAGACATGTTGACTCAGATTTGAATGATTATATTCCTCGTGATGGTTTTAGCGAATCGGATGCTCATCGTCTTGAAGAGCATGTTGTAGATTTGGCTGCCCTTCTGGAGGGAGTTTTGTATATGGCCGGTGTGTCTTTGACTTAGGAGTGTCCAAGATTCTTGCCACGTTTTATGGATCCGGAAGGGAATGGTATTACCCTTGCTTTCATTCCCCCTCTTTCTATACCTTGTCTTTTTTCCTTTTTATGGTTGTAAGTTTTTGTTGCTTTCGTTGCATTTTCTCTTTGTTCTTGCAGCTATCACCATGTCTGAATACCTGAGGTTTCCCGTTACTGCTCCATGCAAGATTACTAAAGGAGATCGTCTAACTGATGCCAACCGGATTACTCCTCATGTTTCCGAGGCTCTTGCAGCCGGAGAGCGTTTGAGTGCCCCTACTGCTGCCCAAATCATAGCTATGAGCGAAAGTGAAGCTGTAAAAGCTGCTCGCGAGAAGAAAAGGCTTGCTTCTCTTCGTGCTGCGGAGGAGAAGAAGAAGAAAGAAGATGGTGGGGAAGTGGTAGGGAAGCCGAAGGGGAAAAAGAAAACTTCCGAAAAGGGTGGTTCCTCTGGTGCTTCCACTAAGGTGAGTAAAACTGTCAGTGACCTTCATAAGAGTATGAAGCGCATGACTGAGAAGACCTCGGCCTCGGATGGTTCGGCCAAAAGGAGAAAGGTTGACGCGAGTGGAGGCGTTAATGTTAACGAAGAGGAAATCCTTGATGAGGATCGCATACTTAGTCCTTCGCCCCTCCGGTCAGTTAATTTAAATATTAACGTGGATGACGATTCTCCCGGACCTGATGGCATTGGTTCGGAGAAAACACAAGGGGAAGGGTCGAAAGGGGATGGTGAAGATCCTGCTTCGGATCAAAACAAGGAAAAAAGCCCCATTCTTGGTAGCTCGTATTTGGATGGCTCAAGTTCCAAAGGTGTTTTTACCGATGATGTTGAGGAACCTGTTAATCAGAGGGAGGGTAAAGGGGTGATGAATCCGGATCATCATCATTCGTCACGTAAGTATACTTCTTTCCATGCTTTCCTCTTACCTTGCTTATGTGTCACGTTGTCTGTTTCTTATGTTAACAGTGTTTATGTCTGTCCGATACAGGTGTGTTTACTGCGGAGGAGGGGGTGACTGGCCCAAGTGCTAAGTATATTCCGGATTGGAATATCAATGCTGCTAGCCGGGTGGATACCCCCTCGGAGTGTCGCTACTTAATGCTAAATCTTGTCCCTCCGGCCATGCGAAAAGAACTGAGTTCCTATCCACCTTCCCTTGCCCTGAACCGTAGCTGGTATCAACTTGCTAGGAGCACTATGGGAATGGTATACTCCCTTCGGCGATTGGAGGAGGAATCCCGTGACCAAGGCAACCTAATGGATGAATGTGAGGAATACAAAGTGCTTTTGCAAGCTTCCAACATTAAGTTGTCGGAACAGACCCAAGCCAATTCTAGGCTTTCCTCTCAGCTTGAAAATGCCGAAAAGGTGTGTGCTACTAGGGATTCGGAGTTGGCTGCCGTGATGGGCGAAAAATTTGACTTGTCAGAGAGGCTCAAAGGCCGTGATGCCCGGATTGCTGATCTCGAGGCAACCTTGCATGTGGTGAATGCGGACAAAGAAAGGTATGCCGAAGAGGTTAAAGCCTTAAAAACCGAGAGGGACGAGCTGCAGAGCAAGTGCAATACCTCTGAGATGGGGAGGTATAATGCTATCCGGACATTGCTTCCTGCCGTGGTCTCTAAACTTTTGAACAGTCATGAGCACAAAAAGAATATAACCGATTGCTTCAACAAAGCTATTGAGGCTGGATGGGCCACAGGGATCAAGGTTTGGAGACCTCTTGAGGAGCAATTGGCCGTTGTTGCTGCCACTCCGGGCTTCGACTTGTATTGTGAGAAGAAGATGGGACCAATGGTTGATGCCCTTCCATCAGCTAAATACCCTTACATCCAAGAGGTCGCTTCCAGCTTCTACTTGCCTATTGAACGCTTGATGGAAATTGAGCCCGCTCCTGCTCCTCCCCCGACTGTGGATCCTTTGGCAGAACCGCTCATTGATGAAGATCTTGTATCCCTCCAAGGCGATGCTGATGCCTCCGGAAGCAAAGATGCTCCGGCCGTCTGATTTCTCTGTGACTTGCTTGATACTTATTTCTAAACTTAATTTTATTTGGATGAATGTAATATTCGTAGACTACTTATTTCTGTTATCTTGTCTTTCCTTATGCTTCTTTTGATCAGGAAGGTTGTAACCATGACATTGCTTTCTTATGTTTACGTTTATGTTTTATTAAGTACATGTATGCCCCTCTTGTGATTCTTGTTTGTGAATATAATTGCATACAAATACGCCTCGCCTCTTTTGATCAGAAAGAATTGGAACGTATGCCTTCCATTCCGGACAGGACTTATTCAAAAACCACCCAATTCTTCCCTTGCTGAAGGGAGAAAGAATTGGGAACGTATGCCTTTCATTCCGGATAGGACTTGACCAAATTCTTCCCTTGTTGAAGGGAGAAAGAATTGGAACGTATGCCTTACATTCCGGATAGGACTTACTAAAAAACAACCAAATTCTTCCCTTGTTGAAGGGAGAAAGAATTGGAACGTATGCCTTCCATTCCGGATAGGACTTAGCCAAATTCTTCCCTTGTTGAAGGGAGAAAGAATTGGAACGTATGCCTTCCATTCCGGATAGGACTTGACCAAATTCTTCCCTTGTTGAAGGGAGAAAGAATTGGAACGTATGCCTTCCATTCCGGATAGGACTTAGCCAAATTCTTCCCTTGTTGAAGGGAGAAAGAATTAGAACGTATGCCTTCCATTCCGGATAGGACTTAGCCAAATTCTTCCCTTGTTGAAGGGAGAAAGAATTTGGAACGTGTACTGCTAGGGTGTGATTTTAGTGGCACGTCTTATCATTCACGCTATTTATAATTGCTGCAAATGTGCTTCCTCCTTTAGTGACGAGAGGAGAAGCTTTTTCATTAAAATCAAAGGACATAACCTTTCCCTTCTGGAGGGAGTGAAGGTTGATACATTTTGAAATACAATTTAGATAAAGCGCTAGATCGGACTCTTCCCTTGCTGAAGGGAGAAAGAGCCGTTACAAGATAGAAATGAAATTACAAGTAACACCTCCTGAGGTTCATTGCATGCCACACCCTCGGGACCTCCTTGTCTTTCATGGTAAGAAGCTTGTATGAGCCATTCTGGTATGCTTCCTTGACACGGTATGGGCCTTCCCATGTAGGAGCAAGTTTTCCTTCTTTCTGAACCCTGCTTGCTTCATTCTTTCGGAACACAAAGTCTCCTGGGCGGAATGCAACTGGACGAACTCGCTTGTTGTAGTACTGTTCCACCTTTGTCTTGTACTTTGCTTCCCGGATAGCTGCCATCTCTCTTCTTTCTTGTAAGAGGTCCAGGTTTATGCGCAGGGCATCATCGTTGTCCTTTTCATTGATCATCATTGTCCGATATGTGGGCATTCCTATCTCAGCCGGGATGACTGCTTCGGATCCATAGGTGAGGCTGAAAGGAGTCTCTCCATTACTCTGCTTCAATGATGTCCTGTGAGCCCATAGTATGTGCGGTAGCTCCTCTGCCCATCCATTCCTGTCTCGACCCAACCTTGTCTTAATGCCTTCCATGAGGGTCTTGTTGGCCCTTTCGACTAGGCCGTTTGCTTGTGGATGGGCTACAGCTGTGTTGATTTGCTTGATTTCCAGGTCCGAACACCAGCTCTTGAATGGTTCATTGATGAATTGCTTAGCATTGTCCGTGACTATGATCTTTGGGATTCCGAATCGGCAGACGACATTGTCCCAAAAGAACTTGATTACTTCCTTTCCGGATATCTTGACTAAAGGCTTAGCCTCCATCCACTTGGTGAAATAATCAATGGCGACGATTATGTATTTCACATTCCCGGATGAGGCTGGTAATGGACCTAGAATGTCCATTCCCCATTGGTAAAATGGCCATGGTGCCATGATAGACTTCATCAACGTCTTTGGCAATCTTGCTACCGGTGCATGGACTTGGCATGAATCACATTTCTTTAATTCCTCCCTTGCGTCCGTATGCATGGTTGGCCAGTAGTACCCCGATCTTAAAGCTTGTGCTACTATCGACCTTGGCTTCAAGTGCATGCTACACGAACCCATGTGTATTTCTCGAAGCACATAGTTGGCTTGCAACGGACCCACGCACCGAAACATTGGTTCTAAGTACCCTTTCTTGAACAGAACACCATCAACCATTTCATACTGATGTAGCTTTAATCTTAAGCGTCGTGCCTCGTTCTCGTCCGTTGGCCAGATTCCATCCCGGAGGCATTTAATGATGGGGGTCATCCAATTGTCGCCTACTTCTTCTACTATGGCATTTACCTCATTCCGGTCGGTAGACCTTTCGTTTAAGACCTCCACCAAAACTTCTTTTGTTAAGTGGTCGAATGCCAACGTTGCCAGTTTGCTTAGGACATCAGCCTTCTGATTCTTACTCCTTGGTATGTTCATAATTGTGAAATGAGAAAACTTTGATATCAAGACCTTTGCCTCAGCTAAGTATTTTATCATCCTATCACAATTTGCTTCGTATGTTCCATTGACCTGGTTTGCTACCAACTTTGAGTCTACTCGGACCTCAATCCTTCCCACTTTCATTTGTATTGCAATTCTTAAACCTGCTAGAAGGGCTTCGTATTCTGCTTCATTGTTGGTGGTCTCGAAATTCAGCCGGAGGGCGTAAGTGAATTCGGTTCCGGTTGGGCTGATGAGGACCAATCCGGCTCCTGCACCTTGGGTACTGGATGCTCCGTCTGTGAAGAGGGTCCACATTTCTGTCTCATCCTTATCCGGCTTCGGAATAGGCACCTGGAAGAACTCTTCTGCTGCCTGCCCTATAGGCGCTTCAGTTAGGAAGTCTGCCAAAACTTGCCCTTTGATTGCATTTCTTGGTTTGTATTCTATTTTGTAAGCCCCCAACTCAATTGTGTACTTAGCCAACTTTCCGGATGCATCCGCCTTGCTTAGTATCTGCTTGATTGGTTGGTCTGTGATTACATTTATGTCATGACCTTCGAAATATCTTCTAAGTCTCCTTGATGCTTTTAGCAGGGCTAGCGCCAATTTTTCCATAGGAGAATAGTTCTTTTCCGCATCACTGAGTGTTCGGCCAATATAGTGAATCGGACATTGTCTTCCATTCCTTTCAGTGAGCAGCACTGCACTAATTGACTCTTGTGATGCTGCCAAGTACATGTACAGGGGTTCCTTTGGTCTTGGTGTGGTAAGGGTTGGTAAGTTCATGATCAATTTTTTCATTTGCTGGAATGCCTCTTCTGCCTCCGCGGTCCATTTATACTCATGCTTATTCTCCTTTGTGATATTTTTGAGTGTGTTGAAGAATGGGAGTGCCCTTTCGGCGGATCGTGATAAGAATCGGTTCAGAGCTGCTAGCTTGCCACTTAATGATTGCATCTCCTTCCATGTCTTTGGTGATTGGATGTCAATAATGGCCCTAGTCTTTTTCGGATTGGCCTGTATGCCTTCCGGAGTGATGATGTATCCCAGGAACTTGCCTTCTTCTACCCCAAACGAGCACTTGACTGGATTCAGCTTCATGTTGATTTGTCTAAGGTTGTCAAAGGTTTCTGCTACGTCTGCTAACATGCTCTTCTCATCCTTGCTCTTGATCACCATGTCATCAATGTATGCTTCCATGTTCCGCCCTATCTGATTTTGAAAGGCTGAATCAACTAGTCTTTGATATGTTGCTCCGGCATTCTTCAACCCGAAGGGCATCTTAGTGTAGCAAAAGGTGCCTTGATCCGTGTAAAAGGCTGTCTTATCTTCATCTTCCGGGGCCATTTGAATTTGATGGTAACCCTTGTACGCGTCCAAGAAACACTTGAAGCGAGATTCCACTACGGATTCAATTTTTTCATCAATGTCCGGAGGTGAGTAGTAGTCCTTCGGACATGCTGAATTAAGATTTTTGAAATCTACGCACATCCTCCACGACCCGTCACTCTTCTTCACCATGACCGGATTGGAGATATACGTTGGGTACTTTACCGGTCTGACTATTCCTGCTGCCACTAGTTCTTTCACTTCTTTGGTTACGACCTTGCTTTTTTCGGATCCTAACATTCGTCTTTTCTGACATACCGGGTCTAAGCTCTCATTGACATTCAAGTTATGTTGCATGATTCGCCTCGGCACTCCTGTCATATCTGATGGTTCCCATGCGAATACGTCCGAATTGTCTTTCAGCAGGTTCTTTAATGCTGTTTGGCAAGCTGGGGTCAATCCGCCCCCAATAGTGGTGAGCTGTTCCGGATAGGCAGGGTTAATCATGATGCTTTCCGTACCGGATGGTAATTCAGCCGTCACGGTCTTGTTGTTGGTTGTGGGCATTGGCGCTTGTCTTTTTGCTATCTGCCTACATTCCGAGACGATGACTGAACGAGAGACTAGCGAGGCTACTCCTCTTGGAGTGGGAAACTTCATCATGGCATGAATGGTTGATGGCACAGCTCGAAGGATCCGGATGCCTGTCCTCCCTAAGATTACATTGTATGGTGACGGTGCGCTGATCACTACAAATTTCATGTGAGTTCTTCGGACTAAGCTGTCTGATCCGAAACGGACTTCAAGTTCGATTTTTCCCATTGGTTTGACTACTTCTCCAGCGAATCCGACGAGGTCAGTTTGTGTGTTCCTCAATTTTGACTTGATGCTTGTTGGAAGCTTCTCGAAGCAATGCTCGAACATAATTTCCACCGATGCTCCCTCATCTACGTAAACTCTTCGTACCAGATAACCTCCCAACTCGGCTTCTATGATAATTGGATCATCGGACATTTCATCTTCTTCCAATGGTGGAAAAGTGATTGGGGCTCTCATCCAGCTTTCGGTTGCTTCTCTGGCTTTCCTTTTTTCCCTTTCCGGTAATGTCCGGACCATGTTTATAATCTTGTCTTGCCTTGGAGCTTCTTCTCTTCGATTGTCTCGTCCTCTTTGACGTACATCCCGGACAAGATGATTTAACTTTCCAGATTCTAGGGCTAGCTCAATTTGTTTCCTTAGCTGGATGCAATCGTTGGTAAAGTGCCCCTTATCCTGATGATAGTCACAATAACGATCCATGTTTCCACCTCTTGCCGGATTGTTCATTGGACGGGGAGGGGGTAGACGAAGCTGTGTTTCGGTAGCAAGTATTTCTTTCAGGTTCTTTGTCAAGGAATTCACACTTAGGACCGGGGCCACTCTGTTTCGGTCATAGTAATTGTTTCGGTTGTAATCATTCCTGTGATAATTGTCATTCCGGGGTGGTGGGTATGGTGCCCTGTTGTCTCTATCCCTGTTTTTGTTGTTGAAGAAATCTCTTCCCTTATATGCATCTCGACCATCATTTCTCCTATTGTTGTTCCAGCCATGGTACTTTTGGTTGCGATCATCCCTTCTTTGGGTGGGAGGGTTGGGCTTCCGGTATGGCTCCGTCCCTTCCCCTTTTGGTAACTCAGTGTTAGCGAATGCTTCCTCGGACCGGACGAAATCATCCAACCTCTCCATCATGTCGTCCACCGATACAGGAACTTTGTCAGAGTACCTTTTTGCCAGCTCTGGACTTTTGACCGAATCCATAAATGCTGAAATTTTCATGACTTCCGGAACTCCATGGATGAGACCTACTTCGACTGTCCATCGTTCTTTAAAATCTGTCAATGACTCATTTGCCTTTCTCACAATCTTGGTTATCTCATGTGGGCCTTTGTGACATAGCTTTCGGATCGAGTATCTCTTGACAAATGCCTTCCTTAGCTCTGCCCATTCATCAATGCTGTCAGTGTCAAGGCTCTCAAGCCAACCCCTAGCTCCCCCTTCTAGGGTTTGCTGGAACATTCTGCACCAAACCGGCATTGGCCATTCGCCCGAATTGGCTGCTCCGGTGAAGCGATTCAAATGGTCCTCCGGATCTCCCGTTCCGTCATATGTCTTGACTGTGGCAGGCATCTTGTACTCGGGTCCGGAGAAGTCAATAATTCTTTGAGTGAGAGGGGATTTGACGGCTTCCTTAAAAGGTTTCTTTAGATCCGCATCGGACACCACCTTGCCTCTTACTATCTTAGTGTTGCTGCTTCCCTCATCTTCTTCAATGAAACTTAGACGGACAGGTTCCACGGCGTTCCGGTTATGCTCTTTGACTAGTAGCCGCAAGGTTGAGATGTGTTGTTCGAGTTGTTCCTTTGTGAGATTCTGATTGTTCGGAGAAGTCAAATCAATCGGAAGGTTAGGACCTGTCGGAGTGACAGGAGTAGGACCTGCCATTCTATGCAATTGGTAGATAGAATATCAAGTCCCACGGATGGCGCCAAATGTTCGTGCAATCCTTTGCGGGGATCCGAATGGGTTGACCGGATCGGATCTTGGGTGTTGTATGCTTCGGATATCCTGAAACCAAAGTAACGCGTTAGCCTCGTCCGGGTATGGGAACCCCGACCAAGCTCCGGCGTGAGACTAAGTAAAGGATAAAAATCCGGAAGGGAAAAGAGAGTAAAAGTATATAAGTAAAAAGTAATAAGGGTAAAAGAGTTAACCTAAACCTTGAACCCAAAGGGGGTATTTATACTAGTCTGATTCCTAAAAGGCCGGGAATGGTGATGGGCCTTGGTTGGCCCGATTGAGGACACACTCCCTATTTTATAGGAAGTGTGCCTGCTGAGTTCTTTGCTGACTTTTGTTGACTTCTTCTAGAAGGAAGTGTTTGTTCCGGATCAGGTCATGTGTTCCGGATCGGTCCGTACGTTCCGGACACATACACGAACACATACCATAAACAGATCAGACCGTGTACAAAATAAAATAACTGACAATTTCTATAAGACAAACCTGTGAGGCCATATCTTCAAATCCTCTTCAGTAGGCTTAAGTAACAGATCAACAAAAACTCTATCAGTGACATTTGATGGAAAAGGAGGAGGGTCAGCGTCTATGGTCCATAATCTGTTTCTGGCAAATCCATGTGCTTCAAGAGTGCCAAAATTTGAAAACTGCATCCAGGAAGCAGGTTCCATCACATGAAAAAATCCAATAGCAGCGACGTAAAGAGCAGTATAATAGAGACAATTACCTGAGGAAAGCATATAGGAATACCCCCACGTATTGGCTTTGGAGGCTTAAAAATTTCCTGCAAAATATGCATTTCACTTTTAGATGAATCATAGTCACGCCAATCAGGTTGCTCGATGTTTGATGGAAAAGTGAAACCGTAATCTTCACTTTTAGATGAATCATAGTCCGGCAAAACAGGATGCTCCATGTTTGATGGAAAAATGAAACCTTCAGCTTCCAAACGAGCAACTTACAAACAGAATGCAGCAATAAAAGTGGTGTAAATACTTGTACGAATTATTTTTATAATATAAAATGAAACCTTTAGCTTTAAATAAGTGATCATCTTATTTAGATAATCCGTGTCTCAATTATCACTTTTAAAATGTATATACAAAATAGTATATTATTTATAATAAGTTCTCCTAAAGCTAACCAAAACCGACGTGTTTGCAGTTAAGATCCATGAGCCTAAACCTGACATGGTTTCTGATCATGAACACATTCCAAAGGAGTTATATAATTGGGGACAAACGTGAGGGGGGCCTATTGGCAGAATGCTAGCAATGATGAGTAGACGAGGATTTGACAGAGGTTATGCTGTTGTACTAAAGTATTGCTATCACGACAATATGGGGCAACCTAACAGCTAAACAAGACGATCACGCACACTATTCTGTGTATTGCCACACCAAAATTTCAGTATACTAGTAATTTAATCTGCAAGCTTTGAAAGCTATTTAACTGTTCAAGTCCTCCAGCAAAACCCAGTATATACTAAATAACCGGTCGAAATCATAATCAATTCTATGTCTAATGGGATTCACTTAAAAATTTCGGAGGTGATTTGTAAGGGCACTACACTTCCTAGTACAGAGGAACTACAAAGTGAAAATCCGCTTTCAGACTATATAGCAGATGGTACCTACCTACTTAGGGAAGGTGTTACAAGGTTCAGAAACATGCATCAGCAATCTATTTCATAGCATGCAAAGACACATATTATGGCCACGAGTGGATTGACAATAATTATAAACAGCGAAAAGTCAAAGACATATATACAGCTAAACATTAGGTGCCAGCACATCACAAGCATTTGTGCTACCAACAATCTCCTTCTAACGTGCATTTCCTATTTACATCGATTTGAACACAGACTACAGTCAATTCTCACGACCATTTTCATAAAACCAAATATAGATCCTCAACCGATTTTAAGTTCACTTGACGGTGAAAGTTGCACACCACTTCTCACATGAGCCGAAACCAAATAAGCTCATAATTCCACATGTAAGCGAAAACAATCAACCCCCTAAATAGCTCAAATAAGCACTTAAATAGCTCAAATAATCACTAAAATCTGAAAAACAAAACACTCAAAAACCTATATACAACCCTCAAATAGCAAAAAAAGTTAAAAATATACAGACTAGTTTTTCATTCAAGTTTTTTATCAAACATTTGGTGCTCATCTATTTTAAAGCTCTAAACTTAATAATTTTGATTATTTTTTTTATTAAAATAGATATTCAGGGTGAGAAGGTTTTTTAAAACGTCTGCTCAAAACAATGGTAACAGAGGGTTGTTTTAAACACAACTATTGTAATCAATTTTAAAGTTGCAGATGGTGGTTTACGGTCATGTCACCATTAAATTTAAAATCAGATAGTACAATTGATTTAATACCAATATATATGCTTCAAACAGATCATAAATCACATTTTAAACACAACTATTGTAATCAAATTTAAATATATCTAAAATACAGATTAATAAGAGAGGAAAACTTTTGATTTTGTACTAACCTGTGCCCACAACATGTTTGGATCGAACTACGAAAAAGACGGATTAACAAGAACTTGGCGTTGGATTTTCTGGGTTTCAATTATTAATGGAGGTTAGGGTGGTCGATTTAATGGGCAGTGTGGTTGGTTTTTTTGGTTACAGATCTGCATGGGGTGGGGGTTCTCAAATGGTAAATGATATTTTGGGTGAGGGTATTAGCCAATGTATAAGTAAATATTAGCTAATGTACAACTAACTAATGCATTCATTTTTTATTTGTTAAAATTAAATACTTTATATAAAAAATATTTTATAAAAATTAAATACTTTAATATTTAATTATAAAAGTACAAGTCGCTTAAAATGTACATTTACACATTCTTACATATTCTTACACAAAAATGACAAGTCGCTTAAAAAGTACAATGACACATTCTTACACATTCTTACACCATATTAGCAGAAGTCGCATAAGTTTTATTAAAGTAGCATAATATTTTTAATAAATAAAATATAATAAAAATATGTTACAAAAATAATATAAATAAAAAGTTGCATAATAATAAATTTAAAGTTGCATAAAAAGTTACCTTACACAATTGTACTTGTTTCTTACACAAATTGTACTTTTTTTTTGAAAAAATACAAGTCGCTTAGGTTGCATAAGGTAGCATCGGTTGCATAGGGTAGCATAAGTCGCATAGGTCTATTTTGGGAAAATGAAACAAAGTTGGGTTAGTTTGGCAAAAGGACTTCATGAAAAGTGTAATTAGCCCTTAATATAATTATCCAGATAATAATCCAGGTTTTAGTAAAACGATATACGGATGTTTGATGCATTAGAAATACAGTTTCAGAGACTTTCGGTTTGTTCTATGTTTAGCTAATTTCTGAACGTTATATGTTACTCGGTAGTCTAATCCACTGATTTACTGCTCAATGCTTAGGATGACACGCTAACCTGTTTACAAGTTATCTTTATTCTTATTTACAAGTTAATATATACGTAGACAACCAAATTAGGACACACTATTGTGAAACCTAGTGTGTTTGTTTGACAAGAAAAAAAAGACGTTCATATCATTCTATTACAGTTCTTTTAACTTGTTTTTTTCTAGCAATATCTCAAACACTCAAACTTATCGTCACATTGTGACAACGCAATCTAACTAATAGTAGTTGCCCCTTAAATTAATATCAAGCGTCGCTTTGTTAGAATACTGACTTGTGCTTCATACAGTGAGATTCACCAAATTGTCTAAATATGAATCGCATAACTAACAGTCATGATAGTATTAGATACAGCTCATGTGTTGTCTAATCGCAAAACCCAAACCAATTTCAAATTCAGTTTTGGGTTCTGTTCTGTTCGATGGACGCCCCTGAATTATCATGTCGAAAATATGATTGACATTGTACACTCGGATCTTTAGACTTCACCGATCCCCAGTGCATTAAAACTATACAATAAATATTGGACGAAGGTAGTAATTAGTTTAAAACCTCAGGTTTTATCGAACGGCAAAATTGAGTATTGTGCGTCAAAATAGGGCTTTGGATTAACTGGATGCAATAAATATCGGTGTTATATGATCTCAAAGTAGTTTTGTTTTATTAGTTTTAAAAACATTACGCATATAGAAAGCAATTTCGATTGTTGGCAGAAAGTTGATTCAAAGCAAGCCACGAAAGGTGAACTGACGCATCAAACCATCAATATTAGCAGTGGTCGATGTTCTAACTAACGCATCAAATAACCTATTTTTATTTTTATCACCTTCTGTTAAGGGAAAGCTTTATCTGGTATGATTTCGTCTGCTTCTAACCATTAGCCTGTATATTGTTATGTGGTTAGACCAAGTTATTATTTGCTTAGGGTTACGATACTTTGTGTACTTCACTTAATTTACTTTAGTCTAAGAACACAAACCTAATCTTGAACACCTTACTAGAGTTATAAGACTTCCTTAGCGTAATGTAACTGCACTTGTAAAATATACTCATTAAGAGTTAATATCAAATGGAAAAAAGTAATACTTCGTAATATACTGAACCACATACCTGTAAAATTAGATGCCTCATTTTAATTTCTCCTTTACTGAAATGTGTGATTAATTTTTTATTTTATTTTTTTCTCATTTTAATTTCTTTTAACAAGCTCCTTTCCTATAAGTATAGGCGGATAATTGATTGTTAAAAAACTATAATTTCAGTTACTCACGCATAGTGTACAATCAAATGGTGACATATACCTACTATAATTTGATTATTTGTTTTTGCTGTTCAAAAAAAAAAATAAAATTTGATTATTTGTTCCTAAGGGTCTATAAATAACCTTTTGTATGTCTAAGCGTTTTGTATACATTTTCTCTTGAGCAAGCTTGCTTATTACACTTACATATTGGTTATAATGAGTGAAACTTCTGAAATCAAGCGTCACGATTTTCCAGATGACTTCCTTTGGGGAGTAGGAACATCGGCGTATCAGGTGAGTAACTATGCATGCATGCACTCGAGCATCCATGTTTACAAAAGATCATGATGGTTGATATTGTTTCGATTATATGACGACTAACTATTCATTTTTGTGCATTACAGGTTGAGGGGGCTTGGAGAGAGGACGGTAAAGGTTTTAGCATTTGGGATTGTTTCTGCTTGCGACACCCTGGTTTGTCTCCCTTGTGCTTAATTACTTGATATATAATATGAGTGTTTTTAATTCAAGCAGTTTGATATGTGCATAGACGACCTTCATAGGGACCTGGAGGGCTGTGGTCATCCCAAGATTCGGAGTTGATATTGTAATTATATTAAAACTTAATGTTATTTTTGGGAAATTTTGTATATGGCTCTCCAAAAAAATATCGATCGGCCCTTTCAAATATAATTGTGTAGTACTAGTTTTAAAGTTTGAGTAATTCTGTTTATAATTTTAAAGTGTCGATCCTCTCAATAAAATTGTTCAAGTTCCATCTATGTTGATATTTGAATTGTGATCATTTTCAGATAAGATTACAGGGGGTGCAAATGGATGTCATAGTGTGGAAAATTATTCCAGAATGAAGGTAAGGTTATTTTGTGTTTTAATCCAATATCATCTCATAATATCGAAATTCACATGTTAGATACGTAGTAAGTCTATTATTCATGCAACATTTACAAATATGTTACACATCTTAAAACAAAGAGAAGATCTGAAACTCATTTTACCATAACTAAAGTTACACCATGAAAAATTAAAGTTGCATAATTTTTTTTGAAGTTACACATATAAAAAAAGATAGTTTAACAAAAAATTTGTATTAAAACAAATGTAGCTTGTATCACATCTGACACATGAGTTCGCCCGTGTAATGAGAAGACAAAATTTCTTGAGATTTTATGCCACGTTAAATATCAAAATTCTATTGATAAAAAGAGCTGTAAACGAACCAAAAGTTCAGTGAAGTGTTCGTCGATCGTTCGGAAAAAAAATCGTTTATTTTCGTTTATTTAATAAATGAATAAACATGAACAAGATTTTTCGTCCGCTTAGTTAAATGAACGTACATGAACAACTGCTCCGTTCGTTTATTTGCGTTCGTGAACGGACGATTGTGTTCGTTCGATTAAATTCAATTAGTGTGTTCTTTTATGCTCGATTATTTTCGTTCGATTAACATTTCAAAATTAAAAAGAAGTTAATAAATACTATATTGAGTATTTCAAATATCTCTAATAATAATATAAACTATATAATAAGTATTTCAAAGATCATATGGATCGTTTTGAGAGTAAAAACTTTAGTTTCATGCTCATTTATATCCGTTTACGTTTATATATGATCGTTTACGTTCGTTTAACTTATTAATAAACAAACATAAACCAACATGAACAAGTTCAAATATAAATAAACGAACATGAACAAGTTCAAATATATACATGAACATGAACAAGTTCAAATATAAATAAACGAACATGAACAAAAAATTTGATCCGATTACATGTTTGCGTTCATTTATTTATTCGGCTAAAATTAAATAAACAAATATGAACATATCTCCGTTTGCATTCGTCCAGTTCGTTTACGGCATTAGATAAAATAATGTGTACATCATAAAAGCCCTGTATTTAAATTTGACCTAATTGGGAAGTTCATATTTGGGAAAAACACTTTATGGAGTCATTTGTCACGTTTGTTGAGAAACTGACCATTAGCTAGCTAGCCAAATATGACCATATTAAGTTGTATCAGACGTAAGAGATAGATATAGATTTGTAAGTTGTAACTGTGTTTTACTAAACCAAACGGGTTGTTGGGATTGTTAGACATCGCTTTTAATCTCGTACGTATTACGTAAGAAATATATAAATCATATTTGCTACTTTTGGAATTTTGCATGAAGTTGGAGTAAACAATCTAGTATACACATGTTCAGTTTTGACAACCTTTTTTTTAACAAATTTAACAGGAAGACGTTCAGTTGCTGAAGAAAATGGGTGTCAACTCTTATCGGTTCTCTATTTCATGGCCTCGAATATTACCAGGTAAACCAGAAAACTTCAAGCGTAGATGCAAAATTCGTGGTTACCATCAATATTAGATTGAGTAGATTGCTTGCGTTTTGATGATTTTGATCATTTGGAAGGACATTTTTATTAGATTGAAGATTTTCTGTTGAGTTTTGAACCCGCCACGCACATCTTGTTTCTGTGATTCATCCGCGCGTTAGATACTAGACTAGCTTGAGATTGATATACTCCGTTACTAACTTAAATATAGGACTCACACTTTACTTCTCTATCTTGACACTATGATCGATTTAATATGAAAGAATCTGAATCAGTTATGTGATTTTAAGAATCAAAGCCCAGCCATGGGAGGAATTTCGGGGAACCGAAACAATCTAGTCGGTTTCAAAGAGTCTGAAATAATAACTTAAGTGGAAATTTCTAAATACAATTTAAAGTGTCCATCCTTATTACAACAAGTTAATCAGGTGGAAAAGTGAGCATGGGTAAATCCATGGAAGGTATCAACCATTACAACAAGTTAATAGACGAGTTATTGGCGAATCAAATTGAGCCATTTGTCACCTTGTTCCATTGGGATCTTCCAAATGCTTTGGAAGAAGAGTACATGGGCTTCTTAAGTTCCAAAATTGTGTAAGTTTCTCCTGTTTGAATCTGTAGATTTTGTTTCGTATATACCTTTCAAATTGACGAGTTTATATAAAAACATTAGGGACGATTTTGTTGATTATGCTGATATTTGTTTTTGGGAGTTTGGAGATCGGGTGAAGAATTGGGTGACATTAAACGAACCACATAGATTTTCCTTGTCTGGTTATGTACAAGGTACATGGGCGCCCGGTCGAGGTGGCACCAATGAAGATGGTGACGCTCAAACAGAACCATATACAGTAGCGTATAACTTACTCAACTGTCATGCAGCTGCTTATAGAAAATATAATGAAGATTACAAGGTATTACTTCAATACAGTTTACATTCATCAAACACATTTACAACTTTTTATGAAGAGAAGAAAATATTAATTCATGTCTCCCGAGACTTGACCCCATAACCTATGGGACATGTTATGTTTTTAGGCCATTCAAAAGGGTAGAGTCGGTATTACACTCAATTGCAGCTACTTACAACCTTATCGTGGTTATCAAAACCAAGACGATGTCCAAGCTGTCAAATACGGCTACGACTTTATGTTTGGGTGGTAAGAAACATACTAGCAAATAGGGCTTGTCAATTGTTTAACTCAGAAAATTTATCTATACACATAAAGTGATAATACATGATGTAGGTTTATGGAACCACTAACAAAAGGTACTTGGCCCGAGAGCGTGCAAACGTTTGCTCAATCTGCAACACCAGATTATCCTGATGGCCGCGTTCTGCCAAAATTTTCGAGTGATCAAGTTACAAAGCTGATTGATTCATATGATTTCTTGGGAATAAACTACTACACTGCGAGTTATGTCCGACAACCAACTTCTTCTGATAATATTGCTCTTGGATATTTAGCAGACTCTCACTATGTGGAATCAGGTAAAAAAAATTAACACATTATTTTCATCCAAAATATAGTTTATGATTCATGCTGAGAACAATTTGGATTTATCCAAATACACTGAAAAGCTTCATAACTTGTAACTTGTTTTTTGTGCTTCAGGCCAAGATCCTGATGGAAACAACATCGGAGAGCAGGTAAGATAAACTTTACACGTAAAATGGTGAAAACACATACTCAGGGCTCACATATTCCGAGGTTCACTAACTAATGGAAGTTTCTATTTAACAGGCATTTGATGGCTCGTGGATTTATCTGTGTCCTGAACAACTTGGAAAACTCTTGATTTACATTAAGGATACATACAAAGTCACTAAGGATGTAATCGTCACTGAGAATGGTATGTGTGCGTGCTTTTTTTAACCTCTAAGCCAGTTTATGACTAAAACTTTAATTCTTGTCACAGGAAGTCCTGATCAGAACGAAACAGGAAAAACTTATGATGAAGTGCGGGATGATACATTTCGTACCAAATATATCAAAGAGCACATCAAAGCCATTAAAACTGCCCGAGAGTAAGTAATGTTTATAAATTCACAGCGTGAAACAAATGGAAACTGAATAACAACTTATCGAATGTTGGTTATCAGTCCAAGTTACAGTTCATACAGCAACATTTCAAACAGCCCCCTTCGGGTTCTGCCCTGCAGCCAAGGGCTACACCCTTTTCTTGAACCGACTCTCAAACCCGCCCTTTGATCGAACTCCGCTCTGATACCAAATATAGATTTGGAATAGCACACCCACACACTCACGCGTTAATGCAATTTCAGAACTTTTTTCATCTCATTAACGTGTGAGTGTGTGGGTGTGCTATTCCAAATCTACATCGATGACATGTCATTCTAGCAGTGCTCTATTGACCCTCTTTGTAGTAAGTGCATTACTAATCTTATTATCATACAATAATTACAGTAACAAAGTGAGTGTGACGGGATACTTTGTATGGTCGTTTACGGATAGCTTTGAATGGTCTTCCGGATATAGTGAAAGATTTGGTATGATCTATGTTGACTTTGTGAAAGATCTACAAAGGTACCCAAAAAACTCTGCAATTTGGTATAAAAAGTTTCTGTCTGAAGACAAAAAGATACTTAAACGGAGCATCACCGAAAGGGAACAAGGAAATGAGGTGAGCAAAAAGCTCAAGAAGGCAAGAACATGAATAAGCACGGCGACATATAACATATCATTTATTTGGGCAAAAATAGTATATCAAATATATAATAAATGGCCTTTTGTAATGTATTATTGAGACTGTGATATACTATATGAAAATAAATGGCTAATAAAACACATCCTTAATCTCGTTATCTTTTTAGCCAAAATCCATTAAACTGATAACCAAAATGAGGACTGAACTCCTACATGTTATGCAGGCTACGTATGGAAATTGCATATGTTATTAATTTATTGCCATTTTAGGGGAAAACATCACGCCATGTAGTGAGTTAACCAATTGATCAGCAGCTTGTATATAATTACGGTTAGCTGTGTCTAGCAGCTGGTGTGGTGGATGTGCGCTATGTTTGTGTACCTTATAATGGGGATCGTTTGGTGGTTTTTGTTATGGGTTAATATACAAAGAAGTTACTAAACTTTCCAAGAAATTTGTCCTAAGGTGACGAACGTTCATTTTATGTTTCTAAGTTACTAATGTTCATATGACCGGTTGATTAAGTTACCCACTTATCAAAAACGCGATATTTATGTTACTTAACATGAAAAATCAAGACATTTATGTTACTTAACTTATCAAAAAACATGCATTCAGGTTACTCAAATTAACACTAAATTATAGTGATGTATAGTTTAGTAAAGTTTAGTAACTTAGAAACACAAAATGAACGTTCGTCACCTTAGGACAAACTTCTTAGAAAGTTTAGTAACTTCTTTGTATATTAACCCTTTTGTTATTCATCTTCTCCTTGAATATGACCCGTGTTGGCTTTAATCTTGAATAAGCAGTTTACCATATTA
This sequence comes from Glebionis coronaria, assembly GCA_025667525.1. NCBI lineage: Eukaryota > Viridiplantae > Streptophyta > Magnoliopsida > Asterales > Asteraceae > Glebionis > Glebionis coronaria. The sequence goes on along the minus strand of CM046878.1, from coordinate 203,242,537 downwards.
AGTATTTTATTTAAGTCAATAAGCTAGTTTGAATTGGTATATTGTGTGACTCAGTATAAGGATTAGTGAGGGTCATGTGCCATGTTTTTAGGAGAATCATGGGTAGTATTTTACTCCTATTTGAAGTCCACGTTATGTATTTACAAGGCTATATAAAAGCCTTCTGTTATGTCAATAAAACAAGCAAGAGTTTTAGTCTTTCTTTCTTCATTTGATAAGTAATCTCAGTAAGTTTACTTTTGAGCAAGCTCTAAATCTACACTTGGTATCAGAGCGGAGGTCGATCCAAGGCGGGTTTGAGAGTCAGTTTCAGAAAAGGGTGTAGCCCTTCGCTCAAGGGCTGACACACCAAGGAACCGAGTGAGCAGGCAAGAAAAAAAGGGTCGGTTGCAACCCTATGCAATCAGGACGAGTAGAAGAAAGAAGGAGCACGTTGTCCAATGGTAGCAAACAAGAAAGATGAAAGCAAGCAACAACTTTTGATCACAGCAGGTGACCAAAAGAACGCAACAAGACCACAGCAGGAACACAGCAAGAAACGCAGCAGGAACACAGCAAGAACACAGCAAGAAAGCAAGCAGCAAGGTTGATCATTTGGTGATCAAAAGCAAGAAATCAACAGCAAGTTAGCAAGCATGAAGGTTGTCGTATAATCTGTAGCAAGTAGCAGGTAGGACAACCATAGCAAGCAGAACGTTTCGTGTTTGTAGCAAGTAGCAAACAATAAACAGTCGACAAGCAAGGGTCGACAAGCAAGGGTCGACAAGCAAGGGTCGACAAGCAAGATTCGACAAGCAAGGGTCGATAAGCAAGAGTCGACAAGCAAGGGTCGGCAAGCAAGAGTCGACAAGCAAGGGTCGACAAGCAAGGTTCGAATAGCAAGAATCGATTAGCAAGTTGCAAGAACGAGGAAGACACATGAGCAGAAAACGTGAAAGATTCAAGATTAAGGGGGTGATTGTTGGCTTTAATCTTGAATAAGCAGTTTACCATATTAAGTATTTTATTTAAGTCAATAAGCTAGTTTGAATTGGTATATTGTGTGACTCAGTATAAGGATTAGTGAGGGTCATGTGCCATGTTTTTAGGAGAATCATGGGTAGTATTTTACTCCTATTTGAAGTCCACGTTATGTATTTACAAGGCTATATAAAAGCCTTCTGTTATGTCAATAAAACAAGCAAGAGTTTTAGTCTTTCTTTCTTCATTTGATAAGTAATCTCAGTAAGTTTACTTTTGAGCAAGCTCTAAATCTACAACCCGTTTTATTTCAAGAAAGTTTTCACCACAAGAACCTACTAATCCTAATTACTTGTAGACGTTTTCTAAACTTCCTGGGATTTTTTTCCTCAAAATTGAGAATTCGCGCTTTAAAGACGTCATAATACCTTGACTACCAACGCCGTCTCATGTCATCTCCATTTCTCACCTCTGTCCAAGCCTGTAAATACTTGGCTTAGAGTTGTCAAGCTACTTTGATCAACTCTTTTTTGTTGTTGCTTCAAAAGAGTCGTTCCATTTGATAAACTACCTTCCCAGAAGAAATAAAAAACCTTGCTCCTTTATCTAAATGATGCCAATTCAGTTTCTACAACTTGTGTATGTAGAGATTAGAGAGAGATCAAATGAAGTTTCAACAACATTCCACATGGAATCCAAGTCACAGTCCCTGAGGACTCAGGAACTCGATCTCGAGGTGTTGTGAGTGTGACTGTCATCTAAAAGTCATCACTTTAAAACTTTGTATCATAAGTCATTTCATACGGAAAGCAAAATCTCTTAGCAAATAGACTAAAACAAAAGACATCATCATTGATTTCTGAATTATCGGAAGGCTGAATTGCACCACAATGTAACATCCTTAAAATTTATTATTATTGTATACAGCATGTATTATTTTTTTACTCCATTTTGTGTAACATACTGGCACAAAAATGGTACATACTTCATAATATCGCAGCAGTTTTATTTAATATATAGCGTACGTGGTTTATTTCAACTTAAGTTTTGAGTAGGACGCGTGAGTAACGTTGATAGTGTTGGGATTTAATACCTAGTTAACCATGTAACTACGAGTGCGCAGCGGAATGGATCTAGTTTAAGCAATTATAATTAACACGTAATTAATAATAAACAATAAAGGAAACGCGAAAACTAACCTTCGTCCAAAAGCAATGAAACTAAAACGAGTGATAAAATATACCACCTCTACGGTTGCTCACACAAACACGTCAAACGAACACGTCCGGATTGCTAGCCGAACTCCACGTATACCCAAACACCAAGTGTCGTAGCCCAAAACGGATCAAAAACTAAAACAGCCTAAGCTGTAGTTTTGTCCGATATCCAGCACTGTCCAATAAACCAGTTCTCAGTGTTGTCCGATATCTGACAACACTGTGCGACAGAAAATGCTTGTTCTGTCCGAGAACGATCAGTAGAGACCCAAAAGCTTCAATAAGCTGTTGCACCTTTAACAGCTTATAAACCTTCGTTTAAGACTTTGTTTTAGCAAACTTAGAATTGATTCTAAGTTACTAAACCACCTTGGATTGAATATAATGCAAGTGTTTGGTTGTGATTTGAGATGTAATTCAAAAACTATAAACCCTAATATTAGGTTTATTGATTTGAATGAAGAAGATGGGAAAACAGAGACTATTGCTGTGTTTTATGTGATGTTAGTCGTGAGTTATGAGCAAGGGGTGAGGGTTTTATATACCCTTCAAACCCTAGTTGAGATAATGCTAAACTTGAATTTTAAGCCTTATCCCAAACACTCCTTAACTTATCACAACTCCACTTTACTCCTTATCTCTCCTTATCTCAGCATACAAACGAATGTAGACACTTTTATTATCTTTCTAGAACCTTCTTGGCCAGCCAGGGACTTTAGGAACTCAATAGATTCATGTCTTAACCATTCATGTCCAAAACGGGTCAAACGGGTTGATTTTAGAAGCTTTATACGTGAAATGTCACACGCATTCTTGTGTTCTAGTGTGTGTGCCCCCAATAGGCTCACACACCTCTAGCCACATTTGGCTCATTCCAACGAGCATGAACTAACAGCTCCCACTTGGTCGTTGGAGTTGATTGCACAAATGTCAACGACGGAAACGTCTAGCAACGCTCAGACTCGTTATTTAACTAGAGGTGTCTGAGATATAGTTTCATAGAACATTCTCAGTAGCATGGTCATTTATGTCTTGCTTTTCATCATCCTTTGTTATAGATACCGTTAAACCATGGATATGGATCCTAACTCATTCCATATAGTTTAACCATTTAGATTCTCGTTATTGAATTCAATTCAGATATACCAAATATAATCAAGATTCATCTTGCATTACCATTTGGGTTCGGCCAAACAATTATCTGATTAATTCTAGAGAGGCGCCATGGTATCATTCTGCACATACTAAGTGGAGTAACAAATCCTTTATTGACTACAAGTGTTGTGGATGCTGCTTCACATCACTCCGAAAAATAGCTTTTATAACTACCTTATTCAGGACAGCGTTTTGCATATAATTACGAAAGTGATATCCACACATGCAGAACTTGTTTGCATCTCAAGTCTAAGGATGACTTAACAGACCATTTTCAACATCTTACTCATGACATGGATCCAAAAGTAAATGTTTGAAGTTGGGGAATCCAGTATGCATCCCTTATGAATACATATGAGTTTGGCTTAGAACAATTCTCATTCTCACAGAATATATCCAACACTCACATTTGCCTTATGTAAACAATATTCCCATATTGCTAACCGACAATGGATATTTAGAATGATTAAATCATTCATAGATTAAACATGCAAATATAGAATAACAAATTTTATATGAATGAAATAACAAATACCTCGTATCTTTATTTATCAGAAAATAAAACTGTCTTACAATTCCAAATTATCCAAATACTAATTAACATACAGATTTACATGAGACTACTAGCTGGTATCAAACCAATACCCCGAGTCAATTTAGAATGCTTAGGGAATGCTAACGCCTTCGTAAATGGGTCAGCTAGATTTTCATCTGTATGAACTTTTGCTATCTTGACATCACCCATCTCAATGGTCTCTCGAAGATAGTGAACTTTTGTGCGGAAATGTCTAGCACCCTTGGTGACTCCGCTTTCATTAGCTATAGTAATGGCTCCAGTATTGTCACAATACATATCAATAGGATCTTCAATTGTGGGCATAATACCAAGCCCAAAAATGAACTTACGAATCCAAACAGCCTCTTTAGTTGCATCAAAAGCAGCTATATACTCAGCTTCTGTAGATGAAGTTGCAAAAATACTTTGCTTTATGCTCTTCCAGTCAACAGCACCTCTATTTAGAATGAAAACATATCCAGTCTGAGATTTTAGGTCATCAGCATCTGTCAGATATCCAGCATCAGTGTAGCAAGAAACCATGAGCTCTCGTTTTTCGTCACCACCATAGACCAGAAACATATCCTTAGTATTCCGTAAATACTTAAGAATATTTTTAACAGCAGTCCAGTGAAGTTCACCACTACTCTGTTGAAATCGGCTTGTTATGTTCTGAGCGAACGCAACATCAGGACGAGTACATCTCACAGCATACATAATTGATCCTACAGCTGAGGCATAAGGAAAATTCTGCATGCGTTGCTTTTCAGCTGGTGAACAGCACATTGTGACTTACTCAATTTAGGGCTTTCATGCATTGGGCTAGTTCCACGCTTGGAATTCTCCATATGAAATATTTTCAAGATTTTCTCAATGTAAGCACTTTGACATAAACCAATAACCGTCTAGATCTATCTCGGTAGATCTTGATTCCAAGAATATATGCAGCTTCTCCTAAATCTTTCATAGCAAAACATTTTCCAAGGTAGGATTTTACCCCTTTCAACATTGGAATATTGTTCCCCATGAGCAATATGTCATCAACATATAGAATTAGGAAAGTAACATTACTTCCACTGGCTTTGTGATATACACATGGCTCATCTTGATTCTGAGTGAAACCGAATTTCTTAATCTCATCATCAAAACGCTTATTCCATTGCCTAGATGCTTGCTTAAGTCCATAAATGGAACGCTTGAGCTTGCATACTCGGTTAGGATATTTAGGATCGACAAAACCCTCAGGTTGCACCATATAGACTTCTTCGGAAAGATGTCCATTGAGGAATGCGGTTTTGACATACATTTGCCAAATCTCATAGTCATAGAACACGGCTATGGCTATAAGAATCCTTATAGCTCTAATGTCTGCTACAGGAGAAAAGGTCTCTTCATAATCAACCCCGTAGGTTTGAGTGAAGCCCTTTGCTACAAGACGAGCTTTAAAGGTGTGTACTTTGCCATCCATGTCCGTCTTTTTCTTGAATAGCCACTTGCTACCAACGGTTCTACCGTTAGGAGGAAGATCAACTAATACCCAGACATCATTATCTTTCATGGATTGCATCTCCACATTCATCGCATTAAGCCATTTTTCGAATTCAGGATCCAATAATGCAGCTTTATAGTTAGCGGGTTCTCTAAGATCCCCTAACTCATGCTCCTCAGCATCTACGTATAAACACATTCGATCTGGGGCACGGCGTGTCCTAGAGGACTTACGAATGGGATTGATATCACTTTGAGGTTCTTCAATTTCTTGATCATCCTCATCATGATCTAAGCCAGTGTCATCAGAAGGATTTGTATCTTCATCTTGAATAATTTCAAGATCTTCTATACTCCCACTTGCTTCTTGATCTAAGAGATTACTCTCAAAGAACTCAGCATTCCGAGCAACAATAACTTTGTTCTCAGGTGGGTAGTAGAAGGAATATCCCATCGTTTCCTTTGGGTATCCTACAAAGATACACTTAATAGATCGGGGTTCCAGTTTGTCAGGTTTGGTCATCGTATCACGTTTAACCAAAGCTTCACAACCCCAGACTCTTAAGTAAGACAACTTAGGGGATTGCCCATGCCATACTTCGTATGGTGTCTTTTCAACCTTCTTAGTTGGAACCATGTTGAGTATGCGTGCAGCAGACTCAAGGGCATAATCCCAAAAGGACTTTGGAAGAGTAGTTTGACTCATCATAGATCGAACCATGTCTAGCAGTGTTTGATTCCTCCTCTCAGACACCTCATTATATTGAGGTGTGTAGGGAGGAGTTCGATGGGCAATAATCCCATGCTCCTTAAGATGATCCAAAAACTCTTGACTCGTATATTCACCTCCACGATCAGATCGTAGTGATTTTATGGTCTTACCGAGTTGATTTTCTACTTCCTTTTGAAACACTTTAAATGTCTCAAACACTTCATGTTTATGCTTTAACAAGTAAACATAACCATACCGACTAAAGTCGTCAGTAAAAGTGACAAAGTAGTTAGCTCCTTGCATTGACACGATTCTAAATGGGCCACAAACATCAGTATGTATTAGTCCAAGTAGATCTTTAGCCCTTTCCACTTGATGTGAATAGGGTTTTCTTGCCATCTTCCCAGACATACAAGAGACACACTTTTCAAATGACTTAATGTCAGCTGAGGTGAGAAGTCCATCATGTTGCAACTTCTCCATGCGTTTCTTGCTTATGTGTCCAAGACGACAATGCCACAAGAGAGTAGAGTCCAAAGTTAATTTGGCTCTTTTATTGCTAACAGCAAACATAGAACTATCATTTGTTTTAGAACAAGACATATCAATTTCATAAATGCCATCCCCTCGGGGAGTAGCCGTAAAATAAACAACGTTATTCCTAGAAACTGAAATTGCATTATTCGAATCAAAACAGTTTACAAAACCATCTTTAAACAAACCAGAAACTGAAATAATCCCTCTAGTGATAGAGGGAGCATAATGACAATTGTTCAAAACAATAACTAATCCACTAGGGAGACATAAATGATAATTTCCAATAGCTTCGACTCCTGCACGTTGACCATTGCCCATGTACAGATTCAAAGCTCCTGGATTCAGCTTCTTACTTCCCCTTAGACCCTGAGTATTATTACAAATGTGAGTACCACAACCAGTGTCATATACCCACGAATTACTCGGAAGGGAATATAGTTCTATAGTGAAAATACCTGAAGTGTTGGCTTCTTGAGACAACCTCTTCTTTTTCTGCAACTCGGCTAAGTGCTCGGGACAGTTTCGTTTCCAATGACCTATCTGACCACATTTGTGACAGGGGTCGTCCTTAGCAGGATTATCCTTTTTGGGTGGTGGAGGATTTCTGTTCTTGGGAGCATAAGATGGTTTGTGCTCGGGAGCATAAGCCAACTTATTCTTTCCATTACCATAATTCCCCTTCGCAGCCTTAGGCGGTTTTCTACCTTGGTTTTTTCTGGACCTTGCCTGCACGTACATTATGAAGTGCAGGTGAAACAACCTTCTTGGGAAGTGTTTGCTCATGTTGTTTAAGCATGGCATGCAGTTCATTCACCGAATTCACAGTCTTCCCCATGCCATGCATGTGGAAGTTTTAAACAAAACTGTCATACTCCTTGGAAAGGCCTATCAAGATTAGGCTTATTCCATAGTTGACAGTCACGGGGTGACCAAGACGCTCCAAGTTCTCAATGTAGCCCTTCATCTTAAGAACATATGAGCCTACATTTTGACCATCCTCAAGCTTGCACGCGTGAAATTCACGCGCAGTTTGAAGAAGTTCCTGTTCTGCTTGCTGAGAAAACATGGTTTTCAGCTCCTACAACATGTCATATGCTCCGAGATGGGTTAGATTTCGTTGGATCTCTAAATCCATAGTCATGAGCATAAGGGCAGCAATGTCCTTTGACCCTTTGACCCAAGCAACATGAGCTGCAAGAGCATCGGGAGGGACTTGGTGACCAGGAGTTGCAACAGGTGCAGCAGGAATTGGATGTTCCAAGTATTGTTCCTTGTCTTCAGCTGATAGGATAATGCGCAACTGGCGGTACCAATCAATGAAGTTAGGCCCAGTGAGTTTGTGTTTCTCGAAGAAACTCCTGAGTACCGAATTGTTTCCGACATTGGTAGTCATCTACAATTAAAAAGTTCAAACAATTAGTATTTTTGATAATTACATTCTTAATAGAATTAACTACCCAATTAATTACTAATTAAGACTAAGATCCATCTTGTACTCCCACTCATTACAAAAGGACTGTCCAATATGTAAACAAGTGGGGCAAGAGGTAAGCGACGAGCGTTAATTGCATAACATGCAACTCTTAGACTTTATGAGACCGTTCAAGACACTAGTAAAACGGTAGTAGTGTCATGAGCATGTTTAGTCTCATCTTATGCCTCGGGTCCAGGGTCTGACCGTGCATACTCGAGTTAAGTTAACCAAGCAAGAACATGCAAATATCACACAGGGTCTGACCGTCGTGAAAAATTTGCCATGGGTTTGACAAGGCCCTTAGGACTGTCCAGAGAAGCCAAATCAAATGCACATGTTCTTAGTTGGCTGACATACACTTAAATTTCACATAGGGTATAACACATAAATGTGGTAAAACATGTGTACAAAGAAGCATGTAAACAACTTTGTAGCACGATTTTTAAAAACTTTTAGCAATGACACTGTAGTGATCTACGATGGTTCACGGTAGCTCCAATCGAACTCGCAAGCAAGCGCAGGACCAGACCAGCGCAAGGCAATAGTCGGATATCCTTTAGGTGTGACTGTGCGCACCGGCTTATACCCGCCTTATAGTTTGTTCTAGTGGGTGATCCGTACATCCCATGAGTCCATAGCGTCCAGTTTTTATTTTCATGAAAGCTTGTTTCAATAGTGTTTAGGTCCTTTTATTTTATAAAACACTTTTCCACGTAACACATAACCGGTCACAATGAGCATGTATTTATGCGTGTAAAATACTGACCAATTTTAATGTCATGTTTCTCTATAAGTATTTATCCATAATGCATGTAATTTAGGTGTTTTGAAAAAACATGTAACAATAATGCAATTAGGAAAACAAATACAACAAACATAAGACATTAAATAAACATATAAATCCGAGACCCCGAAGAGTCTTCCCCAAACGAATAACCATAAGACTCTCATTAGGTTTTCATCAAGTACCTAAATCGCCCCATGCATCAGATTACGTGATTGTAGTGAGTCTTATAGCCGGATAACACATAAAATAATCATGGCAAAAAAAATTAACTATTAATTTTTATTTTATTTTATTTTATGTATTCTAATTAACCCTTTAATTTTAATAATATGTTTCTAATTAACAATTAATTTTAATAATTACTTGTTATTTTTTATAAATAATGAAAAGTACACAATTTAATTGTCAAATAAAAATAAAACAAATAACTAAATTAGGTTTCATGCATGCGGTTTCGCGTGTTTATTTAAAACGTGTAACCCATAACCACCAAACGAGCATGACTCGTGATGCCACTGTTGGGATTTAATACCTAGTTAACCATGTAACTACGAGTGCGCAGCGGAATGGATCTAGTTTAAGCAATTATGATTAACACGTAATTAATAATAAACAATAAAGGAAACGCGAAAACTAACCTTCGTCCAAAAGCAATGAAACTAAAACGAGTGATAAAATATACCACCTCTACGGTTGCTCACACAAACACGTCAAACGAACACGTCCGGATTGCTAGCCGAACTCCACGTATACCCAAACACCAAGTGTTGTAGCCCAAAACGGATCAAAAACTAAAACAGCCTAAGCTGTAGTTTTGTCCGATATCCAGCACTGTCCAATAAACCAGTTCTCAGTGTTGTCCGATATCTGACAACACTGTGCGACAGAAAATGCTTGTTCTATCCGAGAACGATCAGTAGAGACCCAAAAGCTTCAATAAGCTGTTGCACCTTTAACAGCTTATAAACCTTCGTTTAAGACTTTGTTTTAGCAAACTTAGAATTGATTCTAAGTTACTAAACCACCTTGGATTGAATATAATGCAAGTGTTTGGTTGTGATTTGAGATGTAATTCAAAAACTATAAACCCTAATATTAGGTTTATTGATTTGAATGAAGAAGATGGGAAAACAGAGACTATTGCTGTGTTTTATGTGATGTTAGTCGTGAGTTATGAGCAAGGGGTGAGGGTTTTATATACCCTTCAAACCCTAGTTGAGATAATGCTAAACTTGAATTTTAAGCCTTATCCCAAACACTCCTTAACTTATCACAACTCCACTTTACTCCTTATCTCTCCGTATCTCAGCATACAAACGAATGTAGACACTTTTATTATCTTTCTAGAACCTTCTTGGCCAGCCAGGGACTTTAGGAACTCAATAGATTCATGTCTTAACCATTCATGTCCAAAACGGGTCAAACGGGTTGATTTTAGAAGCTTTATACGTGAAATGTCAAACGCATTCTTGTGTTCTAGTGTGTGTGCCCCCAATAGGCTCACACACCTCTAGCCACATTTGGCTCATTCCAACGAGCATGAACTAACAGATAGGTGATGTATTTTAGCCTCAACGTTTTCAAGCTTTGCACTTCTTCAGTTTCTGAGTCACTTCAATTGCTTTTTCATTCTTGTTTACAGCACCAGTGTCTTCATTACCTTGTTCACTCTCTATCGTAACTTTTTTTGCATGTGTCTTTTTGTCCTCACAGAGGAACTTTCTAAACCAAACTGCCGATTTTTTTGGGTACCTCTGTAGGTCTTTCATGTAATCAACATAAAACATGCCAAATCTTAGACTATAACCAGTAACCCATTCGAAACTATCCAAAAATGACCACACAAAGTACCCCGTCACATTCACTTTGTTACTGTAACATTTAGTAACATTCAGCAACATGATTAAGATTTTATAATAATGAAAGGAAATTAACTTATGGTACGCAAATTGAGCACTATTACTCACCGCCTTGCTATTTTGATGGCACTAAGATGCTGCTTTATGAACCTAAATCGAAAGTTATCATCACGAGCTTCTTCATAAGTTTTACCAGGATCATTCTTATCAGGAGAACCTGCATTGACAAAATATACCTCAAAATAGGACAAAAAATAATAACAGCCACAGCATTTAAATCATCATTCTACCATTCTCAGTGATGACGATATCTTTACTGATGTTGTATTTCTTTTTAACGAGCATCAAGAATTCAGTAAACTGCTCAGGACAAAGAAAAAACGTTGTGCCTGGAAATGACTGTCAAATTGGGTCACACTGGTTAGCAAGCAAAACATTTAAAAATGAATAAAGAGTATAGAGCTATATTAATTTTAGTGACCCTTTAGAACACTAATGATAAGTTTTAGTTTTATCCTCTTTTCTTCATGAAGTGCGGGCAAAAGTATAAATTGATGTTCTTACTAATATCTTTTGAGTTAAGTGTTTTGCAAAAAGATCTAAACCTATTTGTGCACTCCTTAGTGCATTTTTCTAGTTGTATGTGCGAGTAAACTCATATGAGACGAGGTCTTACAGGCTCTCCAATATCAAGTCCTTTAGGGTATTGATCTACAAACAGGAGAAAAATGCAAGAAAAAGAATAAAATTAATTGAAACCTAACACATATTGAAGTTAAGAAATAGATCAAAATAACTAGTGATACCTGATGCTTTATAGTGGCAATCTGTATCATATCCCAGAGGAATTTCATCTGAAGGTTCTTGATATTGGACAAATCTTGCACAGTAATAGTTTATCCCGAGAAAGTCATATGAAGCAATCAAGCTTTTGTGTTGATCTAAAGAAAATGTAGGTAAAACACGCCCGTTTGGGTATTCAGATGTTGGCGTAATCGCAAACTTTTGCATGTTCTCTGGCCATGTACCTTTGGTTAATGGCTCCATAAACCTAAAACACAAGTCATTATAGCATGCAAATTAGAGTAATATTTTTTTGCATGCGGGATTGTTAAAAGTATACATGCCACTAGAAAAGTAGTGTGTTAAGTTTCTAACCATCCAAATATAAAGTCGTAAGCATAATCAACAGCTTGTATGTCTTGTTGATTGCTTGAGCCGCGATAAGGTTGAGGATAGAAGCAGTTAAGTGAAATGCCTACCTTGCCCTTCTGGTATGACTGTTGAAAATGGCAACTTGTCAAAATTAGAAAATTACTGAAAACTCGCATTAAGGATATATATCTATCTCTATAAAATTAAGTCTATTACGACTAACACAGTGGAGTAAAGATCCTCTCATGTACTTAAGAGTACTGTAAGAGATAGAAAAGACTCAAGACAGATTGAGGCATTGGGATGTAGGCCTTAACGTGGATATTGCTACTTTGCGGTGTCCATTGTGTGGGGCGGTTGCGGATTCCCATTCACTTATTTTTTGTGTGTTCTTTCTCTTCGCATGTTTGGTGTAATGTTCGGGAGTTGGCTGATATGGGATCTGTACCTCCGAGATTTGCGGACATTTTTGCCTATTTATCCCCTATTTCGAAGGCTCGATATGTGGTTAGCACTATTGGCCGAATGGTCTTGGCTGCGACTTCTTATTTCTTATGGGCTGAACGGAATTCTCGTTTGTTCAGAGGGCAACGCAGGAATGTTGATCAAGTTGTGGTGTTGATTTGTGATACTATTCAACTAAAGCTTGTCACCTTCAGATTTAAGAAGGTTAGTGCCCGTTCCAAGTCCTTGTTGGATCGGTGGAGATTGCCTAGTATATGCGTTTCTCATGGTGGTGTTAGTGTATGAGGGTCGTACTCTTTTTTTCTTCTTGGGGTTTTTTCTATTGGGTTTTTCTCGAGAAGGTTTTTTAAGAAGGTGGCCTCATGTGGATCATTTGCTGGCATGCTGTTGGAGTGGTGGGGTGTTTTCTTTGTTTCAAGACTTCATTCTGCTGGTGTTCATCTGTTCGATGATTAGTTTATGATGTAGTCTATGTCATTTGATATATGTAGTGTGTTTATGGCATGTCATAAGCACTAGATTCCAAGCCTTTGCTTGAGGTTAATGTGGTACTTCGGCCACATTCCTGTGTACTTAACATTATTTTTTGGTTAATATATTTACCGGGGTAACCCATTACCAAAAAAAAAGATAGAAAAGATAAGGTTTGTTGTATTAGGGGTCGTCGCCTTTATTTAATTTAATTTTTTCCTACCAGCGTGATATATCTCAAGTTGAAAATAAACATAAGAAGTTGCTAATTAATCCCCAAAAGTGTGAGCCACTCCAAAAAGATTTGTATGAGTAATACCTTGTAACTTTCTTGATATTTTCTATAAGCAGCTGCGTAGCAGTTCAGTAAGTTGTATGCTACAATATATGGTTCAACTTGAGGATCGCCATCTTGATCTTTGCCACCCCGACCCGGAGCAAATGCACCTTGCACATATCCATTGTAGACAAATGTATATGGCTCATTCAGTGTCACCCAATTCTTCACACGATCTCCAAACTCCCAAAAACAAGTATCAGCATAATTGACAAAATCATCCCTAATGTTTAAAACAATAGTAATAAGGTGAGAGAGATGTACATACAGAAACATGTAAAATATCTAAACGATGCCACTTACACTATTTTTGAGCTTAAGAAGCCCATGTACTCCTCTTCTAAATCATTCGGAGTATCCCAATGAAAGAGGGTGACAAATGGCTCAATGTTGTTAGCTAATAACTCGTCGATTAACTTGTTGTAGAAATTGATTCCTTCCTGGCTTTTACCCATACTTACTTTCCCACCTATTTAATCATCCCAAAAATCGTTATATTATCCGGTCTCAAAATATATAGCAAATTATGGGTGATCCTCGATTTTTTCCATGGCGAGTTTCTATTTCTTGCGTGTGTCATATGATCATATGTCCAAATTAAGCATCAAACTATTAATCTTAAGATTTGATGCCTATGTGTTATTGTGAAATTTGGTATGTATATATCTTTGTTCCAGTGTCTTCGATCAATACCTATTTTGATGTTTTACCTATCAACCTTTGTTTATCGCTATTGAGAAGAAAGTTCAATAGTGTTACCTGGTAATATTCTCGACCATGCAATAGAAAATCTGTAAGAGCTTACACCCATTTTCTTCAGCAGTTGTACGTCCTTCTGAAATGTTTGACAAATGACATATTATGCACATACAAAACAAAAGACCTGTAGCGACAATATATCCCATAATATATATCGATATGCACTAATAACACTATATATGTTGTGGTAAAGTATTTTCCAATATGTACGTTTTGGAAAGCTGATAACTTTCTCAATTATGGTTATATCAAACTTTATAGTCAAAATGTAGTTATATTTGGCATAGTTCTTGTCACTGTAGGAGATTTGATATATCCGTGGTCTTAATAGATTAAAAACGATGAGAAAACCAGTGTCTGAAGATAAGAACAAGTTTCAAGTCATTAAATTACTTTCATTCTTGAATAATGATCGATAGTGTGGCACCCATTTGCACCTCCCTGAATCTTCCCTGCAAGATGACAAGTATACATGATTAAGATTGATTTTATAAAAAAAATCAGATAAAAGAAGGCAATCGAGAAGAAACGAACCAGGGTATCTAGAGCAAAAAGTATCCCAGATGCTCAATCCCTTGCCATCTGCTCTCCAACCTCCTTCAATCTGAAATCCATATAATGAAATTAATCAGGAGATAAGTATTCTTGATTTGTTTACATTATTATCATGCAATCTCAAACATATACCTGATATGCAGATGATCCTACTCCGAACATGAAATCATCAGGAAACTCATGGTGCTTGATGTCTGAAGAATGATCATAAACATTATTGTAGTGAGACATTATTCTACTTGTGAAATAAAATGTTCAAGTGATAAATTTTACAACTCAAACTCATATGGAAGACTTGATTTGTGGGACTAATATTTATAGGACCCGTGGAGCGTGATGCCAAAGATTCATTAGGTTCTATCGTTGGTTCATGACTGTCCTATTAAATGCTGACACCAAAATTGCACTGTGGTAGGTAAAGTTCGATATGAAGGTAATCAAAACCATGTGTATAGTTTATGGTGTGTTGTATAGAACTATAGATCATTCATTCTAGTATTCGCATATAATACGAGATTCCGATAGTCCCCCAAAATCATCCTACTAAATTAGCATAAAAAAGATACATTAGCAAAATTAGAGTATCAAAAAATATTTGATCAATCAGTACTACACAACATGAGGGGCATCTATCATATATATGAAACTCCAGCCTAAGCCATCATCACTTCATGCCATTAGGTGCAGGTGGTGAAATCTATAACCTTTTACACTGAATCAACCACAACACCTGTACACATTTCAAAAGTTGTACATAACTTGCAGAACTCCTTGTTTAATTGTACATGTCATTACATTGATCTCAAACATACCAAATGACATAAACAATCCGTTACAGGCGTTTTAGATGGTCGTCAAATGAAAAATAAGTCCAAGGTGACATGTTTCCACATACTACTTAGGTGTCGACAGTTATGAAAAGAGGAAGATATTTCTGTGTTATTTTCAATATGATTTTGGCTTCAAGTTAATTTGGCAAATAGAAAGTAGAGAAAAACACAAACATAAATATCGAAATATGAATTTAGCTAATAACATTAGAACCCATCGTTTGAGTACTAGCCACATCAACTGACTATCATATTCTAAATATATCCATTTGCATTCAGTTGTCAATTACACCATGTTTGCTTTGAAGCCAAAAAATATTATACACATTAACTATCTTTTTCATGTTAAAGGCAATACACCTCACATTCAGTTGTCATATACACCGTATATACTCTATACCGAAACATAAGACCTACGTGTTAAAATAGCCAACTATCTAAAAGACATTAAAACTGTGTGTTATACCATTTAATTTGGTACAAACGTACTTGCAACACGTACTCCATTAGAATTCATTTGTCAACTACATTGTGTTTCATTGAAGTGTTAAGAGTTTGAAATAGTGTCAATGATCTTCAACCATGCATTAATTGAATCATATTGTATATAGAAACTCATGATCGAGCCTTTTTGTTGGCATGGATCAAATATATGCACGAGCACTCGTGCTCTGAGTTATATATACATATGCTACTAGAATAATCAAAGAAAAATATCAAGTTACAGATTATTAATGGTGGGATATATATTGAGCAAATGGCAAAACTTACATTCATCCAAAATGAATATGAGTTCTTAAATTATCTCATAACATAAATCACTCTCGCCTACACAAAGTCAAGAATCTTGTCACTCCAAACCAATTGTGAAATCAATATGTATCTTGTGTTTCTATCACTAAATCGAATGCTCTCTTTTCTATTCATCCACTTTATCTCCAGCACTATAATGTTGCTATCATCCATCCATGAATAATAGTCAATGGTGATACTTGCACTGCACCTACAAACATAAAAAGATAAGGCGATGACGTTTATTATTTACACCACCTTACCCATTGAGATCATGATGGTTTATATCAAATAGGTCAAATGGGTGACATACTGTCATCAAAAGACTTACCTATAAATAAGACTGGTTGTTACTTACAAAATTAAATATTAGAGTAAATTACATGAATGGTCCATGTGGTTTGACGAAAACTACATTTACAATTCCTGAGAGATTAAAGTTGCATTATCCGGGCTTATCTTTGCAACGAATAACACCGGTCAAAATAGACTGTTGTCCAAAAAAAAGGACTACCAGTGTTATTTTTTGCAAGAATAAAGATGGATAATGCAACTTTAAACTGTCGGGGATGGTAGATGCAAGTTTCGCCAAACCACAGGGACCATTCATGTAATTTAATCTAAAAACTATAAACAAAAAGTATTCCTAGTAACCCAAACTAAACTGTTTCGAACCACAACCATTTTCACATATTACCTAAAGCGTGCGACCCGTCAAATTTGTCAACTCTGTTACCTCTAGGTAAAAAGAATTGATCTACGTTTGAGTTTTTTGTCAGTAATCTACTGGCACCAAAAGATGCACCTTAAAATAAATATTTTCCATTTATGATTTTGTCGCTCTATTCTTGTATGCCCATAAATGCTCTAATGCACTTTTTTCAAACAAGCAGTTTACAAGATGACCCATAAAAATTCCAACATTTCCGACTAATTAGAAGATTGTTAGCAACATCTACCTACACTGAAAAAGAGTTATGTACTCGTTTACTTGGTGTGCAGAATGGTTTTCTAAAATCATTAATCATGCGCGGGCCAAACGTTGCAATATGAATGGGACATAAAACAATACTCATTACTGTATCTAGAAAGATACGGAAATAGGAAACTAACATTTTCTTGATGCCTTATGAGAAAATGGCATTAACAAAAGCTTCTGCATCAAATGGCTGAAGATCTTCCACCCCTTCACCAACACCTACAAACTTCACTAGAATTCCAAGCTCATCTCCCACGCTAACCTGAATGCAGAACTCGATTTCAGAAACTCATTGCTAAGTAATTACGTATAATTTATGACTATAAAGACATATATCAGCTGAAAACCCGAAAGAAAGGATTTGCATACCACACAGCCGCCTCTTGCCGAGCCATCCAGTTTTGTCAAAATGAAACCAGTTATCCCTACAACCTGCCAAGATTTTTCTCTCACCTTTTACTTTAATTATTTTCTTAGTAATATATGATGTCATTTAAGATATGTTTTTTCTATGTCTTTAAATGTGTGAAGTACATAATGTAAGAATATTTGAACGCTTTACCTCATTGAATTCCCGAGCTTGTGGGAGCATATTTAAACCAGTTGTTCCATCCAAAACGAGTAAAATTTCCTGTAAGTTTGTGAAGTTATCACATAAATGATAAATCCGCAAACTTAAAATCATATATCGATTGAATATTTGCGTCCTAATGGTATAACGACGGGTGCCATCCGTGAAAGAAACAATGGAGATAAGGTGCATTAACACGATAATAAAGATGTGAGAAACAGGTATTGTGATTTTAAAATTAAAACCCACATCTTGATTTTTATGTTGCATTAGATTCACATATTCTATTTCTTCCTATCATGCACAAGAAACATTAATTTTCTTACAGTTCCATACCCCCAAGTGCTGTTTTGGGTACCCCAAATAGATTCAAATCGAAAACCCCATCCATCTATACCAGGCAGGCAGACAGGGACAAATAACATGGTTCTAACATAATAACATTAGTCTGTCTCATATGCCGAAAAAGCATTAAAAGCGGGTATGGTTACTTAAACTAAAACTACTAAAAACATGGATTGACGTCTTCCAAATCCTATGCTATCTAGATGAGAATCTCGGGTGCGGTCAAGAAGACTAACTTGAAAAATGATCAATGATTGACTTGCACACCTAGCTTGGGAGGAATGTAGAGTTCCATACTAGAGGTAAATTTCTATTGTTAGATATAAAGTTTGACTTATACCGGTGATGTGACTGCAGCACCTATAAAGGAAGCCGTTATCTGTGATGCGACTTCTATTCAATCTAAGGAGATATAAGTGTATTACAAATTTATGGTAAGAGCTACGAAACAAAGCAGCTATCCATGATACAAATTATAGTCGAATACTCTAAAATGATGGCATCAACAGTATCAGAACCACATAACATTGATATAATTAATTAAAGAAAAAAATTGATGGGGAAATAACATAAGCATGAGACCATCAGATAAAGTACCGAGAATAATGGTATAAACATGTAAACCACAAAGTTCAGTTTGGTTCAACGTTTGATGCAAGAAATATTCTCTCTTCTTTATGTAGTGTATTTATATTCCCCTTAGGCCACGAGGATTACAGAGTTACCTCCATCCCACGAAAATTGACAAAATTTTAAGCTAGACTATTGCTTATTTTTGTTCATCATCAACAAATTGTTACAAAACAGTGAACCTAGTTATCTTGGTGCAGAAGGTCCCTCTTTGTAGTAAGTGCATTACTAATCTTATTATCATACAATAATTACAGTAACAAAGTGAGTGTGACGGGATACTTTGTATGGTCGTTCATGGATAGCTTTGAATGGTCTTCCGGATATAGTGAAAGATTTGGTATGATCTATGTTGACTTTGTGAAAGATCTACAAAGGCACCCAAAAAACTCTGCAATTTGGTATAAAAAGTTTCTGTCTGCAGACAAAAAGATACTTAAACGGAGCATCACCGAAAGGGAACAAGGAAATGAAGTGAGCAAGAAGCTCAAGAAGTCAAGAACATGAATAAGCACGGAGACATATAACATATCGTTTATTTGGGCAAAAATGGTATACCAAATATAAATAGCTCATGCAGAGTACTAAACCATAATGACCTTTTGTAATGTATTATTGATACTCTGATATACTATGTGAAAATAAATGGCTAATAAAGCACATCCTTAATCTCGTTATATTTTCCATTAAACTGATAACAAAAATGAGAACTGAACTCCTACATGTTATGCAGGCTACGTATGGAAATTGCATATGTTATTAATTTATTGCCATTTTAGGGGAAAACATCACGCCATGTAGTGAGTTAACCAATTGATCAGCAGCTTGTATTTAATTACGGTTAGCTGTGTCTAGCGGCTGGTGTGGTGGATGTGCGCTATGTTTGTGTACGTTATGAAGGTTTATAAAGCTCATAACAATTACGCAAAACCCTAAATAAGATTAAAGCACACATAGCAGAAGCGATTTAATAAGATCATAATTAATAACACATTCATAATTAATCGAGTTAGGGTTACATACCTTTTAGCTAGAGCAAATTAATAAGTCTGAAAACACTTATCCCTTTTACCACTTAATTATAATAAAAACAAGACCAAAACGTATATTTTATGTCGTAAAAGTCGGAATTATGCGTGGTTTGTGTTTTTATTGTGTTTTAGGACAAAAATATGAAAAAGGAAGAAAACACGGGCTTTTATCGAAGAAAAAGACAAAAGACGAAGTCAAAAGATCAAAAGTGCAAGAAGAATGGAAGTCAAAGGCCTATTCTGAAGATTTATCGAAGAAAAAAGTTTAAAGACGGAAGTTTGACAAAGTCGAAGAACCAAGTCAACTAAATGACGAAATTAGAAGACGAGTTCATATAATCATTCTTCTAATCTCGAGACAAAGTCGAGAAAGATGAGTCATTTAAAAAGACGAAAAGACAAAAGGAAGAAAGAAGGAAGCATCCTACCAACTCCCTTCTCCTATAAATACCCTCCTAATGCTTCATTAGGAGGGTGTTAGTTAGTTAGTTTTTTTTTAGTTAGTGTTGGAAATACGTTTTACGTATATAGAAAGTCTCGGTCACTCCAACAATGTAGTTATAGGCTCGTAGTAGTGTTTAGTAAACATTTATTAAATAGCCCGACCCATGAGCATGTTCATGGGGCGGAGGCCCAAGTCCATTAAGGACTTGGGTATTTAAACCTCTTTCCACCATGGAAAGAGGTGTTGGTTGTTTCATTTCTTGTTTTCCATATAACAAGTTTCTTTCATTTCTCTCTCTAAGTTTCTCTCTCTAGAAAACATCAACCCCCTTGATTCTTAAAGATTATCATTGTTCTACAATTGGTACCAAGAGCATGGGATGAAATATAGTTTTGTTTTAGTGTTGCATATGTTTTTATAAACATTTCGTAGCTTCTTGAGTTTTTCTTGCCGAATCATCAAAATTTTTTTTGTTTGATCGTGATTTCAAGCAGTATAACGTATTTAATCGTGTTATAGTGTTTTTGGTATCTTGGTTTTGGTTAAAACACAATCTTTCTTGGATCAAAAGTTCAAAAAGTTCTTGTTTTCTTCATTCCGAATTTCAAGCTACCATCACCATCGGAAAGTACAAGTAAAAAGGGTTTCGATCTTAATAACCATCACCATCGTAAAGTGACTGGTTCTACTTTGCGATACTTGGATTTCGATACTTATTCCGATCTGGACATTCCGATCGATCTTTGCGATCTGGGATTCCGACGGTTATAAGGAATTTTAAGTCGTTACTCTGCCTAATTTGTGTCAGCCATATTCCGATCTGAATATTCCGACAGCACTTTGCGATCTGAGCATTCCGACAGAACTTTGCGATCTGAGCATTCCGACTGGACTTTGCGATCTAAGCATTCCGACAGCTTTGCATTGCGATCTAAGCATTCCGATACCAGCAACATTCCGACAGGGTTACATTACGATCTAAGCATTCCGATAGTAACACATTCCGATCTGGACATTCCGATCTGGGTATTCCGACAGAAAGCAATATTCCGATAGAACTTGTTTTTGGATACTTAGTGGATTTCTTCTGTTTGGCTTTAAATTTGGTAATTTGGTAAATTTCAAAAGCAAACACAATAACAAGATACCAACATCTTTTAGTTAACAACACAAAAACAACTCATAACCTTATTTCATTGTTCGATCATCTTTGATAATCTTTTTTCAAGGGATCACAAAATGAATTCACATTCATATATGCCAACTATGACTTCACTTACCGATATTTCGATCATTTCGGGTACCGATACTCGCCCACCTTTGCTCATCAAAGATTTGTTTGAAGCATGGCAAGGTCGCATGAGAACGTACATCATGGGCAAACCCAGTGGTCGACTTATGCTTCAATCAATTGATAAAGGACCATTAGATTAGGGAGAGGTTACTGTCAACAATGTGACAAGGGCAAGGGAGTATCATGAGTTAACCAATGCCAACAAAATCATTGCAGATGCCGATGAAAGGGCTGTTCAGACAATTCTTCAAGCCCTTCCACCCGATATCTTTAGAATGGTAAGTGAACATAAAGTGGCAAAGGATCTTTGGGATCGACTTGCGGTTTTGTTACAACGGACATCTCTCACTAAGCAAGAACGAGAGTGTCAACTATATGATTTGTTTGATAGGTTTACATACCTTCCGGGGGAGACTCTTCATGATTTCTACTGGCGTTTTACCACGTTGATGAATGACATGAATGTGTATAATCTAAGAATTGAACAGTTTCAATTTAACACCAAGTTTTTGAACACATTACCCCCTGAATGGAGTCAATATGTCACTGATGTCAAGATGATTCGCGATTTACACAAGTCTAATTTAGATCAACTCTATGCCTTCTTACAACAACACGAGAAGCATGTGATCCAACAACGACTCCTTCAAGGATCTTATCATGAACCAATAGCATTATTGGCAAACCATCCTACACTGTCATACCACAACTCTTAGCTTGATTTAGGACACAAATCTTCATATCAACATGTGTATCAAACACCAAGCTTCCCACAGTACTCGATTCTGCCACAGCCGCCTACATCTTATCACCAATCAGCAACATCATCATCACAAGGAGATTCACACCCATTACCTTATACTTCACACCAGTATTCACCGTATCAACCTCCAACAAACCTTGCTTGTACCTATCCACAACTTGAGGCTCCTCAACCTCATTACTCACAACAAGTCAGTGCTCCATCCAATCAGATGATATCTCAAGCAGCACCAGCATTCTACTGTGAAGATGACATCCCTGTCCCTGAGTTTAGACAAGGAGATAGCCCTACTGATATCCTTGCTCAAATGTCTGCTTATCTAAGTCAAACATTGAACAAACGAAGTTACAGAGGTCTAGCAACAACTAACAATCAGTTAAGGAACTCTTCTAACTCTCGACAACAGGCAACAATTCAGGACGGAAGAGTCATGGTGCGACCACTTCAAGGGAGATCTAATTCATCTACTGCTTGTGCACGTTCATCCAATACTACTGCTACAAGAGGAAATAGCACTGGTAAAATTAAGGTGGTTATTTGCTACAACTGCAAAGGGGAAGGGCACATGGCCCGAGAGTGCAAGCAGCCTAAGAGGAAACGGGATGGCGCATGGTTTCAGGAGAAGATCTACCTGGTGAATGCTCAAGCCCAAGGTCGTGAGCTTGATGAAGAAGAGTTAACATTCCTTGCAGATCCGGGAGTAGCAGAAACTAACGGTCTCATAACAGTCATCACCAACAATTCTGCATATCAATGTGATGATTTGGATGCATATGACTCTGATTGTGATGATCTTAACACCGCCAAAGCAACTCTCATGGCAAACCCTTCACTATATGGAGCTGATACAATTTCTGAGGTACCACATACTGCTACAGATACTAGTATTGTACCGTATCAAGTTGAGCAAATTTCTGAGTATTCGGAACAGCCAGCGGTGGTTAGTAACTCAATTTACGAGACAAACAATGATAGCAATATCAGTGAAAGTCCTCAGACTTTGAGTCAACCACAACCGGGAGCTATTACGACTACCAATTCGTCTGCTCAACCTGATTTGGTTATGGTCCCTGCTTCTTTACTTAGCCAAATGAATAATGCGGTCCGTGAAACCCTCAATGTTAATCAAACTTTATCTGCCGAGCTTGCTTTGCATAAGGACAAGGTTAAAACCTTGGAATTGACTCCTGTGTCCACTACCTTAACCAATCCTGAATTTTATAGGTTTAGGAAAGTTCAAATGGACAATCTGCTAGAAATTGAGAGTTTAAGAGCAAATCTTTCGAATGAACTTAAAGAAAAAGAGTCAGTCGTTAATAATTTTCAACAACTTCAAATGGATTTTGAAATTCTTGAGTCCAAACAGATTGAAATGGAAATTAAGACGTCTGAAAGAATAAAAGAAACGGAAATTAAGCTTTTAGAACAATATGCTGCCTCACATCTAGTACACTTGTTTCATGCATCATTTAAAGAGTTCAATCCATCGCGTCTAATAGACATACCACCTAACCCGGGGTATGCAAAGCAAGCGCTTCACCACAACCCACGACTTTATGATGCAACCAAGTTAGGATTGGTATTAGATCCGATTGTGTTCTTGAATGATTCTGAGAGTATGACACCATATGAAGAGAAGCGGTTAAAATTACTTCCTACATATCCTGAATATGATTATGCTTAAATGAATGCAAAAAAATGCCACAATAGATCTTAGAATTCGCTTTAATATGCAAAAGAGAACTATCCAAACATCCACTTTCATGCCTACTAGAGAATGCCTTAGTATAATTCCTACACTCGTTAACGCGGACCAACCGAAGGAAATTCCTAAGAATCTTCCACCGGTTAGTACGGTAAAGCTCAGCTTGGAAGAGATTGGGCAATACCTTACCGAGTTTGACAAGGTCATCCTGGAATGTACGACTTCAACGATTTTAACCGCTGGAGAATGGGCGTTCGAACACATGAAAACGGTGTTTAAGAAAGAGATTGTTCCGTTTGTGGACCATATTAAACAAGCAGTCTATGATCTAGCGTGTAATCTAAGTTTTGAAATTGGTGAAGTTCAAAAAGTTTTCTATGAAATGGATGATGCTTATGAACAACATTTAATTGAAAAGGAAAAGATTTTATCCGAATATGACCGATTTTTAGAACATATGGTGTCTCTCGAAGTGATGCAAGTTGTTACTGTTAAATATACTCATGAAATCTCATCTACTGTGAAGATTTGTGATGATGTGCATGAATCTGTGAATACGGTTGAACATGTGAATACTGTAGATAATCATTCTTGTCATGAATCCAACGCTGAATTTTTAAAGCTTCAAGATTCGTATAATACACTCTCAAAAAGTTTTAATGAGCTTTAACAACATTCTATATCTCTTGAAATTGAGAATCAATCTAAAAATGAAACTCTTTCAAAACTAAATGATGGTGGAAACTCCGTTGAGACAAGTAACAAGATGATTCAGATGGTCCAGGATTTAGAGGAAGAGATGATGAGAGTTAAGAGAGAATTACTAGAAACAAAAACGGAACTAGAGGCTGCAGAGACTAAGAATCATGTCCTACAAAATAGAATTAATTCTATGCTAGGAGAGCATGAACAAGTAAGGCAGGGTGACTCACAAAATTCTGGTTCAATAGAAGAACGCCTCGCTTTTAATGCGACAGAACAAAAGTCATTAATTGAAAAACTGAACAGGAAATGTGAGGAATCCTCTGACCTAAAAATTCAGCTCATAGACAAAAACATGGTTATAGCAGAATTAAAGGAGACACTTCAACTCAAAGGACGAGAAAGTGTTGATAATCCAGCTACTGTCTCTGCCTCGACCTCTAGTGCTCCCAAACCCAACCCACGTGTGCTATATTGGGATCCAAAATTTAAGAAAAGTCCCACTAAGTTTGCCACATATATGAAAAATGCCTTAGAACATGCTGATCTAGCTAGAGAGATTGTTGATGAAATGCGTGAACGTGATCCCACAAGTCATAGTGTATATGAGCTTTTATTATATGTGGATCGCGTTCAGGATTGTTTAGCAAACTTAGAGTACATTGGGCAACCGATATCTGTACCATCTAAACAACAAACCACCATTGCCATTACTCCATTCAATAAGACCCCAGGAGCTAAGCCTGTTTTAAACACACCCATCAAGGCTAAGTCAAAATCTGTCACTAATGTTTCATTGGCTTCTACAGGAGTAACTGTGTCCACTAAGGCTAAAGGATCTCAAGACAAGAAAGATAGGATCAAGCCTTCCACTAATAAGACTGAGAAGAAGAAAGTAGAAGTGCACCCTAGGAATGTTATTTCAGTTTTAAATAAAAAGAATCATGTAGCTAAGACAAAAGGTTCTCTTTATGAGTGGAAACCTAAGCAAAATGTGAATTCTAATGCGAAATGTTGGAATTGTAATGAATGCATGTTTTCTCAGCGTCATGATTTATGCCTTGTTGATCACGTGAATGAAATGTATGCTATTAAGAACAATCTTGAATGGATTCCAACGGGGAAGAAATTCACCCAATTTGGTTGGCAATGGAAACCCACTGGTAGGACCTTCACTGCTAATGGAACTAAGTGCCCTTTAACTAGGATCACATCCACGGAAGTTAGGTCTAAGCGTCCTTTAAATAGGAACACTAGCACTAAGAAATGGATAAAGCACCCTTTAACTAGGTCTGCCCCCACTATTGTGCCTACCAGTGGTAATGTCCCCAGTCAAAAAGTACCTCAGAATACTAGACAACTAGAATCTAAGCGAACCACTAGTAAGAAAATCTGGAAGCCTAAAGTTTCGTCTGATAGCAAATCTAAGATAATTACATCTGTACCTGCTCACTCAGAGGAACAATTTGAATCCGATACATCGTCTGTGTTTGGTAATATTTTCAGGTCATCCAAATTATTCTTTGGTATTTGGACTCGGGGTGCTCCAAACATATGACTGGAGACCGCTCGATGCTCAGAAATTTCGTCAGCAAGTTTCTAGGAACGGTTAAATTCGGCAACGACCATATTGCGAAGATTATGGGTTATGGTGAATACCAAATTGGGAATGTTACGATTTCAAGGGTTTGTTACGTGGAGGGACTTGGTCACAATCTATTTTCAGTGGGACAATTTTGCGATTCAAACCTTGAAGTAGCTTTTCGACAACATACTTGCTTTATTCGCGATCTTGCAGGAAATGATTTGTTAAAAGGTTCTCGAGGGGATAATATCTACACACTGTCTATTCAAAACATGATGGTCGCCTCTCCTGTTTGCCTACTCTCCAAAGAATCTAAGACCAAGTCATGGTTGTGGCATCGACGGTTATCTCATCTTAACTTTGATGCTATTAACCATTTGGCTAAAAACGAACTTGTTCTTGGTCTTCCAAAACTTAAGTTCGACAAGGATCATTTATGTTCCGCGTGTTCTTTGGGGAAAAGCACCAAGAAATCTTACAAACCTAAAGCAGAAGACACCAACCAAGAACCACTGTATCTTTTGCACATAGATCTTTGCGGGCGAATGCGTACGGCTAGTGTGAGTGGTAGAAAATACATCCTCGGCATAGTGGATGATTTCTCAAGGTTTACATGGGTAAATTTTTTAGCATCCAAGGATCAAGCACCAGAGTATATCATTACTTTCTTAAAGATGATCCAAGTACGTCTTAATGCTACTGTTCGCCGCATTTGCACTGATAATGGAACTGAGTTCGTTAATCAAACTCTACGAGACTATTACGAAAAGGTAGGTATTTCACATGCAACTTCTGTTGCCCGCACTCCACAACAAAACGGTGTCGTGGAAAGACGTAACCGTACACTTATGGAAGCTGCTCGAACTATGTTGATTTATGCGAATGCTCCTTTATTCTTATGGGCTGAAGCAGTGGCAACCGCATGTTATACCCAAAACCGCTCCATCATCCGTAAACGCCATGGTAAAACTCCATATGAGCTACTTCATGGACACAAACCCGATATTTCATTTCTTCATGTGTTTGGTGCACTTTGTTATCCAAATACAAATAGTGAGAATCTGGGAAAACTTCAACCGAAGGCTGATATTGGAATTTTCATTGGTTACTCGCCTGCAAAGAAAGCTTACCGGATTTATAACCGTCGTCTTGGCAAGATAGTAGAAACTTTAGATGCCGATTTTGATGAGCTGACAGCGATGGCTTCTGAGCAACACAACTCTGAACCCGCATTACACGAGATGGGAACCGGTACAATCAGTTCCGGATTAACTCCCAACAATTCTACTTCTCCATCATTTATACCACCTACAAGGTCCGAGTGGGATAAGTTATTTCAACCTATGTTTGATGAATTATTTGATCCACCGAGTAATGATTCTCCAGCACCTGTAGCAGTAGCTCCGATTCCCGAAGTTGTTGCTCAAGATAATGGAAATCTATCCGAGGCATCTACTGTTACTCTTGAACCAGATGTCCCATCCCTCACCAATTCACAAACAACACTTGTATCTTCACCCCCCACTCGTTCCTAATGATGTTGAAGAGGATCTCTATGATCACGATTTGGAATATGCTCACTTACAAGAGCTTCCCTTCTTTGGTTCACATATACCTGAAGACCCTACCGGTGCGTCTACCTCAGAGGAAGCTCCTGCAATCGTTCACTCCCGACCACCACGGATTGAAACTCACAACACAAAATGGACAAAGGATCACCCAATCCGCAATATTATTGGTGACATCGATCGACCAGTCTTAACACGCCACCAACTCCAAGAACATGCATTATATTGCTACTTTGATGCATTTCTTTCCGACACTGAACCTAAAAACTGGCAACAAGACATGACTAAATCATCTTGGATTGAAGCCATGCAAGAGGAACTTAATGAATTTCAACGTCTTGAAGTGTGGGAATTAGTTCCTTTACCCAGCAACGTTGACATCCTTACATTTTTGTGGGTATAAGGTTAAACTCGATGAGTT
Source organism: Glebionis coronaria (assembly GCA_025667525.1). NCBI lineage: Eukaryota > Viridiplantae > Streptophyta > Magnoliopsida > Asterales > Asteraceae > Glebionis > Glebionis coronaria. The sequence goes on along the minus strand of CM046878.1, from coordinate 203,214,389 downwards.
GGGTGGAGTGCTGAAGAACAAAGCTAGATTGGTTGCTAGAGGTTACAAACAAGCTTTGGGTATTGACTTTGAAGAATCCTTTGCTCCTGTTGCATGATTGGAGGCAATTAGACTATTCCTTGCTTATGTTGCTCACATGAACTTGATCGTCTACCAAATGGATGTTAGGACGACATTTCTCAATGGTGAATTAAGGGAATATGTCTATGTAAGCCAGCCGAATGGATTCGTCAATTCAGAGTATCCTAATCACGTGTACAAGCTCAAGAAGGCTCTTTACGAGTTAAAACAAGCTCCATGCGCGTGGTACGATCTCTTATCGTCGTATCTCATCTCCAAAGGCTTCTCTAAAGGCAAAGTGGACCCAACATTATTCATTCTCAAGGAGGACAACGACATGATACTGGTACAAATTTATGTTGATGATATAATATTTGCTGCTACTAATCAACGTTTGTCTGACCATTTTGAGAAAATTATGTCCACACGCTTTAAGATGTCGATGATGGGAAAAATTTCATTTTTCTTAGGGTTGCAAATTTCTCAGAATCCCAGAGGCATCTTCACTAATCAATCCAAATTTTCTCTTGAATCATTAAAGAAATATCATTTTGAAAACTGTGACCCCGTGGATACTCCAATGGTGGAGAGATCCAAGTTAGATGAAGATAAGGAAGGGATAGCTGTCGATCCTAAACTTTACCGTGGAATGATCGGCACCCTTCTCTATCTGACTGCTAGCAGGCCTGATTTGCAATTTGCTATATGCATGTGTGCCCGGTATCAGGCTCGGCCTACCCGAAAGCACTTACATGTTGTGAAAAGGATCTTTCGGTATCTTAAAGGAACACTTCATCGTGGTCTGTGGTATCCGAAGGATTCCTCTATTGCACTAATCTCATATGCAGATGCGGATTATGCCGGGTGTCAAGATACCAGACGTAGCACTTCTGGCAGTGTGCAACTTCTTGGAGATAGACTTGTTAGTTGGGCATCAAAAAGGCAGAAAAGCGATGCGATATCAAGTACGGAGGCTGAATACATTGCTATGTCCGGTTGTTGTGCTCAAGTTCTTTGGATGAGATCACAATTGACTGACTACGGTCTTGGATTCAACAAAATCCCGATGTACTGTGATAACAAAAGTGCAATCGCTCTGTGCTGCAACTACGTTCAACATTCTCGAGCAAAGCACATTGACATCCGCTACCACTTCATCAAAGAGCAAGTGGAAAATGGAGTGATCGAACTGTACTTCGTCAACACTGAGTATCAGCGGGCAGATATTTTCACAAAGGCCTTAGATCGAGGACGTATCGAGTTTTTGATCGACAAGCTAGGCATGAAATCATTCTCACCGGCTACACTTAAGGAGTTGGCAGAAGAATCTGAAGAATAGGAGTGGTAAACTATTCTAGAGTATCCTTTGATCGTGATCTTGTATATTATCGTATATATTTAAACCACCAAAAGCAAAATACAAAAATATAACATAGAAAAACCATAAAAAAATATAAAACATTCAAAATCCATAAAAAATATAAAATCAAGAAAATCCAAAAATATTTTTCATTTTCAAATCGGGCATGTCTTTTAGTACGGTAATATTTACGGCTTTAGAAATGTCGATTAATATTGACACGGCGCCATAAATAGAGTCCGTATAAAAGTTGTATAAGTTTTAAAACATGCCCATTATGGCTTGTAGTTATTTCTGACTGCAACCCGCTTTTCGTATTAAAGTCACGTATTTCTTATGAAAACGTTGGCTCACAACGGGAATTAATTTTGTCGGGCAAGGTTTACTTTAAAACCTTGTAAGGGACTAAGTTTACTTTATAACTTGGTCTAACACAAATTCGTGTACGTATCAGTGCACTTATTTTGTCAAAATAAGAGAAATCTTATTGCCACCAGAATCGTTCTAACCAATCTCTTAACCGGAAAATATCCTCATGAATATTTGTGTCCTTAAAATCATTGACTACAGCTCTTTAAATAGAAAACGGGTCCGTGTTTAAGGGGGAGCAAATATTAAATCTTCGTGGAATCAAATTTGGTCTTTAAAAGAATTTTTGGAAAATATAAACTATTCATCATCATCTGTTATGCTATGTGTGCCTTGTGTGGTATAGAAATTCATGAATAGGTTATTGGATTTTTTGGTGTTAAGTTATTTTTGAGAGCGGGATGGTATTTAGGTAAGTTGATTTGGTTAAATCAAATTCACTTTAAATAACATACTTTTAAAACAGGGGGACCATTCTTTCAATTATTGCAAAATGGCGGGTTAAGGTGTCAACTTGGCAAAAAATATTTGACCAAGTCAAAACCTCACACCCCCCCCCCTTTCCCTGTCACCATCGCAAACATACACACAAAAACTTTATTAATCCGCCATTGTTGAACCTTGAAAACCTTCGATCCTTGTGTCTTTGCATCATAGTTATCTGCTCATCATCTAGGTATTGTATTAACCTATATTTGTTATCACTTACATCATTTCATTATATCTCAAAACTAAACAGATTCCTTAGTTCATATCAAAAAATTAGGGTTTCGTGTTTTTGCAATGAATATGGTAATTAAGTCGTGGGATTTGTTCTGTATGACTAGATGAACATTGGTCTTGCCCAGAATCGTTTAAAACATTTCCTAGTTCCTGGAATCGAGAAGTCAACGTTTTGATCGGATCCCTTTCACGGATTCCGACGAACATTACGATACTCACATTGCGATGCCTGTCATTGCGATGAGTCATTCCGATGACTCATTACGATGGGCTATTGTGATGGGTCATTTTGATGGCTCATTGCGATGGCTCATTGCGATGGCTAATTGCGATGTGTCATTGCGATAGCTCATTGCGATGGGCTATTGCGATGGGTCATTCTGATGGCTCATTGCGATGGCTCATTGTGATGGGTCATTCCGATGGCGCATTGCGATGGCATATTGCGATGACACATTCCGACGTGTTATTGCGATGGCATCGTAATAGGTATTGTGATGGGACATGTTGTGATGGTTTCTCATTCATTCCGATGGAATTTCACTTATTGTGATGGACTTAGATATTGCGATGGGACTTTATTTCGACATGATTGCGATGCTTGAATCATTGCGATGGCTTGGTTAGGATTCCGATGGATTGATACATTGCGATGGACTTAGGATTCTTATGATTCCGATACCTTGTAACTTTGCTATGGAATTTTAAGTATTATGCACTTACCTTAGACTATCTAATGAGTTCGGCCTAGATTGCACTATTTCCTCATTAGGCTTTAAGTAAATTAGGGGCACTAACACGAAACCAAGTTTTATTGAAACTAGTTAATTTTATCTCATAAGAATACTTGAACGGTTTCTTATTACAGAAGTTCATCTTATTTAATAAGTTGACTCCTCTGTAAACAAAAGAGATACAAAATACTTAATCAATGTCTTGCGTTTTGTTTCCAGGCCATGGAAGACAAAGCTTCATCGTTGTCTTGCCCTTTGTTCAAGCCTACTATATTTTGGGTTGAGGATAATCCTACAATTCCTGACATAGTGGTTGAAACTAAACCAAAACCCACTGAAGTTTTGGTTGAAACTAAACCAAGACCTACTGAGGTGTTAGTAGAAATCAAACCTAGACCTGCTGAGGTTCTGGTTATGACAATCAAGAAATCCAAATATTTTAAGGACTAATGCTAGGTCGTTATCTCTTTAGAATAAGATGTCTTTGGCATATCTGTCATTATCCTAAGTGTGTTGTTAAATGTAACGACCTTGTTCATCTGAACTATGTTTGTATGTTGTTTCTCTATAATATGTGGTAATAATTGTTATGGATTTTTTTCCCTATGATTCAACTTGGCATAGACTTAAGATATATATATATATATATATATATATATATATATATATATATATATATATATATATATATATATATATATATATATATATATATATATATATATATATATATATATATATATATATATATTTTGTGTATATCATTTGTGCTTATGTCATCAAAGCAGGAAAATGTCAATCACAGAGGAACAACAATGACTTCGTGATCTTGAACTTGTTTCGCTCAGCGATAGGCTTCCATATGCTGAGAACAACTCTCGATTACAAGAGGATTTTGATCCGTCCTTACCAGCTTTCAAAATCGCCACGGATATCCTAGACATCTCACCCATCAGAGATACACTCAGATGTAATGCATCTGTTCCCGAAGTCTACATGCATGAATTCTGGAACACTGCATCTTTCTCCAAAAAGACTATCTCTTTCCAACTGAACAAAACACCAAGGGTACTCAACTTGAGCATTTTTCGAAAATTGGTTAAACTTCCTAGGTTGGCACAAGGAGAACAATTTGTGGCTAACCCAAAGAACGATGAAGTGCTTCGAATCAATCGTGCCATGAATTATGAAGGTGACATCCACAACCTATCCCAGTTCAACACATCACACATAGGGCAACCCTGGAAAGCACTTATCACCATCATTGTCAAGTGTCTTACTGGAAAGACAAGGGGCACCGATGCAATGAGACCACCACAGGCTCACTTATTTTGGGGATTGTACACTGCATCTAAAGTAGACTATGCACTTCTTCTCTGGCAAGAATTTTGTTATCAGTTTACTGGAACGAAGAAGAAATCCGTGCATCTTCCATTCCCGAGATTCACCAAGCTCATTATCAGCCACTTTATGAAGAATGACCCAACCATTGACACTCGCGGGAATTTCTTCTATCACACCAAAGATGATGATTATGTGATTCTCACAATGAATGCAGACACTAATTCCACAAAGTATGCATTACTTCCTGCCCTAGTACCCGACACAATGCTTAATGATGGAATCAAGGAGAGTGATAAATACCAAGAGATGCTTAATGATATTGATGCACAGTTTAAATGTGCAAATTCACATCCTTCAGAAAAGCAAAAAGGTAAACGCAAGAAAAGAATTTCAAAACGCCAATCAACTGTTTCTTCTAAAGATAAAGGCCCGGGAAAAATGCAAATAGTTGATGAAGATGATGAAGATGAGTTGATCCATACTGAGGAAGAACAGGAAGAAGTACCACTTCGCAGGCCTAAGAAAGCAAAGAAGACTAAAGGCAAAGAAGCAAGTGTTGCTTTAGATGAAACTGCTCAACAAAAAATTTCTGAAGCCAAACGACTGCATATTGTTTTTCAACAAAGCAGACAGGAAGCTTTTGCAGGATCAGGCTCAAGAATGTTTGAAGACTTAGCAGATTTTGGTAATCCTGATGATGACATGGTATTTTATAAAGATCCTACTGAGGAAGATACTTATGAAGATGCATATGAAGATGCTGCTAACTATCATTTTGAAAGTCGTGAACAGAGTGAAGAACGTGAGAGCAGTGCAGACACTAATGCAAGTATGATGTATCGAGACGCCAATATCACCACATCTTTACCAGAACCAACTCACATGGTGCTAAATGACGATGCTCATGCAACTTTCATACCAGAAACGCAACTTCAAAGTAAGTCTACTTCCAACTCTGATGATGTTATGAAATATCTAAATTTAGAAGGGGAGGGTGTCGAGGTCACAAACACTGATTCGTCAACAAATGAAGGAATGGTGGATGTTCCTATAACTACTATTACATCAACCACCACTCCACTATTATCCACCCCGGTCATCAGTGAGGTCATAACAACCACTATCACACCCGCACTTGTTGAACAACCAGTATTAAACACCACCCTAACCACTGAATCTACACCGTCATCCACAGCTGAACAACCTGTATCAACCACCGCCCCAATCACTGAATCTACACCAACACCTATCCCTGAACAACCAGTATCATCCACCACCACCTTAACGGTTATGGTTACACCTCCACCAGCAGTACCACAAGTATCATCCACATCCAATCCATTCCTCACAGTCAATGATCCACTGATCCAGTCTCTTCAACAACAGCTGGAGGCTCAAGCTACACAAATAGCTACATTGACTGCAAGGATCATCACTCCTCCCAAGGAACCGCAACCTGATGATCCTACACTTCAGAAACTAACAGACAGAGTGTCCAAACTTAAAGCACAACACAAATCATTTCTTGGAGAAAAGAAAACTCGTGACAAAGAAAATGGTGCTTTTCTTGGGTCAATTGACGAGAAGATGACCACGATCATTCGACGAGAAGTCAAGTCTTATGTTGATCAACAACAACCAAATCTTGCGGTAATGGTTTATCTACTCTTCAACTAATGACATTGTTACAGACACGTCTGCTAGATATGGGAGCTCATAAATCGAAACACAAACGAAAAGTTCTGCAACATCTCAACAAAGCAATTATTAAAGATACACCTGCAGACACTACTGACCCTGAGTCTGACGATGAAGACGAGCTAGAGGAGGAATATGACGAGGGTAACGGTGAAGAGGATGATGGTAACAATGATCAAAATGAGGATAAGGATAAGGAAGGAGATGAGGAGGAAGAAGAGGATGAGGAAGACAAGGATAAGGATGAAGATGAAGATGAGGACGAGGATACAAATGACGATCAGGATGACGGTGATGATAATGACAAGGGTAATGGAATCAACAAGGGTGATAAGAATGACGAAACGGGTACACATGCCGAAGAGTCAAACAAGGATGACAGTGATAAGGCTATTGAGGAAGGTTTAGAGGAAGCTGTAGAAAACATTGCTGAACCACAGAAAAGACGCTGGAGTCAACAGTACCAGAAACTCACCATGTTGCTACAGGTATATCTACTGCACCAACTTTTACTACTGATTCTCACAATGAATCTGTAGAACATATGCAAGCAGAAGAACCGACAGAGTCAATGGTTGAAGAAGAACCTCACGATGATATACCGGTGATGCAAGATCAACCTTCAACACCATCTGCAGATCAGCATAACGTTGATATGGAAGTTGAAGATTTAAATGTTCCAGAACCGACGTTTGCTAAATCTCTTATCATCGATGATACTGCACAAGAGCAACTTTGGCTAACAAATGCAGCACCACAGCATCCTTTTGACACTGCAACTGAAATGGAGCTGACTCAATTCCTCAACAACCCTATCGATTTCTCGGCTTTTCTAAGGTATTCTCATGGGAAACCGACAATGACTCCGGATCTGATCAAAATGGCAGCTGCAAATGTGGACTTCTTTGACACTTTAAAGATCAGCCATAATGAAGCAGATTATCACTTGAATTAGCTTACAAAGGCAATGAGAGCGACAACTACAGGAATTCAGACTCTCGTGTTGCGACCTTTTACACCAACGGTCATCATCGGTTCTGCCACGATCCCAATAGGGCACTTTGTCTCTCACGATCTTGAATACCTTGAAAATGGAGCAAAGAAATATGCCACGTCACTCACTATGCTCAAGGCTGTTAATTTGGAGAATGTTCCAAGGATAGAGGATAAAGTGCCAGACACAATATGGAGAAAGAAGCTGCTCAAGTTTTATGATACCTATGCTTCACTTGGCATCTCTCACTGGACTGCAAAGAAAAGGTTAGCTTACAATCATTTCCATCGTCCTAAGAGAGATTCCTCTATTGTCTCAGCTCACAGAATCAAAAGCATCCAAGGAGCAACCACTCAGACTGTCTTCGGTTATGATTACTTGAATGTAATCGTGTTCAAACGTACAGATGAGAAAGAATACCGAATTGACGAAAGTGATCTCCAGTACCTTCAACTTGAAGACATCGAAGATCTTTTGTTGCTATTGGCTCAAGAAAAAGTTGACCATCTACCACCTGAGATTGTCATAGCCATGAGCTCCAACTTTCGTCAATATGCAAGGAAAATCGTCATTCAAAACCAGGTGGAAGACTTTCAACTTGGAGTAGAAAGCTATCAGAAGAAGCTAAACCTGGAACGTCCCCATACGACTCCACTCAGTAATTTCCATAAGAAAAAGAAGGTTTACATGGGGAACACAACGCCGGAAGCAGGGATCTTTTATCCAAATGAGACTGGCGTCATGCAATATATGCGATTCTCCGAACTGCACAAATTCAGTGATGGAACGCTAAAGCATGTTCGAGATGATCTGTCGGTTCTCAATGCCAACTTACCACTTCTGGCAGTCAAATACACCTGGACAACCCAGTGCAAAAAGGGAGCATCGTACGCAATTAGGAAGATTGAGGAACTTCTAAGGAAGCGCCGGTTGCTACGAAGTATAGAACGATTCTTCGGTGGACGACCATATGGAGCTCACCATAGGTTCACGGAACGAACCATTTAATTATGGTTCGTCTTATATCATGTCAACTCCATATGTCTATAATTGTGAATATGTTACTTTTTGTATAATCAGCTTTTGTGGCATGTTGTAGTGTATAAGTATGATATTTTTCAAGAATTTCTCTCGAGATTCCAAATCTTTCAAAATATATCATACTCAAGCACTACAACTAACCCTCATTAATTTGAGGGGGAGCATTAATATGTTCTTTGGCCAACATCTAATTTCATTTTATTACCCAAAGACCGGTTAATCCATTAATATCCAAAATATTGATGGTTAACATTTTGGAAAGGGGAGAAAATGGGATTAAGGAGACTTAATGATATTTGGCTAAAACAATGAAAAAGGCTTAAAAGATAAACCAACCTAACATGTGTAATGCATAAGTTAAGGGGGAGCGTTTTTGATGATCAAAACACTTAAGGCACAAAAACTTTGATTACAATATCACAAGTGCTTTAAGTGATTTTCAAGGATTTTTCATGGTGACTATATCAACCCAAAACACACTTAACTTACGACGGATGTGGTGACAAAAGGGTGGTAGGTATAGGTATTAGTCCAATGATTCATCAGAACCGATGGAATCTTCCCAAGGACAATTCCCTAGATAGAACTAGAAGTCCTAGGAAAGATGGAGAATGAATGTGAACGTAGCTGAATGCCGAACAAGTACTTAAGCTAGCACTGGAACAATCACAACAAGGTGCTAGTGATGACGTATTGGTAAGCATTGAAGGGGTTGAAGAATGAAAAAGAATTGTAAAGATAAAGGGTGTAAAGAAAGAAGCCCTCCTTACAACTTTAGGCAGAAACCGGGTCAATACATATGCTATTGAGATCATTTGTTAATGATCCTCGATACTGAAGAAAGCCATCATGGACCCAGTGATACAATGCACAACCCTCCCCAACTAACTCAAATATCTCTCAAAAGGTATTTGTTTCGATCACACGGAGATCAACACTTTATCTATTGGTTTATTCACTCTGAATAGACTGGTATTGAATAGGTGGCACTCCTCTCCAGCCATCGATCACTAAATCAAAACGCACTATCGAGTCTAGAGCCACGAGATCATCAAAAGTCTCATTAAGACACTTTCCATTTATTCCTTGCTTCTTCACACACTATGAAAAGTAAGAGATCTTTATGAGTCCTACGCAGTATTCTTGTAATATTGCCAGAACATCCGAGTAATACGCAAGTATTACAGTGATAATGGAAATCCTGCTTGAGCCAACATCAAACAAGCTCATGGTAGGTGACACGTGCGGTTCTTTAAGAACTAATCTTGTGACAACTGGAAAGAAACAGTAGTTTAATTCTTAATTGAACTTAAACTCGTTCCAGGTCTCTACGCATTATCGTATGATCTTGCCAGAACACTCAGAGTGACACTCTTTAGTTTTCACAGTGACGAGTGGAAATCCTTCTAGTGTTAACATCAAACAGCACTTGGTAGGTGACAAGCAAGATTCAATTTGAATTAAGTTTGTGACAACCGAAAAGCAACGATGGTGAATATCTTAATTGTAATTCACTTGTTCCAGGTTTCATAAATTCACGGCTTCAATCATAAGGATTTTTAATCCAAATGATTCACTCTTTATGTTCGCAGTCAGCTTTGGACGGTCGAATAAAGAGAACAGGTTTACCCGCGAAATCCTGTCAGGAAGTTACTTAATTGAAACTATCCGTCACGGGTACGATATCTAATATCGTCCAACTGTCTTCACCGACCGGAGGTAAAATGCTACCGAATTAGAATAAAATGTCAAAGCCATTTTATTCGTGTCTTATTATGTTGCTGCATTCGAAGACGGTGGCGTTGCGGTGTACCTATTGAAGACGGTGGCGTTGCGGTGTACCTGTTGAAGACGGTGGCGTTGCGGTGTACCTGTTGAAGACGTCCTCACATGCTTATTTCTTCTGCATCAAATACTTCTGCAAATTCAAGAAAGTATGACCTAAAAGTCTTCCGCTGTATCGACTCTGAAACTTTCAAGAATTCAACAAAGGATAAGTGTGTGGGACATGAAGTCACAAAGAGGCGAACATCACAAGAAGATAAAGACTGCACGTGAAAAGCCAAAATAACGTGTTCCAAGCAAAAGGCTGATATTATTCAACACATATTCACAAAAGGAAGAAAAAGAAAGAAAAGAGAAAGTGGACCACGAGCTCAAGAACAAGATCTAACATGCTAGATTAGGACTTTGTAAATTTGGAGTGACCTCCCTTTGGGGGAGATTGTTGGAAATACATTTTACGTATATAGAAAGTCTCGGTCACTCCAACAATGTAGTTATAGGCTCGTAGTACTGTTTAGTAAACATTTATCAAATAGCCCGACCCATGAGCATGTTCATGGGCCGGAGGCCCAAGTCCATTAAGGACTTGGGTATTTAAACCTCTTTCCACCATGGAAAGAGGTGTTGGTTGTTTCATTTCTTGTTTTCCATATAACAGGTTTCTTTCATTTCTTCTCTAAGTTTCTCTCTAGAAAACATCAACCACCTTGATTCTTAAAGATTATCATTGTTCTACAGTTAGTCATTTATTTGTCTTAGTTTTCATATCTTTAGAGAGAAGTAGGTGATTCTTCTTTCTCTCCCTAGATTTCTTCCATCTTTTCTTTCAAGTTTTAAGCTTTTCATTTAATCTTGTATTTGGAATCCTTAATCTACAAGTTCAAGTTCAAGATTTTCATCATCTATCTTATTCTACCTTTCTTGTTTTTGATTTTGATCTTGATTCAGATTAAGTATGCATCTTGTTTAATCTTAATGTTTATTTGATTGAAAAGTTTATCTTTTTATTTTCATAAATGTTTTAAATGATTCAAGATCTTAGATTATTGCGGCTTATAGCTTATTTCTTGTTTAGCTTATTTCTTTTTAAGTGTCTTCCAAAGTTTAATCTTTTTTTAAGTTTGTTTTATAAATTTTGTTTATTTAGTGTTTTAAAAGTTCATAAATTCGTGCTTATTTAGGTTTGGTTAAGTTTGGTAAATGCTTATTTGAAAAAGTGCTTATTTGGTTTTGCTTATTTGCCTTTTGAATCCCATCGTAACATGTTTAAGGGTTTTATTGGTTCCGATCGAGTAAGTGTGATCGCATAAGCATTAGGGTTTCTACTTGCGATCCATTACTGCGATAAAGACTACGATCTTAACTGCGATCTTCCATCACGATCCAGGTCACGATCGCCCTGTTGCGACCCGTGACTACGATCTCTTGGTTGTGATCCGTGGTTACGATCAGTAGCCACGATCGTCCACTGCGATCCACTTGTTGCGATCGTGGTGGAGTACGATCCAATCTTACGATCACTTGGTTGCGATCTGGAGTACGATCCAAGGTTACGATCGTGGGTACGATCACCGAGTACGATCCAAAGTGCGATCCAGGCCACGATCAAGCACCACGATCGCATTGACTGCGATCCAATCTCAAGTTTTGGACTTTATTTCTTGTTTTTATTTTAAATTCAAATTTAACTTTTCCCGCATTTTCACTTAGTGTTATTTTTAAACTAGTTTTGTCTTAGTTTAATATTAGAGTCTTCAAATTTACTTTTATTCGAGTTTTAACTTTTTGTCGAGTTTAATGTTAAATTGTCTTTTCTCATTTTATTTTTCAAAACTACTTTTAATTTAGTTTTTAATTACTTCCATTTCCTTGTTATTTCATTTAATCTTAGTTTTGTTAACTTGTCATTTAATTTAAAATAGATAATAAAAAGCTCCCCCTTTTAGTGACCAAATACGATAGTTCCACCTTAAACCGTGATCAATTCGATTAGATACCGAGAACGATTGAGTACATAGATGCAAAAACCATTAAAGAAAATGGCGCCGCTGCCGGCTCTTTTCGTAAAGATTAACGGTTTTTAGTGAGAAAAATTGGATATTGGGATCCGTTCTTTTGGGAACGTTATTTTCAAGCAATAAAAATTTTCAACAAAAAATACAAAAAAATAAAAAGATAAAAAAATCAAAAATGTTGTAGTTCATTTTTAGTGTATGCGTACTCGATCTTCGTCTTATTCTGAGCCCAAGACTCGTAGAGACCTAGATATGGCCGGTGTGTACAACAATAATAATCCACCTCACCCAAACATGAATAATAACAACCATGCTCCTCCACCCGACCTTCGTACGATGGAGGAGCTTTGTCAACCAATTATGAACGAACGTGGAGGACCGATTGCGTCGATGCAAATCACGGCTCCCGAATTTTTGTTGAAGCATCACATGATCCAACAAGTTCAAAATGCTTGTCCATTTCGCGGATTACCGGATGATGATGCCAACAAACACCTCGATAAATTCATAACCGTCACTCAAAGCATGAAATTGCTCGGTGTTTCCATGGATTTTCTTCGCCTTCATCTTTTTCCACACACTTTATCCCACCATTCCAAAAATGGTTTGATCGTCTTCCTAAAAACTCAATTCATACATGGGACGAGATGACTCAAAAATTTTTGTCGCGCTACTTCCCACCATCCATGGTCACCAGTCTTCGGAGTCAAATCAGTGGTTTCACTCAAGAACCTGATGAATCGCTTTTCGATGCTTGGGAACATTATAATGTCTTGATCGATCGTTGTCCTAATCATAATATGCTCCCCGTCACTTTGATTGATACTTTCTACAATGGTTTAACTTTTCATGATCGTGATACGATTAATGCAGCCGCCGGTGGTACATTTATGAAAAGAAGACCTGAGGAGTGTAGAGAGCTTATAGAGAACATGACCACTCATCACAAAAATTAGGATTCATCCGCATCTTCAAGAAATAACCCGAGAGTCAATGTTTCTTCTACTTCAACCAACCCTGAGATGACCGAAATCACCCGCCAACTAGCCGAAATGAACAAAAATATCCAACTCATGGCTACAAACCAATATCAACAAGCTAAAGCTGTAGCAATTTCTTGTGAGACTTGCGGTGGTCCTCATTCATACACCGATTGTCCTTCTATTTATGACAATCCGGAAAACGTGTATGCGGCTAACAGTAACTTTTCCACGGGAGGCTATCAAGCTCGTCCTCAATGTGACCGTAATTTGCTAAGTTATCGTTCAAACAATTTTCTTTCGCCATCTGGTTTCCTCCTCAAAACCAAACAAACTCCAATCGCAACAATCAAAACCAACCTCAAGCTCCTAATCAATATCAAACCCAAAGAACTCCATATCCACCTCAAGGAAATAATCAAGTTTACCAACAACCCACTTATCAACCACCCGCTTACCAAGCTCCTCCTCCCAACCAACCCACGTCATTTAATCACAAGGTTGAAACTTACATGAGGACTAATGACGCGCTGGTGAAGAATCTTCAGAGTGAAATTATTAACTTGAAAGGTGACATGGAGAAACAAGGGAATGATCTTCGAGCCGAGCTTAGGAATGACATGCGAAACTCTTTAAGCAGTCAAACGAATGACTTAAAGAATATGATGGCTAGTTTCTTCTAAAGTAATCAACCCTCTACTTCGGCTTCTCTTCCGAGTAACACCGTTGCTAATCCAAGAGGGGAGATGAAAGCAATCACCACCCGGAGTGGAAAAGGTTATAAGGAACCCGAGATTCCTAAACATACTCTTGTGATTGTGACAAAGGATAACGAGACCCCTTTACCAATTCCTCCACCTTCTACTTCTACCCCTCCCCCACCCAAGGATGTGAGTGAGAATTACATTCCAAAGCCTTCCTCTCAACCCGATATACCTTATCCTTCAAGGTTGAGGAAAGAGAAGTTGAAAAATAAGGATTATATTCAAGTTTCAAACTTTCTTACAATGTTTAAACAATTGAATTTCAACATCTCCTTTGCTGAGGCTCTCGCTCACATGCCTAAATATGCTAAAATGTTCAAAGATCTTCTAAGTGATAAGGAAAAACTCCTTGATATTTCTCAAACCCAACTTAATGAGAATTGCTCTGCGGTTCTCTTAAGGAAATACCAACCAAACTTGGTGATCCGGGTCATTTTCTCATTCCTTGCAACTTTCCCGGGGTAGAGAATTATATGGCCCTAGCCGATCTAGGTGCTAGTATCAACTTAATGCCATTAAGCGTTTGGAAACAATTATCTCTACCCGAGCTAGTCCCCACACGAATGACATTGGAGTTAGCTAACCGTACGGTTGCTTATCCGATGGGGATAGCCGAAGATGTCTTCATCGGTGTCCACAAATTCACCTTTCCGGCGGATTTTGTTGTTGTTGACTACGAGATGGACCCCCGTGTTCCATTAATTGTTGGACGTTTATTCTTGAGGACCGGTCGCACTATCATTGATGTAGCCGGTGGCAAATTAATCATGAGAGTCGGTGACGACAAAATCGTCTTCAACATGGGTAAACTTTCTAAGCAACCTTATGAACACGAGAGCGTTAATTTCATTAACGTACTTGATGAGGCTTGTGAAGAACATTTCAAATTAAAAGTGGTTTTTCTTCTCTACCCATTGTTGAGACCGTTGCCTCTATTGCTCCCTCATTGACTCCATTTGGAGAAAGTGACTTCCTTTTGAAAGAATTTGAAGCAACTTTAGGGGATGTGGACTTAAAATGTGACGATTCTCCCTCCGATTGGGATGAAGACATTCGTACCATTGAGAAACTTCTCAATGAGGACCATATTTCTCCACCTTCTCCTATGGAAACCATAAACGATGATCTGAATTTGACTAAACCTTCCATCGACAATCCTCCGGATTTAGAACTTAAGGATTTATCGTCTCATCTTGAATACGTTTTCCTAGAAGACAATAAGAAGTTACCCGTCATCATTGCAAAGGACTTACAAAAGGATGAAAAATCTCGACTTATCGATGTGCTAAAAAATCATAAGAAAGCAATTGCTTGGAAAATTTCCGATATCCGCGGAATTGATCCTCACTTTTGTACTCATAAAATTCTCATGGAAGATGACTTTAAACCCGTAATCCAAAGCCAAAGAAGGGTTAATCCAAAAATTCATGACGTCATCAAGAAAGAAGTTATCAAACTTTTAGATGCCGGAATGATTTACCCTATTTCGGATTCGCCATGGGTTAGTCCCGTCCATTGTGTGCCTAAGAAAGGCGGAATAACCGTTGTTCCCAATGAAAACAACAAGTTGATTCCTACTCGACTTGTCACGGGTTGGCGAGTTTGCATAGACTATCGCAAGCTCAATGATGCCCTCGCAAGGATCATTTCCTCTTCCTTTCATGGATCAAATGCTCGAGCGTTTAGCGGGTAATGACTATTATTTCTTCTTAGACGGTTTCTCCGGGTATTTTCAAATTCCTATCGATCCAAAAGACCACGAGAAAACCACATTCACTTGACCTTATGGAACATTTGCTTACAAAAGAATGCCTTTCGGCTTATGCAATGCTCCTGGGACTTTCCAAAGGTGTATGATAGCTATATTTCATGACATGGTTGAAGAAACTATGGAAGTCTTTATGGACAATTTCTCGGTCTATGGTGATTCTTTCTCATCTTGCCTTTCCAATTTAAAATGTATGCTTAAATGGTGTGAAGACACTCTTCTTGTTCTTAATTGGGAAAAATGTCATTTCATGGTAAAAGAAGGTATTGTTCTTGGTCATAAAATTTCCAAAGCCGGTATTGAAGTTGACCGTGCTAAAGTCGATGTGATTGCTAAATTACTCCTCCTTCAACTGTGATGGGTGTGAGAAGTTTTCTTAGTCATGCGGGCTTCTATCGTCGATTCATTCAAGATTTTTCTAAGATCGCTCGCCCGATGACCCACCTCTTGGAAAAAGATACTCCTTTTATCTTTTCTAAAGAGTGTATCGAATCTTTCAATCTTCTTAAGGATAAATTAACTAAGGCACCAGTCTTAGTATCTCCGAATTGGGAGTTACCCTTCGAGCTCATGTACGATGCTAGTGATTTCGCGGTAGGAGCGGTTTTAGGTCGACGAGTTAATAAATACTTCCAACCAATCCATTATGCTAGCAAGACAATGACGGGGGCTCAATTGCATTATACCACTACCGAAAAAGAGCTTTTAGCCGTAGTATATGCTTTTGAGAAATTGCGCCCCTATCTTGTACTTTCCACCACCATCGTTTACACCGATCATTCCGCCTTGAAATACTTTTTGACCAAGCAAGATGCTAAACCGAGACTCCTTCGTTGGGTTTTGCTCCTACAATAATTTAAAATCGAAATTTGTGATAAAAAGGGAGCGGAAAAGCTAGCTGCGGATCATCTTAGTAGACTCGAGGATCCTTATCAAGGGGAACTTCCAAATCAAGAGATTAATGAATCTTTTCCCCTTGAGGCTTTAATGTTATTAACTCCAATCTTGACGATACCCCATGGTTTGCGGACATTACAAACTATTTAGCGGGTGGTGTTCATATGGAAGGGTTAACGTCCCAACAAAAGAAAAAATTCTTTAAGGATATTAAACACTATTATTGGGACGCTCCTTACCTTTTCAAGAAATGTGCGGATCTTGTCATTCGTAGGTGTGCTGATGGGCCAACAGCTTTACGAATCTTAGAAGCTTTCCGTAAAGGACCCACCGGTGGTCACTTTGGTCCTAACTATACCGCGAAGAAAGTTTTTGACTCCGGATTTTATTGGCCCACCATTTATCATGACACTCATTAAATGGTTAAGCATTGTGATGCTTGCCAAAGACAAGGCAAGATCACACATAAAGATGAGATGCCTCAAAATTTCATCCAAGAATGTGAAATCTTTGACGTATGGGGCATCGACTTTATGGGGCCATTTCCATCATCCAAAGGGAACAAGTACATCCTCGTAGCCGTTGACTACGTATCCAAATGGGTTGAAGCAAAGGCTTTACCTACTAACGATGCGAGGGTAGTTGTGAACTTTTTGAAACAACTATTTGCTCGATTCGGTGTTCCTCGTGCTATCATTAGTGATCGCGGGACTCATTTTTGCAATGATCAATTTACACGAGTCATGGCTAAGTATGGTGTCAATCACCGTCTTTCCACCGCGTATCATCCACAAACAAATGGTCAAGCCGAGATTTCTAACAGTGGTCTTAAGAGAATCTTAGAGCGTACTGTGGGAGAGCATCGTGCCTCGTGGGCCGATAAGTTAGATGATGCTTTGTGGGCTTTCTGTACCGCATATAAGACACCTATTGGTTGCACTCCATATCGTCTTGTGTACGGAAAGGCATGCCACCTCCTCATTGAGTTGGAGAATAAGGCTTACTGGGTCTTAAAATGGCCTAATTTTGATATCAACAAAGCCGGTGATCTTAGGAAGATCCAACTCAATGAACTTAATGAACTAAGGAATGAAGCTTATGAGAAATCATTGATCTACAAGGAGAAAACCAAGCTCATTCATGATTCTAGGATTAAGAACCGAGAGTTTCACATAGGTGATCAAGTTTTACTCTTTAACTCTCGGTTGAATTTTTTTTTGGAAAGCTAAAAAGTCGTTGGTCCGGTCCATTCACCGTCGCTAAAGTCTTTCCTTATAGCACCATTGAGCTTTCTCAACCAAATGGGCCTAATTTTAAAGTGAATGGCCAGCGTGTTAAGCTGTACTTTGGTGAGGACATCTCTCATGATATGATTCCATCCCTCACCATGTTTCCCTTGAATTAGTTCTGGGTCGAGTCAGGCTCGTGACTCGGTTAACAAAAACAAGCGCTTGTCGAGAGGCAACCCGATGATCTATCCTTTACCTGTTTTCATCCTAAGTGTAGGGGGAGCTACGTAGGTGTTTGTTGTCTTGTTTCTTATGATGTGCAGGGATTAACGCTTCAAAGAGCACTTTTGATGACATTTGACGACCCGTGATCCCGTGTACCTGTCTTCCCGGTTCAATCCTAAAATCTTGTGATTCAATATTTCATATCTTATATGTTGACATTGAAATCACTTTAGTTGTCTCTTCCTTAGCAAGATTTAAACAACGTGCACAATGTCCTAAGTGTAGGGGAGTTTACTCCCACATGCTTAAACATTAAGGACAATGTTTATATCAAGTGTAGGGGGGGACTTCTATCGAAGTTAAGTGGGCTTTTCCATGAATTTGTCCTCATTTTAACCGGAAAATATAATTTACATTTTTCAAAAATTTTGATCTATTTTGGCCTAGTAGTATTTTTTATTTATCTTCTTTTATGATCTTTCCTTTTGTTATCGCATCGTATGTATATATTTCATTTCAAAAATAAAGTCAAAAGAGAAAAATAAAGTTAAATAAAATGGTTTTAATAAGTTTAGATATCTTTGATATATTAGGCACGTTATGAATCTTTTGACTCAACCCGAGTTTACTTATCTAAGTTTACTCTAGCTAGTATCCTTAACGTGTTTAAGTCAAGTTTTGCTAGGATTTTATATAGGGAACTTTAAAACGCGAAAGTCTTAACTCTTATGGGTTAAGAACAAGAACTTTTTGCAAGTTCCTGTAATTGATCCTAGAAAGTCGTTTATCAAGGGAACTTTAAAATGCGAATTTTAAACTTGAAAAAGTCTAAGAAATTACAAGATCCTATAGATGACTTGTCAACCCAAAACTTTGATTTAATAGGCTAAGCATCCACGAGTCTCATTCCTTGAGATTTTAAATTGTGGAGAACGAGAGATGATAGAGTCAATTATAAGTTCGGTATTCTTTCATGAATTTATGTGAGTTAATTGTGAGCTTTTTCTCCCATCGCTTGTTAATAAATATAATTGCAATAAGTAAGGTCGTACGATTTGAAAAATTACTTAGCTTCTAGCACAAGATCGTTTAAAAGTTGCTCGGTATTAATTAGAGTTCATAGCCAAGGCATAACTTATTGAAGCGGGATGCGAAGATTGGCGAGTCCGAAAAGGCCCTAACAAGGCATGAGGGCTACATTTTGTTACTAAAGATCCCAAGTGATGTGAAGAATCATTTATCAAAAATCAATATGAAGGATCGAGACACACGATGAAAAGCAAATACTCCCCTAAAGATCATGGAGAAGTCTATCCGAAAAGACCCTAGCAAGGTATGAGGATAAATAGATCCAAGTCCTAAAAGGAGGCGGATCGTTGTATATCAAAATCCAAAATAAAGATTGGAGAAAAATGAAGAAGTCGTGGTCCAAGTATGAAGAATCTCTCAAAAACATCAAGTGAAGAAATTCCTATTATGAAGAGAAGACCATTATTTCAAGAATGTCTCTCAAGATTTGAAGTATGAAGTCGCTGCCAAATATCGGTCCGAGAAAGGTCTCAAATCGTGAAGCGAGTTATGCCAAGATATGAACTTTAAGAGGTCCCGAGAAGCAGTTTTAAAAGATTTTGTCCTTTAGCTAACTATTGATTAAATCATCCTACTTTATTTTCAGCCTAATAAATTATCGAAATAAGTCAACAATGCATCCTCGTGATCATTCAAGACAATAATAAAATATAAGAGATACACCTAGGAATAAGGGAGTCTAAGTGAATAATTAGGCCACATGCGTGAGTGTTAGCTTACTAACTTATAATAACAATGATCTCGTTTTTAAGCTTGGTATAGGGAACGTGAAACTTGAGGGTGATAAACATTCATGACGACCAAATCCCTAATGTACGTCTTCGATCTCTTTACTTGTTCTTCCTTCTTGCATTTTGTAAATTTCTAATCTTTTTGGTTTCCTAAGTGTTTAGTATTTAATAAAGGCCAAGGTAGGTTAATTATGATGGAAAATGTAAACCGTGCTTTATGAGGGCATTGCAATGGTCAAGTGTAGGGGATTTAATAAGTGTGAAAACACTTATCCTTTTACCACTTAATTATAATAAAAACAAGACCAAAACGTATATTTTATGTCGTAAAAGTCAGAATTATGCGTGGTTTGTGTTTTTATTGTGTTTTAGAACAAAAATATGAAAAAGGAAGAAAACACGGGCTTTCACGGGCTTTTATCGAAGAAAAAGACAAAAGACGAAGTCAAAAGATCAAAAGTGTAAGAAGAACGGAAGTCAGAGGCCTATTCTGAAGATTTATCGAAGAAAAAAGTCTAAAGACGGAAGTTTGACAAAGTCGAAGAACCAAGTCAACTGAATGAAGAAATTAGAAGACGAGTTCATATTATCATTCGACTAATCCCGAGACAAAATCGAGAAAGACGAGTCATTTAAAAAGACGAAAAGACAA
This sequence comes from Glebionis coronaria, assembly GCA_025667525.1. NCBI lineage: Eukaryota > Viridiplantae > Streptophyta > Magnoliopsida > Asterales > Asteraceae > Glebionis > Glebionis coronaria. The sequence goes on along the minus strand of CM046878.1, from coordinate 203,193,931 downwards.
AAAGAAGAAACAAGGAAGCATCCTACCAACTCTCTTCTCCTATAAATACCCTCCTAATGCTTCATTATGAGGATGTTAGTTAGTTAGTTTTTTTTAGTTAGTCATTTATTTTTCTTAGTTTTCATATCTTTAGAGAGAAGTAGGTGATTCTACTTTCTCTCTCTAGATTTCTTCCACCTTTTCTTTCAAGTTTTAAGCTTTTTATTTAATCTTGTATTTGATATCCTTAATCTACAAGTTCAAGTTCAAGCTTTTCATCATCTATCTTATTCTACCTTTCTTGTTTTTGATTTTGATCTTGATTCGGATTAAGTATGCATCTTGTTTAATCTTAATGCTTATTTGATTGAAAAGTTTATCTTTTTGTTCTCATAAATGTTTTAAACGATTCAAGATCATTGTGGCTTATAGCTTATTTCTTGTTTAACTTATTTCTTTTTAAGTGTTTTCCAAAGTTTAATCTTTTTTTAAGTTTGTTTTATAAATTTTGCTTATTTAGTGTTTTAAAAGTTTTTAAATTCGTGCTTATTTAGGTTTGGTTAAGTTTCGGTAAATGCTTATTTGAAAAAGTGCTTATTTGGTTTTGCTTATTTGCCTTTTGAATCCCATCGTAACATGTTTAAGGGTTTTATTGGTTTCGATCGAGTAAGTGTGATCGCATAAGCCTTAGGGTTTCTACTTGTGATCCATTACTGCGATCAAAGACTACGATCTTAACTGCGATCGTCCATCATGATCCAGGTCACGATCGCCCTGTTGCGATCCGTGACTACGATCTCTTGGTTGCGATCCGTGGTTACGATCAGTAGCCACGATCGTCCACTGCGATCCACTTGTTGCGATCGTGGTGGAGTACGATCCAATCTTACGATCACTTGGTTGCGATTTGGAGTACGATCCAAGGTTACGATTGTGGGTACGACCACCGAGTACGATCCAAAGTGTGATCCAGGCCACGATCAAGCACCACGATCGCATTTACTGCTATCCAATCTCAAGTTTTGGACTTTATTTCTTGTTTTTATTTTAAATTCAAATTTAACTTTTCCCGCATTTTCACTTAGTGTTATTTTTAAACAAGTTTTATCTTAGTTCAATATTAGAGTCTTCAAATTTACTTTTATTCGAGTTTTAACTTTTTGTCGAGCTTAATGTTAAATTATCTTTTCTCATTTTATTTTTCAAAACTACTTTTAATTTAGTTTTTAATTACTTCTATTTCCTTGTTATTTCATTTAATCTTAGTTTTGTTAACTTGTCATTTAATTTAAAATAGATAATCAAAAGCTCCTTTTAGTGACCAAATACGATAGTTCCACCTTAAACCGTGATCAATTCGATTAGATACCGAGAACGATTGAGTACATAGATGCAAATACCATTAAAGCACAAATCCACAAGAACACCACCAAATCGCCAATAAGGGTCTATACGAAAAATACCAAGATATAGTTTATAGTGAAACTATACTACGCTCTTGTACACACGTAATGCAACGGATCAATCGTGAGTCTAGCACTAATAAACCGGAGCTTCAACACTTGTGGAATATAGCCAATATCAATAACAAAAAAACAAACCGAAAACCATATAAGGGGTGTTTGTTCGATTGTTTCAAGAGAGAGACAAAGAGATAGGATGGAAAAATTATGAAGGGTGTTTGTTCGATCGGTTCAAGAGAGAGACAAAGAGATGGGATGGAAAAATTATGAAGGTTATGAGGGGTATTTATAAGATTAGCAAACTTGTTCTCCAAGTCCTAATCAAATTAGGAAACAAAACCCCCTCCCTTTGGGCCTTGTATACCCGGTGGACACCCCTATCGGTGTCTTCCGGAACCTTCTAATTTTCCAATGTATTTCATAATGCTCGTTATACTTAACTTTTAATTAACGATCGTTTAAGTTAAGCTCAGTTATATTTAATAAGTATAACAAATACATTTATTAAATTAATCAATCCTTTACGTATTGTGTGCAATCCCGTAATCCCGAGTTCGATCCTATCACACGACTATTTAATTTTATGTCCATAAACTTTCAGCTCCCACTTGGACAAAATTCGAATATCGTGATTACATTGACTAGCGTCTAGTTACACTAGCAATGTCACTAGTACAACTCGAGTAAGGTCTCATGGACAAAACCTTTTAATGATTCATCATTATTATTATCCTTTCATTTCAAATACAACGTTAATGGGATATGGATCTCAGTCATTCCTTTCATTAACCATTCTGTTTCTTGTTTACGAATATAGTAAGATTACCAAAACAAATTTGGGTGCGGCCACACAAGCATCTTACTACTCCCCCGAGGGGCCCAACTGTATTATTCTTCAAAATAATTTTGATGGAAACAAATCCCATTTTGACTACAAGCAAAACTTACGAACTTTGCAACACTTCTGAAAATAACCATTATAGCTACCAGTTACGTTTAACGTTAGGTTATCTCACAGAAACACACTACATTCGTGACAGTTTCCTGGTATCTCAGGTCTAAGGATAACTATTTATGATTTACTAAATGACAAAGATCCATAAAGTAAAATAATATAGTTGGATAAGTCCAATATTTGATTCATCAAATATCATCCAAAATTGACCAATATACTTTCAAGTATACTTTGTCACTATTTTGAATTGTCTTAGTTTAATAATACTCTCATATTATTAATCGAAAACGGACATTTAGAACATAACAATTATTCATGGATTAAAACATGTAAAATAGGATACAAAATCAAATAACAGAAAATAAATGAAACTTAATCTTTATTTCATCAATTCAATAATGTCTTAACATCTTTTATCCGAATACTAATCACAGATTTATTGCATGAGTTCGCTAGCTAGTTGCAGCCCAATCGCTTTGGCATGCTTAACTACCTTTGGTCTAGGCAAAGCCTTAGTAAAAGGATCAGCTACATTATCATCTGTGTGAACTTTTATTAATTTTATTTCTCGAGCTTCAACTTGTTCTCGAACGTAGTGATATCTATGTTTAAAGTGTCTGGCGCCTTTCATGACTCCAGGATCATTGGCGAATATTATTGTAACAGAATTGTCACAATATATATCAATAGGTTCATTAATTGAAGGCATCACTCCAAGATCTCCAATAAACTTCCTAATCCAAACAGATTCCATTGCAGCTTCTAAAGCGGCCATGTACTCAGATTGAGTCGCATGCATAGCAATGGTTGTCTGCTTCTTGCTCTTCCAGTCAACTTCTCCTCCATTGTTGACAAACACGTAACCCGTCTGAGACTTCATATCGTCTTTATCACATTGCCATGATGCATCACAGAAACCTGTAACATTCAGTTCTGTGTCTGGTTTACCCACGAATACCAAAAACATATCTTTCATACTCCTCAAATACTTTAGTATATGTTTAACAGCTGTCCAGTGGAGCTTCCTTGGATTCTGTTGGTAATGACTGACCAAGTTCTAAGAAAATGCCACATCAGGCCTTGTGCATCTTACAACATACATAATAGATCCTACAGCCGAAGCATAAGGCACCTTCTGCATGTAAGCCACCTCTTCGGGTGTTGATGCATCTAACTCATGACTTATTTCATGCTTAACCTCCATAGGTTGAAAACCTTTCTTAGAGTTATGCATATTATACTCTTAAATATCTTATCAATATAAGCGTCTTGACTAAGACCAATTAACCGTCTTTTCCTATCTTGATAGATTTTAATTCCTAGAATATATGCAGCATCTCCCAAATCCTTCATATAAAAACATTTACCAAGATAATCCTTAACTTCCTTAAGTCTTGGAATGTTACTTCCCATGATTAATATGTCATCGACATATAAAATTAGGAATACTACATCACTCCCACTAGCTTTGCGATATACACATGGCTCATCAGATTTTGAATAAATCCGAACTTTTTGATTTATTCATCAAATCGTTTATTCCATTGACGTGATGCTTGCTTCAGACCATAAATAGATCTTTGAAGTTTGCACACTCGTTTTGGATATTTAGGATCAACGTACCCTTCCGGTTGTTGCATATAGATTTCTTTATCTAAGCGACCGTTCAAGAAGGCTGTTTTAATATCCATTTGCCACATCTCATAGTCATAGTATGTTGCTATTGCTATGAGAATCCTAATAGCTCGTAAGTATGCTACAGGAGAAAATGTCTCCTCGTAGTCTACGCCAAAAGTTTGAGTAAAACCTTTAGCTACTAGACGTGCTTTATAGGATTGTACTTCACCATCCATGTCGGTTTCTTCTTGAAAATCCACCTATTTTTCACTACTTTAGCATTTTTAGGCGCATCAACAAGAATCCAAACATCGTTGATTTTCATGGATTTCATTTCCTCATTCATCGCAACTATCCATTTAGACTTTCCTAGATCAATCATTGCGGATCGATAGTTAGCAGGTTCACCAAGATCCCCTACTTCCTCCTCATCATCCTCTATGTTAAGACATAGTTTGCTTGGCGCACGTATAGTCCTTCCAGACCTACGTGGAGGAATTAATTCCGGTGGAGCTCCTAGACTTTCTGGCTCTATTGGAATTTCTTTGCTAGTATTTTCAGAAGGTAATGTATCTTCTTGAATTTATTCAAGATCATAATTTCTCCCACTGAATTCTTGATTTACAAGATCATTTTCAAAGAAGTCTCCATGCCTAGCAACAATAACTTTGTTCTCAGGCGGATAATAAAAGTAGTAACCCATAGTTTCCTTAGGGTAGCATACAAAGATACATTTTACTGAGCGTTGTTGGAGTTTATCTCCAGAGTCACGTTTCACATACGCCTCACAACCCCAAATATTTAAATAAGACAAATATGGCCTTTTGCCATTCCATATTTCATATGGTGTCTTATCAACCTTCTTTGTGGGAACCATATTCAGAATACGAACAACAGATTCTAGAGCATAGTCCCAAAAGGATAAAGGTAAAGTTGTAAGATTAAACATAGATCGCACCATATACAATAATGTACGATTTCTCCTTTGAGATACACCATTTTGTTGTGGAGTATATGGAGATGTAAGTTTCTGAACAATTCTGTTCTCACTTAAATAAACTTTAAACTCTTGACTTAAATATTCACCGCCTCGATCGGAACGAAGAGCTTTAATCTTCTTTCCTAGTTGCAATTCTACTTCCGCTTTAAACACTTTGAATGTTTCAAATACCTCATGTTTATGCTTAAGTAAATAAATATAACCATAACGGCTATAATCATCCGTAAATGTTAAGAAGTAGCTAGCACCTTTTCTTGACATATGTCTAAGTGGTCCACACAAATCAGTGTGTATCAAACCAAGTAGTTCAGTAGCCCATTCAATATTGATATTAAAAGGTTTCTTGGTCATCTTTCTAGAGATACAAGACTCACATTTATCAAATGATTCATCATTGATATTTTCCAAAAGACCATCACGTTGAAGCTTTTGTATGCGAGTCTTCCCAATATGGGCAAGTATACAATGCCAAAGATAAAAAGAGTTCTTGTCTAACTTTCTCTTCTTATTCATGCTAAAAACATAATTAATCTTTCTCTTGGAATTATTATCATGCATGTTAATTTCAAAAAACACCATTCACAGAAATTGCATCAAAATAAAATAAACCATCTTTGATAACATAAATTATATTATTATAAATAGTGTGAATAAATCCAAGATCCAACATACTAGAAAAGAAAATAACACCCCTAACAATTGTAGGTGAATAATGCCAATCATTTAAACTCAGTACTAAACCCAAAGGTAAAACTAGATTAAATATTCATATAGCTTCAACCACGGCTTGTGCGCCATTGCCCACTTGCAAAAATTGTTCCCCATAGGTAAGCTTCCTTTCCAACTCAAATCCCTACAGGGTATTACAATTGTTAATACCACATCCCGTATCATATACCCAGGAATTTGATTTGTATGTAAGATTAAATAACTCTATCAAAAATAAGTTACATGAAGACGATTCAGCACTAAGCTCAGCCTTCTTCTTTATTTCTTGCAACTCCTCGAGATAAAGAAGGCAGTTCCTCTTCCAGTGACCACTTGCTTTGCAATGGTGACAAGTCTCATCCTTTAGAGATTGACTCTTCTTGACAAAGTTATGCTTGGGTTTTGAATAAGTCGCAACTTGTTTGCCCTTATCACCCTTTCCTTTGCCTTTCTTGTTGTGCGGTTTTGGCTTACTCACTCAACCTTTTTGTACATAAAGCACAGGAGGAGTAGAAGTAGATGTACTTGCCTTGTCCATTAGACCCTTTTCGTAGTCAATGAGCACTGTGTGCAAGTCATTAACTGTCTTCCCCGCGCAATGCATATTAAAGTTCCTAACGAAATCATTGAAGTCCCTATTAAGAGACCTATTGATTAGGTTAATTTCCATATCATTGTCGTAGGGTTTCCCTAGTGCGATGAGCTGTTCCATGTAACCCTTTATCTCTTGATAATGTGCACTTACGGGTTTCCTAGTGGCTTGCGTACAACTGTGCAAAGCATCTACCTGTTGGGCCAATTTAGAGCCTAAATTGGCCCTGTACTGATTTGAATGAAATATACCCTAAGCATTCTATAGGTCGGTAAACTCAAGTAAGTTTGCCGAGTCATCCTCAAGATGTTCTTAGAAGTCCACAGAGACTCCTTTACTACTGCATCGGATCTGAGCCAGTGAAGATAAGAACCAGGATCAGGATGATGGAGTTAGTGAGTAATGACAATGACTCACTAACTCCCTGAAGACCATCTCTGATATGAAGACCTGAAGTATTTATACTGAAGACATAGTGGGAACTTCCTTGGGTGAAAAAGGAAGAATATAAAGTACAAGGTGGTTACTTGACTTTATTGAAACTTCCAAAGGAAGCTTCACTTTCCCACTATATATAGTGGTCTCATTGCTTAGAGATGGTTAGAGATTTCCACCACCAAAATACACATAGTGTTAGTGTTAGGATTTCCTCCTCCTATTGGTTCTTTCCTTTCTTGTAACAATGGGAGTTTAGTTTGTTATCATCGCCCGGTTGTTATTCCGCAAACAACCGAGCAACACTTGTATATTTGTTGATTCATAATTAATAAGATATTCAACGATGAAAAGTACAAGCTATTGTTATTAGTTAGTCAATTGGTTAATTGTGCACATTGTTCTTCCTAGATCTTCATAGATTCGATATGTGCACAAGATTAGTGGTCCAACAAGTGGTATCAGAGAGGGTTGGATTTTCTCTATCCAGGTCCGTTCGAATGACTGCTAATAACATGTTTTGAGCACTTGTCACCATTACAGCAACAAATGATCAGAAGTGTTGTTATGTTTTATGTATATTTGTTGTAGCTTAGTATGTAAGAAGAAGCTGTTATGCTCACTCACTACTAAAAGACTTAGGCTATATTTCTATTCAAATAGGGGGGATTGTTGGGCAAATTTAGAGCCTAAATTGTCACTATACTGATTTGGATGAAATATACCCTAAATATTATACAGGTCGGTAAACTCAAGTAAGTTTACCTAGTCATCCTCAAGATGTTCTTAGAAGTCCACAGAGACTCCTTCACTACTGCATCGGATCTGATCCAATGACGATAAGAACCAGGATCAGGATGATAGAGTTAGTGAGTAATGACAATGACTCACTAACTTCTGAAGACCATCTCTGATATGAAGACTCGAAGTATTTATACTGAAGACATAGTGGGAACTTCCTTGGGTGAAAAAGGAAGAATATAAAGTGCAAGGTGGTTACTTGACTTTATTGAAGCTTCCAAAGGAAGCTTCACTTTCCCACTATATATAGTGGTCTCATTTATTAGAGATGGTTAGAGATTTCCACCACCAAAATACATATAGTGTTAGTGTTAGGATATCCTCCTCCCATTGGTTCTTTCCTTTCTTGTAACAATGGGAGTTTAGTTTGTCATCATCGCCCGGTTGTTATTCCGCAAACAACCGGGCAACACTTGTATATTTTTTGATTCATAATTAATAAGATATACAACGATGAAAAGTACAAGCTATTGTTATTAGTTAGTCAATTGGTTAATTATGCACATTGTTCTTCCTAGATCTTCATAGATTCGATATGTGCATAAGATTAGTGGTCCAACAAATGGTATCAGAGCGGGTTGGATTTTCTCTATCCATATCCGTTTGAATGACTGCTAATAACATGTTTTTAGCATCGTCAAAATCATCAGTATGCTTAAAAAACTACAATAGCAGTAGCAGTTTTTTAGGGGAGAGAAATATACTACTGTGAGACATATGCTAAAACACAATACCCACCAAACCTTATCCTCGTAACAAAAAAACACCACCCACCACCGACACAATTAATTATCCCTTTCTTATCCCCCACCACCTCTTCATCCATAAACAAAAAAAGCACACCACCGTCACTTTCATAAAACCAAATCAAGATCTGCACCGAATATTCTCAACTTGTATCACGACACAAAAATCAAAATATCCATTATCAAATCTTTTATCAAACCAACACAAAAAATTAACAAGAGACAAGATATACAAGATTCGGATATGAAGTATCACAAAACCCAATACAACCGATTCATCTTCACAAAACAAACTCTTCATATTCACAAACCCATCACTTAACAACACCAAAATCCAAGATTCATAAAAAACACAATCAAATCGAAAAAATCCGTTCTTGTGGCCACGGGAAGGTATTTGATTACCAGATAATCACGTTTTCGATATTTGTAAAGATGTGGTGATGTTACCGAGGTAGATTGGATCGTTGGGATGATTGTTGTAGTTGGGTGTATATTGTCGATGGTTTTTTCTTAGATTCGATATGATCGATTGAGATTATGGTTTGTATTGTGGTAAAGATTTAAAAATAGTTGTATAAGAAAAGGGCAGCGGTTGACTGTTAAAAGATCAGCGAGTATGCAGTTTAGTTGGTGTAAGCGCTTAAGATGTCGCAAGGTATCGAGATAATTGCTAAATGGTTGTGATAATATTTTCTATCAAAAGATCATAGGCATATAAATGGGCTACTCGGCGTTGATAGAAGATGGATGTGGTGATATAGAATCCAGTCAAAGACTGATCCGGTTGTAGGTATATAGTGTATAGCTTGAAAAATACACATGGGTTGTCGGTAGATAAGATTTAGGTGTGGTCGTGGTTATCGACTCATAAAATGAGTTTCTGCCATTGATGTATTAATGGTATGCTGATTATTGGAATGAGCATCTATAAATTAGCTTGGTGTCGAGGATGTGGAAATTTGTTCAGTGGGCGCTGGAAATGTTAAGTGGTGCATATTCATGGTATGACGGAGGAAGCTAAAATGGTGCCAGTTGAAATGAACATGTATTCAAATTGAAGTACTAAAGTAACACCAAGGATGACCCAGTGTTTTGAACCTCCAACGAACATCCAACCGCTGGACTTGAAAGTCTCAGAGACTCTCAGTGAACCCTCTCTGTCCAGCGACCCTTCACAACTAATTGGGCCCCTGTAGCTGAGCGAACCCCCAGCCGAATGAACTCCTAGTCGCTGACTGGACACTCTATGAACCTGCCAAGGTCAGAGGTCGCTGAACGCAGTCAATGGTTCAAGTTGTCGATGAACCAATTTTCGCTGACCTATTACAAAGGTCACAGAGGTCGCTGTGTGTGAACCCCAAACCAGGCCGCTGAACCAGCCACGATGCAGATCGCTAAACCCTTGTCATTGAACCCCCAGCGAACCCTCTGTCTCTTAAACCTTGAACCCCTAGAACCCTAGGTCGCTGAACCCCCAGCAGAATTAACCCCTGGCATGAACCTTTCAGCAGGTCTGAACCACCAGAGTTCTGAATCACTAGAGTTCTAAACCACCAGAGTTCTCAACCACCAGAGTTCTGAACCACTAGAGTTTTGAACCACATCAAAGGTCCGACTCACAGACTACCATCAAAGCAAAACTCTTAAGACCTTAATCATGACAATACCCAAACTATGGCAGCCAAAGATTTGAGCTCGATTGTAATGCAAGGGCGTTTGATTGAAAGTTTTGTAGCACATTGATGGAGTTTAAATGGTGAAGGTCTGGGGTTTGAATGACTGATGAACAAAGTGTGTATTGATGCAAAAGCTGCTTGTACGACAACTTTTGAGGGGGAATGAACCTCACTTATTAAAAGTGTTTACACACTCGTCGATCATCATCAGGTACACGTACACTTATACTTCTACTCTTGATCGTGTATTCTTGTATAACAATACAACCTGACGCCAAAACCCTATACAACACCACATATCACCCTCACCAAACCAAAACCAAAACAAAAATCCATAAAACAAAAAATCCAAAAATCCACACCAGGAGAACCATGTCTCATCAAATGTATCAAATGTACATGGTTTAAGAAGGTTAGTGTTTACATGGTTTTAATGAAGGGTTATGTTCACCAGGTCATGTTTATATTGAAGAATGATTGTTTGGCGTAGATGAAGTGCCTGATCACCACCGATGTCCGCTTAAACAATCCATGATTTATACATTACCAGAACCTAAACCACTGAACCCAAACAAAACCTTACACTAAACCTAAGTTGCTGAAGGAACTACATCAACATCAGCAAAGGATATGTTCGAGTGCAAGACACTCAATATGCTATCTTCAGAGCCTTCTTCAGCATTTGAAGGACTTGGTCACTCAGGAACTATTTCCTCACACCAAGATAAAGAAAGAAGATACGGCTAGAAACAATGCCCAGAATCATGTCATCCTCACATAGCCTGAAGCTTCATTCAGGACTTGGTCAATCAGGTACATGTTATTACCTCAAACCAAGGCAAAGAAAGGAGACGACATCTGGGCTATTTCTATATCCAAATAGGGGGAGATTGTTGGGTTAATATTTGACTCAAGGTATTTGAATAAGAAATAGCCACTAGCTTAGACGAAGATAATACCGCTGAAGCTATTTTTGACTGAACACAAAGTTCAACAGAGACATAGAGACATTGTTACTTGTAAAACCCGTAAAAATAAGGTCATAAATTAATTATATTTTTCAATTATTTTGAAGTATTTTATGACGTTAAATATTATTATGTTTAACGGTTTAAGTTGAAACCGATATTAAATATTATATTTTAATATTTTGATGAGTAATGAGGACTACTAGTAATCGCGATACCGACGGATGCCTAAAATTTTATATTTTATTATCGATCGTTTCGATATTTAATACTTTCGACGATATCGTTTTAATTACGTATCGAGTCGTTATATTATTATTTTTTGTGTGCATTTAAACTTTTTAGTATTTTTACGAAACCCGAGTCTCGTAAATATTTCAAAATTTACAATTTATATTTTCTACCCTCTTAAACTATTTTATTACATTTTGGACCAAAACTATCACAAATTGGCAAAAACTACCCTAACCTTACACTATATAAATTTTTTTCCACTATCTCATTTCATTTAAAAATTCATTAAACAAAATCACCATTCTTCTTCCTCCTCTTTCTTTTTAGCCTACACCACAACACAAGCAAATCATCAAAAATTTTGATGATCCAATTTGATTCAATCCAAAATAAAACAAGTCCCATTCCTATTTTTGAAAGGGGATTCTTTTGATACCATTTTCATCAACATGCATGAACTTTGAAATTTTGATCAAGAATCTTGGTGAGTAAAGTTGTTAGATGATGTTGCATGTGATTATCTAGTGATAATCATGTGTATATCATGTTATTTTTGTAAAGAAAATATATTTTTGATTTTGGTTTTTTGATTTAGATGATGATACAAGTGTTAGGATTAGATTGTGATGATATTAAGATGTTAGAATGATGATAAAAGTTGTTGGTTTTGATCAAAAACTTAATTTTGTATGGTTTTTAAATGGCCAATTTTAGGCAGTAGGTTTAGAGGCATTTTCGGAAATCTTAAGTCTGAAAATAGGTTGATATTATGGGATTATGTTGTAGAGAATTTCGTTAGCTTCAAGGTTCTGTTACTAACATGTTTACTTCCATTGTAGGTAACGTATTTGGTTTCAAAGCCCTGCGTGCTCTACGTCTGGAAGATTTGCGAATTCCTAAAGCGTATGTTAAAACTTTCCAAGGTCCGCCTCACGGTATCCAAGTTGAAAGAGATAAATTGAACAAGTATGGTCGTCCTCTGTTGGGATGTACTATTAAACCTAAATTGGGGTTATCCGCTAAAAACTACGGTAGAGCTGTTTATGAATGTCTTCGTGGTGGCCTTGATTTTACTAAAGATGATGAGAACGTGAACTCCCAACCATTTATGCGTTGGAGAGACCGTTTCTTATTTTGTGCCGAAGCTATTTATAAATCACAAGCTGAAACAGGTGAAATCAAAGGGCATTACTTGAATGCTACTGCGGGTACATGTGAAGAAATGATGAAAAGGGCTGTATTTGCCAGAGAATTGGGAGTTCCTATCGTAATGCATGACTAGTTGATATAAAGTAGGCCTTCCAACTCCAAACGAGGTGGAAGATACATTAGTTTGATTTTCGTGTACCGGGAGACGAGTGTCGACAAAATCCGAAAATTTTTGTCGATATTTGGATCGAATCTCGGGGACTATAAAATGAGTTTCAAAATGATTCAAGGGCTGTTCTCAGGCTCCAAGTTTAGCATTTTGAGTCTATTTTTAGAATCAAGTGGCGGTTTTACAAATGGAGTTGTTTAGAATGATCAAAATGGTTTCGTAAGTCAAGGTCGCTAAACTGTCCGGATTTTGTGATTCAAAGATGAGTCGGGCAGGGAACTTTAGAAGTAAAATCTTTTGATGGGCTCTTGGGAGGACTTTCTACATATAGTAAGTAAGTTCTCTGAGTAGTATCATAAAAATTTGATGTGTCTAAGTATGGGAAAACGGCTTGGACATTTGGTATGTTCCGGCAGATTTTTGTTAAAGGCATAGAACAATAAAATGAATATATAGGATAGTGTAATAGTATCACTTGTATCGTTTTCTCTCGAGTTTGTCGTGATTTTATGAGTCGAGTTTTATATTCTTATGTATGGTTTATTTCTCGAGTCTATTATTAATGAACGCACCTCATTTGATAGGTTGCGGTTCTCGTGTTTGAAAGGCATCATCTATCGTCGGCGATCGTCTCATTACCACTATTGGCTAAGGTGAGTCTATAGCCTCGCTTTATACTAGTTATTAAATGATTTTAAACCCGCGAGGGGGAATACATGTTTTATAAACTTAGAACACAAGATTTTTATGGTATGCTTTGTCCCTCTATGAATGGACCCGTGGTTGCCTTTAAATTGCAATAAGTGATTGCCTTTGTTAAAACCTCAATTATGGACCGTTAATTAACCTATGATGGGATAACCGCTAGTACAATTAATAGATCTATGGGGGAAGCCGCCCCGGTTCAGTTTTTGTGGACTTGTCATAGAAGCTTAGGCCCGACCTCCACACTGTTTGAGCATATTGTATTGAGAAGTCAGGTATACGGCAATGTACCAATAATCTGGAGGTAACCGACAATTAATAAATCTCCTGTCTTATCAGACCTCTAAAGGGAGTGTCTAAGGGCTCGGTTCCATGAGCTTATTGCAATTTATGCTATATACAATTATCATTGTTAATGCAAATTATTATTTGATGCTTATAAGCATGCCACAAACTCATAATCTTTGCTTGTGTTCAAATTGATTACATAAACCTATAGATTCACTCGGCATTTTTGCTGATTGTTTTACTCACATGTATTTCAGGTAATCAAAAGAAGTGGAAGCTTGGAGGTCACGAGAATGAAGTTGTGCACTGCTATGTTGTTCAAACTCTTTGATTTATTTATCGTTCCATTTTTTAAACAAACTAATATGTTGTTTTAACTTATCTTTTGGTAACGATTACTTGGGACTACGCTACTCTGACAAATGTTTTAGGAACGATAAATCTAAAACGTCTCTTTTCGAGTCGTTCTTTATAATTATGTGTTGTTGTATCATTGTTTAGCACCCAAAGATGTATTCCGCTGCGTGTAAATTTGGGGGTGTTAAAGATTGGTACTAGAGCCATGAGTTATAGAGAACTAGGTCTTTTTCTAAAAACCTAAACTATAACTGTCGGTTTTATTTTTCAAAGAGTCGGTGCACATGATTTCGCGTGACTTCAGGTTCAAGCTACTCTGGGATTACAACTTTAGTATACATTATTATGTATGCCTTATTGCTAAGTATTTCTAAATAAATACTATAATCCTTTATCGATATATATTTATGTCGTTAAACTTTTCGATAAAAGTTTATCATTTATTAATGATTAACTTAAATAAATACAATGAATTTTCAAGATCTTTCTGTATTTATTTTTGAAGTATTTAAATTGCTTTTATTGCAAAAATTTATATTATGACCTTACATACCTTCATCTACGCGTATTACTTATAGATATCCAAATTCTTTTCCGGCTGTTTGTGCTTGGACGTCTTGAAACGTAATCTCTAGACCATTGTGTAGCACAATGTGTCCTTGGGATAGACTAACCGCCATCGTGTGAGTCATACATCTAGAAACACCTCCTATAATCGTGTTGAATAATATCATGGTTTTTCATAATATTTTGTTGATTTTTATTATCGTTTTACACGACATGCGAAGATTTAATTCGTTGACAGTTATACGTATTGACTCTGAAGTATATTGTTCGCTTATTTCTCGGTAACGTCATCGTCATTTTATAGATCATCGTCTAGATTATGGCGCTAGATTGGGATACGATTTTACTTCTATAAAATTGTATCATTTGTTTTTCATTAACCTTCTTGCTCCCGGAACGCAACTCGTTAATGTTCCATTCTTTTCTTGTTATGTTTTGTGTTTTTGGACAATCGTGGCACCAAGGAGATTTGCCTACATTGCATTTTGAAATCTAAATTACGAACGTCTTTCACCGTCTTGCTTCCTAAATTTCGTGTTGAATACCTTGAAGCATTTTCTGTCATTCATCATGCTATATTTTATTTTGATACTCATTACGAGATTTATTTTTCGTTGTTGTAAAATCCACAAGACATGTGTGTATATATATATATTTTGGGCCGTTAGGAAGTGTCGAAAAATATATTTAATGGAGGAACTGCAGGGGCAGTATAAACAAGTCACAACTTAAAAGTAAAACCTACGTTTTTAAAATAAAATAGTTAAACCTGCACAGAACTTGCAGGGGTATTTTGGTCATTTTGTATTGGGTTTCAGGCCTCGGGTAAAACTAGAAAGTCGTCTGAAACGTCGTTTTGCATCAAAATGCTTTAGACTCCAAGTCTTGGAGATGTCGTTTATCGGGTCAATTAATCGGCTCATATTTAAAAGTTAAATCTGATAGAAAATTCAGAACATGAGTTTTAAATGTTTCTAAGCTGTTTGGATTTCATTTGAGATCGTAAAATTTTAACAAATATTATTTTACAACTAACGAATACTAGTTGCATGTGAAAATATTTAAAAATAGAAACAGTACAGGATTAGCAATTACCGGATTAATGGTGTAATTTAAAAATGAATAACATACTTTCTTAAAAGCATGTTGTGTCGAGTATCTTACAAAGAATACACATGTGGGTTGTTTTATTCTTTTCATATATATGACTCATTTATCATTCGATGTTATTCTATTTTTGTTTTCTTCTAACCTTCAACTGATTTGGGTTGAGTTTTGAAGTTTTGACTTCACATTCTTCGTCGATATTCTCATCATGTGTTTCATGGCGTTTTCGTCTAAACCTTATATTCTTTTGAAACCTTAACAACTTGTAACCATTTCATTGGTTGTTTTATGAGCTATTATTTGCCACTTTTTGCAAACCTTTGGCTACTTTATACGTTATCATAATGTCACCTTATAAATAAATCTGATATTGTTTTACGATTATTTTCACCAATTGTTTTTACTTTGGTCTTATAAAATACTTTTCGTAACATTAAAAGTTGCTTATTGAGTATCTCACAAATTACTTGTATCCTATAAATTTATAAACTATTTTTAAATTCCATTTTACAAATGGCATGGTTTATATAAACATAAGAAACGTAATACTTTTCGACAAAATGAAGCACTGCATTGCTAGCCCTAAATTATACATGGCCTGATCACCTATGTCTAATTTAGAAGTAGCCATGCTAGGCTGAATAGTAGTCACCTTAAAAATCTTGATAATAAAGAACTTTTTACTTGTATTTATGATAAGGATAAATAAAATGAAATAAAGTGAAAAGAAGTTTTGAAAACCTTCATATCTTATGCAAGTAGCGCAATTTCTATGCACCCGCATACGTTTTCTTGCCTTTCTTGAACGAATTACGTGATTATAAGTATGTTTTTACTCGATGATTGTTTTCCCACTTGTTACTTCATTTTGTCTTATAACTGATTTCTTTTGACTGTTCGTCTAATTACTGACTGTTGGTAAAAGACTTGAAGGTCTCGATGTTTTATCCTTCCTTCTTGTTCAATCTTCTTTATGCGACTGGGTAGATCTTTGGAATGTCTCCGCACGTGAATAATGAATTATCATTAGAGTGATTTCCATATATCCAGGATGACGTCCGTCACTCTCGTTTGTCTCGAAATCCACTCTTGTGAACCGTGCTTTGACTTCTCTCTTTAAACACTAACATCGTTCATTTGATTTGTTTTAATTACAAGTGATTATTAGGAATTTTATTTATTAAAATTTTTGTATGGATCTTCTTTCCGATCATGTATCGACCACCGTTAAGTTAACGAGCTGATGTTGGTGAACTACCGACCGCACTAACAAAATTGATAACTTGTTTAATCTATTATTTCTTATCGTCTTACCATCCTTCATTTTATTATTCTCTTTAAGAATTCATACGACATTTGCTTCGTTCTCTTTTGTACCGTTGATTTCGTACTAATTGTTGACTATTATTTCCAGTCGTATTCGTTTGTTATTTTGTCACATTTTGAAACCCGAATATATCCCATATTTATTTTGAAATAATAAACACCTTTATGAATTTCTACAACATAATATAAAATTCTCATGGAACTTTTATACATTTTCCAATGATTTTCAATTATCGAAATAACCATCACAAGTAAAAGGTCAAATTTATACACCATATTTTGTATAACTAAAACTAATGTTTAAAATAAATTATGTTCTACCTTTTGAACTAAGTGACTTATCATATTTTACTTTTAATGTAATGAAATTACCGGTTTAATTTATATTCCTAATAATGATTTAATTTGGAAATTATAATTTTCTAATTGTAACCATCAATACGAGCTTAATTAATAAATTCATGTCATTCTTTCTAAGCTTAAGACAACCAAAATAAATTATGAAGCTATTTAACTTCTATCTTTAATATATCATCCTTATCAAGAAGTACCCCAACTGAGTTTTAAGGTAATACCGAATCCGGGATGGGTAATTGTGTAAAATGTTACTTTAATGTTAATATTTAATTCTTTCTTCGCTCCCATTTTTCTAGTATTGTGATTTATTATGTTTTACGGTTACGTGAGTCGAGATCCCTCGTCGATCGTCAACCTTAAATCATTTTACCACATCTTGTCCGTTTATGCGTTTACTGAATTCATTTTTATCTCGTTCTGTTCCTCGTATTGAAGATCACTATTTTATTCTCAGTTTAAAATGAATCTCGGGAAGCAGTGTATAAGAAGAAACGATAAGTGTCACCAGGATTTATGCGTGTACTTGTGAAATGATTGAGGACCGAATCTCTTAATGAATGGAGTTAATAATTCGTTACAACCTCGAGGAGTATGTTGAAGCCGACACCGCAGGTGGAAAGACTCTTGAGATCAAGTAGTCATTATCAAGGGTTCGTTCAAGGATTTCTCGAGGATTATGTTCGACCTTTTATTTTATGTACTTATATGGTGTGTGATCTAGTCAAATGATCGTAAGTTGTGAGAACTTGAGACGGCATCATCCGATGACGTACGATCATGTAGAGCACATATTATGTAATATATTTTGACTTTCAACGACGATGTTTATTGAGACTTTAATGCACGTTGGCGAAAGTGAGATGGTGTCTTTGTATTATCTTTTGAGTAGGGACCCGCGTGTGAGCACCCTCCGATGACGAAAATGTTTTCTTGTTAGTTCTTTTTTATGTGTGTCCATGGCTATCCGGCCGATGGATATCCTTTAATTTGCAACTTTCCTTTTAACTGGACTTGCCCGAAAATCCTGTCATCTATTCTTGTTGTCAAATGAGCTTCGTGTGATTCATAAAATTTTGATGTGTCGAGCTTGACAGGTGACTGGTGGATAAGGATTTATTTATTCCTTTTTGGTGAGATACAACTTGGCGACAAGTTGCGTTTTGTAAAAGAACCAGTGGAGATCGTGGATCGAGATATACGTGGAACGTGAGGACTTCTTATTAAGGAATGTCGTCATCCTTCCGGGTAGTGATCAACTCGAGTATGAGGTGAGTTGAGCGCCGGGACGTCGCTCCCTTAAGGTGGTGAGGATGTAAAACCCGTAAAAATAAGGTCATAAATTAATTATATTTTTCAATTATTTTGAAGTATTTTATAACGTTAAATATTATTATGTTTAACGGTTTAAGTTGAATCCGATATTAAATATTATATTTTAATATTTTGACGAGTAACGAGGACTACTAGTAATCGCGATACCGGCGGATGCCTAAAATTTTATATTTTATTATCGATCGTTTCGATATTTAATACTTTCGACGATATCGTTTTAATTACGTATCGAGTCGTTATATTATTATTTTTCGTGTGCGTTTTAACTTTTTAGTATTTTTACGAAACCCGAGTCTCGTAAATATTTCAAAATTTACAATTTATATTTTCTACCCTCTTAAACTATTTTATTACATTTTGGACCAAAACTATCACAAATTGGCAAAAACTACCCTAACCTTACACTATATAAATTTGTTTCCACTATCTCATTTCATTTAAAAATTCATTAAACAAAATCACCATTCTTCTTCCTCCTCTTTCTTTTTAGCCTACACCACAACACAAGCAAATCATCAAAAATTTTGATGATCCAATTTGATTCAATCCAAAATAAAACAAGTCCCATTCCTATTTTTGAAAGGGGATTCTTTTGATACCATTTTCATCAACATGCATGAACTTTGAAATTTTGATCAAGAATCTTGGTGAGTAAAGTTGTTAGATGATGTTGCATGTGATTATCTAGTGATAATCATGTGTATATCATGTTATTTTTGTAAAGAAAATATATTTTTGATTTTGGGTTTTTGATTTAGATGATGATACAAGTGTTAGGATTAGATTGTGATGATATTAGGATGTTAGAATGATGATAAAAGTTGTTGGTTTTGATCAAAAACTTAATTTTGTATGGTTTTTAAATGGCCAATTTAGGCAGTAGGTTTAGAGGCATTTTCGGAAATCTTAAGTCTGAAAATAGGTTGATATTATGGGATTATGTTGTAGAGAATTTCGTTAGATTCGATTTGATATAAAGTAAGCCTTCCAACTCCAAACGAGGTGGAAGATACATTAGTTTGATTTTCGTGTACCGGGAGACGAGTGTCGACACAATCCGAAAATTTTTGTCGATATTTGGATCGAATCTCGGGGACTATAAAATGAGTTTCAAAATGATTCAAGGGCTGTTCTCAAGCTCTAAGTTTAGCATTTTGAGTCTATTTTTAGAATCAAGTGGCGGTTTTACAAATGGAGTTGTTTAGAATGGTCAAAATGGTTTCGTAAGTCAAGGTCGCTAAACTGTCCGGAATTTGTGATTCAAAGATGAGTCGGGCAGGGAACTTTAGAAGTAAAATCTTTTGATGGGCTCTTGGGAGGACTTTCTACATATAGTAAGTAAGTTCTCTGAGTAGTATCATAAAATTTGATGTGTCTAAGTATGGAAAAACGGCTTGGACATTTGGTATGTTCCGGCAGATTTTTGTTAAAGGCATAGAACAATAAAATGAATATATAGGAGAGTGTAATAGTATCACTTGTATCGTTTTCTCTCGAGTTTGTCGTGATTTTATGAGTCGAGTTTTATATTCTTATGTATGGTTTATTTCTCGAGTCTATTATTAATGAACGCACCTCATTTGATAGGTTGCAGTTCTCGTGTTTGAAAGGCATCATCTATCGTCAGCGATCGTCTCATTACCACTATTGGCTAAGGTGAGTCTATAGCCTCGCTTTATACTAGTTATTAAATGATTTTAAACCCGCGAGGGGGAATACATGTTTTATAAACTTAGAACACAAGATTTTTATGGTATGCTTTGTCCCTCTATGAATGGACCCGTGGTTGCCTTTAAATTGCATTAAGTGATTGCCTTTGTTAAAACCTCAATTATGGACCGTTAATTAACCTATGATGGGTTAACTGCTAGTACAATTAATATATCTATGGGGGAAGCCGCCCTGGTTCAGTTTTTGTGGACTTGTCATAGAAGCTTAGGCCCGACCTCCACACTGTTTGAGCATATTGTATTGAGAAGTCAGGTATACGGCAATTTACCAATAATCTGGAGGTAACCGACAATTAATAAATCTCCTGTCTTATCAGACCTCTAAAGGGAGTGTCTAAGGGCTCGATTCCATGAGCTTATTGCAATTTATGCTATATACAATTATCATTGTTAATGCAAATTATTATTTGATGCTTATAAGCATGCCACAAACTTATAATCTTTGCTTGTGTTCAAATTGATTACATAAACCTATAGATTCACTCGGCATTTTTGCTGATTGTTTTACTCACATGTATTTCAGGTAATCAAAAGAAGTGGAAGCTTGGAGGTCACGAGAATGAAGTTGTGCACTGCTATGTTGTTCAACCTCTTTGTTTTATTTATCGTTCCATTTTTTAAACAAACTAATATGTCGTTTTAACTTATCTTTTGGTAACGATTACTTGGGACTACGCTACTCTGACAAATGTTTTAGGAACGATAAATCTAAAACGTCTCTTTTCGAGTCGTTCTTTATAAATTATGTGTTGTTGTATCATTGTTTAGCACCCAAAGATGTATTCCGCTGCGTGTAAATTTGGGGGTGTTAAATTACTGAAGACAAAGTTCTTCATTATACTGAACTATGTATAGTTTAGAGATTACTACTGATGTTGTTCATCAGTGTTTCTTCTTCAGAGTACTTAGAAGACCAGAGATGTTTTCAGTGATCATCAGTAACTGAAGACAAGACTTGAAGTTTGTTATTTATTATATCCCTTGTTGTATCTTAGTATGTAAGAAGAAGCTGTTATGCTCACTTACTACTAAAAGACTTAGGCTATATTTCTATTCAAATAGGGGGAGATTGTTGGGCCAATTTAGAGCCTAAATTGTCCTTGTACTGATTTGAATGAAATATACCTTAAGTATTCTATAGGTCGGTAAACTCAAGTAAGTTTGCCGAATCATCCTCAAGATGTTCTTAGAAGTCCACAGAGACTCCTTCACTATTGTAGCGGATCTGAGCCAGTGAAGATAAGAACCAGGATCAGGATGATGGAGTTAGTGAGTAATGACAATGACTCACTAACTCCCTGAAGACCATCTCTGATATGAAGACCTGAAGTATTTATACTGAAGATATAGTGGGAACTTCCTTGGGTGAAAAAGGAATAATATAAAGTACAAGGTGGTTACTTGAATTTATTGAAGCTTCCAAAGGAAGCTTCACTTGTTGATCCCAAACTTAGATCGATTTAACTTTATGTATACGAGATTAGATCAAGTTATACGTAGAGAAACCTTTGTATATGTATATAGTAATCTAAGTGTTATGCGGAATTAACACTTAAACAAGAACACACAAAGATGTAAACAAACTTTCACTTGATTAATGATAACAAGCTTGCTTACAATGAAAGTGTTTAACGTATGAAAACTTATATTGAACAATAACCTAAAGGTCTTCTTTTATAGACATAAGAAGCCTTGTACAAGAGTCTACGTATGAACTATTCTAGGTAAAGATAATTATAGAAAATACAATCTTGAACTTATCTTTACTACAAACAAACTAGAAACAATATATGCGTAGACTAAATCTTTCCATCAGTGCTTGTCTTCAATGTATCAACGCTTGACTTCTTCTTGTCAACGCTTGATCTGTCAGCGTTTGTTTTCTTCCTATCAACGCTTGTTTTACTCTTGTCAGCGCTCAAGTAGACTGGCTATATTTTATTCCCAACAATCCTCCCCTAAACTTGATATCTACTCTAGTAATCAAGTTTTTGAATAAACATTAAGAACTAGGAGGAATCTTACAAACTTGTTCATATTGGTAATAAATATGTCTGATCAAATCTTTGGCCACGTCACTTGAATAGTCAATCTCCAGCTGTGTTGTCTTCATCTTCTCCAAGACTTCCCTGGACATGGAATACTGAGCATCTGCTAGAAGATACTCAGCAAACTTTGTAGAACTCAAGTAATATACACCAGCAGCTGAATACAAACACCATTGAAGACCACTAAGGTCATCTTCAAGATCCTTCCAAATAGCAGGATCTTCATCTCTTGGTCCACACATTCTCTTGAATGTTGACCACAGTTTTATTGCATTGACTGGAGTAGGATCTTCAGTCTCATACTTGGCTTCTAACAACCTCCAAAGGTCTACCAAGTCTTCTCTATCAAAACTTGCAAACAAAGATATAAGAGTGGTAAAAGTGTGAACCTCTTTCCCATAGCTGCCAACCTTCCAAAACCCACATTCATCTTCTTCATAGCTTATAATAGGGATTCTGGAATCAAGAGGTAACACTTGTACCATATATGAAGCTTCCAATGGTGAGAGCTTGAGGCTCCTTCTTATAACAGCTTCACTTGGATTTAACCTATCCATATCTTTGGGAAACTCAAGAGGGACTCCCTTCTTCAAAGGTCTGGGAACAATCATTGCCTTCTTAAGATCCATCTCTTTTGCAAGTTCTTCTTTCCTTTCATCAGAAAGAAGTCTTAGAGTGTTTTCTTCCTGTACTCTTGCCCAAATAGGATAAGCTTTAAACTCCAACTCTTCAAATGTCAATCCAATCAATTTCTTATAAGTCCATCCTTTTCCATGACATCTGAGCAGCATGTAGTACAACTCCATTCTATCCCTTTTCAGCAATGAGAGAATATTGCTAGCTTTGTGTTTCATTATTACCTTGCAGTCTTTTTGTACTCTTAGAAGAATCTCCAAACCCCATATCTGGTCTGAAATAGTCAAATGTGGATTATCCATACACCTATCTTCCCAAGCATGGTACATCTGAACAACTTCTGGCATGTCAAAATCTACTTGCAATTTCAACTATTCAACTTCTCTCTTGCCAATTCATCACCATACTCAAGTCTTTCTGGTTGTTCTATTATCATTACACTTGAGTCTGAACTAGCTTCATCACTCCCTTCTTGTTCTTCTGAAGTAACAATAAAAGGTGATTCACCAACCTTCTTTCTTTCTTGTTCCACAATCTGTGCAGCCAACCTTCTATCAAACTCAACCTGTGCTGCATCCTTTGGAACATCTACTTCTATTATGATTCCCTTACCCTTATCTAATGGATCAATTATGGGTAAGGTAGATGGTCATACCTGTGAAGAAACTTCTTTGATGATGGATGATGACTGGAATACATCAACCTCATCTACAGGTCTGTCAACGCTCAAATTTGCTTTGTCAGCGCCCAATTTACTCATGTCAGCGTTCAAATCTTGCTTGTCAACGCCCAAATTACCTGTCTCAGCACCTCTTGTAATTTCTTCCAACATGGCTGTAAATGACAAGTTTAAGTTTGTAGGAGTAACTAGAGACGTATCAAAACCTGGTTGTTTCTTCAAACTAGTTAGGGCCTCAGCAACACCCAAAGATTCACCATCATGAGAGCCCTTATCACTAACATTAATCTGTTCATCCTCCCCTTTGTAAGATTCCTCCATCCCACGCCTTGTGCTAGCATTTTCCAAAATAACAATCCTCTCCCTCAATTGCTTGAGTTCAAGGCCTTGTGTACTGACAATTTGTACCAAGTCTGCATTTTGCTTTTGCAAGCTAATGTAGACAACCGTCAATTCCATTAATGTCATTGGTTCCAATCTGCCCTCCTCTAAAATGGGTATTTGACCTCCCAAGTTAGATTCATGGGGCATGGATGAGGTCTTAAAGATGTTAGGACTGTCTTGGCCTACATCTAAGCCAGAACCAATAGTCCCAGCCTCATCCATAGCACCAACCACACTTGTGGTGGTGGTTCTCTCTGCTACATGGCTAGGACCACTAGAGGAGAACACTCCAGTAGTCCTTTGGCGTTTTTGCAACCTATATTGTGTTGGGGGAGAAGATGATGTGGATTGGGTGGATGTGGGTTGGTTAAGGGGTGTTTGGGTCTGTGAAGGATTGGTGTCAACGTTTAGATTACTCATGTCAACGCCAACATTTAAGGTGTCAGCGTCGAAGGGTTCTTGGTCAATTTGCATGTGTTGTGGTGAAGGTAAAGGTTCAGGTATTGGGTCAAGTTGGGGTTGTGGGTCTGGTTGTGGTTGTGGTGCTTCAATGACAGCAATCATAGATGGGGTTAGGGGTAAGTCACGGTGAGGGGGTGAGTTCATCTTTGTAAAAATAGCTTTCTTTTGCAGAGGAATCTCATAAAAATCATCATGATCCCTTGTGCAGTAATTTTGGACTTCAAAAACTATTTGTAAAAATCTGGGATAAGCTAAAGTCATTTTATTCCCTTTATTTTTACACATGCCCTCAAAAATCATTTTGGAATAATTAAACTTTTGCCCAATAGTAATGCACACAATAGCACTAGCAATAGATCTATTGATCTCATTGTGTGCAGTACACTTGGGACTCAAACATTGCAAGAGGACATGTATTAGGTACTTCCAGGCTGGGGGAAACTCTTGTTTATGATATTTGTTTAAAGTTCCCTCATCAGGAAAAGGATGCAGAGCCTGGCGAACCAAGGCTTCAGTAACCACCCATGTGCACCCATGAACAATAGATGATAATGTAGTCACTCTATTAAATGTTGAGAAACTAACACCGTTCCAAAACTGCTTAATATGTGTGACACGGATGAGAGGAGCATGAGAAAGAGCATACCTAATAGGAGATGCATTCAAATACGCCACCATCTGTGTGTATTGGGGAAACAGAGTATCATCGGCGTCCAAATATGCTATCATGTTGTGTTGACTCCTGAATCCCAATTCCAAATCACTTGGTTTAAATTTTGGTGACATTGTTGAAAGCTGTTTGAATGATTGATAAAGATGAAGTATAGGAGAAAATATTGTTAGACAAGAATGATAGGTACCCTGTTTAAAAATAGGAGCCAAATATATAGGAGAGAAATATGCATGTGATTGGTCAAAAATTAGGCAACTATTTTCAAAAATACAATCATGAAAATATTGAAAAGAAATAAGTTTATCTCATGCATTAAATGAAAGTTATCTGCTCCCAAAATTACGGCCCAAAAATTCGTCAAAAAGAAACAACTAGGTAGGTCCCACTGAGTGTCAACGGTCAAAAATAACCCATCAATGCCCAACGGCTATATTCTTGTCAACGTTTGCCAAAGCCAAGTCAGCGTCTAAATTGGTCACAATAATGCTTGGAAAAATACTTGTCAGCGTCCAAAAATAAAAATATTAAAAATGAAAAATGACCTTAACAAAGTAATTTATCCTAGAGAAGATAACCTATAAGTTGATAATTATTATAGGGCGGCAAGCACTATCCAGTTATACACACTTTCTTATGCAAGATAGACATAACAGTCCTCTAGTGTCCCTTGCTAACCAAAACTCTTAACAACTAAGTTATCTCATAAAATTCTTTGTTACTCCCAGGTAAAACCCATGATAAAATCGTTCCCAAGTCTCCCAACAGACCACAACCAATTTAGGCCAAAAATGTCTTGGCAGCATGCATAGTATATCAACTTTGCATGATAAAGTGCCTCATGATTTAGTAAAACTAACTCATACTCACCTGTGGACACAATCTAGAATTGTGATAAGAGTATCATAAGGATACCCAAAAGTCCTAAAGGTTCCTAAAACCTCCCCTTAAACTGTGATACATATGTTGCCAAAAATATGCATGAACATAAAAAAAATTATGTCAAGATAGGAATAGAAAATTCCAACCATCATCCATAAATAAAAACATGCTCAAATGATTCTCCAAGGATCCATAAGCAACTCTGTATCCAATGGTATAATGCTAACACCACCTGCACATTTAGATTAAAAACCACAAAACTAACATTGTTGCTGACAACGCCCCGATAATGCTTGTCAGCGTTAAGGAAACCTTTGTCAGCGTTAGACAAATATATTGCTGACAACGTCACAATAACACTTATCAGCGTTAAAGTTACCTTTGTTAGTGTTAGAAAAATATAGTGGAAAATCTAAATCCTCAAAAAGACCAATAACAATGCATTATCCTGTACACACTTTTACAAAAAGACCCCAAAACATATATTATGTGAGATTGATCATTCCAATACTTGTTACCAAGTATTGAAACCTTCCAGCATCAAAAGGTTTAGTTAGTAAATCAGACACATTTTCTTCTGTGTCAACCCTATCTGGTTGTATTAAACCTTTTTTAAAACAATCTCTTATAAAATGGTGTCTAATTTCTATGTGTTTGGTTTTAGAATGATGTACAGGATTCTTAATAATGCATAAAGTGTTGTTATTGTCAACAAATATCTTGGTATGCATGAAATTATACCCATAATCTAACAGCTGGTTCTGAATCCATAATACTTGTCCACAACAAGCAGCTGCAGCAACGTACTCTGCTTCAGTTGTAGAATTGGCCACCACTGTTTGTTTCTTGCATTGCCAAGATATCAACCTGCTCCCAAGAAACTGACATCCACCAGTTGTGGATTTTCTATCAAACTTATCACCTCCATAGTCACTGTCTGAATTTGAAATAAGCTCCAATGGTGAATCTTTTGGGTACCACAAGCCAAGACTGGGATAACATCTTAGGTACCTAATGATTCTCTTGACAGCATAAAGGTGACATTCTTTGGGAGTCACTTGATGGCGTGCACAAGCACACACAGCAAACATGATGTCAGGTCTGGAGGCTGTGAGATACATCAATGAACCAACCATTGATCTATAGTGCCTGACATCCACATCTTTTCCATCTCCAACCTTTCCCCAAGGGTGTTCCCTGTCCATAGGAGTAGTAGCCCTCTTTTCATGTGGAGAAAAGCCAAACTTCTTCAAGATCTCTGCCACATACTTATCCTAAGAGATGAAGATACCATCTTCTTTCTGCTGAACTTGTAACCCTAGAAAGAATTTCATCTCCCCCATTGCACTCATCTTGAATTTGTCTGTCATAAGCTTGGAAAAGTCCTCACTCATCTTTGGATTGGTAGATCCAAAAATGATATCATCAACATAAACCTGAACAAGCAAAACATCCTTACCAGCCTTCTTGGTAAATAATGTTTGGTCTATGGTGCCCCTTTTGAATCCATTGTCCACCAAATAAGTGGATAATGTGCCATAGCATGCTCTTGGGGCTTGATGAAGTCCATACATAGCCTTCTTGACTCTATACACCTTGTTTGGATTCTCTAGATCTTCAAAACCAGGAGGCTGCATCACATACACCTCCTCAACAATTGTTCCATAGAGGAAGGCACTCTTCACATCCATTTGATAGACAGTAAAGCCTATGCAGGAAGCATAGGCTAGAAATATTATTATAGCTTCAATCCTTGCAACTGGTGCAAAGACCTTCTCATAGTCTATTCCTTCCTCTTGTGTATATCCCTGAACCACTAAACGTGCCTTGTTTCTGACCACAGTGCCTCTTTCATCTCTCTTGTTTCTTAGAACCCATCTTGTCCCTATAGGTCTGACATATCTGGGACAATCAACCAGCTCCAAAACATCCTGAATTGCAAATTGGTGAAGCTCATCCTGCATTGCTTCCACCCAACTTGGTTCTTTAAGAGCATCAAAGATCTTCTTGGGTTCCTGTTGTGACATAAAACAGGCAAACAAACATGCTTGCACAAGAGGGGTATCAACCTTCTTGTGAATGTTGGCAATAAATCCACCAAGACTTTGATGAGATCTTCTAGTCTGAACAGGAGTCATAATATCTGATACACAGATTTTACTAGTTGAAAAAAAGTTCGTTTTCTCGGTATCTCCTCGAATTGATAACGGTTCAAAGTGGAATGATTTGTTCTTGGTTAATAAAAAGGTGTTGGTTTGTTTATCTATTTTAAACTAATAACAAATAAGTAAGTGTCGAAGAGTAAAATTAAAGCTTTAAAAGATTAAACTAAATTGACAAGTTAAAACTAAATGTTTGAAAACTTAAAGACAAGATTTAGAAAAATGCTAGAACACTTAATAAAACTAACACTTGGAAACTTTATAAAAATCAAGAACTAAACCATCGGAATATGTAAAAGGGAGACTGATCGGAATGTTAAACACACCCTCGTCGGAATATATTAAATTGATACTGATCGGAATGTTAAACCAACCCCTCGTCGGAATATTACAATCGGAAAGTGCAATCAGAATAACTAAAAAGGAGGTAATCGGAATGCTGGGAAATGATGGTGATCGGAATGCACACAAGACACCCAATCGGAATATGAAAACACCAAATCCAATCGGAATGTTACAAAACTACACTAATCGGAATAATGGAAATAAGCTAAATCGGAATACCCCTAAAATACCACAATCGGAATGTGTCAAAACTTCCCAATCGGAATATGTCAAAACCCTTTTCCGATCTGACGATCGGAATAAAGGGGGGGACTTGGTCGGAATGATGCGATCGGAAAAGGGTTTATACCCTTTCCGATTTGCTCCTTTGATCCGAAATATAAGCTGAGGTGATAAGCTATAATGATAATCTAATCTCCAAAACTTGCACGAATCTAAAATAAAAAAGGACTAAATAAGCACTAATAGCAACTTATTCAAACTTAAAATAAGCAAACTTATAAATCAAATGATAAAACGATGAACTTTTTAAGAAATCTTTTAAAAAGTAAATAAGCTAAACTTAGAAATAAGCCAATAAGCACAAAGATCTTAGAGCTTATTCGTAAGAAAACTTAAGTAAGCATAAAAAGATTAACTTTTTAAGCACGAAATCATTAAGAACAACACGGATCAAATGAAATTCGTACCAAAATCAATCTAAAAATCAAAGAAAGGTAGAAAGAGATTAAAGATTAAAAGCTTGAATTTAAACTTGATTAATGAAAGAAACAATACAAAGGTTTAATCTTGAAAGATTAAAAGAAAGAAAGATGAAAAGTTAGTGAGAGAAAGTTGAGAACTTTCTCTCTCTAAAACTAGAGAAAATGAAAAACTAAAAACTAACTAAGACTAACTAACTCCAAAATTGTGAAGTGAAATCCTATATATAGGCGTCTCTTGTGGGCTTTGTGAATGGGCTTTGTTTTTGGGCTTCTTTTCTTCTTTCTTCTTTAGTCTTTACGTTTCTTTAAATAAACATTTCCGACTTTGGATTTTGAGAAGTGTCGGTGAATAATTCCAACTCGTCTTATAATCTTTTGTTTAATAGACTCGAGTTCTTCGACATATATGAATCTTCCATCTTTGGCTCTATTCTTCGATAAATCTTCAAATAGGCACAATGACTTCAAATCTTTTGCATCTCTTGTACAATAGACTTCGTCTTGAGTCTCTTTCCTCGATAAAACCCGTGCAATCCCATGTTTTCTTCAATATTCATCCGGTTGACTCTGAAAACACAATAAACACAAGAACCACGCATAATTCCAAACAAATGATATCAAATACGTGTTTTGGTCTTGTTTTAGCCAGAAATAAGTGGTAAAAGGATGGGTGTTTTCACACCTATCAAATCCCCTACACTTAACCATTGCCATGCCCTCATGCAATGCTTAGTGATAAAGCAAATTTACACTTTTCTCATAATCAATCAACCTTGGCCTTATTAACATACTATTAAACAAAAATTAAAGTACTAAGAGAAATTAAAACTTTAAAGTAAACAAAAGGATAGAAAACCATTTTCCCTAATAGCTACATGGAAATAACTTGCAAAGAGATCAAGGACTTACATTAGGGCTTTGGTGCTGCGAAGATTTATCACCCTCAAGTTTCACGTTCCCCATACTAAGCTTAAAAACGAGATCATTGTTATTATAAGTTAGCAACTCAAACACTTACACACATGGCTTAATTATATGCTTAAACTCCCTTATTCCTTGGTGTATCTCTTATATTTTATTTTTGTCTTAGAATGATCATGAAGATGCATTTTTGGACTTATTTTGATAGTTTATTTAGGCTGAAAGCAAAGTAGGACGATTTGATCAATAGTTAGCTAAAGGACAAAATCTCTTAAAACTGCTTCTCGGGATATCAAAAAGTTCATATCTTGGCATAACTCGGTTCACGATTTGAGACCTTTCTCGGGCCGATATTTGGCATGTACTTCATACTTCATATCTTCGAGAGACGTTCTTGAGATAATGGTCTTCTCATCGTTAATAGAGTTTCTTCACTTGGAGACTTTTGAGGGGTACTCCAACTTTGTTGACCACGACTTTATGATTATTTCTTCAATCTCTAATTGGGATTTTGAGATACAACGATCCGCCTCCTTTTCGGACTTGGATCTATTTATCCTCATACCTTGTCAGGGTCTTTTCGGATAGACTTCTCCATGATCTTTATGGGATTTGATTGCTTTTCGTCGTGAGTCTTGATCCTTCATATTAATTTTGGGAATAATGCTTTTCACATCACTTTGGATCTTCAGCAATAAAATGGAATCCTCATGCCTTGTTAGGGCCTTTTCGGACTCGCCAATCTTCGCGCCCCGCTTCATAAGTTATGCCTTGGCTATGAACTCTCATCATTACCGAGCAACTTTTAAACGATCTTGGGCTAGAAGCTAAGTAACTTTTCAAATCGTACGACCTTACTTATTGCAGATAAATTATTAGCAAGTGATGGGAGAATAGGCAAATAATTACACCAAGTGAGCTTGTGCAAGAATACCGACTTATAATTGACTCTATCATTTCTCGTTCTCCATAATTAAAATCTCAAGTAATGAGACTCGTGGAAGCTTAGCCTAATAAACCAATTAAGGTCTACCTGGTTAAGGATACTAGCTAGAATAAACTCGTATAAGTCTATTCGGGATGAGTCAAAATAATCACAACGGGCCTAATATGTCAAGGATTTCAAAACTAGCTACACCACTTTATTAATATTTTTTACTTATTTGCGGGATATATACATATGAAAGCAATGATAAAATTTTAAAAATTACGACTAAATGGCCAAAGTTAATTAAAAATTTGAAAAATGCTGAAAAAGATGATTTTCCGGTTAAATGAAGGCATTTTCATGGAAAAGTCCACTTAAAACTTCGATAGAAGTCCCCCCTACACTTAATATAAACATTGTCCTCAATGTTTAAGCATGTGGGAAAAGTCTCCCCTACACTTATGAAATTGTGCATGTTGGTTAAATCAAGCTAAGGAAGAGACGACTAACGTGATCAATTTCAAATGTGAGTATGAAGAAAATTGAATCAAGATAGTTGAGAGATAGAACCGGATTTCGGATAACACGGGAGCACGGTTCTTCAAAGGTTCCAAAAGTGCATTCATCCCTGTAATCACATCACCACACAAATACAAACATCTATAGAGGTCCCCCTACACTTAGGAGGTTAAAACAGAAAAGGATAGATACTCGGGCTGCCTCCCGAGGAGCGCTTGTTTTTTATAACCGAGTCACAAGCCTGACTCGACCCAAAATCAGTTCATGGGAATCGTGGTGAGGGATGGAATCATCTCATGAGAGATGTCCTCACCAAAGTACAACTACACTCGTTGGCCATTCACCTTAAAATTCGGTCCATTAGGTTGAGCGAGCTCGAGAGTACCATATGGAAAAATTTTGGCAATGGTGAATGGGTCGGACCAACGAGATTTCAGCTTGCCCGAAAAGATTTTCAACCGAGAGTTAAAGAGTAAAACTTTGTCTCCAACTTGGAACTCTCGGTTTTTAATCTTAGAGTCGTGAATGAGCTTAGTCTTCTCCTTATAGATCAAAGAATTTTCATAAGCCTCATTACGGAGTTCATTCAACTCATTGAGTTGGATCTTGCGTAGGTCACCGGCTTTGTTGATATCAAAATTAGCCCACTTCAAGGCCCAGTAAGCCTTGTGTTCCAACTCAATGGGGAGGTGGCATGCTTTCCCGTACACGAGACGATATGGTGTACAACCAATCGGAGTCTTGTAAGCGGTACGAAAAGCCCACAAAGCATCATTAAGTTTATCGGCCCATGAGGCACGATGCTCTCCCACGGTTATTTCGAGAATTCGCTTTAATCCTCGGTTAGAGATTTCAGCCTGGCCATTAGTTTGTGGGTGGTATGCGGTGGAAAGACGATGATTTACACCATACTTAGCCATGACTCTTGCAAATTGATCATTGCAAAAATGAGTCCCGCGATCACTAATAATGGCACGAGGCACACCGAATCTAGCGAATAGCGATTTCAAAAAGCTACAAACCACCCTTGCGTCATTAGTGGTTAAAGCTTTGGCTTCAACCCATTTTGAAACGTAGTCAACGGCTACAAGGATGTATTTGTTTCCTTTAGATGAAGGGAATGGCCCCATAAAGTAGATACCCCAAACATCAAAAATTTCACATTCTTGTATGAAATTTTGAGGCATCTCGTCTTTATGTGTGATCTTGCCTTGTTTTTGGCAAGCATCACAACGTTTAACCATCTCGTGAGCATCACGATAAATGGTGGGCCAATAAAATCCCGAGTCAAACACTTTTTTGGCAGTGTAGTTGGGACCAAAGTGACCACCGGTGGGTCCTTTGTGGCAAGCGTCAAGGATTTCTAAAGCTGCTGGTCCATCAACACATCGGCGAATAATCAAGTCGGCACATTGTTTGAAAAGATACGGGTCATCCCAAAAGTAAGTCTTAATGTCTTTGAAGAACTTTTTCTTTTGTTGGGATGTTAAACCGTCAACGAGAATTCCACCCGCCAAGTAGTTTGCAATGTACGCAAACCACGGGGTTTCATCAGAAGTCGAGTTGATAGACATTAAGGTCTCCAGGGGAAAAGAATCATTGATTTCTTTGTTCGGATGTTCCCCTTGGTAAGGATCCTCAAGTCTACTGAGATGATCTGTGGCTAGGTTTTCAACTCCTTTTTTATCGCGAATTTCGATTTTAAATTCTTGGAGTAGCAAAACCCAGCGAAGAAGTCTTGGTTTGGAATCTTGCTTAGTTAACAAGTACTTCAACGCGGAATGATCGGTATAAACGATTGTGGTGGAAAGGACAAGATAGGGGCGGAACTTTTCAAAGGCATAGACAACAGCTAAAAGCTCTTTTTCGGTTGTCGTGTAATGCAATTGAGCCCCCGTCATTGTCTTGCTAGCGTAATGGATCGGTTGGAAGTGTTTGTTCACTCTTTGGCCCAAAACCGCTCCAATAGCAAAGTCACTAGCATCGCACATCAACTCGAAAGGCAGCTCCCAATTAGGGGTAACCAAGACGGGTGCCTTAGTTAGCTTATCCTTAAGCAAGTTGAAGGCTTCAATATACTCGTTGGAAAAGATAAAAGGAGTATCTTTTTCCCAGAGGTGGGTCATCGGGCGAGCGATTTTAGAAAAATCTTTGATGAAGCGACGGTAGAAGCCCGCATGACCGAGGAAACTTCTCACACCCTTCACGGTTGAAGGTGGAGGCAACTTAGAAATAACATTGACTTTAGCACGGTCTACTTCAAGACCGACTTTGGAGATCTTGTGTCCTAGCACGATGCCCTCCTTTACCATGAAATGGCATTTTTCCCAATTAAGAACAAGGCGAGTGTCTTCACACTGCTTAAGCATACGTTCTAAATTGGCAAGGCAAGCAGAGAATGAATCGCCATAAACCGAGAAATCATCCATGAATACTTCCATAGTTTCTTCAACCATGTCATGGAAGATAGCCATCATACACCTTTGGAATGTCCCAGGAGCATTGCATAAACCAAAAGGCATACGTTTGTAAGCAAATGTTCCATAGGGACAAGTGAATGTGGTCTTTTCTTGGTCTTTGGGATCGATGGGAATTTGAAAATACCCAGAGAAACCGTCTAAGAAGCAGTAATAGTCATTACCAGCTAGACGCTCGAGCATTTGATCCATGAAAGGAAGAGGAAAGTGATCTTTTCTCGTGGCATCATTGAGCTTGCGATAGTCAATACAAACTCTCCACCCAGTAACGAGACGAGCGGGAATCAACTCGTTGTGTTCATTGGGAACAACGGTTATTCCGCCCTTCTTGGGCACACAATGGACGGAACTTACCCACGGCGAATCCGAAATAGGGTAAATCAAGCCGGCATCTAGAATTTTGATAACATCTTGTTTGATGACGTCATGAATGCGAGGATTAACCCTTCTTTGGCTCTGGATTGCGGGTTTAAAGTCATCTTCCATGAGAATCTTGTGAGTACAAAAGTTCGGATCAATTCCGCGGATATCGGAAATTTTCCAAGCAATTGCCTTCTTATGATCTTTAAGCACGGCGATGAGGCGAGATTTCTCTTCTTCTTTCAAGTCCTTCGCGATGATGACGGGCGACTTCTTCTTTTCTTCCAGTAACACGTACTCGAGATGGGGCGGCAACTCCTTAAGTTCTAAATCCGGAGGATTTTCGATGGGAGGCGTTTTCAAAGTCGGAGCATCGATAGCAATAACCATGGGAGATGGTGGAGAAATATTGTCTTCTTTAAGAATGTTCTCAATGAGGCGAAGATCTTCATCCCAATCGGTGGGAGAATCGTCATGTTCTAAGTTCACATCTCCCATGGTGGCTTCCAAATCTTTCCAAAGGAAATCACTTTCTCCAAATAGAGATAGTGATGAATCAATAGAGGAAACGGTCTCAACATTGGGAAGAGAGGTAGGAATACTTTTACAAGCATCTTTGAAGTGTTCTTCACAAGCCTCATCAAGAACGTCAATACAATTAACACTCTCGTATGAATAAGGCTGTTTAGAAAGCTTTCCCATTTTGAAGACGATTTTATCGTCACCCACTCTCATGATAAGCTCACCAGCTTCAACATCGATGAGAGTGCGACCGGTCCTCAGGAATGGACGACCAACAATTAATGGCACATGGGGGTCCATCTCGTAGTCGACGACGACGAAATCGGCAGGAAAAGTGAATTTGTCGACTCCTACAAAGACGTCTTCGGCTATTCCCACTGGATAAGCAACCGTACAGTTAGCTAATTCCAAAGTCATTTTGGTGGGGACTAGCTCAGGGAGAGATAATTGCTTCCAAACACTTAAAGGCATTAAGTTAATACTGGCACCTAGATCGGCTAGGGCCATGCAATTCTCTACTCCCGGGAAGTTGCAAGGGATTAAGAAACGACCCGGATCACCAAGCTTGGTTGGCAATTTCCTTAAGAGCACTGCAGAGCAATTCTCATTAAGTTGGGTGTTAGCAATATGAAGAAGCTTCTCCTTGTCGCTAAGAAGATCTTTGAACATTTTCGTATATTTAGGCATGTGAGCGAGAGCCTCAGCGAAGGAGATGTTGAAATTCAGTTGTTTAAACATTTTAAGAAAGTTTGAAACCTGAATATCGTCCTTGCTTTTGAGCTTCTCTTTCCTCAACCTCGAGGGATAAGGTATATCGGAAGAAGAGGAAGGCTTTGGGATCGAAGGATCAGTCACATCCTTGGGTGGAGGAGGGGTAGAAGTAAGAGGTGGAGAAATTAGGGAAGTAGAAGGATGAGGAATAGGAGCAGGTGACTCGTTCTCCTTAGTCACAATCACCGGTGGAGGTATAGGAAGCTCGGGTTCCTTGGTACCTTTGCCACTGCGAGTGGTGATTGCTTTCATCTCCCCTCTTGGATTCGCAACGGTGTTACTCGGAAGAGTACCCGAAGAAGAGGGTTGATTACCTTGGAAGAAACTAGCCATCATGTTCCTTAAGTCATTCGTTTGACTTGCCAAAGTGTTTCTCATATCAGCTCTCAGATCATTTCCTTGTTTCACCATGTCTGCTTTCAAGTTGAGCACTTCCCGTTGGAGATTGTCCACGATCACATCATTAGTCCTCATGTAGGTTCCAATATCTTGTTGTAATTCGGTGGGTTGGTTGGGAGGAGCAT
This sequence comes from Glebionis coronaria, assembly GCA_025667525.1. NCBI lineage: Eukaryota > Viridiplantae > Streptophyta > Magnoliopsida > Asterales > Asteraceae > Glebionis > Glebionis coronaria. The sequence continues at coordinate 203,157,673 of CM046878.1, read as the reverse complement.
TGTAGGCGGGTGGTTGATAAGCAGGTTGTTGGTAAACTTGGTTGTTTCTTTGAGGTGTATATGGTTGTTTGTGAGGTGGTATGTATGGTGCATGAGGTTGTTGTTGTTGTTGTTGAGGAGGGTGATTGAGGTTTTGTTGTTGGTTTGGGTTGTTAGGAGGAAAACCGGGCGGTGAAAGATAGTTGTTTGAGCGGTAACTAAGCAAGTTGCGGTCACCTTGAGGACGAGCTTGATAAGCGGCCGGAGGATAGGTACCGTATGCTGCATTCACATTCTCAGAAGGATAGTCTTGGGTGGCGGTACAAGTGGTGTAAGAGTGAGGACCCCGCATATCTCACATGGTTGGCTAACAGCATTGACTTGAGCGTCGTGAGCGTTTTTAGCGTTGATGCTGTTGGTGTTGCTAGCGGTTTGGGCGGCAAGCGATTCAAGAAGCGTAGTAATTTTGTCAAGTCGCTTGTCGCTGTCACTAGTACTAGCACTAGCGACATTGGTCCGAACACTCTTGGTTTGCACACGAGACTTATTTTCAATAATATCCCAAGCGGCATTGGAAGTCTTAACCAAAATATTACCCCCCGAGGCACTGTTTAGTGAATCTTGGTCATTCATGCTTAAACCATTATAAAAAGTGTTAATTTGGTGCACTTTGGTAAAACCATGTTGTGGGCATTTTCTTAAAAGATCTTTGAAACGATCCCAAGATTCACTAAAAGACTCATCGTACTTTTTTTCAAAATTAATGATTTCATTCCGCAAAGCGGTAGTACGAGAGGGTGGGAAAAAGTAGTTGATAAAACTCCAAATCCGTCCACGTAAGAATACTTTGTGGCGGTTACTTTACAAGCGAATGCCGGGCTTGTCCCTCTAGGGAGAAAGGAAAAAGTTGCAAACGGACTACCTCTTGTGGAACACCATTGAATTTGACCGTATTCGTGAGTTGCAGGAATCTCTTGATGTGGTCATGTGGATCATCAATGGTACGCCCCAAGAATGGTTGAGCAGAGACCATCTGGATAAAACCGGATTTGAGCTCAAAGTTGTTGGCTGCAATCGCGGGTATGACAATTGGATCATTGTTGCCCTCCACATGTGCTTGTAACAGTTCAATCATAGGGCGATTGTCTGGTAAAGGGTTCATTGTTTTTGTTATTATTGTTGTTGAGAGGTGGGTTGTTATTGTTATTGTTTTGAGGTGGATTGTTGTTGTTGTTTTGTACACCGGCGATGTCTAAGTCTTCGAGAGGCTCGGGCTCTTGATAAGACGTGGATCGTGTACGTATGCACCTGCAAAAGAACTAACAAAGCAAGAAAGAAATATTTTTGGTTTTTATGGTTTTTTATTTTTTATTTTTTTTTTTGTGTTTTTGAAAATTTTATATTTTTTAGGATTTTTGAAATTTTTTATGAAAAAGTAACGTTCACGGTGAACGGATCCCAAAATCCAAGTTCTTACAAAAAACTGTTAATCTTAACGAGAAGAGCCGGCAGCGGCGCCATTTGATACAAAGATTTTACAAGTTGAAAAAAAGTTCGTTTTCTCGGTATCTCCTCGAATTGATAACGGTTCAAAGTTGAATGATTTGTTCTTGGTTAATGAAAAGGTGTTGGTTTGTTTATCTATTTTAAACTAATAACAAATAAGTAAGTGTCGAAGAGTAAAATTAAAGCTTTAAAAGATTAAACTAAATTGACAAGTTAAAACTAAATGTTTGAAAACTTAAAGACAAGATTTAGAAAAATGCTAGAACACTTAATAAAACTAACACTTGGAAACATTATAAAAATCAAGAACTAAACCATCGGAATATGTAAAAGGGAGACTGATCGGAATGTTAAACACACCCTCGTCGGAATATATTAAATTGATACTGATCGGAATGTTAAACCAACCCCTCGTCGGAATATTACAATCGGAAAGTGCAATCGGAATAACTAAAAAGGAGGTAATCGGAATGCTGGGAAATGATGGTGATCGGAATGCACAAAAGACACCCAAGATACAAAGATTTTACTAGTTGAAAAAAGTTCGTTTTCTCGGTATCTCCTCGAATTGATAACGGTTCAAAGTGGAATGATTTGTTCTTGGTTAATAAAAAGGTGTTGGTTTGTTTATCTATTTTAAACTAATAACAAATAAGTAAGTGTCGAAGAGTAAAATTAAAGCTTTAAAAGATTAAACTAAATTGACAAGTTAAAACTAAATGTTTGAAAACTTAAAGACAAGATTTAGAAAAATGCTAGAACACTTAATAAAACTAACACTTGGAAACTTTATAAAAATCAAGAACTAAACCATCGGAATATGTAAAAGGGAGACTGATCGGAATGTTAAACACACCCTCGTCGGAATATATTAAGTTGATACTGATCGGAATGTTAAACCAACCCCTCGTCGGAATATTACAATCGGAAAGTGCAATCAGAATAACTAAAAAGGAGGTAATCGGAATGTTGGGAGATGATGGTGATCGGAATGCACACAAGACACCCAATCGGAATATGCAAACACCAAATCCAATCGGAATGTTACAAAACTACACTAATCGGAATAATGGAAATAAGCTAAATCGGAATAACCCTAAAATACCACAATCGGAATGTGTCAAAACTTCCCAATCGGAATATGTCAAAACCCTTTTCCGATCTGACGATCGGAATAAAGGGGGAGGCTTGGTCGGAATGATGCGATCCGAAAAGGGTTTATACCCTTTCCGATTTGCTCCTTTGATCCGAAATATAAGCTAAGGTGATAAGCTATAATGATAAGCTAATCTACAAAACTTGCACGAATCTAAAATAAAAAAGGACTAAATAAGCACTAATAGCAACTTATTCAAACTTAAAATAAGCAAACTTATAAATCAAATGATAAAACGATGAACTTTTTAAGAAATCTTTTAAAAAGTAAATAAGCTAAACTTAGAAATAAGCCAATAAGCACAAAGAGCTTAGAGCTTATTCGTAAGAAAACTTAAGTAAGAATAAAAAGATTAACTTTTTAAGCACGAAATCATTGAGAACAACACGGATCAAATGAAATTCGTACCAAAATAAATCTAAAAATCAAAGAAAGGTAGAAAGAGATTAAAGATTAAAAGCTTGAATTTAAACTTGATTAATGAAAGAAACAATACAAAGGTTTAATCTTGAAAGATTAAAAGAAAGAAAGATGAAAATTTAGTGAGAGAAAGTTGAGAACTTTCTCTCTCTAAAACTAGAGAAAATGAAAAACTAAAAACTAACTAAGACTAACTAACTCCAAAATTATGAAGTGAAATCCTATATATAGGCGTCTCTTGTGGGCTTTGTGAATGGGCTTTGTTTTTGGGCTTCTTTTCTTCTTTCTTCTTTAGTCTTTACGTTTCTTTAAATAAACGTTTCCGACTTTGGATTTTGAGAAGTGTCGGTGAATAATTCCAACTCGTCTTATAATCTTTTGTTTAATAGACTCGAGTTCTTCGACATATATGAATCTTCCATCTTTGGCTCTATTCTTCGATAAATCTTCAAATAGGCACAATGACTTCAAATCTTTTGCATCTCTTGGACAATAGACTTCGTCTTGAGTCTTTTTCCTCGATAAAACCCGTGCAATCCCATGTTTTCTTCAATATTCATCCGGTTGACTCTAAAAACACAATAAACACAAAAACCACGCATAATTCCAAACAAATGATATTAAATGCGTGTTTTGGTCTTGTTTTAGCCAGAAATAAGTGGTAAAAGGATGGGTGTTTTCACACCTATCAATATCACCAATGATTTGAGAAGTAGGGTGATTCTTCATAGTAGAAGTGAGAACTCCTCCTTCAAAAAGTCTGGTGTCTTCAATCTCATTATCCATGTTGCCAATATCTTCTTCGTCAGACTCTCTTTCATCAATATTAGGATGAACCTCTTCATATAAATTGGAAGGTTCACCTTGTTCAAAATTAGAAGAGAAAAGATGCTCAAAAGTGTTGTCAACGCCTGAACCTTGGTTGTCAGCGTTTGAGTTATCAACGCTTGAAATGTTGTTGTCAACGTTTGAGCCATCAACGTCTGAATTTGTCCTGTCAGCGCTAGATATGCCTTTGTCAGCCCCTGAAGGACCATGCATGCTGTTAATTGGTGGTACTTGGGGAGCACCATTATCCTTTCCAACAGTAGCAGCAGCAGCAAAAGCATCTGTCCATATGGGAATTGTAACATACTCTTGTAAGGGAGGTGCCTTGTCTGCTTGTGATCCAACCTCTTTATCAACCTGTGTACCTGAAACATTAACAACTTGTTCTTCCACAACATTTGAAGTTACCTTCACAATGTCTGGATTAGTGACAGGCATATAATTTAAAGTCCTAGATAGAGGTTCCAAGTCAAACAACCAATTTTGACCACTTTCAGGATCACTAGGTTTACTCTCTAAAAACCTAACATGTACTCTTTCAAGTATACGTTTTTCTTTTTTAAGGTAAACCCTATATCCCTTACTCTACACTGAATAACCCATGAAATAGCCCTAATACTTGGGTTTTGCAACAAAGAATAAAATTTTGTAGTCCCAAAGTCTTTTCGAATTGAAAACCGGTCTTAAGTGCGACTCAATCGTCTTTTGGTAGATCAAGAGAATGGTTTGGTTTGTTTGTTATTAACTAATAGCAAGTAATTAAAGTGTCGTTGAGTAAAATGGAAGAATAAAGATTAATATCAAAATGACGAGTAAACATAAAAGCTTGAAAACTTAAAGGTAACAATGGGAAAGTACTAGCACACTAAATAAAACTAACACTTGGAAAATTCTCTAAAAATAAGAACTAAGTTAAAAAGTACTATAAGAAAGTAAGAACGGAAGAAACCACAATCTCACAATCGGAATAAGCTAAAATAGCCCCAGTTCGGAATGTATTCCGATCTGGTGGTCGGAATGTTGTAAAGATTGGACTAATCGGAATATTGGACAAGGACCACCAATCGGAATGTTAGGAAAAACCCTTCAATCGGAATGTTATATAAATACATGAATCGGAATATGCAGAGGACCCCCAATCGGAATACACAAACTTATACCTATCGGAATAACCAACAAGAGCTAGATCGGAATGCTTGGGGTGCCAATCGGAAAGTGAAAACCCTTATCCGATTGGTTCAGTCGGAAAAGGGGAAGAGGCTGCTCGGAATCACCAATCGGAAAGGGGAGTTGTACCCTTTCCGAAATTGGGGGAATTCGGTTAAAAGCAAGTGAATAAGCTATAAAATAAGCTTATCACAAAACTAACCCGAATCAATGACAAAACCAAATCAAATAAGCACTTTGATCAACTTATTTGACTCGAAATTAATCAACTTTTTAGATCAAACAATAAAAACATAAACTTTTTAATAAAACTTTTTAATAAGAAAAATAAGCTAATCATCAAAATAAGCCCATAAGCACAAAAGTCTTAAAGCTTAATCAAATGAAAATTTATAAAATGATCAAAAGATTAACTTTTTAAGCACGAAATCATTAAGAACAACACTGATCTATTGAAAATCGCACCAAAAATCAATCTTAAATCAAAGAAAAGTAGAATAAGATTAAGGATAAAAAGCTTAAAATAAACTTGATTAATAAAAATAAGCAATACAAAGTGTTTAATCTTGAAAGATTAAGAAAAAGATGAAATATAGTGAGAGAAAGTTTAAGACTTTCTCTCTCTAAAACTAGAGAAAACTAAGAAAAAGTGAAAAATTAACTAAAACTCTAACCACCCTCCTAATGACTATTAGGAGGGTATTTATAGGGAAGGTGGAAGGAGTGCATGTGTTGCATCTTCTTTCTCTCTTTCTTCACGTTTTCTCGACTCGACTTTAACTCTTCGTCTTTGTCGTCTCGGGATTTGAACTTGTCTTTTAATTTTCTTCTTCTATTAGACTTAAGTTCTTCGACTTCGTTAAACTTCCGTCTTTAGACTTTTTCTTCGATAAATCTTCATAATAGGCCTTGGACTTCCGTTCTTTTTGCACTCTTGATCTTTTGACTTCGTCTTTTCCCGTTTTCTTCAATAAAAGCCCGTGAAAGCCCGTGTTTTCTTCCTTTTTCATATTTTGGTCCTAAAACACAATAAAAACACAAACCACGCATAATTCCGACTTTTACGACATAAATCACACGTTTTGGTCTTGTTATTATTGGAAATAAGTGGTGAAAGGATAAGTGTTTTCACACTTATTAAGCCCTCTTCACCTTTAGCACTAAATTTACCTAAGGCGTCACTAGTATCAAGTACAACTACATGACAGCCAAAAGGTTTAAGAAAACCAATATTAGGTTTTCTTCCTCAAAGTAATTCATAAGGTGTTTTGTTCTGTATCTTGTTGGCCAATGCTCTATTCTGAACATAGCAAGCTGTATTCACAGCCTCAGCCCAAAAAGCTATGGGGAAATGAGCATCAGCCAACATAGTCCTGGCTGCTTCAATTAGGGTTCTATTCTTTCTCTCAGCAACTCCATTTTGCTGTGGGGTTCTGGCAATACTAAACTGCCTAGTAATCCCTTTCTTGCCACAAAAATCATCTAAAAGCTTATTTCTAAACTCACCACCATTGTCACTTCTAAGCATTTTAACTTCATTACCAGTTTTCTTCTCTATCTGAGTAATAAAATCAATTAAAGTGTCAACAGTATCACTTTTCATAGCTAAAAAGAAGGTCCAAGTAAACCTAGAAAAGTCATATGTGATGACAAAGCAGTATGATTTACCATTCAAACTCTCTATATTAGTTGGACCAAAAAGGTCCATATGCAGCAAGTGAAGTGGTCTAGTACCAGAGTGCACCTGTTTAGACTTGAATGAGACCTTGTGCTGCTTGCCTTTAAGACATGCAACACAAGAGTGGTCATTGTGGAAAGCTTTTTCAGGCAAACCATCAACCAAGCCAAGTCTCACAAGCCTGTTTATATTCTTAAAGTTTATGTGCCCTAGTCTCCTGTGCCATAGATTACTCTCATCTACTGAAGCTTTTGCATAAAAGCATGACATATTATTATTCATCCTAATCCCATTAAGATTTACATTATAGATGTCTTTATGCCTAGGTGTTCAATAGTCAATATATTTCTCATCTGGGATTTTATAATCCTTGCTTAACACCAAGCATTCGGTATCAGTAAACAGAACTTTATTTTTGTTATCACAAACTTGTGATACACTAAAAAGATTGTAATCAAGTTCCTTTACCAGAAACACGTTCTCAAAACGCAAGTTCTTGGTGAGAAGAGTTCCTTTGCCTGTGATAGTGCCATATCCGCCTCCAAAGTAAACCTTATCACCATCCTTAATGGGAGTGAAGTTTGTCAGATAATCTTCCTTCCCAGTCATGTGCCTAGAGCATCCACTGTCCCAATATCCATAATCATTGACCTGTTTTTGAATGCCCTGCACATAAATAAAACATGTTAGTTTTCTTTGGGAACCCAAGCCTTAGCAGACTTGGATTCATTTGGTTGTTCAACAAGAACAGACTTGGTTCTCATAACAACCCCTTGTTCATCCCTGTTTGGATGAAATACCCAGTTAACCCCAATAGGTTTTGTAATAACCTTTGAAATATAATTAAATCTCTTACAGGTCATAGAAATCTCATTATCATTAGGGTTGTGATCTTGCTTAGGTCTCCATGTCAAGCTTGAAGAAGCTTTAGACCCCTTACCCTGTGGTTGCAAATATTTAGGTCTGGTCACGTTTCTGTCAGCGTTGAATTTGGTCTTGTCAATGCTGAAATTACCCTTGTCAGCGTTGAACCTAGGGTTTGCTACAGAAACCCATTGCCTATTAGACCAAGTATTGGTCTTTTGAAATGGTATTTGTCCATGAGTGTTAGACCCTCTAATGAAGAATGGGGCTGGTCTAACAATTTGTGGACTTTTCTCCACAAAAGTTTTGGGTCTGACAACGTTTGACTTTTTAACAACGTTGACCTTGGAAGCGTTGACACACTTATATGCTAAATGTGAAAGCTACCACGAGTGTAACAGGCTTTTCTAGACACAACCCTAGGTCTAGAAGAGAAGAAGCATGTTCCATCATTACTAACTTGACTTTTAGGTGACCTAGTATTCCTATACATTTCTGCATACTTGATGCTAGGTTTTCTAACAGTGTTTGAGCCAAGGTCAACAGTCTTGCCAGTGATTGGGTTTGTTACCTTAATAGGGGTTGACTCATTTGGACTTTCACATAACAAGCCACCCTTAACAAACAAGGTAGGGTTGGCTTTCTTCCATTCATTCAAGTCAGTCAACTTCTGTTGATACTCTTCAACTGGGGTAATGACTCTTGGTGGAGGAATAAATTCCTCCTCTTGGAGTTCTGGTAAACCAGTCCAAGATAGGTCCTTTCTTTGGACACCATAGAAGTCCCCAGCTGGTGGTGGAACCACAGTATAGTCTTTCATCCCAATCCCAGTCATGTCCTTAGGATCCCTTTGTTTATTAACATATTCTCCTAGGGTTTGTGTGGCCTTATCAAATCTCTGAATTTTAAGGTCAACATTATCCTTATTCTTAATGGCCTCATCTAACTTAGCCTGTAACTCACTATTAACCCTTTCCATGATGTTCCTAACATCATTACTAGCATTTAACTCATGTTTTAAGATATTTATTTTATCTTTTAAGTCAAATTCCATTTTCTTGTACTCAAAAACCGTCTTCTCAGTTTGAGTGAGAGCAATTTGATAGTTAGACGATTTGCATCTTTCAGTACTCACATCATCTAACAACCTTAACACCTCTTTGTTAAGTTTCTCAGTATTTAACCTACAACCCTTACTACAAAAAGCATCATCGTATACCTCATTATCTGATGAAGAGGAGGAGTGTGCCATGAGAGCATATTGAACATGCTCTTCTTCTATCTCATCAACCAAAGCTTTATCCTCTTCCCCATCCTTAGCCAAATAGCTCCAATCCCATCCCATACCATCAATTTCTTGCACTACAACCATGGCCTTAGGATCCTGAGCCTTAACAATTTAGCTTGAGGGTTTGCCAGCATCAGATCTTCTTGGAGATCTGCATTCCCTCATGAAGTGCCCCATACGATGGCAATTGTAGCACTCAACTTTGGATTTATCAAATCCAGCAGTGTCCTTTGCATTAAAGGTCATCTTCTTCTTAAACCTTCTATTCCACCTGTTTGCACTTATACTAGCAAGAGCCATGTTCCACTTAATATCCATCTCTTCCAAGTGCTCATCACTTATTTGCTCAAGATCCTCATAAGTAATCACTGAACCATTGGGCAAAGAAGCAATGTAAGCACAAACAGTGTCCAGATCCAAACCAGCAGGCTTAACTCTTGGAGAGTCACTTTTGTATGTGTCGGCGTCTGAATGTGAGGCGTTGACAGGGTATGTTCCAGCGTAGACACATGTTGATCCAGTAACTGGGTGCATGTAAGAGTCCTTTTGATCAAATTGGCCTTCACTATGTGAGAAGAAGGCCATGTTACTATTGGTAGACTTACTTCCATGCTCCAAAAGAGTTTCATTTTCCAACAGCCTTAGTTTGTTGTACATATCATCAAAAGTAGAACTTTTGTGAGTGTTATTGGCAAGTATAGATCTTGCCTCAATCTTCCACGCATCACCAAGACTTTCAAGAAAAGTGGCATTAATGTCAACATCACCAAGTTGTGTCCCCATGAAGGACAACTTGCTTGTAATGTCAAGCAGTCTGCTTCTTACACTGCTAAGCTTCTCATTAGGTTGAGCCTTGAAAACAGCATACTCATGCATGAGTTGCTTCTTCTTCTCTTCCCTAGTATCATCATTGCCACCATATGCAACTTCAAGAGTTGTCCAAAGGTCTTTTGCAGAGTCATAACCTCTGTATTTATGCTGGTTCTCTTGTCCCAAAGAGAGTTTCAGAATGTTTAGGGTTTTCATATCAACCCTTCTCTTTGCTATGTCTTCAGCAGACACAGCTCTACCATCACCAGGTTTTTCTTTCTTATCTGCTTCTGGACATCCAGCAACAGCAGTTCTTGTAGCAATGGCAGCAGCAACCTTTTCAGCTTTATTGTATGTGTTTCCATATTCAATTATCTCCCAGAGAGTGTAGTCATAGATCCCCAGATATTGCTCAAAGTTGAATTTCCACAACTCGAAGTTGGTTGCATCAAGCATGGGAATCTTGATGTTTGGTAAAGGTGAGGAGGAGGAGGTTACTTCTAGATTTGACATGATGTTTTTAGGGTTTTGTGAAAATTAGGGTTTTGGTGATTTTAGGGTTCTTGTGTTCTTTAAGATCAAAAGTTTCTCAACAAGCTCTGATACCACTTGTTGATCCCAAACTTAGATCGATTTAGCTTTATGTATACGAGATTAGATCAAGTTATACACGTAGAGAAACCTTTGTATATGTATATAGTAATCTAAGTGTTATGCGGAATTAACACTTAAACAAGAACACACAAAGATGTAAACAAACTTTCACTTGATTAATGATAACAAACTTGCTTACAATGAAAGTGTTTAACGTATGAAAACTTATATTGAACAATAACCTAAAGGTCTTCTTTTATAGACATAAGAAGCCTTGTACAAGAGTCTATGTATCAACTATTCTAGGTAAAGATAATTATAGAAAATACAATGTTGAACTTATCTTTACTAGAAACAAACTAGAAACAATATACGCGTAGACTAAATCTTTCCATCTGTGCTTGTCTTCAATGTATCAATGCTTGACTTCTTCTTGTCAACGCTTGATCTGTCAGCGTTTGTTTTCTTCCTATCAACGCTTGTTTTACTCTTGTCAGCGCTCAAGTAGACTGGCTATATTTTATTCCCAACATCACTTTCCCACTATATATAGTGGTCTCATTGCTTAGAGATGGTTAGAGATTTCCACCACCAAAATACACATAGTGTTAGGTTAGGATTTCCTCCTCCCATTGGTTCTTTCCTTTCTTGTAACAATGGGAGTTTAGTTTGTCATCATCGCCCGATTGTTATTCCGCAAACAACCGGGCAACACTTGTATATTTTTTGATTCATAATTAGTAAGATATACAACGATGAAAAGTACAAGCTATTGTTATTAGTTAGTCAATTGGTTAATTGTGCACATTGTTCTTCCTAGATCTTCATAGATTTGATATGTGTACAAGATTAGTGGTCCAACACTACCAAGTCGTAGATCTCCACAGCCTGAGGCTTCTCATACATTGCCTTGAGCTCTTCAAGCATTTGATTTGGAGCAAATAGCTCAAATTTCCTTTGTAAGAAAGGAGCCATTTTTCTGAGCATTAAACAAGCCACATCATTGTGCTTCTTAACCTCTACCTCATAATTCAGTCTTTCAACTGGAGTAGCATTAGGGCCAAGGGGCGCAAGAATCGCCATGGTCAAGTAATCAAAAGTACCCGCTACTCTCAAGACAATTCTCAGTGAGCGGTACCAATCGTTGAAGTTTGGGCCAGTTAGTTCCTGACGTTCAAGATAAGTCATGAAGGCAGAAATCAACGTGTTGTTATCGGGTTGAGCCATTTCTACAGAAATAAGTTCAAAATATTAGTATTTTTGATAATACCATTCAAGAAAATAAAATTACCCTTGTAATAAAACCATATTATTTTCCTTGAAACTAGAATCCACATTGACATAAACTTATCACATCAGTTGATCTTCTAGTGATAAATGTACTCAACATGGTAACTTGTCGAACAATAATTGACAAACAAATTTGCAATTTATAGATATTTTTAGGGATTTACGTTGCCAAAAGTCATTTTGCATCGTAAACATGTTTCATCCCTACTTTATGCCCTAAGTATCCATATCTCACTTAGTAACTCAATCAAGTCGACTAATCTAAAGAACGTAAAACCTTCATGTGCAATATCATTCAGTCATGCATTTTTCTCTCCATTATAACATCGTCCAAGATCTCACATGACGACATTATAACTTCAAGTGTTCGTCAATTAGATGGTGTATGACTTAAATTTAAGGGTATTGATTTTGGTGTCAAAATCATGTATGGAAAAGCATGCATACATCTCCATATCATAAGTTTAATAAAATATTTTTAGTAAACCTTTTGGTGAGTCTAAAATTTCGCCATATATTGCAAGTTGGGGCATTGGTTAAACCAATTAAAGATTTTACCCACAACAATTCACGCCTTACGTTCCTAGAACTTGGCTAAAGCACAAAGCAATAACCTTATTCATTGTGTTTTGGATGTGAATTTGTAGTAAATCAACCTTAAGATATAATGCTAATGATAATCATAGGTAATTTCGATTTGACGCACAGGCAAGCCGGGAATTTGGTCAGCGACTAATGGCATAACACCTCCTTCCTTAATTGGGTACATGACCAGCGGTGCATTAAACTCACTTTATACTTTGTCAAAAGGAGTAGGCCGTTAAATTATCATTGCAAAATTATCAATCAACGCAATTCTATGTAATTTAGATCTCAAAACAATTCATTAATTTTCATATGATTTAGTCCATATTAATTTTTCTTGGAAAAAATTACCCGTTTATAACATACAATTAATATAAAACGTATGAAAACAAGTAGTACAAAAAAAACTCAATCAAATAGCCACGTGCATAACAATTTATTCAAAGAACATAGAATCTAGGGTTTCTATAAACGTATAAAAGTCTTCCCTAATTTTAAAACTTTGAATCAAATAAAGCAAATAGCATATAAAATCATATGATCCGTGAAAACATGCATGTTCATCATGGATCTCCCACATAATCTTAACAATTAAATCTCTCTACGGATCGTAACCAAAACATGACATAACAATTAATTCATGCAAACATCTAAAGATAATCATCATGTAATTTTTAGGGTTTCAAAAAAAACTTTTTTTAAAAAAAAAACTCGGCTAAGCCGATTTTAATAAAACAAAACCCTATTTTTTTGTGAAAACCCCCTCCCTTTGGGCCTTGTATACCCGGCGGTGGACACCCCTATGGGTGTCTTCCGGAACCTTCTAATTTTCCAATGTATTCCATAACGCTCGTTATACTTAACTTTTAATTAACGATTGTTTAAGTTAAGCTCGGTTTATATTTAATAAATATAATAAATACATTTATTAAATTAATCAATCCTTTACGTATTGTGTGCAATCTCGTAATCCCGATTTCGATCCTATCACACGGCTATTTAATTTTATGTCCATAAACTTTCACCTTATAATAGGGATCGTTTGGTGGTTTTTGTTATTCATCTTATCCTTGAATATGACCCGTTTTATTTCAAGAAAATTTTCACCACAAGAACCTACTAATCCTAATTACTTGTAGACGTTTTCTAAACTTCCTGGGATTTTTTTCCTCAAAATTGAGAATTCGCGCCTTTAAAGTCGTCGTAATACCTTGACTACCAACGCCGTCTCATGTCATCCCCATTTCTCATCTCTGTCGCAAGCCTGTATTTATTTGGCTTAGAGTTGTCAAGCTACTTTGATCCACTCTTTTTTGTTGTTGGTTCAAAAGAGTCGTTCCATTTGATAAACTACATTTCAAGAAGAAATAAAAAAACCTTGCTCCTTAATCTACATGATGCCAATTCAGTTTCTACAACTTGTGTATGTAGAGATTAGAGAGAGATCAAATGAATTTTCAACAACTCGTTCCACATGGAATCCAAGTCACAGTCCCTGAGGACTCTGGAAATCTCGGGGTGTTGTGAGTGTGATTGTCATCTAAAAGTCGTCACTTTAAAACTTTGTATCATAAGTCATTTCATACGGAACGCAAAATCTCTTAGCAACTAGATTTAAACAAAATACATCATCATTGATTTATGAATTATCGGAAGGCTGAATTGCACCACAATGTAACATCCTTAAAACTTATTATTATTGTACACAGCATGTGTTATTTCTTTTACTCCATTTTGTGTAACATACTCGCACAAAGATATACTTACCGGCATGTTTTGTTAAAAATGGATTGTTTATGTTTCCAAATTTTTATTTGATTCCCATGCATAAAAATATACACATAGTGATTGCGGTTTATTTTTTTTGTCGGCAAGATACTTGATAGTTGAGTTTTACTACTCTTTAGGAAAAGAGAGCAAATAGGGCAAGTAATGAGCACGACGATTTAGGAAAACCGTGTACAAATGACCCAAGTGGGGATCGTTCTCAAGGAGGCTAGTGTGTTATGTGTGTAATGATTTGGATTAGATTTGTGATTATACTTTTGAGAAAGAAAAATAGAAATGAGATTAGAAGAGAATGACGATTACGAAGACGGATTAAACTAAGTCGAAAAAGGTGTACACGTAAAACCGTAATAAGTGCTAAAAATAAAATTTTAACCTAAAAATTCCTAAAAATTACCAAAAATCCACAATAATATTCTAAGAGTTTACAAAAAATCCAAACTTGCCAAAACCTTTTAATTAATTAGATAATGACTTTTTAATGCTAATTAAAGCCCTAAAAATCAAAATTAATTATTAAAAAGTCCCAAACAAGATTTTAAAGTTCATAAACCTCAAACTTACCCTAATTAAGCTAAGAAGTATTTTTCAAAATTTTAAAACCACTAAAAACTATTTTTAAACAATTAAAAACTACTCAAATCAATTAAAACTTAAATTAATTCTAAAAAATAATTAAAAGACTCTAAAAATATTTGGAAAGTTGCAAAATTCCTAATTAAGTGTTTAGAACCTAGGAAAAATATAAAAACTTAGAAAATCATACTTTTAATTTTTAACAATAAAATAATATTAAAATATTATTAAAAATCCAAAAATCATAAAAAATTCTAAAAACTTGCAAACTAGCTTAATTTAACCTAAATAACTCAGAAATGAAAGTGAAATTACCTAAACACCCTTATTGGGCCTAGAAAATGGGCTAAACCCAAAACAGTACCTTATTGGGCCAAATTTGGGCCCAATAACAAAAAGTGTTCAAAATAAGCCCAAAAAGCACACGTCGACTCAAAATTTGATTTTAAACAACTTTTTCCAAAGGCCCAAAAGTTGAAAGTGTGAAATAAGCTAGCTTATACCAAGCAGCTTATTCTTAATGGGCTTTTTGGCCCATTAAGCTATAAGCCAATGCCATAAGCTAAAATTTGACACACAAGCTTCTTTTGACCTAAATAAGACTTCTGCAAAAAGAAATTTGAAATAAGCCCAAGGAATAAGCCTGAAAATGCAATAAGCAATCTACTGAAAACGACAAAATAGTCGTTTTTTAGTTCTAGGCCACCCCAAGTGCTGATTCAAGTTCCTATAGCTTTTAAATGACTTAATTAAGCAAAATCAACAAACAGTTTTCAAATAAGCTAACTCAATAAGCTGGAAAAGCAAATAAGCACTTATGTAAAAGTCAAATAAGTTGGTTTTCTAGCAAAAAGTCAAAGTCAAAGTCCAATAAGCTCCAGTCTACTTAAATGGGTCAAATGATGAAGACCTATCACAAAAAATAAGTTGTTGCAAGTCTGGATAAGCTAGAATAGCTTATTGATAAGCTGAGTTTAATTTTACACTAGAAGGGGCTAGTTTTGAGTGTTGAGCAGTGGAAACTTTTTCCACTGCTTGACTTGTTTGACTTTTTGTCTTTAGTGACTTTTTTGGAGATTCAGATTACACAAAGGCACCCAAATGATCTTTGGATCAAAAGGAGTCAATAACAATCAAACAAACACCCAATTGATACAGTTTAATCAATAAAGTCCCAGATATGATACAGACATGAACAATTAAGCAGTTGAGCACTTATAAGCAGTTTTAGCACAAATCAGCCAGCCAAATTCAACCAAATGCATACACGAGCTGATATAAACTCCAATAAACAAGTCTAAACAGGTTTCATGCAATGGTTCAAAGAATTAAGCAAGATTCAAGCCAATGAATGTTACTGATGAACAATAACAGATGCAGTTTTACACTTTGCTGATGTATTTGACAAATAAGCCAGATTCAACACCTCAAATCTCTCAATCAGGTTACAATGACTTTGTTTAAACCACTTTTAGCCCTAAGCATGCATACACACTAAGTGTTCCCAAAATCCTAGGTCAAAATAGGCAATAACAAAGATTTAATAGCAGATTGTTTGATTCAAGGCTTCAAACCCAAAAACTTGCAGAAAAACACTCTCAACAAGGCATATATCAGATACCAAGCATAAACAATACCTTCTAACAACACAATATCAAGATGCAATCACAAACAGGTAGACCCAAACACCCCTTTATCTTTTCAAATCCAAATTTTTCAAATGAAAAGTGAGATTCAAGACTACCTAAGCTCAGATAAACACAATAACAATTAAGATTAACAGATTCAAGCAGATTTAAGCCATAAAATTCACAAGAACACAAGCCACATACAAATATCACCAAAAATCAAGATTTTAAGCAGATTTTAGGATTGAGTATGCAAACCTCATGGATGTACATCCACACCCACGAATTTATGAGCTTATGTACTAGCAAGAACAAGTACAAGCTTCCAATAACACCCCTGCTAAGAATCAATAAGGTTAGAAGCACAAGTATAAAAGTAGAAACTTGAAAAATCTTGATTAATGCAACCTTGTTACCCCATACTTGATTATCCCCAAGTTATAAGCCTCACCACACCTTAATCAACACAATTAGGATGCTATGATCAGCCCTATAACCCAAGAATTCTAAGGTTGAAACAAGAACTTAGCAAAATATCAAGAAAATGAAGAAAATGTGCAAACTTTTGCACACTCCTCTTTTGAAAACAGGTTTTAAACTTCAAAATCAGTAAACTAAGAACATAAACAAGCAATAATAAGATGGCACTTGGTCTTTCTTCAAAACACTTAACTCAAATTTCATAAACTGAAAAGGGATTTACAAGTGCTTGAACAAAGGAAAAACCAAAAGCAAACGTCTAAGTTGGACCCTATACCCTTTATATAGAGGGTGTACATGGTCTGCATAAGCTTAAAACTAAAAACCCTAGCTTGTAGAAGTCCCAAAATGCCCTTGCTGCATTTTGAAAATCTTGGCTTCATGTGACTTTGAATTGGCGTTTTGTGGAGGTGGCAAGTGTGAAAAGTTGATCAAATGGTCCATATTTTGCTTAGGATGAAAGTTGGATTGTGAGCTGTAGATTCCCTGCCATGGTTTTGTCTTCATGCTCAAAGGTGTAGCAGGGCACCTTTCATGTGCACCCTCGGTTGATGAGGTGGCATATATTAAGGTTGGGATTAGTTAACTATAACCTTAATCATAATTCTGGAAACAATTAAGGTCTAATTGTGAGTGAATAACAAAAGCCCAATTTTTGTTAAGAACATGAAGAACAAGGCGTTTGATCTGTTTTAAGGTTTAAAAATGTGTTAGGCGCCACAATTAACTAACTAAATAGTTAATTAGTTAAATGGGTGAGTGGAATGGTGATGTGGCGTCAGGTTGTGTGGTGATTGGTGGGTTTGATTGAGTGGGGCACGTGTCAAGCTCTTACTGGCCTATGTATCTTTCTTGTCTGGCCACTTTCAACCCTTTATCTTTTCAAATCCTTTCATGTTGTAAATAACAAACTAAAATCCGGATCCCTTTGTAAATTAAGTTTCCATTTTCACACTTTTGCCCCAAATACTTTTCCAAAGTATTTTCAGGGGTATTTCTTGCCATTTTTGAATTCTTCAAGGGCTGATTTGGCATTTTGATGATGGATAATGGTCTTGACTTGTATGTTGAGCATTTTGGAGGACTTAAATTGCCAATTCTTGTTTGATGAGGGACCATTCTTGCCAAATGTTGAAAGTTGAGGGTCCTTTTTGTAATTTTGGGATTTTCAAAGGACCAAACTTGTAATTTCTTGTACTTTGAAGGACTTCATGATGTGTTTGACTTTGTGGAGGACAATGGTTGACAATTTAGCTTTGTTGAGGGGCTAAACTTGCCAAATCTTCAAACTGGAGGGCCCTTTTTGTAATTTTGACAAACTTTAGGGACCAATCTTGTAATTATGAAGATACAAGGGTATAAAGTGTCAATTCTTCCATATTGGAGGACCCTTCTTCATAATTCTTCAAATCTTCAAGGGTTTATCTTGGGAAAGTCTTCATTAGGGCTTGGTTCATTGTGCGGCTTCGTTTCCCGTGTTCGTTTTTGTATGATTCTTGTGATCTTTTGTCATTTTCTCAATATTCGTACCTAAAATACACAAGTAACAAACACAAGCATATATATGGGTATTTTGATGATATTTAATGCATTTTAAGCCCTATTTAGAAGATGGGACTATGTATAAAAGCAGTCTCATCACTCCCCCATACTAAACCATTGTCGTGCCCTCACGCAATGCTAGATAAAAGTATCGTAGCATCTCCAAAATTCATTTTTATTCACTTTATTGAATGATAAAGTAGCTACACTACTACTATTGCTACTACTACTTGCGTTTTAGACATAATGCATGATTTTCATCGCAAAATGGGACGTTTAGGTTCATAGAATAAGAACACGTGAATGCTTCGTTAGAAATAATTTCATCGTCCTCGATTTTCACCCCAATTCCATGCCAAGCGTGTAACGAGATCATTGTCATTATAAGTTAGTAATGCTAACACTACTCATACGCCCTAATCACGTACTTATCCTCCCATTATTCCTAAGTTGTATCTCTTAAATTTTATTTTGTCTTGAATGTTTCACGAGGATACATTGTTTGACTTATGCGATAATAGAGATTTAGGTCTAAAAATAGAGTCCTAACGGTGTAACCAAGACCATCAAATCAATAACCCCTCCCAATAGACAACGATGTCAAAAAATTAAGTTGACAAGAAGAATCGATAAACACGGTTTTATAACGGTTTTGAACATGAGACTTATTACCAAGACTTTTATACGCCCCCTAACGGAAGGGCCTTATTATCTTTGGTTTACCTCTATCTTTTATTCAACTTCGCCATGAAGCTTTTATTATGACTTCGGTCTTGCCTTGCCTTTTATTATCCACCTCATCGGTAGTTTTATTAGCCAAAGACGTATATCCTCACGCTAAGGCGAATTTTGGATCTTTAAAGCTTCGAAGATTAAGGCTTGATTCACTTTCAATTTTGCATAGATTTTTCGGCCTTGTGGGGCTTCAAATTGTTTGCTTGATTTAGGTGAGCACTTGAAATCTTATTATTGGGTGAAGCTTTTGATTATTAGGGTGCCAATACTTCAAAACCGTGACGCTGGCGATACCTTAATGTCTTCCCAATTTAATTACACGGAAGCTACTAGAAAAGACTAGAAATCCAAAAATCCCAACTAAACCGCTAAGTCAATATTTATTAAGCAAAAAATATTTACGTGCGAAGGGAGAATAAGCAAACAACGAGAACACATGAGTTTTTGAAAGAATACGAGTACTCTACGTTTAGCATAGTAACTTATAATTAACCCTATCATTTCTCGTCCTCATTTAAGAGACTTAGCCTAATGTGTAGTTAAGGAACTAAAGCTAAGTGCTCAACACGCACGGTCGAGTCAAAAATTACTCTTATTCTCGCCATCGGAAAACCTACATTCATGTCTTCAAACACTTATAAAACATGAGAAAAATTTTAAAATTTGGCTATTTTTAGCCTTATTTTGCGACAAAAACGATAAACAAAAAGATAAACTTTGGAAAGCGTGAAGGTTTGGCAAGGCAAATATCTATTCATCCCCCCATACTAAAGTTAAACATTTTCCTCAATGTTTCGAGTCTAGGGGTGCAAACACCCCCATACTAGAGATGTAGTCGAATGCCTAATCTAGCATGGAAAGGGTGTAACCAATAAATTAATAGCCGTTTATGAAATGTGCTATAAACCTAAGGTTAGAACATCAAAAGGATATATCATGTGGATATCAAGAAATTCTTCAAAGCAAACGATCGAGTGCTCCCATAAACGAACACGAGAGGCTCCAATCGTGAAGATAATGATCATCTAAAAACCACAATTCACAAACAACCACGGAACAAAGGTTGGAAGGGAACAAATCCTCACACGTTAACTACATTAGAAAGCGATAATATGTACATAGGATAAGCATGGGACTCCCCCACAAGGCTCCTCGTTTTTGATTACCGAGTCATGAGCTCGGCTCGATCCCCTCAATACTAGTTATCATTGGGGAAGGTGACTTGGTCGAGGTAGTTCAAGGATGGAACTTCCTCGCCAAAGTAGTGCTTCAACCTATGTCCATTCACCTTGAAGTTAGGACCATCATCTTGAGCTAGCTCGATGGTCCCATACGGAAACACTTGAGTCACGTGAATGGACCGGACCAACGGGATTTCAACTTACCGGAAAAGATTTTCAATCGAGAGTTAAAAAGAAAACTTGATCCCCACTGTTAAAAACCCGGTTTTTAATTTTAGAATCATGCAACTTTTTATTTTTTTTCCTTATAAATCAATGAATTTTCATAAGCAATGTCCCTCAATTCATCCAATTCATTTAATTGCATTTTCCAGTGTTTTCCCGCGGTCTCCATATCATCATTACAATGCTTTAGGGCCCAATAAGCCTTGTGTTCTAACTCGATAGGCAAATGACAATTCTTTCCATACACAAGCTTATAGGGAGTGCACCCAATGGATGTCTTATGAGCGGTCCTAAAGGCCCATAAAGCATCGTCTAACTTATCCGACCACAATTGTCGGTTTTCCCAAACGGACCTCTCCAAAATCCTCTTCAAAGCTCGGTTTGAAACCTCGACTTGCCCACTCGTTTGTGGGTGATAAGCCGTAGAAAGCCGATGTGTAACCCCATATTTCCTTAGGACCCTTTCGAATTGGTCGTTACAAAAATGGGTTCCACGATCGCTTATGATAGCACGAGGGGTTCCAAACCGAGAAAACAAGCTTTTCAAGAACTTGACTACCACCCGAGCATCATTGGTGGGCAAGGCTTTGGCCTCCACCCACTTAGATAGGTAGTCAACCGCAACGAGAATGTACTTATTACCACGAGATGATGGGAACGGTCCCATAAAGTCTATACCCCAAACGTCAAAGATCTCACACACTTGGATGATGTTTTATGGCATCTCATATTTTTGTGAGGCTTTTCCTTGTCGTTGGCATGCATTACACGACTTCACAAGATCTTGTGCATCTCGGTAAATAGTAGGCCAAAAGAAGCCGGTATCAAACACCTTCTTAGCCGTGAGATTAGCACCGTGGTGACACCCGTGGGTCCCTCATGGCAAGCTCTAAGGATGTTAGAAGCTTCGGTGCCAAATACACAACGTCGGATGATTTGATCCGCACAAGTTCGAAACAAGTAAGGATCGTTCCAAAAGTAGAACTTGACATCACGAAAGAATTTTCGTTTTTCTTGAGTCGTCATACCCTTGATGATGAAGTTACCCGCATGGTAATTTGCAAAATCCGCAAACAAAGGGGTGGAAGAATCAAGCTTAGAATTCACTACACCAAGTGTCTCGAGCGGAAATGTTTCGGTGATTTCCTTGGGCTCGTAAACACTTTGGTGAGGATCTTCCAAACGAGAAAGATGATCGGCCGCTAGATTCTCGGCTCATTTTTTGTCAATGATGGTGTGATCAAATTCTTGAAGGAGGAGAATCCAACGAAGTAATCTAGGCTTAGCATCTTGCTTTGCCATGAGATACTTGATAGCCGAAAGATCTGTATACACTATGCATTTAGCTAAGACGAGGTAAGGTCAGAACTTCTCAAATGCATACACCACGGCGAGGAACTCCTTCTCCGTTGTAGTGTATTTTAGTTGAGCCTCGGTCATCATCTTGCTAGCATAGTGAATAGGCAAGAAATGCTTATCATGACGTTGCCCCAAAACGGCCCCAATGGCGTAATCACTAGCATCACACATGAGCTCAAAGGGGAGGTTCCAATTGGGAGCAACAAGAATGGGAGCTTCGGTAAGTTTCCTCTTAAGGATTTCAAAGGCTCGTACACAACCTTCGTCAAAGACAAAACGTGCCTCTTTTTCAAGAAGATGTGTAATAGGTCGAGAGATCTTTGAAAAATCCTTGATGAATCGACGATAAAAGCCCGCGTGGCCTAGGAAACTCCTAACTCCCTTGACGGTTTTGGGATGAGGTAATTTGGCGATGACGTCTACCTTAGCTTGATCTACCTTAATCCCCGCTTTCGAGACCTTGTGCCCTAAGACGATTCCACTCTTAACCATAAAATGACACTTTTACCAATTGAGCACAAGGTTGGTTTCCTCACAACGTTTCAACATTCTCTCAAGGTTCGACAAACACGAAGTGAACGAATTACCAAACACGGAAAAGTCATCCATGAAAACATCCATCGTCTTCTCGATCATATCATGAAAAATAGCCATCATGCACCTTTGAAAGGTTCCCGGTGCATTGTAAAGTCCGAATGGCATTCTACGATAGGCAAACGTTCCATATGGACACGTAAACGTAGTTTTTTCTTGATCACGAGGATCGATGGGAATTTGGAATTAACCAGAAGAACCATCTAAAAAGCAATAGAAATCGTTTCCCGCAAGACGCTCCAACATTTGGTCCATGAAGGGCAAGGGAAAATGGTCTTTTCGAGTGGCTTCATTCAACTTACGATAGTCAATGCACACTCTCCATCCGGTCACGAGTCTAGTGGGAATCAACTCGTTGGCATCGTTTGGCACAACGGTCATCCCTCCCTTTTTAGGGACACAATGAATAGGACTCACCCAAGGGCTATCGGAAATAGGGTAAATCATTCCCGCTTCAAGGAGTTTAAGGACCTCCTTTTTGATGACGTCGTGAATTTTGGGGTTCACCCTCCTTTGACTTTGGATTGCGGGCTTGTAATCCTCCTCCATTAAGATTTTGTGGGTACAAAACTTGGGATCGATTCCCTTAATGTCGGATAACTTCCACGCAATTGCCCTCTTGTGGTCCTTTAGAACATCGACAAGTGCGGTTTTTTCATCATTCGAAAGTTCCTTCGCAATAATAACCGGCAACTTATCGTCCTCCTCCAAATAGACATATTCGAGATGAGAAGGTAAATCTTTCAACTCAAGGATAGGTGGTTCCTCAAGTGAAGATTTGGGCTCGATACTCATAACCTCCTCGGGTGGAGGAAATGGGAAATCGTTAAGAAAATCCTTGATAATCGAGAAGTCCTCATCGTTGTCGAGGTCTTCGTTACAAGTACGTGGAACATAGAATTCTTCCAACGTAAAACCGCCACCTTCAAATGGAGTGAAGGTTGGTGTCGAATTATCAAGAATTGGATCTAACATAGTGGGATTGCCACTAGTTTCTTCATCACCAAAACCTAGAATTTCTTGTGAAATTTCCTCGCAAACCATGTCGATCATATCAACGAGGTTTATGGTTGCAACGGAATAAACATGAGAAATTTGAGAGTTTTGAGTTGCGTTTATAACAAGTTCCTCGTCTTTGAAACGTAAGGTGATCTTTCTAGCATGAACATCGATCAAAGCCATAGACGTATCTAAAAACGAACGACCTAAAATGAGAGGAACTTGAGGATCCGTGGGGATATCAACAATGATAAAGTCTACGGGATAGTAGAACTTCCCCACTTTCACAAAAACGTCTTCCGCCAAACCACATGCGGGAATTGTGGAATGGTCGGCCAACTCGATAGACATTAGTGAAGGAGTAAGATTAGGAAGGTTGAGTGACTTGAAGATTGCAAGTGGCATCAAGTTAATGCTAGCACCAAGATCGGCCAAGGCGAAGCATTCCTCCATATCTTGGATTGCACAAGGGATCAAAAATTTACCGGGATCACCGACTTTTTGAGGTATGCGATTAAGATAAACCGACGAACAACTAGACAATTGGTGCAATTTCTCCTTGTTGTTCAACATACTCTTAAAGTTAGCGGCAAATCGAGGCATCATGACCAAAGCATCGGCGAAACTCACATTAAAGTGAAAATCACGAAACATTTTCATAAAAAGCTCAAATTGATATTTGTCGCGCTCTTGACGTTTCTCCTTCCTAAGTCTCGATGGATAGGGCAAAGGTGGTGTGGGTTGAGGCATAGTAGGCATAGCCTTTGGAATATCGGGTTCCAATGATGGTAAAGGGTCAACCGTAGGTGTGGCATGAGCGGTACTTCGTGGGATTGGGACATGCTCCTTTTGGACCACCACCTCGGGTTCTTCCTCAATTGCTTCCTCCGTAGGAGCAATTGGTTGAGGAGTCGGTTCCTTAAGTGTCTTACCACTACGTGTGGTAATCACTTCATCTCACCCTTAGGGTTGGATACGGTGTTGCTAGGAAGACTACTCGAAGACGGTTTACACATTATTGCCTCAAACATCGACGAGATTTTATCTTCAAACACGGATTGCCTCTTCTCGGCTTTAGTCATTTCTTGTTTAATCTCATGTTGCCCTTGTTCCATTTTTTGTTGGTTTTGTTGCAACCTAGTGACATTTCCTTCCATCTTGTTGGTGTGGATTTTAAGTTCATTAGCTAACTCATTTTTCAACTCTTTCTTCAAGTCGTTCTTAAACTCGGATCTTAGGCTAATGATTTCTCCTTGAATATTGTCAAACCTAGCATCATTCCCACTAGCATATTCAACAAACTCACTTGCAAGATATTATGTTTGCAAACCCTTGTTGTTGTTTTGAAAATCATTTTGATTCTTGTTTGAAACTTGATTATTAGCCCCTTGATTCCCATAGTTCCCCTTGTAAATTTTTTTAAACCAACTTGATTGTTGCGATAGTTGTTGTTAGCATTTTGATTTGAACCAAAACCCGGTGGAGTCATTTGATTAGAGCGGGAAACTTGACCGTTTTGGTTGTAATTTCCCGTTGCCGCAAAGGCACTCGAAGTGTTACCACCGTTGGTAATGCACTCAGAGAAATCATGACCTCCACCACAATACATGCAAGAAACCTCAACCGCTTTAGCCGTAGCGGGAGCACTTTGTTCACCAACTTTAAACTCAATCAAAAGTCCTTTTAGCTTATCAAAAATCTTGTTTTCCAAGTTCGCCTCAATTTGGCAAGCATCGATGGTAGTAGACAAAGAAGGTGAAGCCGAAGACGAAGCCTTACGAACACTAGACGTGCTACGAGGACTATACACCTTAGATCTATTCTCAATTATCACCAAATCTTCCTCAACCGTTTTACACAAAAAATTACCACCCGCGGCGGCATTCAAATAATCCCTTTCATGATCATTAAGTTCATTGTAAAACGTGTCAATTTGATGCAAGTCGGAAAAACCGTGATGAGGACATTCATGTAACATTTCCTTAAACCTATTCCAAGCCGTTGAAAAACTTTCATTAAACTCTTGTGAAAACTTTGAAATCTCGTTTTTCAAGTGCGTAGTCTTAGAGGGCGGAAAAAATTGGTTCACAAACTTAGACACGAGATCCTTCCACATCAATATAGAATTGGGTGGCTCTTTCTCTAACCAAATTTTAGCGGGCCCCGCTAAGGAATACGAAAAAAGCATCATCTTAATCGAGTCATTCGAGACATCTTTAAACTTGCAAGTGGCGGTAAGACGATTGAATTGGCGGATATGGTTGTGTGGATTGTCCTTCTCATCACCACGGAATTTGTTGTTTTGGATCATCGACAACAAACCCGTTTTCACCTCAAAATTCTCTGCAAGGATAGCGGGAATCACAATAGCCTCTCCATAATCCTCGGTGGGTGCTTGAAGTAACTCCATCATAGTTCGATTCGCCATGGTTGGTGCTTCTCTTACAATGGGTTCGTCAATAGGAGACTCCTCACTAGAAAGATTGGGAGTGGGAGTTTTGTTCTTTCGTTTACGTGCACGTCTTGCTTGATTACGAGTTAGCATAAACGTCACGTACAACGAGGGGACGAGCAAAGAAGATTATTTTTGGTGTTTTGTATTTTTCAATTTTTTTTGTGGTTTTTGATTGTATTAACCTTTTTGGATCTTGGTGAATGTATTAAGTAGACACAAATCTACAAATCTCCTCCTTAATCAAATCTCTTGATTAAAGAAGCCTCGAGGAGTGAAAACGATCACGTGAGGTGAACGCCTTCGATGACTTTAGAACGTTGGTGGAACACCAAAACGTTCAAGAGGGTTTAATCAATGGAAACCAAGAAAATATATATGATACTTAGTAATACTTTGGGCGTCAAAACCCTCGATTAGCTCTCAAAATCAAATACTCACAAGCAAGCGGGGAAACGAGGCGGCGCGAAGCACTTAAGAGCCTTTTTCCTTAGGATATATTTTATAATATCCGCCTTATACCCACCTTATAGTTTGTATTTTTCAAGATTGAGCTTCACGAAAGTATTTATCTATTTTTGCCTTTTTCTTTGGTTTGAGATTCGAATACAATGATTGGGTAATGACCTCCCAAGTCAAGGTTGTGATTTCTCACGTATTTGGAGTACTTGTGAATTTATTATTCTACGTATACACTTAGTAATAGTATTCACACAAAAACCAAAACCGATAATACGTATTAGTAGAGTGCTACTAATACAAATACTATTTATGGTTAGTATAAAACAACAATTCCAATCAAAACACAACACGCCTCCCTGGCAGCGGCGCCAAAATGATGTAGTGATTTACTACTCTTTAGGAAAAGAGAGCAAATAGGGCAAGTAATGAGCACGACGATTTAGGAAAACCGTGTACAAATGACCCAAGTGGGGATCGTTCTCAAGGAGGCTAGTGTGTTATGTGTGTAATGATTTGGATTAGATTTGTGATTATACTTTTAAGAAAGAAAAATAGAAATGAGATTAGAAGAGAATGACGATTACAAAGACGGATTAAACTAAATCGAAAAAGGTGTACACGTAAAACCGTAAAAAGTGCTAAAATTAAAAGTTTAACCTAAAAATTCCTAAAAATTACCAAAAATCCACAATAATATTCTAAGAGTTTACAAGAAATCCAAACTTGCCAAAACCTTTTAATTAATTAGATAATGACTTTTTAATGCTAATTAAAGCCCTAAAACTCAAAATTAATTATTAAAAAGTCTCAAACAAGATTTTAAAGTTTGTAAACCTCAAAATTACCCTAATTAAGCTAAGAAGTATTTTTCAAAATTTTAAAACCACTAAAAACTATTTTTAAACAATTAAAAACTACTAAAATCAATTAAAACTTAAATTAATTCTAGAAAATAATTAAAAGACTCTAAAAATATCTGGAAAGTTGCAAAATTCCTAATTAAGTGTTTAGAACCTAGGAGAAATATAAAAACTTAGAAAATCAGACTTTTAATTTTTAACAATAAAATAATATTAAAATATTATTAGAAATCCAAAAATCATAAAAAATTCTAAAAACTTGCAAACTAGCTTAATTTAACCTAAATAACTCATAAATGAAAGTGACATTACTTAAAAACCCTTAATGGGCCTAGAAAATGGGCTAAACCCAAAACAGTACCTTATTGGGCCAAATTTGGGCCCAATAACAAAAAGTGTTCAAAATAAGCCCAAAAAGCATAGGTTGACTCAAAATTTGATTTTAAACAACTTTTTTCAAAGGCCCAAAAGCTGAAAGTGTGAAATAAGCTAGCT
Source organism: Glebionis coronaria (assembly GCA_025667525.1). NCBI lineage: Eukaryota > Viridiplantae > Streptophyta > Magnoliopsida > Asterales > Asteraceae > Glebionis > Glebionis coronaria. The sequence continues at coordinate 203,130,132 of CM046878.1, read as the reverse complement.
TATACCAAGCAGCTTATTCTTAATGGGCCTTTTGGCCCATTAAGCTATAAGCCAATGCCATAAGCTAAAATTTGACACACAAGCTTATTTTGACCTAAATAAGACTTCTGCAAAAAGAAATTTGAAATAAGCCCAAGGAATAAGCTTGAAAATGTAATAAGCAATCTACAGAAAACGACAAAATAGTCGTTTTTGAGTTCTAGGCCACCCCAAGTGCTGATTGAAGTTCCTATAGCTTTTAAATGACTTAATTAAGCAAAATCAACAAAGAGTTTTCAAATAAGCTGACTCAATAAGCTGGAAAAAGCAAATAAGCACTTATGTAAAAGTCAAATAAGTTGGTTTTCTAGCAAAAAGTCAAAGTCAAAGTCCAATAAGCTCCAGTCTACTTAAATGGGTCAAATGATGAAGACCTATCACAAAAAATAAGTTGTTGCAAGTCTGGATAAGCTAGAATAGCTTATTGATAAGCTGAGTTCAATTTTACACTAGCAGGGGCTAGTTTTGAGTGTTGAGCAGTGGAAACTTTTTCCACTGCTTGACTTGTTTGACTTTTTGTCTTTAGTGACTTTTTTGGAGATTCAGATTACACAAAGGCACCCAAATGATCTTTGGATCAAAAGGAGTCAATAACAATCAAAATATCACAATCACAAACACCCAATTGATACAGTTTAATCAATAAAGTCCCAGATATGATACAGACATGAACAATTAAGCAGTTGAGCACTTATAAGCAGTTTTAGCACAAATCAGCCAGCCAAATTCAACCAAATGCATACACAAGCTATTATAAACTCCAATAAGCAAGTCTAAACAGGTTCCATGCAATGGTTCAAAGAATTAAGCAAGATCCAAGCCAATGAATGTTACTGATGAACACTAACACATGCAGTTTAACACTTTGCTGATGTATTTGACAAATAAGCTAGATTCAACACCTCAAATCTCTCAATCAGGTTACAATGACTTTGTTTAAACCACTTTTAGCCCTAAGCATGCATACACACTAAGTGTTCCCAAAATCCTAGGTCAAAATAGGCAATAACAAAGATTTAATAGCATATTGTTTGATTCAAGGCTTCAAACCCAAAAACTTGCAGCAAAACACTCTCAACAAGGCACATATCAGATACCAAGCATAAACAATACCTTCTAACAACACAATATCAAGATGCAATCACAAACAGGTAGACCCAAACACCCCTTTATCTTTTCAATCCATATTTTTCAAAGGAAAAGTGAGATTCAAGACTACCCAAGCTCAGATAAACACAATAACAAGTAAGATTAACAAATTCAAGCAGATTTAAGCCATAAAATTCACAAGAACACAAGCCACATACAAATATCACCAAAAATCAAGATTTTAAGCAGATTTTAGGATTGAGTATGCAAACCTCATGGATGTACATCCACACCCACGAATTTATGAGCTTATGTACTAGCAAGAACAAGTACAAGCTTCCAATAACACCCCTGCTAAGAATCAACAAGGTTAGAAGCACAAGTATAAAAGTAGAAACTTGAAAAATCTTGATTAATGCAACCTTGTTACCCCACACTTGATTATCCCCAAGTTATAAGCCTCACCACACCTTAATCACCACAATTAGGATGCTATGATCAGCCCTATAACCCAGGAATTCCAAGGTTGAAACAAGAACTTAGCAAAATATCAAGAAAATGAAGAAAATGTGCAAACTTTTGCACACTCCTCTTTTGAAAACAGGTTTTAAACTTCAAAATCAGTAAACTAAGAACATAAACAATCAATAATAAGATGGCACTTGGTCTTTCTTCAAAACACTTAACTCAAATTTCATAAACTGAAAAGGGATTTACAAGTGCTTGAACAAAGGAAAAACCAAAAGCAAACGTCTAAGTTGGACCCTATACCCTTTATATAGAGGGTGTACATGGTCTGCATAAGCTTAAAACTAAAAACCCTAGCTTGTAGAAGTCCCAAAATACCCTTGCTGCATTTTGAAAATCCTGGCTTCATGTGACTTTAAATTGGCGTTTTGTGGAGGTGGCAAGTGTGAAAAGTTGATCAAAGGGTCCATATTTTGCTTAGGATGAAAGCTGGATTATGAGCTGTAGATTCCCTGTCATGGTTTTGTCTTCATGCTCAAAGGTGTAGCAGGGCACCTTTCATGTGCACCCTTGGTTGATGAGGTGGCATATATTAAGGTTGGGATTAGTTAACTATAACCTTAATCATAATTCTGGAAACAATTAAGGTCTAATTGTGAGTGAATAACAAAAGCCCAATTTTTGTTAAGAACATGAAGAACAAGGCGTTTGATCTGTTTTAAGGTTTAAAAATGTGTTAGGCGCCACAATTAACTGACTAAATAGTTAATTAGTTAAATGGGTGAGTGGAATGGTGATGTGGCGTCAGGTTGTGTGGTGATTGGTGGGTTTGATTGAGTGGGGCACGTGTCAAGCTCTTACTGGCCTATGTATCTTTCTTGTCTGGCCACTTTCAACCCTTTATATTTTCAAATCCTTTCATATTGTAAATAACAAACTAAAATCCGGATCCCTTTGTAAATTAAGTTTCCATTTTCACACTTTTGCCCCAAATACTTTTCCAAAGTATTTTCAGGGGTATTTCTTGCCATTTTTGAATTCTTCAAGGGCTGATTTGGCATTTTGGTGATGGATAATGGTCTTGACTTGTATGTTGAGCATTTTGGAGGACTGAAATTGCCAAGTCTTGTTTGATGAGGGACCATTCTTGCCAAATGTTGAAAGTTGAGGGTCCTTTTTGTAATTTTGGGATTTTCAAAGGACCAAACTTGTAATTTCTTGTACTTTGAAGGACTTCATGATGTGTTTGACTTTGTGGAGGATAATGGTTGATAATTTAGCTTTGTTGAGGGGCTAAACTTGCCAAATCTTCAAACTGGAGGGCCCTTTTTGTAATTTTGACAAACTTTAGGCACCAATCTTGTAATTATGAAGATACAAGGGTATAAAGTGTCAATTCTTCCATATTGGAGGACCCTTCTTCATAATTCTTCAAATCTTCAAGGGTTTATCTTGGGAAAGTCTTCATTAGGGCTTGGTTCATTGTGCGGCTTCGTTTCCCGTGTTCGTTTTTGTATGATTCTTGTGATCTTTTTTCATTTTCTTAATATCCTTACCTAAAATACACAAGTAACAAACACAAGCATATATATGGGTATTTTGATGATATTTAATGCATTTTAAGCCCTATTTGGAATATGAGACTATGTATAAAAGCAGTCTCATCAATACTCAAATAAAATTAAATGGTACAAGATACAACAAGAATATTTATGTTGTTTTTTTTATTTGGCTTGTGGTTCACGACAAAACAAAACTATATATATTCTTACCTTTGTGCTCTTGAATGGCTTGTCCCACATTTTACAAGATGCAAACTTCATACACTATCCTATTAATACTAATTGTCTTTTTTTCTTTTTTCCACGTACACGACAAGAAAGAAAGCATAAGACATTCTCATATACTTATGTGATATTATGCATGCATGCATGCAAGATATCATATAATCATATTGTTTGTATTAACGGAGCCTAATACAGCTAGGTATTCGGTTGGTTAAGATAAAGCAAGAACACCCGTTGTTAGTAATCGTGAAGCAACTGCTGGTGCCGTAACGTACTTGTTTGACGTGTTGTGTGAGCAACCTATAGAGACGTTAATTTAACGGTTTAGTTTCAAGATCCAAGATCAAGATCCATTTAATTGATTTTATCATTTAAACTAAAGGGTTAGTATTTTATATTTTTATTTTATGTGTTAATTCATAATATCAAACTAGATCCATTCCGTTGCGCACTCGTAATTAAATGGTTAACTAGTTTCAAAATCCCAACAGTGGCATCACGAGTCAAATCGTTTGGTGTTTATGGGTTACACATAGAATAAACACGCTAGATCCGCTTAAATACTCGGTTTTTTAATTTTCTATGGCAATAACATGCATTCTTGCCATTTAATCTTGATCTAGATCTAATAAAATTGGGTATGTTTATTAAATTTGTTAATAAACAAAATTTTATTATTATCCGTCAAAGACTTTAGCATATCACTTATGTGATTCATGCAAGTTATCAAGTACCTTGCTCGAAAACTTGATGAGGGTCTTTGATCCTTAATTTGGGGAAGACTCGTTCGAGACTTGGATCTTATATGTTACTACTTTCATATAGAGTCTGTCTTCATCTTCTACCCCTTTCTAGTCTATTTTTATGTGTTTATTTGTTTTCCATTATGAATTGCAAAACGTAATAATACAATATTCTAGGAATCATAAAAACGGATGTCTACTTATATCGAATCTAGCTTTAAAAGATGTCATATTAATTACACTTATTTTTCCTTGCGAATTGGATATGTGTTATTTGTTAAAAATCGTTTTTAGAACAGAGATTAATATGGGCATAAGATCTATGAAACTTGGTTTTATTATAATATAATTGTTTTGCGAAATCATATTGTCACTCGAGTTTGGCTTACATACCATAATGATGGCTTATAAATTATCTTTTCAACGACGTGATTTGAAAAATTAATTATCTTATAATACTTAAAAAGAACTTGTTTTGTGATTTACTAATGATGGACTTGCTATTAAACTACGTGTTCTAGTCAAGCTATCTAGGGTTTGAACGATCTTTAATGTCCCCCGTGTCATATACATGTTTCGACATCTATATGATAATTATCCCAAGCACTTGCTCCTTCGGGCGCATGAAGAGTAGGATATAGGGTTTGATCATTCTTTAATGCTTTCCCGCGGTAAACACGCCTAAACTAAAAGTTATTAAAAGGTTCTTCTTAACTTGTGCTAAAAAGATGACTGCGTTCATCTTTTAACACGTTTTTTACATTTGTTTTCTAAAACATATGTGATACCTATTTAATCTTTAAGTCTATGCCATCCAATGTAAAAGCGCTTGTTGTTGGTTTTCATCATCTGGTCAGACCTAGGGTGAATTCTATACCCAAGGCGAATTTTGTCATAGGTCGGAACTATGACAATTTTTGCATGCTTTACATTGGTACGACTTATTTCAAGTTCCCGGTCAGATTCGGAACCCGATGCATATGATGAGATGAAACATACTCATGATTTTATTACATGATGAACAAGTTTGTTTGAGATGTCCATTGGTACTCAAAAGAGTTGTGAGAACATCCCATCCAAATACTCTACAACAATAAACTTCATGAATCGTCTCATAAATTCTAAGAGTTACACTTGTAATGCAATTAACGCTTGACGCTTACCTCTTGCCCTACTTATTATTATTTGGTCAGACCTCTAATATTAAGTGGGAGTGCAAGTAGGATTTTAGTCTTATTAGTAATTAATTGGGTAGTTAATTCTACTAAGAATTTAATTATTGAAAATACTAAATTGAACTTTCTATGTTCCAATTAATTGTGTTATTGCAACATAATTCGTAAACTAAAGTTGTTTTCTTATAGAAAACAAACATAGTCTCTTTTCCTCGTAAGAAAAGCGAGACTTACTCCTATCTCTTCTCATTAGTTGACAAGAATAAAATAGGATCATAATCGAATAATTATCGATTGCATATAAACTCACTTTTAATATTTCATTATCCTAATCCGGTTCTGAAATCTTTGAAAGATAACATATTTTGTGTATCTAGAGTACTTTTGACTATAGCTACCAAAATAAATGACATCTATCACGTGTCACAATGTATGAGTTTAAAACCGCAAAGAGTAAAGAATTTACTAGCACTTTGCTAGGTTTCTTTCTTGGACTCTTGTTATTCCATAAAGTGCAAAATACCCTTGTGGCTATGTAGACGATAAAGGAGGAATTGCATGCTGAATAGTCAAGTTAATTGAAAGCATGAACAGCTAGTCCGTCATCTACACAAGTAGAATTTCATATACTTTGCTCAAATACCTAAGTACATGTATACTTGTAGGCATTTTTCAGAGATAAGGAAGTCAATAAATTGCTTTTTGCTTTCTACTGGTGATGTAACATTTATTATGTTGAAAAATTTAGTGGGAGCGTTGCAGTTTATTACTGAAATAATATCATTGTAATATTGTCAATTTCAGTGAGAGCTAGAAGATTTAGTTTCTTGTTTAGTCACCCGTATTATTTCGAACTTGCTTTGAAATAATTTATCACTTCCAAATATGAACGGCCATTGCTTAAAGGAAAATTGCATTTTATTTATAAGATAACACGCTGCCTTTCTGATGTCACGTTATGAAACGTTATCTATAGACTAATAATCCACAATTCTTTATTTAAAGTTATGGTTCTAAATCTACTTATAATATCAATAACATTATCATATTGTTTACACAATCAACCACATGTTGTATTGCTTGTCTTCATAATATGATGTTGTGCCTTACACTAGTAGGAGAAATTGCAAAGTGTGCGCAAGGAACAACATATAATTAGTTTCACTTGCCCAAAAGGTAAGAAGCTAATAATTCTACTAGGACTTGAACACGCAAGATGTTTGTTTCCCTACTACATTCAAATGTCATGATATAGTGAAAAGCTACTTCAACATTTTTACTACATGTTTAGTAAATATAATTGTGGTTAAGATATAATAATCATAATTTTGAAGTATAAATTAACTTGAAATTACTACTGGACTCAAGAGTTTGCGTTTATGATTACTTTAGTTTGTATAATTATGTTTTTCTTGATAAACACATATTTATAAAGTCCTTGAATTACTCACCGACTTATAACATAAAGTATGTAGTAAATAGTTATATCTTCTGGTTAACACATACACATAAGGTCTTTGAATTATTCAAAGACTTATAATGTATACTTGATATGGTCTGTTTTCTTGTAAACACATAAACATATAATTCTTGAACTACTATGTTTTTTATAAACACATGGTTCTGCATTGTTCAAGAAATATACATTATAGCATGCACTTGTATTTTAAAATACGGATATTGTAATTTGGCACGACCCAATTGACAAGTACTTAATCCAAATAGAATTAAGTTATCTATGGAATTCTGATGTAGTGTCACAATTCCAATACTCATAGAATACCAAATTATCATGGTATGTCTAAAGAGTTGAACCAAACTATATTCTTATAGTTTGATTTATGATAGCCTTAATTATTATACCTCTATGATCTATCAAGGTTAGAAATTTGCGTGCGTCATCGATACACTCAATATAGTTCAAACCTAGAAGGTATTCGAGACAACCCACAATTAAAAACCCCTAATTTATTAGGGAATTTCGGTTGTTCCACTCAAACCAATCGAATCCTAAAACCTTTTAGGTTTTTCGATTATCTGCACTTCCTTGCTTGACGATTGTAGTCTTGGTGTTCCTTCTAGCTTGACGTAACACAAACCTTTCCTAAGGTTATTGGTTAAAAGGCGATGTAAGAATTAAGGTTTATACTATACACCCTAATTAGGGTTCTTGGTAGGAATCCTAATATGTCTTGATTAAATTTCTTTAATTTGTTAATATCATTTGAAGCATAGTATTAACAAACTTGAGATAAGAATTTAAAATGTGTTTTTGTAGTCTCTCTATTAAGAACAATTTATTGTTTCTTAAATACTTAGTATTCAGAGAATTATCTCTACTTACAAAAGTAAGTGGGAGCATAAACAAATCTTGAAGAGATTCAAGAGCAAAATACATAACCTTCGAAATTCACTTTTTGATGTCATATTTTGGTTCAGCATGAAAATGTAAAACCAAAGTAATTGTTACTCTCATTCATAATTCGCAAGGATACCTCATCACTTGATTGATATTTTAATATCAATGTTGAGGAATCTAAGTTAGGAGATCTTTGTGATCCACTAACTAATAATATTCATTATCAAATCTTGAATATGATAAATGTCTTAGAACTATGAATGATAAGATGCAGTCCTTTAAGGGAAAATCAATCATTTGAGTTTGATTGATATTTCACCCAATTATAAACCTATGAGGATGGAAGGAGTTTCTTTTGAAGAAAGACTCAAAAGGACAAAATGGTATACATAATTAATGCATGGCTAATAATAGGAAGTTTTTAATTATACTCAAGCGATTGACTATGATTAATACATTCTTCCATACACGCATTGATTAAATAAAGATAATAGATTATCATATATGTTTCTATGTATATGGAATATGTAAATTAAACTTTATAGTTCTCCTTTATGATTACCTTTAGCAAGGATGGTGTATAATCAAAAGGGTTTATGAGTCTATAGAATCTTTATTGAGTATACAAGATAAAATAATCCAAGTTTGGATTAAATCATGCATCTAGAAACTAAATCTGAAATTTAATTCAATATGAGTTTGTTCAAATTTAGATAGTTTGGGGTACACTTGACATTAAGTGGGAGCACTATTTTTTTCCTTAAATTTCATATGTTGTATAATATATTGAAGATATCTTTCCATCTAAGCTAGATAATCCTTAAGATTGGAATAAAACTTCATTTGACAATTTATGGAATTAATCTAATGACTTCGGAATAAATGTTTATTGAAATAAACATATACGGTAATTAATTCCAACACAATGCAATACATCATTGAAGCGAGTCTTGAATGATATATTTCACTTGACATAATTTATTACATGAATGAAAACCTTATGTTTTTTAACTAAGGATTCATTATGTATATATTATATTGTGTATACGACTTGTTGTCACTTTTGCACAAGAGCAAAGTGAGATGACAACAATAATATCTAATTGAGAAGATTTAGATTATTGTAAATACAAATGTTTATGATTTATAAAGCATAGTGTTGTATGTGTACACTGATGCTATAGGACAATCAACTCTAGTAAATTGAGATTTTCTTGTTGATGATAAATCTGCTAAACTAGATGTGCTCACAATGAGCATTGTTGCATTACACATTAAGGAATAAGAATACTTTACATTTTAAGAAACTGTAAAGATGACTGTCAGTATATCGTTGATTTTAAATACCTTATACAAGGTATGACGATATCCTCATACTATGACACTTGCAATAGTATGATCATGTAGGATAAGACACTCATCTTGTTTTTCAAGTCTTTCATAATTTGTGAAGTTTGAAACAAGTATTCAGTAAGTTTACTTAGATGACTATTTAGCATTCTTGTAAACAAAAGCTGAGTATGTTGGAAACATTTGACTTCAACTTGCTAAATTAGTTTCATGCAATCTATTTTAGTATTTGGATTATCGGGATTATAAGACAGTTATTATTTTTTGATGAATAAAGATACTTGATTTTTGTTATTTTTACATATAATTACTGTTGTCCTATATTTGTATGTTTAATCCTTGAATATTTGATTATTCTAAATATGTCCATTGTCGGTTACCAATATGGGAATATTGTCTACATTAAGATAAATGTGAGTGTTGGCTATATTCTTTGAATATATGGATGGTTTCCCACCAAACTCATGTGTTATTCATAAGGGATGCGTATTGGACACCCCGAACTTTTGAATCGTTACTTTTGGACCCTTGTCATGAGTAAGATTTCGAAAATGATGATTAAGTCATCCTTAGACTTGAGATGCAAACAAGTTTGTGCATGTGTGAATATCATTTTTTGATTATAAGTTAAACGCTATCCTACAAAGGTAGTTATAAAGGCTATAATTGGAAGTGTTGTGAAGCAGCGATCCACAAACACTTACACTCAAAATAGAATTTGTTCCTACACTTGATATAGTGCAGATTGGTACCACTGGGCCCTCTCCAGAATTAATCAAATAATTGTGTGGCTGCACCCAAAGAGTAAATCAAGATGATACTTGGTTACTTTTGGTATATCTGGATTAACTTCAATAACGAGAAACTAAAAGTTAAACTATATGGAATGAGTTAGGATCCATATCCATGGTTTAACGGTACTAGTAACAAAGGGATGATCATTAGCAAGTCACATAATCGTATACCATTTATACTTTTGAGATATTCTTCTTGAAACTATACCTCAATCATTTTTGGTTATAATAAAGTGTTGCTAGATACTTTATTATGGACTATGTCTTAAACTCTCACAAGTGGGAGCTGTCAGGGTATGCGATCGTTTAGACATCAGGAATGAGTGAACCTATCGGGGGCACACACTTAAACACGAAGAGTACGTTTATTATTTAATATATGTAACTCGTTTATATTTATTAAATATATAATATGTTTCACGAGATAATTATTTAATGTTCGTTAGTTTAATCGCTAGATGTTATAAACCAATTATTGAATGTTAAATTAAAAGAGAAAGACATGTTAAGATATTTTGATACGTGTGATATTACGTCGATATATTTTCGGTCTAATATTACATCTCAAGATATACTTACCGGCATGTTTTGTTAAAAATGGATAGTTGATCTTTCCAAATTTTTATTTGATTCCCATGCATAAAAATATACACATAGTGATTGCGGTTTATTTTTTTTTGTGTCGGCAAGATACTCAAATAAAATTAAATGGTACAAGATACAACAAGAATATTTATGTTGTTTTGTTTTGATTTGGCTTGTGGTTCACGACAAAACAAAACTATATATATTCTTACCTTTGTGCTCTTGAATGGCTTGTCCCACATTTTACAAGATGCAAACTCCATACACTATCCTATTAATACTAATTGTCTTTTTTTCTTTTCTCCCCGTACACGACAAGAAAGAAAAAATAAGACATTCTCATATTCTTATGTGATATTACGCATGCATGCGTGCATGCAAGATATTATATAATCATATTGTTTGTATTAACGGAGCCTAATACTGCTAGGTATTCGGTTGGTTAAGATAAAGCAAGAACACTCGTTGTTAGTAATCCTGAAGCAACTGCTAGTACCGTAACGTACTTGTTTGACGTTTTGTGTGAGCAACCTATAAACACGGTAATTTAACCGTTTAGTTTCAAGATCCAAGATCAAGATCCGTTTAATTGATTTTATCATTGAAACTAAAGGGTTAGTATTTTATATGTTTATTTTATGTGTTAATTCATAATATCAAACTAGATCCATTCCGTTGCGCACTCGTAGTTAAATGGTTAACTAGTTTTAAAATCCATACAGTGGCATCACAAGTCAAATCGTTTGGTGTTTATGGGTTACACATAGAATAAACATGCTAGATCTGCTTAAATACTCGTTTTCTATTTTTTTTATGGCAATAATATGCATTCTTGCCATTTAATCTTGATCTAGATCTAATAAAATTGGGTAGGTTTATTAAATTGGTTAATAAACAAAATTTTATTATTATCCGTCAAAGACTTTAGCATATCACTTTTGTGATTCATGCAATTCATCAAGTATCTTGCTCGAAAACTTGATGAGGGTCTTTGATCCTTAATTTGGAGAAGACTCATTCGAGACTTGGATCTTATATGTTACTGCTTTCATATAGAGTTTGTCTTCATCTTCTACCCCTTTCTAGTCTGTTTTTATGTGTTTATTTGTTTTCTATTATGAATTGCAAAACGTAATAATACAAGATTCTAGGAATCATAAAAACGAATGTCTACTTATATCGAAACTAGCTTTAAAAGTATGTCATATTAATTACACTTATTTTTTCTTGCGAATTGGATATGTGTTATTTGTTAAAAATTGTTTTTGGAACAAAGATTAATATGGTCATAAGATCTACGAAACTTGGTTTTATTATAATCTAATTGTTTTTCGAAATCATATTGTCACTCGAGTTGGGCTTACATACCGTAATGATGGCTTATAAACTATCTTTTCAACGACGTGATTTGCAAAATTAATTATCTTATAATACTTAAAAAGAACTTGTTTTATGATTTACTAATGATGGACTTGCTATTACACTACGTGTTCTAGTCAAGCTATCTAGGGTTTGAACGATTTTTAATGTCCCCCCGTGTCATATACATGTTTCGGCATCTATATGATAATTATCCCAAGCACTTGCGCCTTCGGGCGCATGAAGAGTAGGATATAGGGTTTGATCATTCTTTAATGCTTTCCGGCGGTAAACACGCCTAAACTAAAAGTTAATAAAAGGTTTTTCTTAACTTGTGCTAAAAAGATGATTGCATGCATCTTTTTACACGTTTTTGACATTTGTTTTCTAAAAGTTATGTGATACCTATTTAATCTTTAAGTATATGCCATCCAATGTAAAAGCGCTTGTTGTTGGTTTTCATCATCTGCTCAGACCTAGGGTGAATTCTATACCCAAGGCGAATTTTGTCATAGGTCGGAACTATGACAATTTTTGCATGCTTTACATTGGTACGACTTATTTCGAGTTCCCGGTCAGATTCGGAACCCGAGGCATATGATGAGATGAAACATACTCATGATTTTATTACATGTAGAACAAGTTTGTTTGAGATGTTCATTGGTAGTTGAAAGAGTTGTGAGAACGTGCCATCCAAACACTCTACAACAACAAAATTCATGAATCATCTCATAAATTATAAGAGTTGCACTTGTAATGAAATTAACGCTCGACGCTTACCACTTGCCCTACTTATTATTATTTGGTCAGACCATGTTATTTGTCCCTGTCTGCCTGCCTGGTATAGATGGATGGGGTTTTCGATTTGAATCTATTTGGGGTACCCAAAACAGCACTTGGGGGTATCGAACTGTAAGAAAATTAATATTTCTTGTGCATGATTGGAAGAAATAAAATATGTGCATCTAATGCAAAATACAAATCAAGATGTGGGTTTTAATTCTAAAGTCACAATACCTGTTTCTCACATCTTTATTCTCGTGTTAATGCACCTTTTCTCCATTGTTTCTTTCACGGATGACACCCGTCGTTATACCATTAGGACGCAAATATTCAATTGATATATGATTTTAAGTCTGCGGATTTATCATTTATGTGATAACTTCACAAACTTACAGGAAATTTTACTCGTGTTGGATGGAACAACTGGTTTAAACATGCTCCCACAAGCTCGAGAATTCAATGAGGTAAAGCGTTCAAATCCTTATTCTTACATTATGTACTTCACACATTTAAAGACATGGAAAAAACATATCTTAAATAACATCATATATTACTAAGAAAATAATTAAAGTAAAATGTATGAGAAAAATCTTGGCAGGTTGTAGGGATAACTGGTTTCTTTTTGACATACTGGATGACTCGGCAAGAGGCGGCTGCGTGGTATACAAATCCTTTCTTTCGGGTTTTCAGCTGATATATGTCTTTATAGTCATAAATTATACATAATTACTTAGCAATGAATTTCTGAAATCGAGTTCTGCATTCAGGTTAGCGTGGTAGATGAGCTTCGAATTCCAGTGAAGTTTGTAGGTGTTGGTGAAGGGGTGGAAGATCTTCAGCCATTTGATGCAGAAGCTTTTGTTAATGCCATTTTCTCATAAGGCATCAAGAAAATGTTAGTTTCCTATTTCAGTATCTTTCTAGATACAGTAATGAGTATTGTTTTATGCCCCATTCATATTGGAACGTTTGGCCCGCGCATGATTAATGATTTTAGAAAACCATTCTGCACACCAAGTAAACGAGTACATAACTCTTTGTCAGCGTAGGTAGATGTTGCTAACAATCTTCTAATTAGTCGAAAATGTTGGAATTTTTATGGGTCATCTTGTAAACTGCTTGTTTGATAAAAGTCCATTAGAGCATTTATGGGCATACAAGAATAGAGTGACAAAATCATAAATGGAAAATATTTACGTACATCTTTTGGTGTCAGTAGATTACTGACAAAAAACTCAAACGTAGATCAATTCTTTTTACCTAGAGGTAACAGAGTTGGCAAATTTGACGGGCCGCACGCTTTAGGTAATATGTGAAAATGGTTGTGGTTCGAAATAGTTTAGTTTGGATTGACTAGGAAACTTTTTGTTTATAGTTTTTAGAGTAAATTACATGAATGGTCCCTATGGTTTGGTGAAACTTGCATCTACCATCCCCGACAGTTTAAAGTTGCATTATCCATCTTTATTCTTGCAACAAATAACACTGCTAGTCCTTTTTTTTACAACAGTCTATTTTGACCGGTGTTATTCGTTGCAAAGATAAGCCCGGATAATGCAACTTTAATCTCTCAGGAATTGTAAATGTAATTTTCGCCAAACCACATGGACCATTCATGTAATTTACTCTAATATTTAATTTTGTAAGTAACAACCAGTCTTATTTATAGGTAAGTCTTTTGATGACAGTATGTCACCCATTTGACCTATTTGATATAAACCATCATGATCTCAGTGGGTAAGGTGGTGTAAATAATAAACGTCATCGCCTTATCTTTTTATGTTTGCAGGTGTAGTGCAAGTATCACCATTGACTATTATTCATGGATGGATGATAGCAATATTATAGTGCTGGAGATAAGTGGATGAATAGAAAAGAGAGCATTCGATTTAGTGCTAGAAACACAAGATACATATTGATATCAGAACTGGCTTGGAGTGACAAGATTCTTGACTTTGTGTAGGTGAGAGTGATTTATGTTATGAGATAATTTAAGAACTCAGATTCATTTTGGATGAATGTAAGTTTTGCCATTTGCTCAATATATATCCCACCATTAATAATCTGTAACTTGAGATTTTTCTTTGATTAATCTAATAGCATATTGATAGCCAACTATTTGTAAAATGGATCCATTAAACAAAGAGATCAGCGGAACCCTTCGAGATACAGTTGCACCACTCGGGAGTTCCGTTGGGCAAACTCCAACTTGAATTCACGATACAGACGCACCACGTAAACCCAAATTAGCCTCCAAAGTCCACATCCTAATTCTGCCAGAAATTAGGATAGCAATGGACAAATTCTCTGGAATAGCTTTCAGAGAAAATAAGAAAAATTATAGGAATTAAAAAAAATTGACTTTCATTACTAGTTCCCAGAACAAAAAGGTGGGAGGTCTAGGAACAAAATAACTACCCACTTAGCTAGCTTTTAGGGAAATAAACAACTGCTTAGAAAAGGTCTTAATTAAAATAAATAAATAACAAAAAGTAAATCAACAGCTAACTTTCATTCATGTGTTGGACTCTGCCTGAGCTAAACTGAACCATGTTGATCCAGTTTGGGTCGGGTCGAGATAACTGTAAACTTCAGCTCGTTCCTTGTCTGTTTGGCTAACACATATGTATATATAACTCAGAGCACGAGTGCTCGTGCATATATTTGATCCATGCCAACAAAAGGCTCGATCATGAGTTTCTATATACAATATGATTCAATTAATGCATGGTTGAAGATCATTGACAGTATTTCAAACTCTTTAACACTTCAACGAAACACAATGTAGTTGCCAAATGAATTCTAATGGAGTACGTGTTGCAAGTACGTTTCTAACAAATGAAATGGTATAACACACGGTTTTAATGTCTTTTAGCTAGTTGGCTATTTTAACACGTACGTCTTACGTTTCGGTATAGAGTATATACGGTGTATATGACAACTGAATGTGAGTTGTATTGCCTTTAACATGAAAAAGATAGTTAAAGTATACAATATTTTTTGGCTTCAAAGCAAACATGGTGTAATTGACAACTGAATGCAAATGGATATATTTTGAATATGATAGTCAGTTGATGTGGCTATTACTCAAACGATGGGTTCTAATGTTATTAGCTAAATTCATATTTCGATATTTATGTTTGTGTTTTTCTCTACTTTCTATATGCCAAATTAACTTGAAGCCAAAATCATATTGAAAATAACACAGAAGTATCTTCCTCTCTTCATAACTGTCACCTTGGACTTATTTTTCATTTGAAGACCATCTAAAACGCCTGTAACGGATTGTTTATGTCATTTGGTATGTTTGAGATCAATGTAATGACACATACAATTTAACAAGGAGTTCTGCAAGTTATGTACAACTTTTGAAATGTGTACAGGTGTTGTGGTTGATTCAGTGTAAAAGGTAATAGATTTCACCACCTGCACCTAATGGCATGAAGTGATGTTGGCTTAGGCTGGAGTTTCATATATATGATAGATGCCCCTCATGATGTGTAGTACTGATTGATCAAATATTTTTTGATACTCTAAATTTGCTAATGTATCTTTTTTATGCTAATTTTAGTAGGATGATTTTGAGGGACTATCGGAATCTCGTATTATATGAGAATACTAGAATGAATGATCTATAGTTCTATACAACACACCATAAACTATACACATGGTTTTAATTACCTTCATATCGAACTTTACCTACCACAGTGCAATTTTGGTGTCAGCATTTAATAGGAGAGTCATGAACCAACGATAGAACCTAATGAATCTTTGGCATCATGCTCCACGTGTCCTATAAATATTAGTCCCACGGATCAAGTCTTCCATATGAGTTTGAGTTGTAAAATTTATCACTTGAGCATTTTCTTTCACAAGTAGCATAATGTCTCACTACAATAATGTTTATGATCATTCTTCAGACATCAAGCGCGATGAGTTTCCTGATGATTTCATGTTCGGAGTAGGATCATCTGCATATCAGGTATATATTTTAGATTGCATGATAATAATGTAAACAAATCAAGAATACTTATCTCCTTATTAATTTCTTTATATGGATTTCAGATTGAAGGAGGTTGGAGAGCAGATGGTAAGGGATTGAGCATCTAGGATACTTTTTACTCTAGATACCCTGGTTCGTTTCTTCTCGATTGCCTTCTTTTATCTGATTTTTTTTATAAAATCAATCTTAATCATGTATACTTGTCATCTTGCAGGGAAGATTCAGGGAGGTGCAAACGGGTGCCACACTATCGATCATTATTCAAGAAGGAAAGTAATTTAATGACTTGAAACTTGTTCTTATCTTCAGACACTGGTTTTCTCATCATTTTTAATCTATTAAGACCACGGATATATCAAATCTCCTACAACGACAAGAACTATGCCAAATATAACTGCATTTTGACTATAAAGTTTGATATAACCATAGTTGAGAAAGTTATCAGCTTTCCAAAACGCACATATTGGAAAATACTTTATCACAACATATATAGTGTTATTAGTGCATATCGATATATATTATGGGATATATTGTCGCTACATGTCTTTTTTTTGTATGTGCATAATATGTCATTTGTCAAACATTTCAGGAGGACGTACAACTGCTGAAGAAAACGGGTGTAAGCTCTTACAGATTTTCTATTGCATGGTCGAGAATATTACCAGGTAACACTATTGAACTTTCTTCTCAATAGCGATAAACAAAGGTTGATAGGTAAAACATCAAAATAGGTATTGATCGAAGACACTGGAACAAAGATATATACATACCAAATGTCACAATAACACATAGGCATCAAATCTTAAGATTAATAGTTTGATGCTCAATTTGGACATATGATCATATGACACACGCAATAAATAGAAACTCGCCATGGAAAAAATCGAGGATCAATCACCCATAATTTGCTATATATTTTATGACCGGATAATATAACAATTTTTTGAATGATTAAACAGGTGGGAAAGTAAGTATGGGTAAAAGCCAGGAAGGAATCAATTTCTACAACAAGTTAATCGACGAGTTATTAGCTAACAACATTGAGCCATTTGTCACCCTCTTTCATTGGGATACTCCGAATGCTTTGGAAGAGGAGTACGTGGGCTTCTTAAGCTCAAAAATAGTGTAAGTGGCATCGGTTAGATATTTTACATGTTTCTGCATGTACATCTCTCTCACCTTATTACTTTATTGTTTTAAACATTACGGATGATTTTGTCAATTATGTTGATACTTGTTTTTGGGAGTTTGGAGATCGTGTGAAGAATTGGGTGACACTAAATGAGCCATATACATTTGTGTACAATGGATATGTGCAAGGTGCATTTGCTCCGGGTCGGGGTGGCAAAGATCAAGATGGCGATCCTCAAGTTGAACCATATATTGTAGCATACAACTTACTGAACTGCCACGCAGCTGCTTATAGAAAATATCAAGAAAGTTACAAGGTATTACTCGTAGAAATATTTTTGGAGTGGCTCACACTTTTGGGGATTAATTAGCAGCTTCTTATGTTTATTTTCAACTTGAGATATATCACGCTGGTAGGAAAAAATAAAATTAAATTAAATTAAGGGGACGACCACTAATACAGCACACCTTATCTTTTCTATCTCTTACATCACTCTTAAGTCTCAACATCATCAATATATCATGTTCAAATTGTTCTCAGCATGAATCATAAACGAACATGATATATTGATGATGTTGAGACTTAAGAGTGTTGTAAGAGATAGAAAAGATAAGGTGTGTTGTATTAGGGGTCGTCCCCTTAATTTAATTTAATTTTTCCTACCAATGTGATATATCTCAAATTGAAAATAAACATAAGAAGCTGCTAATTAATCCCCAAAAGTGTGAGCCACTCCAAAAAGATTTCTACGAGTAATACCTTGTAACTTTCTTGATAAGTTCTATAACCAGCGTGGCAGTTTAGTAAGTTGTATGCTACAATATATGGTTCAACTTGAGGATCGCCATCTTGATCTTTGCCACCCCGACCCGGAGCAAATGCACCTTGCACATATCCATTGTAGACAAATGTATATGGCTCATTCAGTGTCACCCAATTCTTCACACGATCTCCAAACTCCCAAAAACAAGTATCAGCATAATTGACAAACCATCCCTAATGTTTAAAACAATAAAGTAATAAGGTGAGAGAGACGTACATACAAGAACATGTAAAATATCTAAACGATGCCACTTACACTATTTTTGAGCTTAAGAAGCCCATGTACTCCTCTTCCAAAGCATTCGGAGTATCCCAATGAAAGAGGGTGACAAATGGCTCAATGTTGTTAGCTAATAACTCGTCGATTAACTTGTTGTAGAAATTGATTCCTTCCTGGTTTTTACCCGTACTTACTTTCCCACCTGTTTAATCATTCAAAAAATTGTTATATTATCCGGTCATAAGTTTCTATTTCTTGCGTGTGTCATATGATCATATGTCCAAATTGAGCATCAAACTATTAGTCTTAAGATTTGATGCCTATGTGTTATTGTGACATTTGGTATGTATATATCTTTGTTCCAGTGTCTTCGATCAATACCTATTTTGATGTTTTACCTATCAACCTTTGTTTATCGCTATTGAGAAGAAAGTTCAAGAGTGTTACCTGGTAATATTCTCGACCATGCAATAGAAAATCTGTAAGAGCTTACACCCGTTTTCTTCAGCAGTTGTACGTCCTCCTGAAATGTTTGACAAATGACATATTATGCACATACAAAACAAAAGACCTGTAGCGACAATATATCCCATAATATATATCGATATGCACTAATAACACTATATATGTTGTGGTAAAGTATTTTCCAATATGTACGTTTTGGAAAGCTGATAACTTTCTCAACTATCGTTATATCAAACTTTATAGTCAAAATGCAGTTATATTTGGCATAGTTCTTGTCACTGTAGGAGATTTGATATATCCGTGGTCTTAATAGATTAAAAACGATGAGAAAACCAGTGTCTGAAGATAAGAACAAGTTTCAAGTCATTAAATTACTTTCATTCTTGAATAATGATCGATAGTGTGGCACCCGTTTGCACCTCCCTGAATCTTCCCTGCAAGATGACAAGTATACATGATTAAGATTGATTTTATAAAAAAAATCAGATAAAAGAAGGCAATCGAGAAGAAACGAACCAGGGTATCTAGAGCAAAAGTGTCCCAGATGCTCAATCCCTTACCATCTTCTCTCCAACCTCCTTCAATCTGAAATCCATATAAAGAAATTAATCAGGAGATAACTATTCTTGATTTGTTTACATTATTGTCATGCAATCTCAAACATAGACCTGATATGCAGATGATCCTACTCTGAACATGAAATCATCATGAAACTCATCGCGCTTGATGTCTGAAGAATGATCATAAACATTATTGTAGTGAGACATTATTCTACTTGTGAAAGAAAATGTTCAAGTGATAAATTTTACAACTCAAACTCATATGGAAGACTTGATCTGTGGGACTAATATTTATAGGACCCGTGGAGCGTGATGCCAAAGATTCATTAGGTTATATCGTTGGTTCATGACTCTCCTATTAAATGCTGACACTAAAATTGCACTGTGGTAGGTAAAGTTCGATATGAAGGTAATCAAAACCATGTGTATAGTTTATGGTGTGTTGTACAGAACTATAGATCATTCATTCTAGTATTCGCATATAATACGAGATTTCGATAGTCCCCCAAAATCATCCTACTAAATTAGCATAAAAAGATACATTAGCAAATTTAGAGTATCAAAAAATATTTGATCAATCAGTACTGCACAACATGAGGGGCATCTATCATATATATGAAACGCCAGCCTAAGCCATCATCACTTCATGCCATTAGGTGCAGGTGGTGAAATCTATAACCTTTTACACTGAATCAACCACAACACCTGTACACATTTAAAAGTTGTACATAACTTGCAGAACTCCTTGTTTAATTGTACGTGTCATTACATTGATCTCAAACATACCAAATGACATAAACAATCCGTTACAGGCGTTTTAGATGGTCGTCAAATGAAAAATAAGTCCAAGGTGACATGTTTCCACATACTACTTAGGTGTCGACAGTTATGAAGAGAGGAAGATATTTTTGTGTTATTTTCAATATGATTTTGGCTTCAAGTTAATTTGGCAAATAGAAAGTAGAGAAAAACACAAACATAAATATCGAAATATGAATTTAGCTAATAACATTAGAACCCATCGTTTGAGTACTAGCCACATCAACTGACTATCATATTCGAAATATATCCATTTGCATTCAGTTGTTGTCAATTACACCATGTTTGCTTTGAAGCCAAAAAATATTATACACATTAACTATCTTTTTCATGTTAAAGGCAATACAACTCACATTCAGTTGTCATATACACCGTACATATACTCTATACCGGAACATAAGACATTCAGTTGTCATATACACCGTATATACTCTATACCGCAACATAAGACGTACGTGTTAAAATAGCCAACTATCTAAAAGACATTTAAACTGTGTTATACCATTTAATTTGGTAGAAACGTACTTGCAACACGTACTCCATTAGAATTCATTTGTCAACTACATTGTGTTTCATTGAAGTGTTAAAAGAGTTTGAAATACTGTCAATGATCTTCAACCATGCATTAATTGAATCATATTGTATATAGAAACTCATGATCGAGCCTTTTTGTTGGCATGGATCAAATATATGCACGAGCACTCGTGCTCTGAGTTATATATACATATGCTATTAGAATAATCAAAGAAAAATCTAAAGTTACAGATTATTAATGGTGGGATATATATATTGAGCAAATGGCAAAACTTACATTCATCCAAAATGAATATGAGTTCTTAAATTATCTCATAACATAAATCACTCTCACCTACACAAAGTCAAGAATCTTGTCACTCCAAGCCAATTCTGATATCAATATGTATCTTGTGTTTCTAGCACTAAATCGAATGCTCTCTTTTCTATTCATCCACTTATCTCCAGCACTATAATGCTATCATCCATCCATGAATAATAGTCAATGGTGATACTTGCACTGCACCTGCAAACATAAAAAGATAAGGCGATGACGTTTATTATTTACACCACCTTACCCATTGAGATCATGATGGTTTATATCAAATAGGTCAAATGGGTGACATACTGTCATCAAAAGACTTACCTATAAATAAGACTGGTTGTTACTTACAAAATTAAATGTTAGAGTAAATTACATGAATGGTCCATGTGGTTTGGCGAAAATTACATTTACAATTCCTGAGAGATTAAAGTTGCATTATCCGGGCTTATCTTTGCAACGAATAACAACGGTCAAAATAGACTGTTGTCCAAAAAAAAGGACTACCAGTGTTAGTTGTTGCAAGAATAAAGATGGATAATGCAACTTTAAACTGTCGGGGACGGTAGATGCAAGTTTCGCCAAACCACAGGGACCATTCATGTAATTTACTCTAAAAACTATAAACAAAAAGTATTCCTAGTCAACCCAAACTAAACTGTTTCGAACCACAACCATTTTCACATATTACCTAAAGCGTGCGACCCGTCAAATTTGCCAACTCTGTTACCTCTAGGTAAAAAGAATTGATCTACGTTTGAGTTTTTTGTCAGTAATCTACTGGCACCAAAAGATGCACCGTAAAATAAATATTTTCCATTTATGATTTTGTCGCTCTATTCTTGTATGCCCATAAATGCTCTAATGGACTTTTTTCAAACAAGCAGTTTACAAGATGACCCATAAAAATTCCAGCATTTCCGACTAATTAGAAGATTGTTAGCAACATCTACCTACGCTGACAAAGAGTTATGTACTCGTTTACTTGGTGTGCAGAATGGTTTTCTAAAATCATTAATCATGCGTGGGCCAAACGATGCAATATGAATGGGGCATAAAACAATACTCATTACTGTATCTAGAAAGATACTGAAACAGGAAACTAACATTTTCTTGATGACTTATGAGAAAATGGCATTAACAAAAGCTTCTGCATCAAATGGCTGAAGATCTTCCACCCCTTCACCAACACCTACAAACTTCACTGGAATTCCAAGCTCATCTACCACGCTAACCTGAATGAACTCGATTTCAGAAACTCATTGCTAAGTAATTACGGATAGTTTATGACTATAAAGACATATATCAGATGAAAACCCGAAAGAAAGGATTTGCATACCACACAGCCGCCTCTTGCCGAGCCATCCAGTTTTGTCAAAATGAAACCAGTTATCCCTACAACCTGCCAAGATTTTTCTCACACCTTTTACTTTAATTATTTTCTTAGTAATATATGATGTTATTTAAGATATGTTTTTTCCATGTCTTTAAATGTGTGAAGTACATAATGTAAGAATATGGATTTGAACGCTTTACCTCATTGAATTCCCGAGCTTGTGGGAGCATATTTAAACCAGTTG
Source organism: Glebionis coronaria (assembly GCA_025667525.1). NCBI lineage: Eukaryota > Viridiplantae > Streptophyta > Magnoliopsida > Asterales > Asteraceae > Glebionis > Glebionis coronaria. The sequence continues at coordinate 203,107,165 of CM046878.1, read as the reverse complement.
TTCCATCCAACACGAGTAAAATTTCCTGTATGTTTGTGAAGTTATCACATAAATGATAAATCCGCAGACTTAAAATCGTATATCAATTGAATATTTGCGTCCTAATGGTATAACGACGGGTGCCATCCATGAAAGAACCAATGGAGAAAAGGTGCATTAACACGAGAATAAAGATGTGAGAAACAGGTATTGTGATTTTAAAATTAAAACCCACATCTTGATTTGTATGTTGCATTAGATGCACATATTTTATTTATTCCTATCATGCACAAGAAATATTAATTTTCTTACAGTTCGATACCCCCAAGTGCTGTTTTGGGTACCCCAAATAGATTCAAATCGAAAACCCCATCCATCTATACCAGGCAGGCAGACAGGGACAAATAACATGGTTCTAACATAATAACATTAGCCTGTCTCATATGCCGAAAAAGCCTTAAAAGCGGGTATGGCTACTTAAACCAAAACTACTAAAAACATGGATTGACGTCTTCCAAATCCTATGCTATCTAGATGAGAATCTCGGGTGCGGTCAAGAAGACTAACTTGAAAAATGATCAATGATTGACTTGCACACCTAGCTTGGGAGGAATGTAGAGTTCCATACTAGAGGTAAATTTCTATTGTTAGATATAAAGTTGACTTATACCGGTATGTGACTGCAGCACCTATATAGGAAGCCGTTATCTGTGATGCGACTGTTATTCAATCTAAGGAGATATAAGTGTATTACAAATTTATGGTAAGAGCTACGAAACAAAGCAGCTATCCATGATACAAATTATAGTCGAATACTCTAAAATGATGGGATCAACAGTATCAGAACCACATAACATTGATATAATTAATTTAAGAAAAAAATTGATGGGGAAATAACATAAGCATGAGACCATCAGATAAAGTGTACCGAGAATAATGGTATAAACATGTAAACCACAAAGTTCAGTTTGGTTCAACGTTTGATGCAAGAAATATTCTCTCTTCTTTATGTAGTGTATTTATATTCCCCTTAGGCCACAAGGATTACAAAGTTACCTCCATCCCACGAAAATTGACAAAATTTTAAGCTAGACTATTGCTTATTTCTGTTCATCATCAGCAAATTGTTACAAAACAGTGAACCTAGTTATCTTGGTGCAGAAGGTCCCTCTATCTTGACCTTATAGAAGGAATTCTAGACTTCTCTTACTATTAGACTATGTACGAAATCAAAAATGTTGTGATTATCATAATAACAAGTAGAGTAAAACTCTAATGAAAATAAGACGGCTGACTGTAGTACGTACATTAGGGGCACCAGGGACAAGTTTAGCAATGGCCCTTTTAGATGCAACCAAATCTTCCATCAAGTTATAATTAGTGTGTAGACCTACTCACCATAAAATAACAGAAAAACATTAGCAGAATGGTCAGCAAGCAGTCATTGCATTTAAAATTGAATTATTGATAATGACCAACATCATCTCTTACGTCCAGAGGTGTCACATAACACGATATCAAAACCTTCTTCTTTCCCTTTCTTGACGGCCTTTGATAAAACTACACAAAACGAACTTCAAGATCATGTGTTAGTAGCCATTTAAGCACCAGCTAATATTATTAAGATTAGATAACTCTTAGTTTAGTTGTCTACCTGATGATGCTTTTGCTTTCTCCTTTTCAGTTGAAACAATCTCACAACCCGTCCTTTCTGCCCAAATTTCCAGTTGGTCACTTGCAGCTGCCCTAAATGTATCACCCGCCGCCATTAAAACCTACACACGTCTCGAAAAATTTAGAAGATACACAATTTTATTATTTTTCTGAGAAGGAAAACAGTTTTAATACTAGAATGACAAAAACATACTTAATTTTAGAGTACAATGGTGCAGCAAACAAATTTTTCGTTATTATAATTCTGAAATAAATATGTATGAACACACTTAAAAGTATTAAAAGTATCAAAAGTATTAACTCACCGTAGCGCCTCCACTCTTCAACCGATAAGCCAGTTTCCCTGTGCATTAAACAATCAAATATTGTAATGAGATTTGGTCCTTCAAATTCTAATTTCTTCCCGTGTGTCAGGATATACATATGTGTTTATACACTTTAATTATGTTGAACTGCCATATCCAACAGACTCTTAATTTTTAAAATAGTTTCGACAACATCTATGTTTTCACTAAAGATATATAGTAATGTCAATTTATCAAGAATTGCATAGCCCAACCAGGAAACAATCTGTAAAAGATTCACAATACATCTGTCAAATAGTTACAATCCGTTCACCAAGTTGCCAGTTAAAAGAGAATAGGCAATTCCATTATCGCCAGACATACCAAGAGATGTAGTTTTCCCGCCTCCATTAACACCAACCACCATGATTACTGCCGGTTTCCTAGAGATTCACACATTGAGAATAACCATTAGCAAATTCAAATGTATGAATATAAAGAAATATAAGATTCAAAAAACACGCATCCCACAAACCTGAATCCAAGTTTAAGCTCGGTTTTAGCACCTTTGTTTGCCAGGATGTCCAGTACACTCTTCTTCAAAGCATCCTACAAAACAAAAACAACAAAAATTAGGTGAAAGATCTTTGGAGCATAAACGGGTAAACTGTACCATAATTTCTACAAATAGAACTTCATATTCATATGATGCAATACAGCATCTACAAACAAATAGAATAACAGCACTTGCCTTTATTTCAGTCCCTGATTTGAGCTTTCCAGCATATATATCATCCCGTAAACTCTCCACTATCTTTATTGTGATCTTAGGGCCAAAATCTGACACCAATAAAGCCTAAACCATAGAATATAAGCTAAAGTTAAGGCACAAATATCATAATCAGACCAGACTGATCATCAAATTTCTTCCTTTTGAAGTCACAAAACAATCATCACGTTTTCTTTGTAAGCGGTCTGTGTTTCTGGAAACGAAAACCACCAATAACCCTATCACTCCAGCACTGTTTCGAAAATGCATTTATAGATATGCAAGCAAATATGATAACATCAAACAGACTATTATAGCTCGTATGTCATTTACAAAATTACAACTTTAAACAAACTTAACCAGCTTCACAGTCACCTCAATTAGCTCAAATTACCAGTTTCAATATCATTGGCTCGAATGCCATTTACAGCTTATAAGTTCAAACCCGTAAGCTAAAATAACCATACTTGCACGTTATTTTTAGCCCACTAGCAAGGTCTAATAATAGAAGGGCATGATCATGAATAAGTGGAAGGTTTTTTGTTGGGTGAGGAGGGCCTTGCGCGGTAAAACTGAAGTATATATTCTGTTCTATTAACACTTTCCCAAGTCCTAACATACCGTTCCACTCAATAAATATGTTCCACCACGGCCCACGATTCAAAATCCAAACTGCGAGGAAGTGACAACTATGAACCCACCCTCTACCCAAAAGTCCGGCCACTTTCCTAGCCTTACAAATTGGTATGCTTGGCAAAAGTAGTTGTATCTGACAGTTATACAACAACATAAGAGACATAAGAACCCGATATGGTAAGCAGTAAGCACATATATTGAAGGGTATAAATGTAACCTTGAGTTATTAGAAGCTGTAGCTTCTTTTAAAGTTACTATAAGTAGCTTTTTTCTTTGCATCTAATTGCTTCAAAATCAAATTTAAAGCTATCTCATCCAATGTCCAAACCATGCTTTTCTCATATACATGGTTATTTTTTTCAAAAACAAAAGAACTCCGATAAGCAGTGCGCCAAACCGCCCAAACATCCCCAAAAGCAAATTGAAGTCTGTTTTAAATAATTAATACTAACAAAATTACACCAATGGGGTGTTCAGATATGTGTTCTTGTTGTTATCATTGTGGCTTGATAAGCAAGAACTAGACAATCGACAATGATTTGATCAAGGGTGACAAAAGTATGAATATTTCACAAGTATCTACTCCACTACTTCTCATCATCTGACTATTACCAAGTTCTTAAATAACAATCACCCATGCATCGAACATACATATACCAATTAACTTGCAAGTTGCAACTAATCAAATCCACCATAAAATACTTACTTTCACTTTTGTGCCATATTAGTCATTTACTTTTTCTGTATTGTTGTCTCACTAAAAGATGGCTTTGGTTTAAGTACACCGTCAAAACAACACAAAAATTAAAATACATTTATTACGGAGTATTATCTAAAAACTATAATGTAGCTAAATGCCTAATGTTATTTAATAGCGGCTTAACATTTCTCGTGTTTCAATCCGGTAATATAACTCATTTTTTAGTCCCGTTCTAATATTTATACTAGATGTGCCAATTTGGTAAATAAGTGGTAATGCGATAGGTTATAAGCTTATGTACCAGTCATTAAACGACGTGGAGCCACGACTACGACATTCATTCACTGTTTAAACCAAACAATCAACGGATGTCGTCGGAATCACGCTACCACCTCATTTAATGAATTACCATTAAAGCACAAAACGGGTCACATTACTCCTTAATTACTAAATTACCACAAGTACAGATACAAGTATAAAACCTGACAAAAAAAAAATGTTTATTCGCCAAATCAAAACATAGTGGTTCGTTATTAAATAGACAAATGTTAAATTTTCCAACTCAACTTCTTAATTATTCTCTTACCCTCACATGTCACGTAACAGTGAGTGAAATAGTGGGTCATTATGGTAAGAGTGTTTGTATTAGCTTATTTTGAGGGCTTATAGTGTCTTGAAAACATGATGAGCTCAAAAAAGTGTGTCAGTGTGTGTATTGCCAAATTGAGCTTAAATAAGCCATGTTTATTAGCATTCTCACTAGGGGTGTTCAGTGTTTGGTTTGAGACCGAACAAACCGAAAAAGAAACTGGACCGAAACCGAATAAAATTGGACCGAAATTTTTAAATGGTGTATGGTTTGGTTTGAGACCAAACCGAAGTATTTAATTGGTGTATGGTTTGGTTTTGGTTTCAATAAGTAGAAAACCAAACCAAACCGAGAAAACCGAGTAACTTTATCGATGTACAAAAAAATGTAAATTATATATATGTGTATTATCTTTTCTTTATCCTTAACAAACTCTCTAGGTTTTTTCATAATATTTTTAAACTGATAATCCTGAAATCAAGTATCTAATATATATCCAATAGAAATGTTAAACCTAATTCACTCCTATATATACACACATGCCGTACTATTTGGTTTTCTTTTAAAGTTTTTTTGAATTTGGTTTTTTTGGTTTTAACCGAAACTGAACCAAATTCTAATTTGGTGTATGGTTTGGTTTTACGTGCTTTATAATTGGTTTGGTTTGGTTATGGTTTTGATTTTAAAAATCTCAAAACCGAGAAACCCGAACCAAACAACCCACAAATCCGAAAACCGAACCCATGAACACCCCTAATTCTCACGCCGTCTTTTCTAGCTTATTTGTATTATTTACAATTTTAACCATCGTTTTCACACTTCCATTTAATGTGTTGTCTTTTTCTAGTCGCTATACCTATAATCATTCTAAGCATTGCCCGATTTGTATTCCCTACTGCAGACGTTTTAGTTGACCGGTCGAGAAAGGAAACAGGTCATTGGTTCAATCCCAGCTCCTAACTAGAGGTTTTTAGTCACTCGGCAGAGGTGCTCATTGCTTACGGTTGGGTCCTTAGGGATGGGTAAGTCGGCACCCAAAACGGTTGCACAGGTCCTGAACTAAACCTTTTGAGGAAACTAGATAAGCTAATCCAAAAATTATTGAAGAGGGGTTTTAATGATACATAAGTTCTTTTGTAGAAAAGCTAAATCTCTGCAAATAAGCAAATGTCCAAGGATAATACTGACACATTAGCCTCATGTAAAAAGTAATACCACTCAAATTTTGTAGTACAAGACTAACGTATTACAACATGTATTATTTACTTCTTCATTTCATAATAACCATCCATACCTCTAAACTTTAATCTCTCAGCCAGCTTTATTTACATCTCATAAAACCCTAGTTTTTTATTGGTAGCATTAGCCACTATATCCGTTTGTGTGTCTCCAACTTTTTTGTTCAAGCTTATATATTGTTTTATATGATTTCGGCTTATATTTATAAGCACTTCTTTTGTGCTGATTTTCCAATTTATGAAATTATTGTTCATTTTTAAGTCATAATAATAAGCTCATTAACCAGAAAATACAAAAAAAAAGTGGTTTGTTAAATATAAGCCGACATCTTATTAGTTTAAAAAAACATCCCCTTTCTTGCTTATTTAAGCTTATATGTGGTGGCTTATGTGCTTATTTGTTTTTTGGCTTATATTTTATCAGTGTTGCAAAACAAGGCGCTACAAGGCCACCAACCTTTCTTGGTGGCTGATTCATCGGTCAAACAATAAGTCAATAATGGTTAACAGCAGTCAAAGATATCCAATGTTGGTCAAACTTGCTGGGAAAATGCAAAACTTATTTGAAATATACAAAACTCTGTCGTAAACATGTTTTAATCACTTATGGCAGTTGGTTTTTAACTTTTTATAGACAATCTTGCAGAAAAACATAAAACTCGCCGGAAATACCCGAAACATGCCAAAAATGACAGACAATCCATTTAATCACCGATTAATCCAGCCAAGACTGATTACAAGCTACAAAGATATCGATCGCCCAGCTATCGATTTGCGATTTTTGTATCCTTGTATCTTATAAGCCCAGATAGTCTTGCTTATTTGAAGACTTTTGGGTTTATATTAGTTTATTAGTATGAGAGAGTCTCATATAAGCCCCCGCAAGTCTCGAAATAAGCAATTAGGTAATATAAAGCTTTTGTTATTCTCCGCTTAATCACTCGCATCGGGCGGGTATTGTGCTAGTATTAATAAAGAATAAATGGTAGTATATCGAGAACACCATACACAATAAAAAGTTGATTAGACAGACACAAAAGAATAATCCGTTAAACGGAACATGGAATAGGTAAAAAGGGTTAGTACCTCTTCCAAGTCATCAAGAACGCGATCAGTATCACTCAGGTTCCAATACAGCAAAAGCTCATCAATAACAGCCAAATTATCCCTGGTTTTACTAAACCCACCCGTAAATATCTTCTCCACGTCTTTCTTCGCTTTTTCTTTGATCAACCTTCCGAGCTTCGTAAAGAACCCTGTGGTCTCGGACCCAGCAGCAGCCGAGCATCTGAAATTTGATATTTGGATACGGTGGTTGATGAGTGTAGGAGTAAGGTTCATGTGGTTTTGTGTCAAGGAGAAGAGTGGAGGAGGAGGAGGATGTGAAGACATTTGAAGGGGGTTTAGTTTCAGTACTTTGGTTTGGTGTTTGGTTGGATAAATGATGGATATAGGAGGTGATAAACCATCACATGTCATTTGGAAAATAAATATAGTTTTTCTTTTATTTTCTTAAATTTTTATAAAAAAAATAATCACATTCATTTTATAATATATCTCACTAAATAACTTAACACGCTAACAAATTTATTAAAAATAATTTTAAAAAAAAAATAGGTACGATTGTTGAATGGTGAAAAACTCACGACTGGTGAATTTTTAACCTAACACACACGTGAGTTTTATATGAGTTTTATGATAAGTTTGTTGTCACATCGTACTCACTCGTAAGATTTAACTGTCGCTTTCCGAGCCTGACAGAAAATTAAGCTTAAGCTTTTAGAATTAGTAAATTTGGCATCTACTATGGTGGTTCATACATACGTTTATAAAGTTTGAAGAGGTCTAAGATGTTTTAAACCATAGTGAACATCTATTTCAAGATGATGTGGCATGAAAAGGTCTAGAATGTTGAACCTCTTTATAATTTAATGGATCTGATTATGTTAGAGGTTTATAAATTTTGATGAGGTTTATTCATCTATATCTATACTATATATAAAACATTTATCTACATTTTCTTGAAAGTGAATAAGTGAATTGTTGAAACCTATATATGGAAATGTTGAATTCTAATTTGACAATTCATAGACAATCAGAAGTAAATACAAAATCTTATTTTCATTTTTAAAGTTTGACAATCATAGAGATTTAGTACATTCCTCACACACACAAATCTCATTTTCTCAATAATTCACAAAAAAGCTTTGCCGCCACCATAATTTTATGACCACCGCCGCTATTATAATTTTATCACCACCACCATAAATTTATCACCACCGCATCTGCCAAATCTGCCCCACCTCTTGATGGTTTAGGTGATTTCAAGGCAGTTTCGATTGGTGATATTGGTGGTTAGTTTTTGTTGGTTCAAGGGTGTTTACTTTTGGTCTAATGTAAAAACTGCTAACATGGTGTTTGTCAATACCTTTTATAACAATATTGATGCAAAAAGAACAATTTTGATGCTCAAATATGTTGTAAATTTTGTTGCTGAAATATTTTTGTTGTAATGATTCTTTTCGATATATTTCATGTTTTGCAGGTCGACAAAATTTGGCTTTTCTCGGGTAGACAATACGGTTTTACGTATTGTTTTTATACCTTTTGTACACCGTTTTCTATATATCCTTTAAATGATGTGTGTTTTTATTGTATTAGATGCACTCTGCAGAGGAACATGAAGCAACAAGCGAATCAAACAAGCTGCTACCAGAAAACAGTCTTGAACAATGGACAACACCTCCTATAGAGGAACACACCTTTTTTTTACACGGACAGTTCAAGGGTTGAAGCACCAAAGAAGACCACAAAAACTGTTTGACGGGTAAGTGAAAAAAGTATGGTAGTCAATAATCGCGCTACTAGATGCGAAAAACATCGCATTTATTGTAATTGTGTGTTGTTACTTTTTTATTTCTCATGTTCTATTTTGAACGATACAAGAAACACTTATAACAATATCAAAAATCGTTAAATATCTACCGCTAGAAGTTTCCGTTACTATACGCGGGTACTCGTCTAATAGTAGAAATAGATTTATAAAACAAAAAGGTTTAAAAATTAATTTTATAACACACTTATAAACCTATTAATGGACCCAAGCCTACAGTCGGGTTAGGGCCCTATCTAACCGCCTAATACCTGTAACAAACTTTATCATAGTGGATGAGCCAATTAAAACAGTGTTATAGAAGTTGGAGTTGATACTAAACACAAAGATTAAGAAATGCATTTATTAGTATTTTTAGTTAATAAATCAAAGTTTGATTTAAATGAAAAATTTTACTTCTAGTTAATAAATCAAAGTTTGATTTAAACTTCATAATAATAATTTCAAATACAAAATAATATATTAAACTTGACTAACATATATTTATTTTTAGGAGCGAATAATTAAATAAAAAAATATATCAAAGAGAAACACTTAAACAATAAAAATGGAACAAATGAATAATAATACATTCCAAGCTTTTCGAATAAAAATTAATTAACAACATAAACTTTAAAAAAAAAAAAATTAACTCTTTGTAGTAAAAAAAAGGAAAAACAATGCGCAAAAAAAATCATCAAAATAAAAGACGTTCTTCCATCGCTGATAATCAATCTTTTCTATAAACAAGCATGTGGTAAATGACAATGTAATATATTATAACGCGTAAATTTTAAACACGATTTACCTAATTATAATCCTTTCTATATTTCATCAAAACAGCATTTATGGCTAAAATAAACCAAATTCAAAAGTCTACGTATCACATAGAGATAAGGTCAAATTTAGGTAAAAATTCTATACTTCGAAAGTGCTCAATTTCCACGTTAGTCAATGGAAACCTCCTTTCACTTTCATTGGTTATACCACCCAGCTTCCTATTTTCCTAATACTAAAAAGTTAAGAACATATATAAACCAAACCCATATTGTTCTAACATAAACACAACCATTATTACATAATCAAGATGATCGATAATTCTAGGGCTCTCGAACTCACTATCATCTCCGCCGAATCGCTCACACGATCCGGAAACCGCAAGGTCAAGAAAAACGCATTCGTTGTTATTAAAACCGATTCCAATAATAAAAACCAAGTGACAGGAACAGATATTGATAATGGGTCTTACCCATTCTGGAACGAGAAGTTTAATCTTAACATGCCCATGCATGTCAGCTTTTTCACGTTAGAAGTACGTTATAGGGATGGTTCGGGTGAACATGTTGTGGGTTCTGCTAAAGTCCCGGTTTCGGATTTTACGGGGACTTTTTTCCCATGCAACTATTTGCATTTTCTGAGCTATAGGTTGAGGGATCATAGGTATGGTGAACGTAATGGGATTATTAATATATCGGTTAAGATGCAGTCTTCGTCGTCCCCGTTGGATAATGCTTTTGGTAAGGGTACTTGTGGTGCTTCGACTTCTAATTCTTCCTCTGTGTCGGGGTGGAAACAAGGTGGTGCTTCAAAGTCGTATTCTTCGTCTGTGTCAGGGTGGAAACAAGGTGGTTCATCAACGCCATATTCTTCGTCTGTCTCCGGGTGGACACAGGGTGGTGCCGGGATGAATATGCCTCGTGGGGCGGTGATGGGTTTTCCTGCCGGAAAATCATGTTAACAAAGTGTTGACATTTGATTTTCTTTTGTTAAATTCTTTTGTTCTTTGTTAAGTTTGTTCGGATTTATGAAGGTTAAGGTTTCTTTTCTATTTATTGAATTGTTATTATTTCTGTGTATAATCAAGTTCTTGATCAATGCAACCTCTAGTAATTAGGAATTCAGGATGAGCCTGCTGTCTGCATATATTCCATTCAAAGCCATAGAATGCAACACAATTTATAGAATTGTTAACTTTAACCGCAAAAGTACAAAGTACAAACTATATACACATAAGGTGAATGTTATAGTCTACATAGGTTTCAACATAAGTGTCACATATTAGTGTTTGTTGCAAGGCCTCAAAGCAAAAAGCGACAATCACATAATTGTATGTTGAACTGGACAAAAATTAGAGTTTATGCAGAGTGGACTCTATGTTGAGTTTTCAGAGAGGACATGTCGCGGTGATAGCAATAGAGTTTATGCAGCGAGTTCCATCATACTCGCAGAGGCAAAAGCAACATTCCTGTGATCCTGTTAATTGATTAATAAGATAAATTAAAGAGGGATAGCTTACTCTATGTTGTTTAGATGATACAGTGATTCTAAATAACTAAGTAGAGTGATACAATCAACTAGGAACTTCCTGTGTTCTTTTAGTGAACACGAACTCCAGCAAGAGAAAAGAAGAGAAACTTTTGATAATTCAATCTGCCGATTGGTGATATTCATTCGCCCTATAAATACTTGTAAACCAAGTTTATCAAATCCTAAAACAAAGCCTAATAATACGATGATAATGTAAATCAACAAAAGAAAACAAACAAACTAAATATTATTTGAATACTAGCCATCCTTATCCGCAACCAAGTCTTTAGGCTTTACCCATCACGAATTCACTCTGCCACTTTGGAGCAACAGATAATCTTCCTGTACGTCTTGGCCCTTCCACTACCTGCTGCGTATCATTCCCCTCTTCTTCAATTAGCACCTTGTCCTCAAGGTGAAAATCAGGATAAGCTAGTTGGAACTCATGAGGACCTCCCAAGTTGCATTTTCTGGGGAGCTATTGGCCCATTGTACCAGCACCTGAGTAATCGGCCTTCCTTGAGATAAGACCCTTCTGACTCCACCGATGGACAACGGCTGTTCAACAGGACTGCCTTCTTCAAAGTCAATTGGCAACGCATTCACCCCTCCAGCTTCTACCCCTCCTGTATACCGTCGCAACACTGACACATGGAATACAGGATGAATTTTACTTGTTTCAGGCAAAGCTAACCGATACGCCACTTTACCCACACGTTCGCTGACCTCAAATGGTCCATAAAAGCGTTTTGACAATTTGTTAGAGAATCGTTTAGCAACTGAAATCTGACGGTAAGGACGCAACTTGACTAACACCTTGTCTCCTACCGAAAATTCGACCTCACGTCTTTTCCGATTAGCATTGGTCTCCATCCGATTCCTGGCGATTGCCAAATTTTCTTTGAGCATACGGACCAACATATCTCGTTCCACCAACATATCATCAAGGGCTGCCAGTTTAGATTTCCCAGGTGGATATGGAATAAGAGAAGGGGGTAATTTACCATATAAAGCTTGATAAGGTGACATGCGGATGCTGCTGTGGTAACTCGAATTATAACAAAATTCAGCCCAACCCAAGTATTTGAACCACTGCTGGGGCTTCTCCGACACCATCGCCCGCAAATACTGCTCCAATCCCCGATTAACCACCTCCGTTTGCCCATCCGTCTGCGGGTGGTAGGCAGTACTATATTTCAATTGAGTACCACTTAGTTTGAACAAACTACTCCAGAATTGGCTAACAAAAATCGCATCCCGATCTGACACCACTGTCTTAGGGAACCCGTGATGTTTGACAACAATATCCATGAATAACTCAGCCACTTGGTGAGCATTGTAACTACTGGGAAGTGTACCGAAATGGGCATATTTAGTGAGCCTATCGACCACCACAAAAATCACTGTGACCCCTTTAGACACGGGTAACCCCGTGATAAAATCCATAGATAGATCTTCCCATACCGCCTCAGGAATCGGTAAGGGCTGAAGTAAGCCACCTGGGGCCTGGGTGGAATACTTTGTTTGTTGACAAACCAAACAATTCCTCACAAAATCATCCACCATTTTTTTCATACCTTTCCAGTAAAAAATCGCAGATAACCCCACCATCATTTTCTTTGTACCCCCATGCCCAGCACTCCGCGTCTCATGAAACTCCTTGAGTAGCGGAACCTTAAGTTTGGACTCGAGACCTACGTAGTAGCGATCCCGAAAGATCAGCAACCCATCCTGGACTCGAAACCCCTCTATGCTTTCACCATGTTGTAGCCTTCGAATCAAGTCTGACACCTCCTCAAGTGTTCGGTGTTCATCCTTAAGACTCTGTAGCAACCCACTAATAGGCCGGCTAAGGGACATGAACGCTGCTATCTCGAGATCATTCTCGCTATGTATGCGAGACAAAGCATCAGCTACAATGTTAGTGGCTCCCGGCTTATACTCAATATCGAAAGTGAACCCCATGAGCTTCCGGACATACTGTTGTTGAACTGGAGTTTGAATAACCTGTTGCATCAACTCCTTTATACTTTTATGGTCAGTGCGTATTAGGAACCGTCGCCCGATCAGATACTGTCTTTACTTGTACACTGCCTCGACAATGGCATACAACTCTTTCTGATAAGTGGCTGCCAGCTTCATTCTTGCCCCCAATTTTCGACTAAAGAAACAAATAGGACGGCCCTTCTGTAATAGGACAGCCCCTATACCATCACCGGATGCATCAGTCTCAACCACAAAAACCTCCTCAAAATCTGGTAAACTAAGGACCGGCGCTACGGACAACTGGTGTTTCAGGTCTTCGAAAGCCTTTTGCTCACGTTCCCCCCATCGGAATCCGTCTTTTTGAAGCAAATCGGACAGCGGTGCCGCTACAGATGCGTACCCTTGAATGAAACGCCTATAGTAACCCGCGAGTCCTAGAAAACTCCGCACCTGTTTTTGAGTTGTAGGAACGGGCCATGTTGTGACAGCTTCAACCTTTTTGGGATCCATTTTCACCCCTTGCCCTGAAATAATATGTCCGAGGTACTCGAGTGAGACTGCCGCAAAGACACATTTGGACCTTTTCACATAAAACTGGTATTCCTGTAAACAGTGGAACACACACCGCAAGTGCTCAACATGAGCTGTAAGAGATGAGCTATAAATTAATATGTCATCAAAAAAAACTATAACGAACTTGCGTAAATAAGGGGAAAAGATACGATTCATGGTGGCTTGGAAAGTAGAGGGTGCGTTGGTAAGCCCAAATGGCATCACGAGAAACTCATAGTGGCCGTCATGAGTTCGGAATGCCGTCTTATATATATCTCGGTCATGAACGCGGATTTGGTGGTACCCGGCTCGTAAATCCAGTTTAGTAAACACAACTGCGCCACCCAGTTCGTCGAACATCTCATCGGCAGTAGGTATGGGAAACTTATCCTTGACGGTCACAGCATTTAATGCCCGATAGTCGACACAAAAACGGTAATTGCCATCTTTCTTTTTAACCAACAAGACCGGAGATGAGAAGGGACTGTGACTAAATCGGATAATTCCCTGGTCCAACATCTCCTTGACTAACTTCTCCATTTCGGCCTTCTGGTAATGAGGGTAGCGATATGGACGCACATTAACAGGTTTGGTATTAGGGAATAAATGAATTCGGTGATCAATTACCCGATGTGGTGGTAGGCTATTTGGTTCTGTGAAGAGTTCTTGATATTGGTCGAGAAGTGCATCGATTTCCGGTTGGATCGGTGTGGCTGTCTCAGAAGTAGCGGCCTCGTCATTTGCTTGGGCAGGTTGTAGCTTGTGGACCTCGTAAATACCATAGATCTCATCCGTTTCCAACAATACTTGCATCTGATGGAATCCAATCTTCTTAAACCGCAATGCGTCATCCCCTTTTAGCCGATGCTTCTTGTTGTTGATTGAAAACTCCATTGTTTGTTGAGCATAATCGTGAGTCACTTTGCCCAATTTCTGTAGCCATTGGATCCCAAGTACCACTTCAGCTCCTTGCATAGGAAGTACAAATAAATCAACATTAATAGTTAGCCCCTGAAGCATGAGAGTGACCTGGGCACACACCTGATCACAGAGCAATGTTTCCCCACTTCCAATGTACACCTTAAAAGACTTAGTGGGTGTGATCGCTAACTTCAATTGCTCAACCAATGAGGGTTGTACAAAATTATGAGTGCTGCCATTATCAATCAATACATGTACCTCAGTTGATGAAATTGTGCCCCACAATTGGAGGGAACGAGGACTACCATGACCCACCAATGAGTTTAAACAGGAGATGTCACCGATCTCCATCGCATCTTCTGGCTCTGCCATCACGCCACCTGGTCCTGTATCCAAGTGATCATCTTCCGACGCCATCATTAGCATAAATTTCCCTGGGCATTTGTGCCCTTTTGACCACTTATGATCGCAATTGAAGCATAACCCCAAGTTCATACGTTCTTGTCTTTCAGCGGCTGAAATCCATTTAATCGGGAGTGGATGAGGTGTCTTTCCAATTGGTTGTGAGGTTGGGGTTGGTAAGAGAGGCTGGTCACTTTTAGCTGAGAGGGATCGGGTGGGTGTGCTGTGTTGTTTGGCCCAAGTGTTGTTGGTAGACAAACTAGGCTTAATTGGTGTGGTAGTGGCCCATTGGTCGCTGAAGCGGGCCTCAGTGATGCGGGCTAAGGCAAAAGCATCACCTAAGGTAGGTGGTCTGGAGATAAGCAATTCACGTTGGATAGCCGGCTTTAGGCCAGATATGTAAAACGATATCAGTAGGGTTTCAGAAACGTCCTTAACTCGATTCATGAGTTTTTCAAATTCTCCCTGATAGTATGCTACTGTGTCGGTTTGTAGGAGCTTCGAAAGTGCTCCTTGTGGGTCTTCGTACTTCGAGGGCCCGAAGCGATTTCGTACACTTGTTATGAAGTTCTCCCATGTTGTGATGAGGTTGTTACTAGTCATCCAGCGAAACCATTCGGATGCGTCGCCTTCTAAATTAAATCCGACGATCCGGAGGCGTTGCTCGTCTGTAGTCGCATGAAGAGTAAAATACTCGGTAATGGCAAAGATCCAACTTTCCGGGTCAGATCCCTGAAACTTGGGTACGTCAAGACGCATAGACCGGGGAATCCCGTCTCGGTCACCGCCACCGTAGCCATGACGATTACCCGTCAGTGCCAAGGTGCGAGTGTTCTGTAATTCCTGCGTCAAGAGCGCGATTTGCTGAGTAAAAGAGTCGGCTTGTTCTTTTAACAACAAGCGGATAGTGGCTTCGTCCATTGGTTGATGGTTTATAATGTCCAGGTGTCCCCTCCTCAAACAAGCTAGCTTTTTGAGTGAGTTCTACACTTGGGACTTATGAACCGACTACGAGCCTAGTATGGGATAGGTTCGTATCAATTGGTATCAGAGCTAGCCCTACCTTACGAGGTTCCAACACTCGGAGTGGTGGCCTATGGAGTGGTGGCTTGGACCCAAAGGGGGTGCCAACCGTGACCAACATAGCCGTGACCAACGAGCTCGGAGTGGTGGCCTATGGAGTGGTGGCTTGGACCCAAAAGGGGTGCCAACCGTGACCAACATAGCCGTGACCAACGAGGACGTTGGTTCTTCAAAGGGTGGGGTAGTGTTATGATCCCACATCGGCCAAGTATGGGAATGGTTGATGGTTTATAATGTCCAGGTGTCCCCTCCTCAAACAAGCTAGCTTTTTGAGTGAGTTCTACACTTGGGACTTATGAATCGATTACGAGCCTAGTATGGGATAGGTTCGTATCATAAAGGTACCAATTTAGACCTGTTTACATGTAATTAGGTTGATTTCGGATGTTCTCAGTTCTCAACTTGCCAAACAAGTATAAGATAAATACGGAGTACACATCTAACAAAATAAGTCAGAGGTAACCATGTCAAACAGGTCAAAATTTACATGATGTTCAGAATGGACACATTCCTAAATACGATAGGATTAATAGTTATCATATCAACTAAAACAATGCAATAGTATGTAATTATATCTGAGATTAAGGAACTTATAGAATCGTCGCAAGGTACTGCATGCTCCATAGGTATCATTTACCCATCATAATCTTCTTGGATCTCCTCACTTTGTTTTTCAAAATCACCTATTTTCTTGAGGTTGTATTTTAAGCAAACGATCTATATCATCCTTACACTACAACAATTCTGAGTTTAGGGTCGCCCTTTTTTCTAGGGTCGATTTAGTCGTCCCATGGGCCACCAGTTTTACAAGAAAAACAAAGTCAAGATGGTTGTGAGGACAAAGTGGGTCCACCCAACCTAGGGACTACTAAGTCGTCCTAGGTGAAGAAAACGTATTTTTTATCTCTTTTAATTGTTTAAAATTATTTAAAATTAATATAAATATTCTTTTTAAAAAAGTTTAAAATTAAAGTGAGACCCACGTAACATAGGGAAGACTAAGTCGTTCCTAGGTTAAGAAAATTTATTTTTCGTAGTTTTTTATCTATTTTAATTATTTAAAATTATTTAAAATTAATATAAATATTTTTTTTAAAAAAGTTTAAAACAAAGGTGGGGCCCGTGTAACCTAGGACGGCTAAATCGTCCCTAGGTGAAGGCAACTTTGTTTTTCCCAATTTTTTATCTATTTTAATTATTTAAAATTATTTAAAATTAATATAAATATTTTTTTAACAAAATTTAAAATTAACGTGGGGCCCATGTAACCTAGGGACGACTAAGTCGTCCCTAGGTGAAGGCAATTTTATCTTTCCCTTTTTTATCACTTGTAATTATTTAAAATTATTTAATATTAATTTAATTATTTTATTTAAAAAAAAAACTTTATTATAGTTAAAAATAACTTTATACATATTAAAAAAACTTTATACATATTTAAAAAAAACTTTATACATATTTAAAAATAACTTTATACATATTAAAAAAACTTTATACATATTTAAAAAAACTTTATACATATTTAGAAAAAACTTTATACATATTTAAAAATAACTTTATACATATTTAAAAAAAACTTTATATTTATTTACAAAAAAACTTATACGTATTTAATAAAAACTTTAGATATATATTTAACACTTAAACACGCGCTTAATTAAACATATATATTACAGCGATAATAGATTCATAAATAAGAAAAAAAACACATCACAAACTAGTTAAAACTAAACATACAGATTAACACATAATAATAAAATACAAATTAACACATTAAAATAACAAATAGATTACTACTCAAAGCTCATGAAAAGCTCATGAAGTATTGCAGCCGATTGACATGCGTGGTCTTCAGGATGCCTTTTCATTTCTAGTCTTGCCTCTAGCATCTTTATCTTTAGATCTTTGATCTTGCAATTAGAGCACTCAGTGGGTGCAGACTGAGAAGGACCTGTAGAAGAACTTGGATGTGAACCTTGAGGTGTTGAAGATCCAGGGGAAGATCTTATACGGAGTTCGAGATCAAAATCATCCTTCCATTTAAAATATTTACATCCATAATCATCTGTTTTTGGCTGTTACAAAGTAAACAAATAACATGACATGTCATTTTAATAATCACACGTGTTACATAAATATTAGATTGTTTACCTTCGAAAGAGGACATGCATAGTAAAGTTTACCAAAGCTATGAGGTTGATGTGACTGTCTCAACACAATATATCCCTTTCTACATGTACACTTACAAGCTTCAAGCGGATCCATCTTATGCAAAATTGGGTGGTGGTGGTGGTGAGTTTGGTATGAGAGGATAAGAGTTTGTGAGGATAAGAGCTATAATAAATAAAGATAAAAATTTAGGGTCGACACATTTAGGGACGACTTAGTCGACCCTAGCTTTCCCGCCAACATTTTCCCGTCAAGGTTTTCCCGCCAAGGTTTTCCCGCCAACATTTTCTCGCCAACATTTTCCCGCCAACATTTTCGACTCATCAGTTGAACCTCTAACGTATAACCCTAGCATATCGACTCATCGGTTGAACCTCTAACGTATAACCATAACATATCGACTCATCGGTTGAACCTCTAACGTATAATCCTAGCATATTGACTCATCGGTTGAACCTATAACGTATAACCGTAACATATTGACTCATCGGTTGAACCTCTAACGTATAACCCTATCATATCGACTCATCGGTTGAACCTATAACGTATAACCCTAGCATATTAACTCATCGGTTGAACCTCTAACGTATAACCCTAGCATATCGACTCATCGGTTAAACCTATAACGTATAACCGTAACATATTGACTCATCGGATGAACCTCTAACGTATAACCGTAACATATTGACTCATCGGTTGAACCTCTAACGTATAACCGTAACATATCGACTCATCGGTTGAACCTCTAACGTGTAACCCTAGCATATTGACTCATCGGTTGAACCTATAACGTATAACCGTAACATATCGACTTATCAGTTGAACCTCTAACGTATAAACGTAACATATGGACTCATCGGTTGAACCTCTAACGTATAACCGTAACATATGGACTCACCAGTTGAACCTCTAACGTATAACCGTAACATATCGACTCATCGGTTGAACCTATAACGTATAACCGTAACATATGGACTCATCGGTTGAACCTCTAACGTATAACCATAACATATGGACTCATCAGTTGAACCTCTAACGTATAACCGTAACATATCGACTCATCGGTTGAACCTCTAACGTATAACCGTAACATATGGACTCATCGGTTGAACCTCTAACGTATAACCGTAAAATATGGACTCATCAGTTGAACCTCTAACGTATAACCGTAACATATCGACTCATCAGTTGAACCTATAACGTAGAACCCTAGCATATCGACTCATCGGTTGAACCTATAACGTATAACCGTAACATATGGCTTCATCGGTTGAACCTATAACGTATAACCGTAACATATGGACTCATCGGTTTAACCTATAACGTATAATCGTAACATATGGACTCATCGGTTGAACCTATAACGTATAACCATAACATATGGATTCATCGGTTGAACCTCTAACGTATAACCGTAACATATGGACTCATCAGTTGAACCTCTAACGTATAACCGTAACATATCGACTCATCAGTTGAACCTATAACATAGAACCCTAGCATATCGACTCATCGGTTGAACCTATAACGTATAACCGTAACATATTGACTCATCGGTTGAACCTCTAACGTATAGCCGTAACATATGGACTCATCAGTTGAACCTCTAACGTATAACCGTAACATATCGACTCATCGGTTGAACCTATAACGTATAACCCTAGCATATCGACTCATCGGTTGAACCTATAACGTATAACCGTAACATATGGACTCATCGGTTGAACCTCTAACGTATAACCGTAACATATCGACTAATTGGTTGAACCTATAACGTATAACCGTAACATATGGACTCATCGGTTGAACCTCTAACGTATAACCGTAACATATGGACTCATCAGTTGAACCTCTAACGTATAACCGTAACATATCGACTCATCAGTTGAACCTCTAAGGTATAACCGTAACATATGGACTCATCGGTTGAACCTCTAACGTATAACTGTAACATATCGACTCATCAGTTGAACCTATAACGTATAACCGTAACATATGGACTCATCGGTTGAACCTATAACGTATAACCGTAACATATGGACTCATAGGTTGAACCTATAACGCATAACCGTAACATATGGACTCATCGGTTGAACCTCTAACGTATAACCGTAACATATGGACTCATCGGTTGAACCTATAACGTATAACCATAACATATGGACTCATCGGTTGAACCTCTAACGTATAACGGTAACATATGGACTCATCGATTGAACCTCTAACGTATAACCGTAACATAAGGACTCATCAGTTGAACCTCTAACGTATAACCGTAACATATCGACTTATCGGTTGAACCTATAACGTATAACCGTAACATATGGACTCATCGGTTGAACCTCTAACGTATAAACGTAACATATGGACTCATCAGTTGAACATCTAACGTATAACCGTAACATATGGAGTCATCAGTTGAACCTCTAACGTATAACCGTAACATATCCGTTTTTCTGAAATTCGAATAATATAGAATATCAAGCAAGAATAAACGTAGACAAAAGAAATGGTTTTTCTTGTTCGATTTTCTATCTAAAAAAAACCGTAACATATCGACTCATCGGTTGAACCTATAACGTATAACCGTAACATATGGACTCATCAGTTGAACATCTAACGTATAAACGTAACATATCGACTCATCGGTTGAACCTATAACGTATAACCGTAACATATGGACTCATCGGTTGAACCTATAACGTATAACCGTAACATATGGACTCATCAGTTGAACCTCTAACGTATAACCGTAACATATCGACTCATCGGGTGAACCTCTAACGTATAACCGTAACATATGGACTCATCGGTTGAACCTCTAACGTATAACCGTAACATATGGACTCATCAGTTGAACCTCTAACGTATAACCGTAACATATCGACTCATCAGTTGAACCTATAACGTATAACCCTAGCACATCAACTCATCGGTTGAACCTATAACGTATAACCGTAACATATGGACTCATCGGTTGAACCTATAACGTATAACCGTAACATATGGACTGATCGGTTGAACCTATAACGTATAACCGTAACATATGGACTCATCGGTTGAACCTATAACGCATAACCGTAACATATGGACTCATCGGTTATTAATTATTACAAACTAAGTATAACGTATATTTTAATATTAATTATAATAATTTATTTTGATTTTTATTATTAATTTATATTATCAATTTTATTACATAGAAGCTATAATGTAAAAATCCCTGAAAAACACCTAGGGACGACTTTGTCGTCCCTAAATATCAAAGTGAAGTCGTCTCTAAAAAACCCTCCAAAACACTTAGCAAAATTTTGGAAAACTTGAAAACTTTGGCCAATATTTAAATAACCCGCTTGGGTTTGAGATTTCCCGGTATACACCTAGGGACGACTTAGTCGTCCCTAGGTATCCAAAGTCGTCCCTAAGTTTTAATAATAGACGAAAAAAAAACTTTTTATTATTAACCTAGGGACGACTTAGTCGTCCCTAAGTTACAAAGGGGAAGTCGTCCCTAGGGTTCAATAATAGATATCTTATCTCTTCATCTCTCATTCATCACCACTGTTAAAAAAAAATAACCGAGCGTCGAGCAGCAGCAGCAATAACCACCATTTTGATAAAAAAAAAAACCACCATCACCATTAATCATCCAACCCACCACCATCAATCATCCAACCCACCAATTAATCATCCAACCCACCACCATCAATCATCCAACCGGCCACCATCACCATCAATCCGACCCACCACCACCACCAAGCCGACCCACCACACTCGCACACGAGCACAATTATGTTTAATGTTGGTTTATTTTCGGATTGTTTATTTAGTTAAAGGTAAATGATGTATAATGTTTAATTTTGGTTTAATTTTGTTTAATTTTTAATTGGTATAATGTATAATGTTTAATTTCGGATTGTTTATGCTAGGTATAGTGAACCACCAGTCAACCACCGGACCACCACCAGTCACGGCAGCAGTCACGGTAACAGCAACCACCGCACCACCATATTTTGTTTAATTTTGTTTTTTTAAATAAATATAAAGGTAAATGATTTTTTTTAATCTATTAATTTTGTTTAAATTTTTTTATGTTTAATTATTACTAATGTTTATTTTTTATTTCCTAGCACTGCCGTCACCACCACCACCACTGCCGTCGCGGCAGCAGTAGCAACCACCACCGCTGGCAGCAGCAGTAGCCACCACCACCGACAGCAGCAGCAGCCACCACCACCAATAAAGGTGATTTTGGCTTAATATTTCGGCTTATGATTTCGGATTATATTCAAGCTTAATTGATTTAGGCTTAGTTGATTCTGGATTATTTTAGGCATAACTGATTTAGGCTTGGTTGATTTCGGCTTAATATATATATATATATAGTTGATTTAGGCTTAATTGATTTAGCATTAGTTGATTTCCGTTGTATATATGCTTAATATATATATAGATGATTTCGGCTTAATTGATTTAGGCTTAATAGATTCGGGTTATATATGGCTTAATATTTATATAGGGATTTCGGGTTAATATTTTGGCTTAATATGAAATAGGCATGAGTTTAATTTTTTTTATATGTTTGTCGTAGCCGAGACCCGAGTCACAGTCGGAGGGAACCGAGTCACAGCCAAGAACTGAGACCCGTGTCACAGCCGAAAAAAGGTAATGTTTTTTTAAATCGTTGTGGTGGTGTTTGTTTCAAATTAGAAATTTTTTTGGAAACCAACTACTTTAGGTTTTTTTTTATGTTTGTGTTTGGTTAGCACCAGGACAGTCAGGACAACTTCCTCATCTGGACCTCTTTTTCTATCTTTCTATCTTTGCTTATTTCAGCCGTGACCGAGGTGTGTAGTTAATATTATGCATATGTTTATTATATTATATTATATATGATATATGATTGTTAGTCTTTTGTAGTAAATAATTTTAGGAATATTTTAGGATTTTATCGATTAATTTCGGAAAATTCTCGTCCGAAGTTAATCAACCTATAGAAAACCCGTTCGAAATTAATTTATTAGGAATTAATTTAGGAAAGTCCCCTGTTTGGGACTGATTTTTGATGTTTTGTCTCATTTAGGATATGAATGCGTATAATTGGTTTATTATTTGAGATGATTTCGACAGTGTTTCTCCTTTACTCCTACGAATATGTCTTTAAACACATATTTGGGGAGTCGAGGGGAAATGTTGTCGAAATTTTATCAAATAGTAAACCGGTTATACGCATTCATATATGGGACGAAACATTCAAAAGGTGGGTTAGGATTGCCTTCCATAGTTTCACTAGGAAGAAAAAAAAGAGTTCATATTCATTTTGTTAGTATGACATTTTACGTATAAAAGAAATAATTTATCTGAGTATGTTTATTTGCAACGCAGTTATGACAATTGATAAGAGTTGGACCACTGTAAACAATCGTAAACAATGAGTTTTTAGATGGTCTTTTTAGATTCATCCAGGATTGTGAGATTTTTTTGCACCCCATCTCACAAAAGCTCCGTTGCCCATGTAGTCATTGTTGTAACCGCGAAACGTTGGTTACCCTCGGCCAACTGAGGCACACATATCCCAATTCGGGTTTGACAAACGTTACACCACTTGGATATATCACGGTGAACCAATTCTTCCGTTACCTCCACTATTACCACATTCACCTGATCGAATTCACATGGATGCGTTCTTCGAAGATATTTCTGCAAATAATATTCCAAATCCACCATCTGAAACTCCACCCTCTCAAACTCCACCAACTCAAACAACCGGTCCTCAACCAACCCAAACATCGGGTCCTAGTAACGAGTTTGAAGAGTTACTCGCTAGGTTTGCCCAAAAGTTGTACCCGGGTTGTGATATGACCACATTGGAATTTACATCAGAGATTTCACACATCAAGGTTTTACACAAAATAACTGATGCCGGGTTTAACAAAATTCTAGCTCTTCTCCAAAAGGCATGTTCCCCTAGTAAAGGATACAATTTCCCGTCTTCATACTATGAAATAAAAAAGACATACAAAAAGATCGGGTTAGGATACGAATCGATCCATGCTTGTATAAATGATTGTTTTTTATATTGAGGATCACCGAAAAACAAGGCGAGGCACACTTGTCCAATCTGTAACGCGAGTAGATGGAAAAACCCAAAGAAGAAAAAGGGGACGTAATTAGTTGCCAACAAGGTGGTGCGTTACTTTCCGATAACACCTAGACTACAACGTATGTTCAACACAAAAGACATAGCAAAGTGGATGACTTGGCATGCGACCGGACAGTCTAAGGAAGACGGTAAAATGAATCACCCCTGTGACGGCAAAGCAAGGAAATATTTTGACATGATGAAACCTGAGTTCTTTTGTGACCCTAGAAACATTCGATTAGGGTTAGCTGCTGATGGTTTTAATCCTTATGGCATGATGAGCCAAACTTACAGCATGTGGCCGGTTATATTGACAACATACAACACACCACCGTGGATGTGTTTGAAAGAAACTTTTTTAATGTTGACGATGTTAATTCCCGGCCCTAAATCAGCTGCAAAGGACATTGATGTTTACTTGCAGCCTCTAATTAAAGAACTCAAAGATTTATGGGAGGGAGTCTGGACGAAAGACGCTGCTACGGGTACTCATTTCAAAATGAAAGCGGCGGTTTTATGGACCATCAATGATTTTCCAGCTCGAAGTAGTTTGTCTGGGTGGACTGGGCAAGGGTACCTCGCATGCCCTACTTGTAATGTTGACACTCCATCGATGCATATCAACAGCAAAATCGTTTATGTTGGTTACGGAAGATGGTTAAGAACAAATCATCCAGAAAGGAAAAAATCCAAGGAATTGTACGGTTTTCCCGAAAATAAGCCTAAACCAAGAAAGTTTTCAGAACTTGATATCCAATTGCAGATTAGTAAAGTCTTTAAACGTAAACCGGGGAAGCATAAACCTATTCTCAAAGAGAACCGCCCCCATAATAGAGATGTTGAATTGAATTGGAGTAAGCGTTCTATCTTTTGGGATCTTGAGTATTGGCCCTTTCTTCTACTAAAACACTGTTACGATGTCATGCACATCGAAAAGAATTTTCTTGAGGCTTTACTGAATACCCTGTTACAGAACGACAAATCCAAAGACACGCCAAAGGCAAGGCTAGACTTGGAAAAAATGGGAGTTCGAAAGGAGTTGTGGTTAGTTAAAAAAGATAACGGGAAGTTCGATAAGCCTCATCCAAAGTTCTCTTTCACTCTAGAAAAAAGAAAACTTTTTTGTAAATTCATTAAAGGAGTCAGACTACCTGATGGCTTTGGATCCAACTTCAAGAAAAAAGTGACCGCTGATGATGACAATATAACGAACTTGAAATCTCATGACTGTCATATAATGATGCATCGGTT
Organism: Glebionis coronaria; assembly: GCA_025667525.1. Lineage (NCBI taxonomy): Eukaryota > Viridiplantae > Streptophyta > Magnoliopsida > Asterales > Asteraceae > Glebionis > Glebionis coronaria. Next base: position 203,081,611 of record CM046878.1, on the reverse strand, counting down.
AATTCCTTATGGAGTGCAACAATACTTGCCCAAAGACGTTGCAAAACCTATAATCGAGATTTGCTTATTCTTTAAGCAGCTTTGTGCTCGAAGTTTGACTGTGCAGGACATGAAAGAAGCTAAAAACAAATTGATCATTATGATGGTTAATTTATAGCAAATCTTTCCTCCTGCTTTTTTCGACATAATGACTCATTTGGTTATACATCTACCCGATGAGGCTATTCTAGGTTTCGTTAATCGCGGCAGGTGGATGTATCGGTTTGAAAGATTCATGAAAAAGCTAAAGAATTATGTACGAAATAAAGCAAAGCCTGAAGGTTCTATTGCTGAGGGTTATGTTGCAGAAGAGGCATTAACTTTTTGTTCATGTTACCTTAAGGATGTCGAGACGAGATTTAACCGCCTTGGTAGAAATGAAGACGATTTGCCTACACAACCAGATAATTTTGAGGTGTTTCAGACCGTATGCACATCGACGGGTGGAATCAAACCAACTCGTATGACTAATGACGAGATGCATGCCGTTATGTGGTTTATACTTAACAACAGTCCTGAATTCGAAGCAGACATCTCGGCTTACAGCGAGTATGTTTCTTCCTTTTTTTGTTTTATAATTTTGAAAATTCTTCTTTCTCGATGACTTCTGCTAATATCATAAACCTTTGCAGAGAGGCGCCTGATAATGTGGAAATGAGTTTTCCTGCGTGGTTTAATAACATGGTAAATACATTAGATATATTACCTTGGAGTTATTCCTCATCTAATAAACCTTTTTGTATCTCTTTTTTGTAGACTCGTGAAAAAAGTGAGTGTGGGCTGTAGTGACGAGTTATTCTCTTTGGCATGTGGACCTATTAGTTCATGTACATACCCCTCTTGCATAGTGAACGGTGTGAAGTTTGTGGTACGTGAACGCTATATACTTCGTACCACTCAATGCAGCGGAGTTTCAACACCCGGGGTTGATGGAGAGATGTATTATGGTCAACTCGAAGAAATTCTGGAGCTCACTTATATCGGCAACCGCAAGGTTTTGTTGTTTCGATGTAAATGGTTTGACACAATTAACCCTACCAATTGCACCAAACACAACAATCGTTCTTACTCTGAGCAAGGCATACATCATATTTTTACCGATAGGCTATTTCACCAAAATAACCCATACATTTTCCCGACACAAGCAACACAAGTATTCTACCTTGAAGACCTTGCTAGACGACCGCTTCATTGGAAGGTCGTCGAACAAGTTTATCATCGAGATGTGGCAGAGTCCGATGAAGATGTCATACATGGTAGCAGTTCATCAGATGTTACACTGTCTGTTGTTTTGCCTAATTTGGGTATTACGGATTTGAGTGTAAATACTCAACCAACGAAAGTGGACGCCCCACCGGTTGATGATGATATTATTAATATTGAAGATGAGATAGTTGCACACGTCATTGGTGATGTTGATGATGATGTTGATGATGGTGATGATGATTTAGTGTCGGATGATGATGAAGTGAACCCTAATAATGATGTTCAAGAAGTTTTATCTAGCGATGATTCTGAAGATGACAATTGATATTAAGTTGTATTTTGAATGAAAACAGTTGTTATATGCTTTAATGTGTAATTTTTTATTTGTAAACGATTGTTATATGCTTAAGTTGTAGTTTGAATGAAACAATTGTTATACGCTTAAATGATGATGAGTTGTTTTTATTTGTTTAAATGTGTGATTTTGTATTTTAATGAAAATGTTTTTATATGTTAAAATGTGTATATTGATATGAATTTGTGTATTAGTATTAATTTGTTAATTAAATTGTGTGTAATTTTGTTTTTTAATGAAAATGTTTTTATATGTTAAAATGTGTATACTGATATGAACTTGTTATTTTACAGATGGCATGTGTAGCTCCTAGATCACACGGTGGGGATGCTGGTGGAAGTCCACCCAGACGGCCCACACGTCCTGTACTGGCCCAGTGTCAGCGTAAGAAATCGTTATATTTTTTTTATAACATTGATATTTATAATTTATGTTACTTGAATTTTTACGAGTAAATAACATATCTTTTGTAGGTTCAAATCAACGCTTTGAGACCAACCTAGGAAAATTAAGGAAGGCGTACAGAGATAATCACGAAAAACCTTTGCCAATTGGCTTTGAATTTAAAGATCTGCAAACCTTCCATTTTCTGGGCAATTATGCATCCCTGTTGTCTCATCTTATGGGGGAATTAGTCCGGACACTTCCCCTGAACTGCGAATGGGACGAAATTCCAGACTTTGATAAAGCTCATATTTATCCTACACTCAAAATTGTTTATTTTACTTATATTGTTATTATTATTGACATTTAGATATGTGTGTTATGTTTAGTTTGTTTGTTTATTTAAATTCATATGTTTTTATGTAGACATATTTCGACCTCCAGCCATGGTACAATGATCATACTGAGGTGGTGTGTGGCAGTGGTGTGTATGAGGTGTCGACTCGGGTTAAGCTTGCGTTGGAACTCCAACTGAGGTTGCTGTATAGAAAATACAAGAACAGGATCAAGAAAGATTATTATTCGAAATATGAGACGCCCTCATTGGCACAAGAACATGTACCGCCGGAGAGTGTGTGGGACAATAGAACCAAAGGTGAGTGGGCTGACTTGGTTGAGTGGTGGTCAGAGCCAAAGAGGGTGGCAAGAAGTCAGGTTAATACTGTTAATCGTTCCAAAAACACGGTACCGACCACTCAAGGCAAAAAAACCATTCGCCCGAGGAAGAAATGAATACGTAAGACTCTTTATAATTTTTGTGATTATTTTAAAGCGTTTATATTGTTTATTTATTATAGCTCGTTATTAATTTATTTGATATTTTACAGAAAGTCAAGGAAGGGGTCTACGAGGACCTGGTTGAAACATAGAGGAAGGGGCACTCAAGTAATGACACGTTTAAAAGTAAAGAAAACGAGGAAAGATATGTAAGTCATATATAACTCTTTACATGCCTTAGTAACTAATTTCATTTGTTTTATACCATTTTTTTTCTTTCCCAGCTAAAGATGAAAGCCCTCAGTGACCAAGTGAAAGCCAAGATCGTCCCGCGCATGTCTGATAAAGAAATAGTGGCTGAAATCATGCCAAGTCAAAATAAGCAAAATGTGTCGGGACAAGGCAGGAAGTTACCGGGTGGTGCCAATAACACTTCTCGCAGGTTATATATCCTCAATAAAACAAAATGTAAATCAGTTGTTCATATTTATGTCTTGTTGTATATAATGAAAAATTGTTGTTGTAACTTATCGCAGGCGCGGTGCTCCAGCTCGACCGGATTTTCCCTCTCGTGGTGAATTTCAGGAAATGATGGAACGACATGAGCAACATATGGAGCTGATGAGGAAAGAGAATCAGGAGGCGCAGCAACGGGCTTACTTGGCAGCGTTAAAGGCAGATGCGGCGCAACAATATACTCAGACGTCGTACCAACATATGGCGCAATATCAGAGTCAATTGGGTGAGTTTTTCCAGAACTACAACTCATCAAATACTGATCACCCAATTAACCCTCCTACTTTTGTACCCCCGCCCCGACCCTTTGTTATGCCCACCCTATCTCCTGATTGGGCTCATTTAGTCCAACCCCCTATCCTTGGGCACAACCATTGCAACCTCCTTCCATCGACCCAAACCGACCATCTTTGCCCGACCATCTCCAACCACTCCAACCTCCCTATACCGGCACTTATCCTATTACTCCCGTCACAAACAACACATTTAACCATTGTTATCGTCCCACCACACACTCGACTCATGAGATCGGTTCTACTTCACAATCCATACCCGGAGGTTCTCGTGTAACCATAAATCCCTATCAGCACGATTACCGGTCCGTTGACGAGTTGGGTCGAGATAGGAATGTCAAAACAGTGGTGACGACTTATCAGGCGATGACGAGGGGGATGACGAGGGTTATGTTGAGGGGGATGACGAGGGGGTGACGAGGGGGTGACGAGGAGGAAGGTGACTTTTCACCTAACGAGGATGCGGAGTAGAGGTTGTGGTAGTATTATTTCTTATTATGCATGTTTAATAAAGTTTGAGACTTGTAGCGTGTGAAACATTTGATTTAGGAAGAATAAGTGTATTTGATGAATATTGTATCGTGATGTTGGATAATTTATCTTAATATGGTATTGTAACGTTTATTGATTTGTTATTATTCTGTATTTGTCGAATTCTGCCATTTTGAATTGTGGATTTTGTCCGGAAAAAGTTCCGGAAAAAATCTGGAAACTGCAAAACAGCCCAGTTTTTTTAGCCCCAGGTACACCTAGGGACGACTTAGTCGTCCCTAGGTTAGCCAAATTCCACCAGATTTTAACCCTAGGGACGACTTAATCGTCCCTAGGTTTCAAAATTGTCCAGGTATCAAAACCTAGGGACGACTTAGTCGTCCCTAGGTTTTGATACCTAGACAATTTTGAAACCTAGGGACGACTAAGTCGTCCCTAGGATTATATTTAACTTTTTTTTTTGAAAATGTTTTTATTAATTTGTATAAAAAAGATTTTATTAAAAGTAATTAAAAAAAGAATTTTCATTAAAAAATTAAAAAAGGTTATTTTTATTAAAAACCTAGGGACGACTTTGTCGACCCTAAGTTGCAAAGGCAAGTCGTCCCTAGGGTAGTCAATATATTCAACGTAGTGGGTAGTGGGACCCTCAAAGTCGTCCCTAGGTTTCAAAGAGAGGGTCGTACCTAGAATTCTAGAGACGATTTTTTAGGCACAAAAGCCTAGGGTCGACTTAGTCGTCCCTAGGTGTTTAGGGTCGAAAAATAGCCTACCTAGGGACGAATAAGTCGTCCCTAGGCTTCAAAATTGTTGTAGTGATAGTTGCAGCGTCCTGTTCCGATAACAAATTAGTATAGAGTTACAGAAACGCACAAACTTATTTCAGTAGTTAGCTTGCATCAGTAGGTGTTACATGGTTTATGTGACAATAATTGCCACTTAAAGTCTGAAAAATTAGTGTTGAGTATGTGACACTAAGTGACCATTATTGTTATAACTTTTCGAGTATTTACGTTCAAATTATGAAGATGTTAAGTGGTACTGTGGCACATAATGAAAAATTGTAAACATCGGATTGTAGAGATGAATGCTGTAGGGATTCAATCCTTACACCCTGATTACTAGACGCGGAAACCCGATTGAAGAACACACACCACAGTAGATTAATCGAGTAAAAGAACAAGCACACTGTAAGTATCCCTAATCAATCGATTATTATTGAAAGAATGACATGTTTAATCCCCTCCCCCCTCATCCCCTTTTATAGGGATGAAGGGAGGTAACCGACTAAGTACAAACACGGGTTGGGCTTGGGACACAAGCATAACCAACCGACTCCTTATTCTACTACTTGGCTTATTAGCTTAACAGTAAGACTCTAATACGAAGACTAAATATAACAAATGCAAAACAATTTTAACTATTCTTGAAGCAGTAATTAACATTCTGATTCTAATTAAGTCAAACTAAAAAAATTTAGAAACGCCAACTTCCAAACACACCCTAAATTATCAACTTGTTCAGGAACCAACATTATAAATTGGCTGAAATATGCACGTCCAGTATTCACATTCTTGTTTGGTACAGAAAACACAATGGGACTTGAATACAAATTTTGGGACAGGTGAAAACAGTCTGGGTTAACTTGACTATACTTGGGTGTTCATCATCTTAATGTAACACTAGCAGGGTACCCGCGCGATGCGGCTGCGGGTACCTGTTAGATAATTTCGGTTAACAATATTTTACCTTTACGTTTTTTTTAACAACAAAATTTTAAAAAGCGAAAATTTAGGGTTTATGTAGCTTTATCTAATTGTCTAACCAAATTCATGGTAGCTCTGGTTTTGGGTTGAACAAGTTAATCTAGTTTGATATTGAAAATTGTAAATATATATGTTTTAAATTATTTTGTAAGGTGAATATAAAATTGTATATTTGAGTAATGGGGTGTATTAATTATATGTTTATTGTTATTAATTGATTTTGAAAAAATATGATGTAGTGACATTTGTTATTTTGTACAATATGTTATTTTATTTGTAAATTGTGGTAATGAATTGTTTTAATTAAAATATTTATTACATTTTAATGATAGTTTTAAATGTAATATGTTATAAAAGTTTTTTTGCTTGTTGTGGTTGTACATAAGTATTAATAAGTTGTATTACTCAAATTTTAGTTTGTTATTTGCAGTAATAAGTTGTACATGATGCTTCATTTGTTGTACTACTTAAAACTTTTGTATTTATTGAAGAGGGAGATACTAATTTGTTTTATAAGGAGTATAGATATAGATATAACCGGTAAACTAGTAATACCTCAAACAATCTCTTTAAATTTGAAGTTTTCTGTAATTCTGCATGCTTGAGTATAGGATGGATGGAGGGCTTCTAAATGTTTGTGCCATATTGTAAGCATTACCTTTTAACTGATATTATTCATTGTATGCATTTGACCCGTTATGAGTAAAATGCAGCCCAAATTGAACTGTTCTTTTCCACATAACGGGGTTGATATTGACCTTTTTAAAACTCACCTGATCAGCCACGGTATACAAGACGGCGTCAATACATAAACCACTTTAAAGTAATCCTGAAGAGAAACTTTCAATAATAGTGGAAAATGGGTCTGGTTGGGTAACTTGTCAAACGGGTCATGTTAAGAGCAGAGGCGGACCCAGAATTTTTAACGGGGTGTTGCACAATTTTTTTTACGATTATTAATACTAAAATTGACTCACATCATGTAAAACGGGTGTTGCACGTATCGAGAAAAAACATATTTTATAACATATTTATCTTTCGTGATCTAAAATCGGGTGTAGCCCGTGCCACACCCGGCTCCCATGTATGTACGCCCCTGGTTAAGAGTCAACTATGATTACAGAATTCAACTTAACGTAATTATAATCTTATTCTGAAGATGCAAAAATGCACTTTTGGGTGACATTGATTAGACCCTTAGACCTGTTTCTCGTTACCTAATTTTTTTTGTTTTAACCGGTTGACCTGTTAAAAATAAAACATAACCTGACCCGACCAACACAAGATCAGTATAACTAGGATGAGTCATAAGGCAAAACTTTTCACCACCCAAAATTAGCCAATAGAATCCAACAATCAGCACGTAAGGAAACAAATTGTCTTAGCAGGGCTGTAGTTGCTTAGCTACACTGCCACAGATAATATGTAGCATACTTGATCTAAATGGGATTACATGTGAAAATTGTTTACATGTATATCGAGCCATTAATAATTATAGTACTGTAATAAACATTGCAAAGTTGAAGTGTTTTAGTCTAAACACATGGTCTTATAATTGCTCATCCGATCCAAGTTCTCACTTAGAACCTCAGCTTCCAAAATGACACAAACAATAGCTAATCTATTATATTTTATAACAAAGCAAAAATATATTAAAGCAACATTAAGTTGAATCTTTATGATCTCAACACTAAGCAAACTGCTGAGCAAGGAACTTTCGACAAACTCTCCTATTTCAAAAACATTGATCATAATCCTTTAAACTATAGCATCTAACAATTGTGGTTTGAAAACACATAAATCATAAACTTTGGTCACAATCACTTCTATCTCATGTACTCCCATCATTTGTCATCCATCGCCGATTTTGATGCAAACATCCTCCTTTTGCAATGGACAAAATGGTTGTTATGTTTTACTACTCTTTAGGAAAAGAGCGTAAACAGGGAAAGTATTAAATACGACGGTTTAGGAAAACCGTGTACAAATGACCCTAGATGAAATGAAAGTTCGTTTCCCAAGGAGGTATATGTGTGTGAAAAACTTGTTAAATGTTTGTGATTAATGATTGGTTTAGAAGGGGATGAGAAAAGAAAATGACGAAGACGTAAAAATAAAAATTAATACTACTAGAAAGTTAAAACGTAAGACCTTAAAAACCACAAAAATAAAAATTAATTCTAAAAATTACCAAAAATTTACCAAAAATCAAAATAAATAAACTAAGAGTTTACCAATGATCAAAACTTTTTCAAACCTTTTAAATAATTAAATATTCAATTTTTAAATGCTAATTAAAGCCCTAAAAATCAAATAAATTATCAAAAAGCCAAAATAAAGATTTTTCAATTGGTAAACCTCTAAAATGACCTAAAAAGATTAAAAATTATTTTTAGAAAATTTTAAACTAATAAAAACTATTTAAAATGATTTAAAAACTATAAAAACTTAAAATAATTATAAAAATTAATCTAAAAGAGATAAAATTATTCTAAAAGTTGCTAAATTCCTATTTTAATGTATTAAAGCTAAGAAAAATGTAAAAAGTTGGAAAATGTGAAATTTGAAAAATAATAATAAAATAATATTAAAATAATATTAAAAATCCAAAAATTATAAAAATTTATAAAAACTCGCAAACTAGTTTATTTTAACCTAAATAATCAGAAAATCAAAGTGAAATGACCAGAATACCCCTATTGGGCCCTCGAATGGGCCAAAACCAAAAACAGTCAACACAATTGGGCTTTTGGGCCCAAAAAGTAAAACTTGGCCCAATTGACTTGGAAAAGCCCTATCTGACTCAAAATTTAATTCTAAGAACAAAACTCTAAAGGCCCAAAAGCTGAATATGAGCTTATCACAGCTTATTAAGCACACAGCTTATTCTTATTGGGCTTTTCAGCCTATTAAGCAATAAGCTAATGCCATAAGCTCTAATTTGACTCACAACCTTCTTTTGGGATGCTTATGAGATCTGTAAAAAGAAATTTTGAAAAAGCTCACTCAATAAGCCAGAAATAAGCAAAGTATTATTTCACAAAACGACAAAATAATCGGGTTTGAGAAATAAGGCACCTCAGGACTTGATTCAACTTGCAAAAGATCATAAATGGACTCAATAAGCCAAATCAATCAACAAAAATCCAATAAGCATAACCAATAAGCCAGAATAAGCACAAATGAACTTATGAAAAAGTCAATGAAGTTGGTTTTCTAGTCAAACCCTAAAGTCAACCCACCAAATGCTCCAGTATGAACAAATGGGTCAAATAATGAGCACCTATTACAAAATCCAAGTTGTTGCTGGTTAAAATAAGCTATTATAGCTTATTGATAAGCTGAACCCAATTTTACACTATCAGTGGCAACCAGCAGGGGAAAGGAGTTCCCACTGCTTTGACTATTTGACTAAGCTTATTTGAGAGTTCTGGTTGGATTCAATTGGAAACAAAGGCACCCTTGTGATCAGTGAATCACAAGGAGTCAATAGCAACAAGAAAATCACAATTTGGTTCACACAATAAGCCACAATCAATCAAACAGTCACCAGATATAGCCCAGATATGGAAATAAGCAGTTAAGCACTTAATAAGCAGATTTAGCAAGAATAAGCCAACCAAACTTAACAAGATGCATACACAAGCTATATAAACTAAGAATAAACACAAAGCAACAAGAATCAGACACTGAATCAAAGTAAACAACAAGATCAAAGCATGAAAAGTTACTGATGAACAATGAACATATGCAGAAACAAGTTTGCTGATCTATTTGACACTTGATTCAAATTCAAGCCTCAAATCCTTCTTCCCTGGTGTGATTAACTAAGGTTTAGCACTTGTTAGCCCTAGCCTATGCTTAGATCTAGGTGTCCTCAAAATCCTAGCCAATTTTACCAAGTATTCAAGATTTTATACCCTATTTTATGAATCTATGTGTTCAAACCCTCAAAACCTACAAACAGATGAACAATAGCACCTAAATAACAGATACCAACACTTAGCAACAATAAACAACCACTTAACAAACCACAAATCCAATTCAAGCAGTAGACCCAAACACCCTTTAATCCACTACTTAACAAAGAAACTTGTGATTTTTACTAATAACCTACTGATTTTAATGATCAAAAACACTTACTAGGTAGCAACTAACACAATCAAACTCAAAAATTACCAGCACAAACACAAGAACTCAAAATCCAAGTACCAAATCCAAAACAGGCATAAACATGAAATATTTAGGGGAATCTTAACCAAGAGATTATACCTGCCTTCCACAACATCCTAGGAGGGCCAGCTATGCTCCTTGGACCTTGTTCAACAACTAGAACAAGACCAAGGTACTTCAATGAAGATGATCAAAGCCTGCTGATGTTCAAAGCAGAACAAGGATTTGATTATGATATGTCTTCAACACAAACAACAAACAAACTCAACCAAGGGCTTAGAACTCTTCCCAGGCTTGGTGTCAACAAGCTTGAAGGAGCTCAAGGCTTATGGCTAAGGGTTAGTACACAAATATAAGCCAAAATCAGAAACTAGGATTTCAAGGCCTTTGAACCTTAAAAACCTTATGAACCAAGACGTGCCTTAACCACAAGATTAAGGAAGGTCTTAACAATCAAATGGAACTCAGATTTAGGCTATTCTAACACCAACTTTTAATCAAATCAAAAAGAGAATTCAAAATTTTCAGAAAAATTCAAATTTTATTAAACTTAAAAAGGAATTACAAAGATTGATAGCCTAAAACTGGAACAAAGGGACTCTCACATGTTGAGGTCTCCTTTTATAGGCAAATGCCAGGCTACACTATTCACAAACCCTAGAAGTGAATTCTCTAAAATGCCCTTGAGTTATTCTAGATCATTTGATGGAATGAGCTGTCCAAATGCATCCAAACCGTTTATAATAGCTTTGGGGTGAAGCAAGGAACCTTGGCTGTTGATTTGGACATGTCAGATTACTTGGAGAGTAAGTTGCATTTTCATTGGTTGACGTGTTGAATGGTGGGGCCTTTTGGTGAGTGGAGACGAGGGTTTTGTGTGTGGGATGTGTTTCTACATGTGTGAATCACACATGTGCCAGGGTAATTGAAATTTACCCTTTGTTTTAAGTGAGTAATTTCTGGGGTGAAGAATGGTAAACAGTAACACTTTTGATCCGAAATTGGGGGAGAAAAGGTGTTTGGCGCATTTTTCAGGTTTGAATGTTTAACCTTGGCAACTTTGGTCCTTGTATTTTGGGATTTTTGGTAAATCAAGTTTTTCAGCCCTAAAAACGAATTCCCTTTGTATTTAACTTTCACACATTGGCAGTTTTGGCACAAACTTTTGGAAAAAGGTTTACAAGGGTTGTTTTTGCCACTTTTGCATATTTGAAGGGCTGATCTTGGACATTTTTGATCTTCAAATATCTTTAATGTATCTTTGGCTTGATGAGGGACCATATTTGACAATTTGGAATTGTTGAGGGACTAATCTTGCCATTTCTTCAAAGTTGAAGGACCTTTTGTGTAATTTTGACAAACTTAAGGGACCAAACTTGTAATTATCAATATACAAGGGTTTTAAGTGTCATTTCTTCAATAAATGAGGATCAATCTTGTTTGTCTTCAAGTCTTCAAGGGTATTTGTTGAATCCTTCATGAATTAGGGCCCGGTTCTTTGTACGGCTTCGTTTCTCGTGTCCGTTTTTCCTTGTATCTTGTGATCTTTTGTCTTTTTCACGATATCCATACCTAAAATACACAAGTAAACAAATACAAGCATATATATGGTATATTATGACATTTTTATGCATTAAAAGCCCGAAAAGAACGATGAGATCATGTATAAATGCCATCTCATCACTCCCCCATACTAAGCCATTGCCGTGCCCTCACGCAATGCTAGAATAAAGTATCTAAGCATCACCAAAGTTCAAATTTTATTAACCTTTATTGAAGAGTAAAAGACTTGCAATATTCTACGAAGATGTGTAAAGACATAACATATGATTTTCATCACAAAAAGTGACTTTTAGGGTCAAAGAATGAAAACAAGCAAATGTCCCTTAGAGTAAACTTCGTCCTCCTTGATTGTCATACATTCCATGCTAAGTGCAAAAACGAGATCATTGTTGGTACAAGTCACAATGCTAACACTACTCATACGTCCAAATTGTGTAATACTTTTTCTCCCCGCAATCCTAGTTATTATAAAAGGAAATGGGTTACTAGCATTTTTTATCTATTTGTCATGGATCACAAGTGTTTCATATTGACTTATTTAAGTAGTTATTAGTCCGAAAGCAAAGTAGCACGATTTGATCAATAGTTAGCCGAAGGACAAAATCTTTTAAAACGGCTTCTCGTGTATCTCCTTAAGTTCATATCTTGGCATAACGCGTTTCACGATTTGAGGCCTTTCTCGGACCGATATTTGGCATGTACTTCATACTTCAAATCTTGGGAAGACGTTCTTGAAATTATGGTCTTCTCTTCTCATATTTTGGAATTTCTTCACTTGACATTTTTGAGAGATTCTTCATATTAGGACCACGACTTCATCATTTTTCTTCAATCTTTACTTTGGATTTTGATATACAACGATCCGCCTCCTTTTCGGACTTGGATATATTTATCCTCATACCATGTTAGGGTCTTTTTGGATAGACTTTCTCCATGATCTTTAGGGGAGTAATTGCTTTTCGTTGTGTGTCTCGATCCTTCATATTGATTTAGGAATAATGATACTTCACATCATCTTGGATCTTTAGCAAAAATAGAGCTCCTCATGCCTTGTTAGGGCCTTTTTGGATGATCGCCAATCTTCGCATCCCGCTTCAATAAGTTATGCCTTGGCTATAAACTCTATTCAACCCCGAGCAACTTTTAAACGATCTTGCGCTAGAGGCTAAGTAACCTTTCAAATCGTAGGACCTTACTTATTGCAATTATGATTTATTCCTAATGCATTGATCTTATGGGAAGAAAAAGCCACAATTAAAAACATATGAGTTTTTGAAAGAAAATTTTCATGTTCTACGTTTAGCATGATCACTTGTCTAACTCTATCATTTCTCGTTCTTCACTATATAAAGACCTCTAATTAAAGAGACTCGTGAATACTTAGCCATGCAAGTCAAAATTAAGCCAAATTTGGATTAGCTTTCATTAAGACTATATCAAATCAAAGTTTTGGGTTTTCAAGCCACCTATAGGATCTTGCACTTTCTTGGACTTTTTCAAGTTTAGAGAATGCGTTTTATAGTTCCCTTGATAAGTGACTTTCTAGGATCAATTATAGGAACTTGCGAAAAGTTCTTGTTCTTAACCCGTATGAATTAAGACTTTCGCGTTTTAAAGCTCCCTATATAAAAGTCTAGCAAAACTTGAATTGAGCGGGTTAAGGAATGTAAATGGCTCCAAATGCCCATCAAGTCAATAATTAACTCTTATTCTACCCATCGGAAAATATACATTCGTGTCTTAAAAACACTTATGAAAACTAAAAAAAATTTAAAATTTGGCCATTTTTAGCCTTATTAGCAAAACAAAACATTGAAAGTTGGAAAGCGTGAGGGCGTAGCAAAGAAAGTACCTATTCACCCCCCCATACTAAAAGCAAACATTGTCCTCAATGTTTCGAGTCTAAAGGTGGAGCACCCCCATACTAGAGACGAAGAATCGAATGCTTAGGATCTAGCATGGAAAGGGTGATCAACAATATATCTAAAGCCGTTTATTAAGTGTGCTAAAAGATAATTTTTAGAACAATAAAGGATATGTCATGGATTTGTGAAAAACTTCTTCAAACGAACGATGGAGGCTCACGTAAACGAACACGAGAGTCTTCAATCGTAGATGATGATGATATCTAGATAACACAATCACAAACAACCACGAGACAACGAGTTGAAAGGGTACAAGTCCCCTTATTAGTGAATAGTAAGCATAAAAGATAAGCATGGGATCTCCCCCATGAGGCACCTCGTTTTTGATTACCGAGTCATGAGCACGACTCGATCCCCTCAATGCTAATTATCATTGGGGAAGGTGACTTGGTCGAGGGCAACCATTGAAGGAATTTCCCCACCAAAGTAGTGCTTAAGCCTATGTCCATTCACCTTGAAATTAGGACCATCATCTTGAGCTATCTCAATGGTCCCATACGGAAATACTTGTGTAATGGTGAACGGACCTGACCAACGAGATTTCAATTTCCCGGAAAATATCTTAAGACGAGAGTTAAAAAGCAACACTTGATCACCAACGTTAAAAACCCGGTTTTTAATCTTTGAATCATGAAACTTTGTCTTTTCTTTAAAAATTAATGAATTCTCATAAGCATTATCTCTTAATTCATCCAATTCATTCAATTGTATTTTCCGGTGATCTCCCGCGGTCTTTAAGTCAAAGTTTGCATGCTTAAGGGCCCAATATGCCTTGTGCTCCAACTCAATGGGCAAATGACAATTCTTCCCATAGACTAACTTATAAGGAGTGAAACTGATAGGTGTCTTATAAGCGGTCCTAAAGGCCCATAAAGCATCATCAAGTTTGTCGGACCATGAAGCACGGTTTTCTCCAATTGACCTCTCTAAAATCCTCTTCAAAGCTCGGTTCGAAACCTCGACTTGCCCACTCGTTTGCGGGTGATAAGCCGTAGAAAGACGATGAGTAACTCCATATTTCTTTAGAACCTTTTCGAATTGGTCATTACAAAAATGGGTTCCACGATCGCTTATAATAGCACGAGGGGTTCCGAACCGAGAGAATAGTTGCTTCAAAAACTTCACTACCACACGAGCATCATTAGTAGGCAAAGCCTTAGCTTCCACCCACTTAGAAAGGTAGTCCACCACGACGAGGATATATTTGTTGCCATGAGACGATGGGAACGGCCCCATAAAGTCTATTCCCCATATGTCGAAAATTTCACACACTTGAATTATGTTTTGAGGCATTTCATCACGTTGAGACGATTTTCCTTGACGTTGGCACGAATCACACGACTTCACAAGTGCGTGTGCATCACGATAGATAGAAGGCCAAAAGAAACCGGCATCGAACACTTTCTTAGCCGGGAGATTAGCACCGTGGTGGCCACCCGTGGGTCCCTCGTGACAAGCTCTAAGGATATTAGAAGCTTCGGCACGAAACACACAACGTCGAACGAGTTGATCCGCACAAATCCGAAAGAGATAAGGGTCGTCCCAAAAATAGAACTTGACGTCACGAAAGAATTTTCGTTTTTGTTGTGTCGTCATACCCTTGATTATGAAATTCCCGCATGATAATTTGCAACGTCGGCAAACCATGGGGTGGTGTCTTTAGAATTCACTACACCGAGAGTCTCGAGAGGAAATGTTTCGGTGATTTCCTTGTTCTCGAAAACATCTTTGTGAGGATCTTCTAGACGAGAGAGATGATCGGCCGCTAGATTCTCGGCTCCTTTTTTGTCAAGCACGGTGACATCAAATTCTTGGAGGAGGAGCATCCAACGAAGCAATCTCGGCTTAGCATCTTGCTTAGCTAAGAGATACTTGATAGCCGAATGGTCGGTATACACGATTCTTTTAGTTAAGAAGAGATAAGGTCGGAATTTCTCAAAAGCATAGACCACGGCAAGGAATTCCTTTTTCGTTGTGGTGTACTTTAATTGAGCCTCGGTCATCGTCTTACTAGCATAGTGGATAGGACGGAAATGCTTGTCATAACGTTGCCCTAAGACGGCCCCTATAGCATAATCACTTGCATCGCACATGATTTCAAAGGGTAATTCCCAATTAGGAGCAACAAGAATGGGAGCTTCGGTAAGTTTCCTTTTGAGAGTTTCGAAAGCTTTAACACAATCCTCATTGAAGTTAAAAGGAGCATCCTTCTCGAGAAGGTGTGTCATAGGTCGAGAGATTTTTGAAAAGTCCTTGATGAAACGACGATAAAAGCCCGCTTGGCCTAGGAAACTCCTAACTCCCTTAACGGTTTTGGGATGAGGTAACTTGGCGATGACGTCTACCTTAGCTTTATCGACCTCAATCCCCGCCTTCGACACCTTATGTCCTAAGACGATTCCTTGTTTACACATAAAATGACATTTTTCCCAATTAAGCACAAGATTGGTTTCTTCACAACGTTTTAACATTTGCTCGAGATTAGATAAACATGACATGAACGAATTACCAAACACCGAGAAGTCATCCATAAACACTTCCATCGACTTCTCGATCATATCGTGAAAAATTGCCATCATACACCGTTGAAATGTACCCGGTGCATTACAAAGTCCGAAAGGCATCCTACGATAAGCGAACGTTCCATAAGGACACGTAAACGTAGTCTTCTCTTGATCACGAGGGTCGATAGGGATTTGAAAGTAACCGGAAAAACCATCTAAAAAGCAATAGAATTCATTTCCCGCAAGTCGCTCCAACATTTGATCCATGAAGGGCAAAGGAAAGTGGTCTTTACGAGTGGCGTCATTTAACTTTCGGTAGTCAATACACACCCTCCAACCGGTCACAACACGAGTGGGAATTAACTCGTTGTTTTCATTAGGCACAACGGTCATTCCTCCCTTTTTAGGGACACAATGGATTGGGCTCACCCATGGGCTATCGGATATAGGATAAATCATTCCCGCGTCAAGGAGTTTAAGGACCTCCTTTTTGATGACATCGTGAATTTTGGGATTCACCCTTCTTTAAATTTGAATTGCGGGTTTGTAGTCCTCCTCCATTAAAATCTTGTGAGTACAAAATTTTGGGTCAATACCCTTAATGTCGGAAATTTTCCACGCAATTGCCCCTTTATGAGCCTTAAGAACTTTCAAGAGCTCGGTTTTTTCATTATTAGCAAGATCTTTTGCGATAATAACCGGAAACTTGTCATCACCTTCCAAGAATGCGTATTCAAGGTGAGAAGGAAGATCTTTCAATTCAAGGATAGGTGTTTCCTCGATTGAAGATTTTGGTTCAACACTCATAACTTCCATCGGCGGAAGAAATGGTGGAATAGAAGTATCATCACTAACCAACACCTCATCTTCATTGTCGATTTCATTTGAAGTGAGATCGCCTCCTTGGAATGGAGTGAGATTTGGTGTGGAATTAGCAAGAATCGGATCCAAAATAGTGGGATTGCCACTTGACGAGCTATTGGTAAAACCTAACACTTCTTGTGAAAACTCATCGCAAACCACATCAACGATGTCAATGTGATTGATGGTGGTGATTGCATAAACATGAGAAGGTTTCGAGTTTTGAGTAGCGTTTATAACAAGTTCCTCTTCGTTGAATCTCAAAGTGATAGTTCTTGCATGAACATCGATAAGCGATCTCGAAGTGTCTAAAAATGAACGACCTAAAATTAGAGGAACTTGAGGATCCGCGGGGATTTCAACTACTATAAAATCAACGGGATAGTAGAACTTCCCCACTTTCACGAAAACATCTTCGGCAACTGCACATGCCATAATCGTAGAATGATCGGCCATCTCGATAGACATGTTCGAAGGAATAAGAGCCGGAAGCGAAAGCGATTTCCAAATGGAAATGGCATCAAATTAATGCTCGCACCAAGATCGGCCAAGGCGAGGCATTCTTTCATATCTTGTATGTCACAAGGTATGAGGAACTTTCCGGGATCACCAACTTTTTCCGGTATGCGGTTAAGATAAACCGAAGAACAATTAGCAAGCTTTGAAAGCTTTTCCTTATCGCTCATCATACTTTTAAAAGTGGAAGCGAAACGAGGCATATACAACAACGCGTCAGCTAAACTCACATCAAAATGCACTTGTTGAAACATTTTTATAAAAAGCTCGATTTGTTGTTTGTTACGTTCTTGCAACTTCTCTTTGTTTCGTCTCGAAGGGTAGGGTAAAGGTGGTGTGGGTTGGTCATTAGGCAACGAGCTTGGAAACTCGGGTTCCATAATTGGTATTGGTTCAACCGTAGGTGTGGTATGAGCGGTACTTCGTGGGATTGTAATGTGCTCCTTTTCGACCATCACCTCGGGTTCTTTCTCGATTTCCTTCTCCGTAGAAGTACTTGGACGAGAGATTGGTTCCTTGAAAGTTTTACCACTTCGTGTAGTAATAACCTTCATTTCTCCCTTCGGGTTTGCAATGGTATCACTAGGAAGACCACCCGAGGAAGAGGGTTTACACATGATTGCTTCAAACATCTTAGCCATTTGGTCCTCAAATTTTGATTGCCTAGCATCCGCTTTTAATAACTCTTGCTTAATCTCATGTTGTCCTAATTCCATCTTTTGTTGATTTTGTAGAAGATGTTGGACATTTCCTTCCATTTTGTTTGCATGAGTTTTAAGTTCATTAGCAAGTTCATTTTTAAGCTCGTTTTTCAACTTGGATCTTAAGCTAATCATCTCACGTTGCATGTTATCAAATTTAGCATCATTTGCTTTAGCATAATCCAAAAATTCTCCTTGCAAATTTTTAGTGTGAGCATTTTGAAAACCTTGTGTAGTGTTTTGAAAATCACGGTTTTGGTTTTGATTAGAAATTTGTCCATTCCCATTTTGATAATTCCCTTTGTTGTAATTGCGTGAATTGCCTTGGTAATTACCTTGGTTGTTGTTTCGATAATTATTAGCATTTTGGTTTGGTGGAGCTTGATTTTGGCGGGACCCTTGACCGTTTTGGTTGTAAGTTCCCGTTGCTACATAAGCACTCGAAGTGTTACCATCCGCGGTAATGCACTCGGAAAGATCATGAGCTCCACCACAAGACAAACAACTCTTAGCAACCGCTTTAACCGAAGCGGGATTTGAAGCTTCTTGAGCTTCCCAATGGGACATAAGATTAGCAAATCTATCAAAAAAACGATTTTCCTCATTAGCTTCATCATGTAAGGCATTAATGCTACGAGACGATTGTGACGATGATGACGAACCCAAATTGGCAACACTCGGTGTGTTACGAGGGCTATAAACTTTAGATCTATTCTCGATGATTTGTAAAGCCTCATTTGTCGTCTTGCACAAAAAATTACCACCCGCGGCGGCATTCAAATAATCTCGTTCATGATCATTAAGCCCATTATAAAAAGTATCAATTTGATGCAATTCCGAAAAATCATGGTGTGGACATTCATGTAACATTTCTTTAAAGCGTTCCCATGCCATTGAAAAACTTTCATTATTTCTTTGCACAAATCGTGAAATCTCATTTTTCAAATGTGTTGTTTTAGATGGTGGAAAAAACTTGTTCACAAACTTAGAAACGAGATCGGCCCATGTCAAAATCGAATTCGGCGGTTCTTTCTCAAGCCAAATTTTTGCGGGTCCATCTAAAGAGTATTGAAACAACATCATCTTAATGGCGTCATGTGGAACATCCTTAAACTTGCTAGTGGCGGTGAGACGGTTAAAATTCCTAATATGGTAGTGCGGGTTGTCTTTCTCGTGACCTCTAAACTTATTTGCTTGCAACATCGACATTAAACCCGTCTTAATTTCGAAATTCTCCACAAGGATGGCGGGAATCACAATAGCCTCTCCAAAACCCTCGGTGGGTGCTTGTAGCAACTCCATCATAATACGATTAGCCATGACGACTTCTTGTTCTACAATAGGTTCAACAATTGGAGGTTGTTCTTCAACAATCAACGTCTCTTGATTGGCTTGCTTTTGAAGATGTTTACGAGCTCGTTTTGCTTGATTACGAGTGATCATAAACTTCACGAAGAATGGGAGGTGAGCAAAGAAGATTCTTTTTGGGTGTTTTGTGAATTTTCAATTTTTTTGTGTTTTTGATGATATTTAATTTTTTTGGATTTTGGTGTATCTTCGTAGACAACAATCTACAAAATCTCTCCTTGAATCAAACTCTTGATTAAAGAAGCCTCAAAGGAATGAAAACGATCATGTGGAGTGAACGCCTTCGAATGACTTTAGAACTTTGGTGAAAACCAAATTGTTCAAGAGGTTTAATCACAAAGAAACCAAGCAAATATATTGTACGTAATAATACTTTGGGCGGCAAAACCCTCGATTAGCCTTCAATCTCAAAATACTCACAAGCAAGCGGGGAAACGAGGCGGCGCGAAGCACTTAAGAGCCTTTTTCCTTAGGGTATATTTTATAATACCCGCCTTATACCCACCTTATAGTTTGTATTTTTCAAAATCGAGCTTCACGAAAGTATTTATCTATTTTTGCCTTTTTCTTTTTGTTTGAGATTCGAATACAATAATTGAGTGATGAAATCCCAATTAAGGTTGTGTTTTCACACTTTTGGAGATATTGTTTATTTGTTGTGATACTTAATACAATATAGTAATAATATTTTTACAAGAAAAACCAAGAAAACCGATAATACGTATTAGTAGAGTTCTACTAATAAAATACTATTTATGGTTAATATTAAAAACAACAATACAAATTAATCACGACACACCTCCCCGGCAGCGGCGCCAAAATGGTTGTTATGTTTTACTACTCTTTAGGAAAAGAGCGTAAATAGGGAAAGTATTAAATACGACGGTTTAGGAAAACCGTGTACAAATGACCCTAGATGAAATGAAAGTCCGTTTCCCAAGGAGGTATATGTGTGTGAAAAACTTGTTAAATGTTTGTGATTAATGATTGGTTTAGAAGGGGATGAGAAAAGAAAATGACGAAGACGTAAAAATAAAAATTAATACTACTAGAAAGTTAAAACGTAAGACCTTAAAAACCACAAAAATAAAAATTAATTCTAAAAATTACCAAAACTTTACCAAAAATCAAAATAAATAAACTAAGAGTTTACCAATGATCAAAACTTTTTCAAACCTTTTAAATAATTAAATATTCAATTTTTAAATGCTAATTAAATCCCTAAAAATCAAATAAATTATCAAAAAGCCCAAATAAAGATTTTTCAATTGGTAAACCTCTAAAATGACCTAAAAAGATTAAAAACTATTTTTAGAAAATTTTAAACTAATAAAAACTATTTAAAATGATTTAAAAACTATAAAAACTTAAAATAATTATAAAAATTAATCTAAAAGAAATAAAATTATTCTAAAAGTTGATAAATTCCTATTTTAATGTATTAAAGCTAAGAAAAATGTAAAAAGTTGGAAAATGTGAAATTTGAAAAATAATAATTAAATAATATTAAAATAATATTAAAAATCCAAAAATTATAAAAAATTCTAAAAACTTGCAAACTACTACCTCCGTCCCAAAATTATTGTCCACAGACAAAAATCACACAATTTTAGAAATACATCACTTTTTTAGCTTTCTCTCTCTTACTTTTTGCAGAATGACAGTTTTACCCTTAACCAATTAATTTTATACTTCTTTATTGTTTGTAATAATAACTTCAAGTGAGGGTAATATGGTAAACTCAAATAAAATTCTCTATCTAATTTTAGAAGTTTTGGAAGTGGACAATAATTTTGGGACAACCCAAAATGGAATAGTGGACAATAATATTGGGACGGAGGTAGTAGTTTATTTTAACCTAAATAATCAGAAAATCAAAGTGAAATGACCAAAATACACTTATTGGGCCCTCAAATGGGCCAAAACCAAAAACAGTCAACACAATTGGGCTTTTTGGCCCAAAAAGTCAAACTTGGCCCAATTGACTTGGAAAAGCCCTATCTGACTCAAAATTTAATTCTAAGAACAAAACTCTAAAGGCCCAAAAGCTGAATATGAGCTTATCACAGCTTATTAAGCACACAGCTTATTCTTATTGGGCTTTTCAGCCCATTAAGCAATAAGCTAATGCCATAAGCTCTAATTTGACTCACAACCTTCTTTTGGGATGCTTATGAGATCTGTAAAAAGAAATTTTGAAAAAGCTCACTCAATAAGCCAGAAATAAGCAAAGTATTATTTCACAAAACGACAAAATAGTCGGGTTTGAGAAATAAGGCACCTCAGGACTTGATTCAACTTGCAAAAGATCACAAATGGACTCAATAAGCCAATCAATCAACAAAAATCCAATAAGCATAACCAATAAGCCAGAATAAGCACAAATGAACTTATGGAAAAGTCAATGAAGTTGGTTTTCTAGTCAAACCCTAAAGTCAACCCACCAAATGCTCCAGTATGAACAAATGGGTCAAATAATGAGCACCTATTACAAAATCCAAGTTGTTGCTGGTTAAAATAAGCTATTATAGCTTATTGATAAGCTGAACCCAATTTTACACTATCAGTGGCAACCAGCAGGGGAAAGGAGTTCCCACTGCTTTGACTATTTGACCAAGCTTATTTGAGAGTTCTGGTTGGATTCAATTGGAAACAAAGGCACCCTTGTGATCAGTGAATCATAAGGAGTTAATAGCAACAAGAAAATCACAATTTGGTTCACACAATAAGCCACAATCAATCAAACAGTCACCAGATATAGCCTAGATATGGAAATAAGCAGTTAAGCACTTAATAAGCAGATTTAGCAAGAATAAGCCAACCAAACTTAACAAGATGCATACACAAGCTATATAAACTAAGAATAAACACAAAGCAACAAGAATCAAACACTAGATCAAAGTAAACAACAAGATCAAAGCATGAAAAGTTACTGATGAACAATGAACATATGTAGAAACAAGTTTGTTGATCTATTTGACACTTGATTCAAATTCAGGCCTCAAATCCTTCTTCCCTGGTGTGATTAACTAAGGTTTAGCACTTGTTAGCCCTAGCCTATGCTTAGATCTAGGTGTCCTCAAAATCCTAGCGAATTTTACCAAGTATTCAAGATTTTATACCCTATTTTATGAATCTATGTGTTCAAACCCCTAAAACCTGCAAACAGATGAACAATAGCACCTAAATAACAGATACCAACACTTAGCAACAATAAACAACCACTTAACAAACCACAAATCCAATTCAAGCAGTAGACCCAAACACCCTTTAATCCACTACTTAACAAAGAAACTTGTGATTTTAACTAATAACCTACTGATTTTAATGATCAAAAACACTTACTAGGTAGCAACTAACACAATCAAACTCAAAAATTACCAGCACAAACACAAGAACTCAAAATCCAAGTACCAAATCCAAAACAGGCATAAACATGAAATATTTAGGGGAATCTTAACCAAGAGATTATACCTGCCCTCCACAACATCCTAGGAGGGCCAGCTATGCTCCTTGGACCTTGTTCAACAACTAGAACAAGACCAAGGTACTTCAATGAAGATGATCAAAGCCTGCTGATGTTCAAAGCAGAACAAGGCTTTGATTATGATATGTCTTCAACACAAACAGCAAACAAACTCAACCAAGGGCTTAGAACTCTTCCCAGGCTTGGTGTCAACAAGCTTGAAGGAGCTCAAGGCTTATGGCTAAGGGTTAGTACACAAATATAAGCCAAAATCAGAAACTAGGATTTCAAGGCCTTTGAACCTTAAAAACCTTATGAACCAAGACGTGCCTTAACCACAAGATTAAGGAAGGTCTTAACAATCAAATGGAACTCAGATTTAGGCTATTCTAACACCACCTTTTAATTAAATCAAAAAGAGAATTCAAAATTTTCAGAAATTCAAATTTTATTAAACTTAAAAAGGAATTACAAAGATTGATAGCCTAAAACTGGAACAAAGGGACTCTCACATGTTGAGGTCTCCTTTTATAGGCAAATGCCAGGCTACACTATTCACAAACCCTAGAAGTAAATTCTCTAAAATGCCCTTGAGTTCTTCTAGATCATTTGACGGAATGAGCTGTCCAAATGCATCCAAACCGTTTATAATAGCTTTGGGGTGAAGCAAGGAACCTTGGCTGTTGATTTGGACACGTTAGATTACTTGGAGAGTAAGTTGCATTTTCATTGGTTGACGTGTTGAATGGTGGGGCCTTTTGGTGAGTGGAGATGAGGGTTTTGTGTGTGGGATGTGTTTCTGCATGTGTGAATCACACATGTGCCAGGGTAATTGAAATTTACCCTTTGTTTTAAGTGAGTAATTTCTGGGGTGAAGAATGGTAAACAGTAACACTTTTGATCCGAAATTGGGGGAGAAAAGGTGTTTGGCGCATTTTTCAGGTTTGAATGTTTAACCTTGGCAACTTCGGTCCTTGTATTTTGGGATTTTTGGTAAATCAAGTTTTTCAGCCCTAAAAACGAATTCCCTTTGTATTTAACTTTCACACATTGGCAGTTTTGGCACAAACTTTTGGAAAAAGGTTTACAAGGGTTGTTTTTGCCACTTTTGCATATTTGAAGGGCTGATCTTGGACATTTTTGATCTTCAAAGGTCTTCAATGTATCTTTGGCTTGATGAGGGACCATATTTGACAATATGGAATTGTTGAGGGACTAATCTTGCCATTTCTTCAAAGTTGAAGGACCTTTTGTGTAATTTTTACAAACTTAAGGGACCAAACTTGTAATTATCAATATACAAGGGTTTTAAGTGTCATTTCTTCAACAAATGAGGATCAATCTTGTTTGTCTTCAAGTCTTCAAGGGTATTTGTTGAATCCTTCATGAATTAGGGCCCGGTTCTTTGTACGGCTTCGTTTCTCGTGTCCGTTTTTCCTTATATCTTGTGATCTTTTGTCTTTTTCACGATATCCATACCTAAAATACACAAGTAAACAAACACAAGCATATATATATGGTATATTATGACATTTTTATGCATTAAAAGCCCGAAAAGAACGATGAGATCATGTATAAATGCCATCTCATCAATTTCCAACTGGAAAATTAGTAGCATTAAGATCGGTTGTTTATAGAAAGAAAAAAAAGGAATTTTTAGTTCACAAATGTTCAAAGTTACAAACCTCCATTTTTAAACTAAACATAGTACTTGCTCAGTTAAGATGACAACAATGCAATCAGAATTTGGATCCTTTGGTGATTAATCTCTGCAGAGTTGTTCACTCTCATGACGAATCCCATTAGCATTTAGGATTATAATTTCAACTCTCCGTGTAACACATAAAATAAAAGGTATATTGTATGGTAATTGATAAAACTAACATTATTCGCAAATTTTCTTTCATAACATCATATACAGTAATAAACATATGATTTTCAAGAACTGGAATGTGTTAGACCACCACGTATGGGGGCTTAACTATAGATAAAAGATAACAATAAATAATAAAAATGATTTCTGTGTGTCAAGTTTATCATAACACTAAGCAAAGTGACGAGCATGGCACCAGACACCATACCACTTCTCGCGCCACACCCTCTCACGCCAGCCTTTACAACTATCTTTTGGGTTAAGTAGAAACAAACCTATCATTAACCGAAAACATTACCATACAGTTGTATCCAGAACTACAAGTAATAAAGAAACAAACCTATCAATAACCTTAATCAAAATGCACATAATTGATAAAACTAATAGTATTGGCAAATTTTCTTGCATAACATCATATACGCAATAAACACGAAATAGAATTAAAACCATATGATCAAACATACTCCTCATCATGAAACCCATAATTCTGAAAAACCGCGCATTTCAGGCCTCCTTCATTTCACGAAGCAAACACAAATGATCAACAACAACAAACTGCCAAATATAATGCATCCCAATATCCATAGAAGAACACAACAATGGCCTTAAATTATAGCCAACAATAGCCTCACTTATTTCCTTAGGATCATGTGATGTCATAACCAAGCCTTCTTTCCCGACAAGATGTGGGACCAAACCAACAAAAGCATTGTTCCCTGTGGCAGGAGCATGTTGTGCTATAGATCTTTTTAACCAAGTGTTTTTTCCCATGATCAAAGATGACTCATTTGTTAGGTTTTGTTTTATCAGTTTGGTTTGTTTTGCATTCAGATTGTCGGATGTTATTATCAGGATTTGTGTGTGGTTCTTTTTTAAGTTTGTAAGGAGTTTTTGGTGTTGTACTATTTTTCTTAAAACCTTGGTAGCCATGATGGGATGAAGGTTGGTTTGGAAATGGAATTCAATAGGGTTTTTGTGATTTGGTGTAGTGGGCTGTGTTTTGAGCCTACTGATTTGGTGGGAAATAAGCAATAAGATACACAAACTTATTTTGTTTAGGAGGATGAAAAAATGCACTCTGGGCGACTTTGGACCACTAGATGTGTGTTTCTTCTTAGCCAAATCTTTTTGTTTTACCCGTTTGACATGTGTTCGTGTATATGTTCAAATAGAGGAAATTCATAAGGCTCATAACACATCCGGATGGCCTAATCCGGAGAGCAGCCCAAGAAACACATCCGGATGGCCTAATCCGGAAAGCAGCCCAGGAAACACATCCGTATGGCCTAATCTGGAGAGGAGGAACATTACCTCATGATTTTAGGAGCTTAATCTACCAAAAGGCATACAGCTCCATGCTAGAGTCCATGGCCCAATGTCCTATACGGAATAGTTTAACCGATTACTAGTATAAATACCATGACAATATCCATGTTTAAGGTTAGCACGTCCCACGTTATTATATTCGCATATACACATTCATTTACTCTCGCCTTGCAGCATACCATTTACTTAGTCTCACGCACAGCTTGGTCCAGGGCTAACACCTCGGGCGAGCCTAACGCGTTTAATATACTTGTTCCATGAATCTGAAGGACCCAAGCCCCTAAAGATCTGAAAGATTATTGTTGGTCCCTTGTAAATCGTTATTACTTATCAACCTTAAGTAATAACTCTTTACCAAGACTCAAGTGTGTTCTTTTAACAATAGATAAGAACCATGAACAATTAAAACAAAAATACCAATAACTTTTCAACGTATAGACTTTTATCAGAATCAAATAAAGAATCTATAACCCACTTTGTTTGCGGAATAACAAAGTGTTGAATGACAATGGGTTGTGATCTCTTCCATTTAAACGAATAACCAAAGTTAAAGTCTAAGCTCCAATCTAAACGTTCATATGCTTCTTGGCTATATAGTTTAGTTGGTATCGAGAGAGAAAGTTTTTCCAGAGTTTATACTCTTGTATTGGTTAACCCTTTCTCTCTTAATGTACACTCCTTTTATAGGCAGTGTAAAACTAGGGTTTGCATTTGCATGTTTCAATGCATGAGTTTATCCAGTGGGTCGTTGATGCCCATGCTGGATAAACAGTACAAAGTACATAATAAACTATTCTAGAAAAGATAAAGGTTGTACTTATAGCTAACTATACAAGCAACCTACTTTGACTTAAAGTTATCTTTTCCCGCTTAATGCAAACCATCAGAATACTGAAGAGTCTTCAGTATCCTAGAGGAGATCGACATCATTCAGTTTGGTATTGTCAAACCCAACTGAACTGAAAGCTCTTCTTCAGTACTCGTTCTTCAGCAACTAGACCGCCTAGTATTTGAAGCAAAGACTCCTTTGTCTTCTAAGTTAACGGGAAGAGGAATGCTGAACGTTCTTTAGCTACAAAGTCTGCAGTAGGAACTTTGTTTCTCTGGTCATCCTTCAGCAGATTGGCCTTATTGGTGAGCATGAAACACTTAGGGGGATTTTATATTCAAATCCTATGGTTGCTTCAGGGTCAGTAAATACTGACCCAACAATCTCCCCCTATTTGAATATACAAATAGCCTAAGTCTAATGTCAGTAGTAAGTGAGCATAACAACTTCTTCTTACTTGCAGTGAGTAATAAAATGCTTATAAACATCAGATAATCATTTATTCATAAACATTACAAATTACAACAAAATAGTACAAATGATTATTCAGTTTTCCTTAGGCCCAAGTTCTTCAATTATGGGAGTCTGAGTTGATGGATCTGAGTTTCTGTGGTCTAGTATAGCAAGCAAGCACATGTTGAAGGTTCTAGCAGCATCAGTACGTCCTGGACCTCCATGCTGAGAGTAAAAGATCCTTTGAACATTCGAGAGAAGTTCATTGTTCATTTCATCGAGATCACTTATGCCCACAAAATCTTGACGTTTTCGATGATTGAACATTATCATTCCCAGTTCTGGTTTGTCTAGTACATGGCCATGGATATGATTTTGAAAGTGAACAAATCCTTTGTATTTCTTTGTAGTGACAAAAATGTCACCCACACCAGGTTGTATCAGATTAGCTCTTTTGTTCAGCTCCAGTATGGGATCTTGGTCCTCCATAGAAACTTGAGTGCTGATGTTCAGAATCTCACCCAGTCTTTCATGATTTATCATAAAGTGCTCAATTCTGGTGCGAACTTCATCCCAACTCTTGGATTTCCTTTTCTCAATCTTCACACTCATTTCATCCGCTCAGTGTAAGAAAGTTCTTTTCCTTGGAAGTTTTCAAGGATCTCATCAGTTCCATCACCCCTATAGAACTTGAGATGAATATCACCTCTGCTGGTCAGCATATCAACATTGGTGATTGGTGAGAGATTTCTTCTGTTCAGCCTTGTTATATAAAACTTTTCATATAACATTTTATTCTTGAAAAGACTTTTAACTTCAGCTTTCCCTATTTGTTCATACAAGCTTAGCTTTAGATCTCTTAGCTTTTCTTCTTACTGAAGCTTGTATAAATTGTCAAGTTCTTCTTGAGTGGCCACCCCATCTTTGATCAGTCGATCATTCATAGTAAAATCTCCTTTGTTCTTGGGTATGAAAGGGGGTGAACCACTATCAGTTGTTTCTTTACTTGTGGTCAGCCCATCCATGTGATCATTTTTTGCTGATGACTCCCCCTTACCCTTTGTTGGGCTCTTTTCAATGATAGATGAATCATAGACAACAGATTGTTTCTGAGCCTTCTTTTGGGCATGTTTCTGAAAGAGCTGTTGGATGATGTTTTTCTCCCCTCAGTAGAAGACTACCCAACAGCTTCTGATGATCCACCAGCAGGGAAGAGACCACAAATATGATCAAGAGTGGCAGATACCTTGGCCAGCATGGCTGGAACATTTTAAGAGCATTCAATTTCTATTGAACCTCATCAGATTTGGTCAGCTTCCGTTTCTCCAGTAATGCCACTCTATCTTTTATCTTTGACACATAATCACACAAAGAATTAACTTGGCCAGGTACTGGTGTGAATTCTGGTGGAAACTCCATGGAAGCACTGTTGATGGAGTTCATAAGTGATGACATCTCTTGCTTTAAGGAAGTGGTGGTGGCCACATCTTTGACTAGTGGCTTCAAATCAGCAATGATGACATCCTTAATTTGTTCAGCAGAAGGAGGAATTGGCCTTGCCTTAAGAGTTGAGATTTTAGTATCAGCAAGCACCTTTTGTTACTTCAATTTAGCCACTTGTGATTGAAGAATCAACACTTGATTTGTTAATTCTTTTACATGTTCAGATCTGGGGGATGGTGGATTTGGTGTTGCATCAGTAGTCTCTTCATCACTGTCATCAAGGTTGACTGGAATTCTTTCACTGAACCCAAGTTCCTTTTCCATATCATCACCAGACATGCTGAATACAAATGAAGGCAAGTGTCCCACCTTGGCTCCAGTGGTGAGAGTAACTTCCTTGGGTGTCTTCTGAGCATCACCTCCGGTGTGAGGATCAGTTTCAAGTCCTTCACCACCAGGGTTGGTTTTACCTGATGAATTGTGAGAAAGAGTCCCTGATAAGTTAAGATCAATGATAATGTTTTTGGTTCCTTCAGTAGGACCCTGTTGTGGGGGAACTACATCATTAGAAACAGATAGGCCAGGGTCAGCATCAGCTGTTGGATTTGCTGACACATCATTCCCTGATGCATACTCAGAGTGACAAGTGATAGAAATTGGTAATGAAATAGGAATTGTATTCAGATTTAAAGTACCTACAAATGCTGACTCTACACTAATGAGCTGAGGGTGAGCTCCATCTTCACCCTTCTCTCCTAAAGAAGTTGAGAGAGGGGTTGCCTTTTGGGCCTCTTTATGCATGTCACCTCCAGCAGAGACTGAAGGTGATGGTTGGCTTGGGTTCTTGTCCTTGGCCAATGATTTATTCTTCTTCAAAACATGGCCTTGGGGTTCATCAGCAATCTTCTTGAGGAAGACTGTGTGAGGGCTTTCCTCTTTCTGGACTCACGTCTAACCTTCTTAGTATTAACTGACGTGCTCTTCTGACGAGGTTGAGATGAAGCTCCAGACTTTTCGCCTTTCAGATCCCCTTCTCCAGTTGGAGGAGTGTCTTTTGGAGCTTTGTACACTACTGGACCATCTGCTGAGCAGATGTCCAGCATGGGTTGTGTAATAGGGGGATCAAAGGTGCTGACTGGAATTTTCCAGCGAGTAAGATCAAATGGTCGAAAAATTAGTTTATCTCCATTGATTTTTGAAAAGTCATCACCAAGATGGTCAACAAAGAGGAGAGATAGAAATCTGGTGTAAAAAACGTTTTTCTCTCTTGTCTCTTTATCCATCTTCCCATGGAGATCTTCAAAAATAAGCCTCCCAAAATCAGCTTTAATTCCTTTGGCCAGACAGTATAAAATAATAGCATCTTTTTCGTTGATCTGGTCAAGGCCTCCAGTTTCCCCCCCCCAAACACTCAATAAGAATGGTCATCAGCAACTTCCACCTTGGTGGCAAACAACTCCTTTTTAACCCCCCTTTCTCAGTAATCTCTTCAGTATACCCAATTTCTTTAAATAAATTTTTAACAATCATAAAATCATCAGGTATACCTCATAATCACTAGGGTTTTCCAAATAATTTGGACCCAAGACCCTTCTAAATAATTTTAACCCAAATCTACCATGAATCCCAACTGTGGTAGAATCAAACTCAATGGACTTCTTATTGTTAGAAGCCTCTGCTGTGAACCAAAATTCTTTTAGGACATTTTGAAACATCATACCAGGATCCTCAAATAATGCATACCTTAAAACACTTTTGGACAAGTAAGTCATAACTTGTTCCCCAGGAACAGACTTAATGGATTCAGGTTTGAGTAAGGTGATGTTGTGGGGCTTGAAGATGATATCTTCAATGGGAAAAGTCACATGGGTAGATGGGTTGAGTGTGATCTTAGCAATCTTTGGTGAAGAAGATGATTCAGTCATTGTTGTTTATGTATGTGTTTTTTTGAAAGAGATAGAGAGTTTGTGTGTGTGTTTTTGATGAAAAGATTTGTAAGCGTGGAATGAAATCCAATTGTAAGGGATTATATAAAAACTCGAACTGATTTGTAAAAAAAATTTAAAACCATTTGAAAAATTATAAATCTTTTAGGGTTGCTTTTGAACATTTGGCACAAACTCTCTCATTAATGTTCTGACAAGTGGTATGATTTTCTGTTGCTTTGAATAGTGAAACGCCTCATTGTGTCAGGAAGTTGTTGACTGTGGATGGGGACATCTGAAATTTCCTTAATTAACAAATGACACCTTTTGAAAGAATGTTTGTTTTATTCACAAGAAAATTTAATGCCATTTATTACTTTTCATCACATGATTGATTTGTTTTAAATGCTGTTGCTCAGATATGTTGAAGCTGATGGCAATACTTGTGAGCTTCAGTGCGTCAAATGAGGCGACAAAACCCCATATACATGTTCACATAAGTGAACAAAACATATGACATTGCACGCTCCTCTACTCAGGCCTAACTACTCAGTTTTATTAAAATTATGTTCAGCATTTGTTGAGGGAAACTTTTGATGACTGGTGATCATTTGTTCAGCTTCAGTGAACCAAATAAGGCGACAAAACATCATATACACAATTACATAAAGTGAAATATACACATGACATTGCACACTCCTTTACTCAGACACTGCTACTTAGCATTAATCAAAATTTTTTAAGAAATGATGAACCTTCAAGCTTCTTCAGTGAATGCTAAAAGTTTAGGTTTTTTTATCATCAATGTTTAGCATACCAAGCTCCATTATCAATCTTTTGAAAGTTGGTTCATCCAGTGGTTTGGTGAAGATATCACCCAATTGATACTAAGTGGGGATCAAATGTAATTCAATGTCCCCTTTTACAATATGATCTCTAATAAAGAGATATCTGATATCAATGTGTTTTGTTCTTGAATGAAGGACTGGATTGTTGGATATTGCAATAGCACTAGTGTTATCACAAAAGATTGGTACCTTTTCATATTCTATGTCATAATCAGCCAGTTGGCTTTTCATCCAAAGAACATTGGCACAACATCCAGCAGCTGCCACATATTCAGCTTCTGCTGAGGACATGGCAACTGTTTGTTGCTTTTTAGCACTCCAACACACAAGTTTGCCACCTAGCAATTGGCAATCACCAGATGTGCTTTTTCTGTCCATATTGCATCTAGCATAGTCAGAATCCGAATACCCCTTTAGATCAAAACCTGAGGATTTAGGGTACCAGAGACCTAGACTTGGTGTACCTTTTAGGTATCTGAAGATTCTCTTAACAGCACTAAGGTGTGATTCCTTTGGATCTGCTTGGTATCTTGCACAAAGGCATGTAGAGAATTGAAAGTCAGGTCTGCTTGCAGTTAAGTACATGAGTGACACAATCATACCTCTATACTGAGTCTCATTGACTGATTTTCCATTGAGATCAGGTCCTAAGTTGTTAGGAGGTACCATTGGTGTTTTCACTAAAGCATAATTGATATCATACTTCTTCAGCAAATCCTTGACATATTTTTCTTGATTGATAGAGATGCCTTGGTCAGATTGTTTAATGTAGAGACCAAGGAAGTATGTGAGTTCTCCCATCATACTCATCTCAAACTTGCTGGTCATAAGCTTGGCATATTGTTTGCAAAGTTTCAAGATTGTTAAACCAAAGATGATGTCATCTACATAAATTTGTACCAGAATGGTGTTAGTTTTAGATTTATAGAAGGTGCTATCTATTTTTCCTCTGACAAACTTATGTTCAATGAGAAATGTTGAGAGAGTTTCATACTGTAACAACCCCAGATTGGCCCAACGGAAGCCCACGAGTATTGGGGCCTGTTACGTCATGATTATCCGAGTCTTGATCCGAGAGAACGACCTCTATGCCAAGTATCACAACGCAGACTCCAAATAATCATACAATCAAGTACCTGAGAGTACATGCTTAAAAGTGTCAACACAATGGTTAGTGAGTTCATAAGTTTTATTAAAATGTTTATAACACATTAAAAGTTTATAAGGACCACTACCAAAAGTAGCATTTAAAAAAAACGTTCAGAAATCCATAGTTTCGTAATAAAAGAAACGTTACCACAAAGTTTGGTCATAAACCAATGTTTAGCAAAAGCATAACAGCTAACACAAATACTTCATGTCATAAACAAGTTGTAGTTCACGCTCATATTTAAATATCAGTTCAATCTTAAGTTCATAATGACATTCATATCCAAGATCAATTCAATGGTCACGCTCAACATACATAACAGTGTCATATTCTAGGTTCATGTCAATGTTGAAATCAAGATCACATATAAGAATCATAGCAAAATGCATATACGCATCATATCAAACCAGCATATAAGTATCATATCAAACCATCGTAGAACCATCATATCAAAAACACATGCATGAATCATGTCAATACCACACATAAGGATTATATCAATCCACGTACAATAATCATATCATATCTCATGCAAGAATCATGTCAGAACCACATAATAAATTCATGTCAAGAGCCTTACATTACTACAATCACGATTCATATCGATATCACAGTTAAGATCCATATCAGATCAATACATGATCGCAATCAAGATTCATATCGATACCATAGTCAAGGTTCATATCAGATCAATACATGATTTCAATCAATATTCATACCAATATCACAGTTAAGATTCATATCAGATCAACACATGATCGCAGTCAATAGTCATACCAATGTCACGTTCATTATTCATGTTCAAGAGCATAGCAAGATCATAGTCGAGGTTCACATTCAAGATTCATAGCAAGATGGACCGCAAAAATTCAGTTCAAGTACCCAAGGCAACTATAGGAGATATAGTTCCAAGTGTAGGATAAATCAGGTGTTTCAGTGTTTATGATAGCGTTAAGCTCATGATATCAAAGCTAATGATCCAGTACGTACACCAAAATGTACATATAAGTCGCCCCAAGTGGGAGTCTAGCCAAGACTACCCAAGTTCACACAAATGATATACACCTGTCCAGCGTCAGAATGCCCGAGTGAAGGTTGTCGAGCCTCAATAGATCTATCCATAACATAAGAGCTTACTCCAGCAAAGTAATTAACGATTCATGATGGTGGGGACTATGGCTAACGCTACTTAGGCTAATCATAAACGAATTTCACTAAACGTTCACAAAAATCAGTTTTTGCGTCCACAAGCAAGTACAAGCAGTATTTCAGTTCACAGTATTAAACATACAAAGCATTTTAAAAGGAGCTATGGGATAGCTCAGATATTCACAAGTATAAATCGTCAACAATCCGAAAAGTGTAAACACATATGTCACGTAAGCAATCCTCAAAAGTACAAGCACGTACGCAATATAAATAATATTCGAAAAGATATCAACGCATATGTATCGCAATAATACTTGGAAAGTGTAGACATGTAAATCGCAAACAATCATTGAAATGCACAAACATGTATTTGACATCGACAAGCATGTATCTCCCCCAAAAGTGATTCAGAACATTTATAAAACGATTTGAAAAGAGGAAGAGGGGGTATAAACTCACATCGATGTTGCAGATCAGTTAGTAGAAACGCAAATAGCAAGAGCAGCATAACGTAAGCCAGAACTGCTCAATACCAAAAGTTGCAGTTCATGTCATCGATCATCTCCCAACATCCCAAATCGATGCATCCAAGCTTTCCCGATGAAAGGTTTCTTCAATACCATCGGTTCGTAAACCGTTTAAATCCCATGTCGAAATTGTTCGGTAATCGGTTCGGTAAGGTGAAGCGGAGGATACCACCATGTATGTAATATATACACCTAGTATATGTTACACACGAAAGAACGGAACAAGTGTATATAATTCATAGGTTGAATTATATAACAAGAACAGACAGCGCACGAATAACTCAGAATGTATATGACACGCGACATGTACAAAACTCAAGAAAGATGACAACAATAAAATAGTTCAAGCATACAATACCTTGCAAATATTATATAAACAAGAAAAATAAATAAAACCTAAATGATCCGACACATTTTCAAAATCACTCATTAATTAAATGAAAGTCATTTTATAAAAGGGAACACACGTTTTAAGGTTTCAAATGAAGTCTCAATAATATATATACAGTAGTTATGATTTTATAAAATAATATTTTATAAATCGTCATTTCTTTACTTGTCAATCTAATAATCCTAAAAACGTCTTAGTTTCTAAATAACATTTATAATACGAATAAATATTAAATTTATAGAATTTTCAGCATGACCTATTCGTTTATACAACGTTTCCCATAATCACAAAACATGATATTTTCACTTTTACAACCAATTCCGCGTTTCAATTGTTCATATATTTCTATTATATCAAATTTATCATTGTCGAATCATAAACAATAAGTAAAATGAATTTACCGATTATCAAGTCGAAAATAAACCAACACTTTCAACCAAACACTTTCATCTTTTTAGTCATCCATAAACCCAAACGCCCTTAAAACTGTCATAAAACCTATATCCAAACGCTCCCAGTTGGGCTGTTAAACGCGTTGCCAAACACCCATAAACTGATTTTTAATCCCATCATAAGCCCTTTAACGGCTGTTTAAACTAACCAAACGACACAAACGATCGTTAAATCACTGAATCAATATAATCATATTTATTTTTGGGTCTATGTAACAAATATACAAAATAACACAAAATGATAACAAGTACCACAACCCGACACCCTATATGGGTGCGGCTATGGTGGCATATCCGGAGCACCCTTGTGCGTCGGTGGTACGAACACCCGAACGAATAAACAAACACACCCCTTAGGGCTGATACACACGCGAAACAAACACCCGCTGGTGTCTTGGTGGTGACTGCGTGGTTAACCACCACGGTTTTAGTGGATTTATAGTGGAGGCTGTGGTGGCAGCGTGATGATGGTGGCATGGATATGTGGCGACCGATGGGAGGTGGCAGCTGATGGTGGTTCGTGGATCTGTAGTGGCCGTTTTTTGGTGGATAGCCATGGTGGATGACGCGTGGGGAGGGTGGTGTCTCGATGGTCTTTAGTGGCTGGAATTGGTGACGATGACGGGAGGGTGAACTGGTTAGTGGCGTAGTGGCGGATTAAGCAGCAGCGGCGGCTACTGGTGGTTAAGGTGACGGTGATGGTGATGTCATGGTGAGGGTAATAGTTTAGGTGGTGGCCGAAAAATGGAAAATATAATGGATCAGACGAATTTAGTGGTGGACCGGGGTAGATCGGGTGATTATAAGAGTTTTAACAAAAAATTATTTTTTTTTTCAAAAGTGGCGGCTGTGGTGGCCGGAAAAGTTTTCCGACGGCTGGAGGTTGAGTGGGAGAGAAAGAGAGAGTTATATTATTTTTAGGGTTTGTGTGTGTTCTGTAAAATAGAAAAAATGAGAGAAAAATGTGTAAGTTTAGTATAAATATGTAAATAAAATGAAAGTAGTTAAATTCAATGGTAAGTTGTATATAGTTGAGGGTTAACAATGTAAATAGTTAATAAACTTTTATTTTATCTTGTTTAACGTGACTCGATTATCGATTGGGATTTATAAAATTAGATTTAAGATTCGAAATTGATACTGTTGCGTTTAAAATACTTGTTCCACGAAAACAGATTATTTATACGACTAGTAACTCATAAATCACTTATAAATCAATTTAAATGTTAATTATCCCCCGGGTTTCTCATAAAAGCGCAGTTTTAACGAAAAATGGGCTTCAACTCGATTTATTCGCGTTTTAACAGTTGATATTGAAATAAAAATATTAAATAATTTAATAAATCATTTTATTACAAATCTCAAGACAATCAAATATGAAAACTTGATATTTAATGTGTCGTTACGTACACTGTGCGATTGTCAGATTTTGTCAAAATATGTCTCATATAAAAATCTAATAAGTTTATTAGCGCTCAAAATAAATTTCGAATAATAATTAATATAATTTATTATTATTTATAGTAAGGAAAATTATCTGGTGTTACACATACCAAGCTCTTGGAGCTTTCTTCAGTCCATACAAAGCTTTGTAAAGCTTGTAGACATGGTTTGGATATTTACTACTCTCAAAGCCAGGAGGCTGTGTAACATAAACTTCTTCTTTTAAGTCACTGTGGATTTGCTATTTACCTAATCCGGTGGTCTAGGTGGGTGGTGGAAGGTGGAAGCCATTGTTGAGTTGAGAGAGAAAGTGGTTGTGTGTGAAAATAGAAAATGTATTAAAACAAGAAATGAAAACACAATCAACACCCCTCCTTGGAAGCCTAGGAGGGGTATATATAGCCACACACCAAACACTTAACTATACATTGTACCTAGTCTAGTCTAAGCGTGTGTGACTATGATAACTAATGGGAATTCTTAAATGTCGTCATATAAAGTGAATTTCCAACAATCTTCCCCCATGGGACGACGTGTAGAATTCCTTACAATATTTTTCCTAACAAGTACATAATGATTAAGAACAAGAGCTTTCATGAAACGTCCAATGCTGATGATGTCTTCTGAGGCCTTTGACTTCAAGTCTTCACTTCAAAACGACTCATCTTTAAAGTAACTTGTAGAAGAAATACTGTAACGGCACGAGATAAGTAATCCATGTACTTCTGGTTAAGGAGAAGCTTCTGAATTAACTTCCCCCTAATTCATGCCACATAAACTTGATGTAGAAGCTTTTAAATAGCTTCCCCGTAAACCGACAATCCTCGTAAGCAACTTCAAAGCTTTCAATAAAGCTTAGAATGATTAAGCGCACAACAGAATTTAACAAGAAAATCCCATCATATAACATGATAACATTGCTAAGAGGGATTGAAAGTTTGGGGCACACCAAGTAGATCGAAAACTTCTCTTCTCACGTTTGAATAATTCTTCTGAATTTTTCTTCCCCTGAGAGTTCAAGTTATGCATACTAGAAAGAATCAAGACATTTCTTCCCCCACATAGTTGAAGAAAATAAATCAATCCCAAGTATGAAGCTCAAATACCGAAGTAGACACTTTATCCCATTCATGAAGTTGACATCGTAACACCAGAGTCAATTAAGTCCCGGAAGTGCACATATCTTCTTCCGAAGATGCACCAGAGTCAATTAAGTCCCGGGAATGCATATCTCTCCATATAGGATAATGATGATGAATAATTGCAACAACCAAACAATTAAACATCGAATCAGTAGTGTACCGTTAAGAGATTGATAACGCCACAAGTTAAAACACTGATTTTCTCTGCGGCTATGACAAATGTCATCCCAGAATGTCTTCAAATCAAAAGAAGGTATAAAGTTCATCACGTGTACTAGTTGTGCGTTCAATGTGTCTTCTTCTTCCCCCTTGATGGTTCGAAACTCGAAACCATCAATAAATCGTACGCACATGTACCTGAAAACTCGTGAGAATAATAAATAAGCTGAATTATATATTTTGTGAGAATCAGCTGTTGATCGAAATTGTCTACTCATAAACTCTCCACGGCTATCTTTACCAACCCACTTGAAAGCAATTTGAAGTGACCACTGATAGAATGAACCAGATACATCAAACGTGAAACTGAATAAGAATCCTTCGATCTTGTGACTTAAGCTTGCACAATTGTTGAATGAAGAACGGTGGAGAAATCTCTAAGTACTCAATGCATCACTAAAGAAGTCTATAAGCACAACACCTCTTGAAATTATCCATGTCGACTAAGCGCGTGACACTGAGTACAACAATGTAACCCCTTTAAGTGATAGTTATCCGAGTCATCAACCAACCACCCCGAACCCGGAAACTAGATAAACAAGTCTTCATTCTATGATTAAGCACAAGCAAGTTATCTTAGAAAGATAAAATAAGTACACGCCTTCTAGAAATCCGTCTTCAACTTCACATAATTAATACCCGATCAAACAAGTCCGTAGCCACTAAAAAATCGCCAATTTTTCTACGGTCTCGTCAAATAATTTTTGTCACATTTGTCTCGTCATTTTTGTCTCGGCACTTTGTCACGTCACTTTTGTCCCGATAATATTCAAAGTATATCATAATACACAAAATGTTATTCAAAATAAATAATTTTGAAAAAAATTGTGTATAGAATGAAGTTCATCACACGGCCAAACATAAGCTACCAAATGAATGTGACCCCAAAAAATTGTGGCCTGATACTTTGGTTTTGCTATGGGTTCAGATTAAGTCTCGGTATCTCCTCGAATTGATAACGGTTCAAAGTGGAATGATTGTTCTTGGTTAATAAAAAGGGGTTGGTTTGTTTATCTATTTTAAACTAATAGCAAATAAATGTAAATGGCGTTGAGTAAAGTAAAAGCTTTAAAGATTAAACTAAAATAACGAGTTAAAAGTAGATGATTGAGAACTTAAAGAAAAGATTAGAAAAATACTTCAACACTTAACAAATCTAAAACTTGAAAACTCATCCAATCGGAATGTGTGGTCGGAATAAGGCAGATCGGAATGTCAACAAAGCCCTCGTCGGAATGTTGTTGTCGGAAAGCTTGATCGGAATAACAACAAAGGATGCAATCGGAATATGGAAAATGGATCCAATCGGAATATCAATAAAATCAGGGCTAATCGGAATACCAAAAAATATTCAGATCGGAATATACCAAAATAACCTCAATCGGAATCCACTAAAATTGAGTCCAATCGGAATGTTTAAATCAGTACCAATCGGAATAGGACACAAAACCAACCCAATCGGAAAGTCTAAAACCCTTTTCCAATCTAATGATCGGAATAAGGGGGTGTGCTCGGAATGTACTAATCGGAAAAGGGTTATACCTTTTCCGATTTAAATGGGATTCGAAACAAGGCTAGTAATAAGCTATAATATTAAGCTCAAACTAAAACTAAAACGAATCAATAATAAAAAGGACAAAATAAGCACTAATAACAACTCTAAACTTAAAATAAGCAATCTTATTAATCAAACAATAAAAAGATGAACTTTTTATGAAAACTTTTAAAAAGTAAATAAGCTAAACTTACAAATAAGCCAATAAGCACAAAGATCTTAAAGCTTATTCGTATAGAAACTTAAGGAAACATAAAAAGATTAACTTTTTAAGCACGAAACATTGATGAACAACACGGATCATAAGTAATTCGCACCAAAAGTGAAACAAAATCAAAGAAAGGTAGAAAGAGATTAAAGATTAAAAGCTTGAATTTAAACTTGATTAATTAAAGAAACAATACAAAGGTTTAATCTTGAAAGATTAAAAGAAAGAAAGATGAAAACTTAGTGAGAGAAAGTTGAGAACTTTCTCTCTTTAAAACTAGAGAAAATGAAAAACTAAAACTAACTAAAAGACTAACTCCAAAATTGTGAAGTGAAATCCTATTTATAGGCGTGTGCTTGTGGGCTTGTGAATGGGCTTTGTTTTTGGGCTTCTTTTCTTCTTTCTTCTTTAGTCTTTACGTTTCTTTAAATAAACGTTTCCGATTTGTATTTTGAGAAGTGTCGGTGAATAATTCCAACTCGTCTTATAATCTTTTGTTTAATAGACTCGAGTTCTTCGACATATATGAATCTTCCATCTTTGGCCCTTTTCTTCGATAAATCTTCAAATAGGCACAACGACTTCAAATCTTTTGCATCTCTTGGACAATAGTCTTCGTCTTGAGTCTTTTTCTTCGATAAAACCCGTGCAATCCCATGTTTTCTTCAATATTCATCCGGTTGACTCTGAAAACTCAATAAACACAAAAACCACGCATAATTCTAAACAAATGATATTAAATACGTGTTTTGGTCTCGTTTTAGCCAGAAATAAGTGGTAAAAGGATGGGTGTTTTCACACCTATCAAATCCGCTACACTTAACCATTACCATGCCCTCATGCAATGCTTAGTTGATAAAGCAATTTTACACTTTTCTCATAATCAATCAACCTTGGCCTTATTAACATACTACTAAACAAAAATTAAAGTACTAAGAGAAATTAAAACTTTAAAGGAAACAAAAGGATAGACAACCATTTTCACTTGAAAATAACTATATGGAAATAACTTGCAAAGAGATCAAGGACTTACATTAGGGCTTCGGTGCTGCGAAGATACATCACCCTCAAGTTTCACGTTCCCCAAACTAAGCTTAAAAACGAGATCATTGTTATTATAAGTTAGCAAAACAAACACTTACACACATGGCTTAATTATATGCTTAAACTCCCTTATTCCTAGGTGTATCTCTTATATTTTATTTTTTTCTTAGAATGATCATGAAGATGCATTTTTGGACTTATTTCGATAGTTTATTTAGGCTAAAAGCAAAGTAGGACGATTTGATCAATAGTTAGCTAAAGGACAAAATCTCTTAAAACTGCTTCTCGGGATATCAAAAAGTTCATATCTTGGCATTACTCGGTTCACGATTTGATACCTTTCTCGGGCCGATATTTGGCATGTACTTCATACTTCATATCTTGAGAGACGTTCTTGAGATAATGGTCTTCTCTTCGTAATAGAGTTTCTTCACTTGGAGACTTTTGAGGGGTACACCAACTTTGTTGACCACGACTTCATGATTATTTCTTCAATCTCTAATTGGGATTTTGAGATACAACGATCCGCCTCCTTTTCGGACTTGGATCTATTTATCCTCATACCTTGTTAGGGTCTTTTCGGATCTTTATGGGAGTTGATTGCTTTTCGTCGTGAGTCTTGATCCTTCATATTGATTTTGGGAATAATGCTTTTCACATCACTTTGGATCTTCAGCAATAAAATTGAATCCTCGTGCCTTGTTAGGGCCTTTTCGGACTCGCCAATCTTCGCGCCCCGCTTCATAAGTTATGCCCTGGCTATGAACTCTTATCATTACCGAGCAACTTTTAAACGATCTTGGGCTAGAAGCTAAGTAACTTTTCAAATCGTACGACCTTACTTATTGCAGATAAATTATTAGCAAGTGATGGGAGAATAGGCAAATAATTACACCAAGTGAGATTGTGCAAGAATGCCGACTTATAATTGACTCTATCATTTCTCATTCTCCACAATTTAAAATCTCAAGTAATGAGACTCGTGGATGCTTAGCCTAATAAACCAATTAAGGTCTACATGGTTAAGGATACTAGCTAGAATAAACTTGGATAAGTCTATTCGGGTTGAGTCAAAATAATCGCAACGGGCCTAATATGTCAAAGACTTCAAAACTAGCTACACCACTTTATGAATATTATTGCGGGATATATACATATGAAAGCAACGATAAAAATTTAAAAATTACGACTAAGTGGCCAAAGTTAATTAAAAATTTGAAAAATGCTGAAAAAGATGATTTTCCGGTTAAATGAACGCATTTTCATGGAAAAGTCCACTTAAAAATTCGATAGAAGTCCCCCCTACACTGAAGATAAACATTGTCCTCAATGTTTAAGCATGTGGGAAAAATCTCCTCTACACTTATGACATTGTGCACGTTGGTTAAATCAAGATAAGGAAGAGACGACTAACGTGATCAATTTCAAATGTGAGTATGAAGAAAATTGAATCACGATAGTTGAGAGATAGAACCGGATTTCGGATAACACGGGAGCACGGTTCTTCAAAGGTTCCAAAAGTGCATTCATCCCTGTAATCACATCACCACACAAACACAAAAAAACCTATAGAGGTCCCCCTACACTTAGGAGGTAAAAACGGAAAAGGATAGAAACTCGGGTTGCCTCCCGAGGAGCGCTTGTTTTTTATAACCGAGTCACGAGCCTGACTCGACCCAAAATTAGTTCATGGGGAACGTGGTGAGGGATGGAATCATCTCTTGAGAGATGTACTCACCAAAGTACAACTTCACTCGTTGGCCATTCACCTTAAAATTAGGTCCATTAGGTTGAGCGAGCTCGAGAGTACCATATGGAAAAATTTGGGCAATGGTGAATGGGCCGGACCAACGAGATTTCAGCTTGCCCGAAAAGATTTTCAACCGAGAGTTAAAGAGCAAAACTTTTTCTCCAACTTGGAACTCTCGGTTTTTAATCTTAGAGTCGTGAATGAGCTTAGTATTTTCCTTATAGATCAAAGAATTTTCATAAGCTTCATTACGGAGTTCATTCAGCTCATTGAGTTGGATATTCGTAGGTCACCGGCTTTGTTGATATCAAAATTAGCCCACTTCAAGGCCCAGTAGGCCTTGTGCTCCAACTCAATGGGGAGGTGGCATGCTTTCCCGTACACGAGACGATATGGTGTACAACCAATAGAAGTATTGTATGCGGTACGGAAAGCCCACAGAGCATCATCAAGTTTATCGGCCCATGAGGCACGATGCTCTCCCACGGTTCTTTCAAGAATTTACTTTAATCCTCGCTTAGAGATTTCAGCCTGGCCATTAGTTTGTGGGTGGTAGGCGGTGGAAAGATGATGATTTACACCATACTTAGCAATGACTCTTGCAAATTGATCATTACAAAAATGAGTCCCGCGATCACTAATAATGACACGAGGCACACCGAATCTAGCGAAGAGCGACTTCAAAAAGTTACAAACCACCCTTGCGTCATTAGTAGGTAAAGCTTTGGCTTCAACCCATTTGGAGACGTAGTCAACGGCTACAAGGATGTATTTGTTTCCTTTAGAGGAAGGGAATGGCCCCATAAAGTCGATACCCCAAACATCAAAGATTTCACATTCTTGAATGAAATTCTGAGGCATCTCGTCTTTATTTGTGATCTTGCCTTGTTTTTGGAAAGCATCACAACGTTTAACCATCTCGTGAGCGTCACGATAGATGGTGGGCCAATAA
Organism: Glebionis coronaria; assembly: GCA_025667525.1. Taxonomy (NCBI): domain Eukaryota; kingdom Viridiplantae; phylum Streptophyta; class Magnoliopsida; order Asterales; family Asteraceae; genus Glebionis; species Glebionis coronaria. The sequence continues at coordinate 203,038,027 of CM046878.1, read as the reverse complement.
AATCCCGAGTCAAACACTTTTTTGGCGGTGTAGTTGGGACCAAAGTGACCACCGGTGGGTCCTTTGTCGCAAGCGTTAAGGATTTCTGAAGCTGCCGGTCCATCAACACATCGGCGAATAATCAAATCAGCACATTGTTTGAATAGATACGGGTCATCCCAAAAGTAAGTTTTAATGTCTTTGAAGAACTTCTTCTTTTGTTGGGATGTTAGCCCGTCAATGAGAATTCCACCCGCCAAGTAGTTTGCAATGTCCGCAAACCACGGGGTTTCATCAGAAGTCGAGTTGATAGACATTAAGGTCTCCAGGGGAAAAGAGTCATTGATCTCTTTGGTTGGATGTTCCCCTTGGTAAGGATCCTCAATTCTACTGAGATGATCCGCGGCTAGGTTTTCAGCTCCTTTCTTATCGCGAATTTTGATTTTAAATTCTTGGAGTAGCAAAACCCAGCGGAGAAGTCTTGGTTTGGAATCTTGCTTAGTCAACAAGTACTTCAACGCGGAATGATCGGTATAAACGATTGTGGTGGAAAGGACTAGATAGGGGCGGAACTTTTCAAAGGCATAGACAACAGCTAATAGCTCTTTTTCGGTTGTCGTGTAATGCAATTGAGCCCCCGTCATTGTCTTGCGAGCATATTGGATTGGTTGGAAGTGTTTATTCACTCTTTGGCCCAAAATCGATCCAATAGAATAGTCGCTAGCATCGCACATCAACTCAAAGGGAAGCTCCCAATTAGGGGTAACCAAGACAGGTGCCTTAGTTGGCTTATCCTTAAGAAAGTTGAAGGCTTCAATACACTCATTGGAAAAGATAAAAGGAGTATCTTTTTCCAAGAGGTGGGTCATCGGGCGAGCGATTTTAGAAAAATCTTTGATAAAGCGACGGTAGAAGCCCGCATGACCGAGAAAACTTCTCACACCCTTCACGGTTGAAGGTGGAGGCAACTTAGAAATAACATCAACTTTAGCACGGTCTACTTCAAGACCGGCTTTGGAGATCTTGTGTCCTAGCACGATGCCCTCTTTTACCATGAAATGGCATTTTTCCCAATTAAGAACAAGGCGAGTGTCTTCACACCGCTTAAGCATACGTTCTAAATTGGCAAGGCAAGCAGAGAAAGAATCGCCATAAACCGAGAAATCATCCATGAATACTTCCATAGTGTCTTCCACCATGTCATGGAAGATAGCCATCATACACCTTTGGAACGTCCCAGGAGCATTGCATAAACCGAAAGGCATGCGTTTGTAAGCAAATGTTCTGTAAGGACAAGTGAATGTGGTCTTTTCTTGGTCTTTAGGATCGATGGGAATTTTAAAATACCCGGAGAAACCGTCTAAAAAGCAGTAACAGTCATTACCAGCTAGACGCTCGAGCATTTGATCCATGAAAGGAAGAGGAAAGTGATCTTTTCTCGTGGCATCATTGAGCTTGCGATAATCAATACGAACTCTCCACCCAGTAACGAGACGAGTGGGAATCAACTCGTTGTGTTCATTGGGGACAACGGTTATTCCGCCCTTCTTGGGCACACAATGGACGGGACTTACCCATGGCGAATCCAAAATAGGGTAAATCAAGCCGGCATCTAGAAGTTTGATAACCTCTTGTTTGATGACGTCATGAATGCGAGGATTAACCCTTCTTTGGCTTTGGATTGCAGGTTTAAAGTCATCTTCCATGAGAATCTTGTGAGTACAAAAGTTCGGATCAATTCCGCGGATATCGGAAATTTTCCAAGCAATTGCCTTCTTATGATCTTTAAGCACGGAGATGAGGCGAGATTTCTCTTCTTCTTTCAAGTCTTTCGCAATGATGACGGGCGACTTCTTATTTTCTTCAAGGAACACGTACTCGAGATGGGGCGGCAACTCCTTAAGTTCTAAATCTGGAGGATTTTCGATGGGAGGCGTTTTTAAAGTCGGAGCATCGATAGCAATAACCGTGGGAGATGGTGGTGAAATAGTGGCTTCCAAATCTTTCCAAAGGAAATCACTTTCTCCAAATAGAGATAGTGATGAATTAATAGAGGAAACGGTCTCAACATTGGGAAGGGAGGTAGGAATACTTTTACAAGCATCTTTGAAGTGTTCTTCACAGGCCTCATCAAGAACGTCAATACAATTAACACTCTCGTATGAATAAGGCTGTTTAGAAAGCTTTCCCATGTTGAAGACGATTTTATCGTCACCAACTCTCATGATAAGCTCACCGGCTTCAACATCGATGAGAGTGCGACCGGTCCTCAGGAATGGACGTCCAACGATTAATGGCACACGAGGGTCCATATCGTAGTCGACCACGACGAAATCGGCATGAAAATTGAATTTGTCAACTCCTACAAAGACGTCTTCGGCTATCCCCACTGGATAAGCAACCGTACGGTTAGCTAATTCCAAAGTCATTTTGGTGGGGACTAGCTCAGGGATAGATAATTGCTTCCAAACACTTAAAGGCATTAAGTTAATACTGGCACCTAGATCAGATAGGGCCATGCAATTCTCTTACTCCCGGGAAGTTGCAAGGGATTAAGAAGCGACCCGGATCACCAAGCTTGGTTGGCAATTTCCTTAAGAGCACTGCAGAGCAATTCTCATTAAGTTGGGTGTTAGCAATGTCAAGAAGCTTCTCCTTGTCGCTCAGAAGATCTTTGAACATTAACGCGTATTTAGGCATGTGAGCGAGAGCCCCAGCGAAGGAGATGTTGAAATTCAATTGTTTAAACATTTTGAGAAAGTTCGAAACTTGAATATCGTCCTTGCTTTTGAGCTTCTCTTTCCTCAACCTTGAAGGATAAGGTATATCGAAAGAAGAGGAAGGCTTTGGAATAGTAGGATCACTCACATCCTTGGGTGGAGGAGGGGTAGAAGTAAGAGGTGGAGGAATTTGGGAAGTAGAAGGATGAGGAAGAGGAGCAGGTGACTCGTTTTCCTTAGTCACAATCACCGGTGGAGGTATAGGAAGCTCGGGTTCCTTGGTACCTTTGCCACTGCGAGTGGTGATTGCTTTCATCTCCCCTCTTGGATTCGCAACGGTGTTACTCGGAAGAGTACCCTAAGAAGAGGGTTGATTACCTTGGAAGAAACTAGCCATCATGTTCTTTAAGTCATTCGTTTGACTTGCCAAAGTGTTTCTCATATCAGCTCTCAGATTGTTTCCTTGTTTCACCATGTCTGCTTTCAAGTTGAGCACTTCCCGCTGGAGATTTTCCACAATCACATCATTGGTCCTTATGTAGGTTTCAACATCTTGGTGTAATGCGGTGGGTTGGTTGGGAGGAGGAGCATGGTAGGCGGGTGGTTGATAAGCAGGTTGTTGGTAAACATGGTTGTTTCTTTGAGGTGGATATGGTTGTCTTTGAGGTGGTTGGTATGGTGCACGAGGTTGTTGTTGTTGTTGAGGAGGGCGATTGAGGTTTTGTTGTTGGTTTTGATTGGGTGGGGGAAAACCGGGTGGTGAGAGAAAGTTGTTTGAGCGGTAGCTAAGCAAGTTGCGGTCTCCTTAAGGATGAGCTTGATAAGCGGCCGAAGGATAGGTACCGTATGCTGCATTAACATTCTCAGTAGGGTAGTCTTGGGTGGTGGTACAAGTTGTGTAAGAGTGAGGACCACCGCATATTTCACATGGTTGGTTTACAGCATTGACTTGAGCGTTTTTAGCGTTGATGTTGTTGGTGTTGCTGGCGGTTTGGGCGGCAAGCGATTCAAGAAGCGTAGTAATTTTGTCAAGTCGCTTGTCGTTGTCACTAGTACTAGCACTAGTGTCATTGGTCCGAACACTTTTGGTTTGCACACGAGACTTATTCTCAATGATATCCCAAGCGGCATTAGAAGTCTTAACCAAAATATTACCCCCCGAGGCACTATTTAGTGAATCTTGGTCATTCATGCTTAAACCATTATAAAAAGTATTAATTTGGTGCACTTTGGTAAAACCATGTTGTGGGCACTTTCTTAAAAGGTCTTTGAAACGGTCCCAAGATTCACTAAACGACTCATCGTAATTTTGTTCAAAATTAATGATTCCATTCCGCAAAGGGGTAGTACGAGAGGGTGGGAAAAAGTAGTTGATAAATTTGGTCTCTTAATCCGTCCACGTCAGAATACTTTGTGGCGGTTCCTTTGCAAGCCAATGCCGGGCTTGTCCCTCTAAGGAGAAAGGAAAAAGTTGTAAACGGATTACCTCTTGTGGAACACCATTGAATTTGACCGTATTCGTGAGTTGCAAGAACCTTTTGATGTGGTCATGAGGATCATCAATGGTACGCCCCAAGAATGGTTGAGCATAGACCATCTGGATAAAGCCGGATTTGAGCTCAAAGTTGTTGGCTGCAATCGCGGGTATGACAATTGGATCATTGTTGCCCTCCACATGTGCTTGTAAAAGTTCAATCATAGGGCGATTGTCTGGTAGAGGTTCATTGTTGTTGTTATTATTGTTGTTGAGAGGTGGATTATTATTGTTATTGTTATTATTGTTGTTTTGAGGTGGATTGATAAGACGTTAATCGTGTAGGCATGCACCTGCAAAAGAACTAACAAAGCAAACAAGAAATATTTTTGGTTTTTATGTTTTTTTTTATTTTTAGGATTTTTGAAAATTTTATATTTTGAAGGGTTTTTGAAAGTTTTTATGAAAAAGTAACGTTCACGGTGAACGGATCCCAAAATCCAAGTTCTCACAAAAAACTGTTAATCTTAACGAGAAGAGCCGACAGCGGCGCCATTTGATACTTTGGTTTTGCTATGGGTTCAGATTAAGTCTCGGTATCTCATCGAATTATTAACGGTTCAAAGTGGAATGATTGTTCTTGGTTAATAAAAAGGGGTTGGTTTGTTTATCTATTTTAAACTAATAGCAAATAAATGTAAATGGCGTTGAGTAAAGTAAAAGCTTTAAAGATTAAAATAAAATAACGAGTTAAAAGTAGATGATAGAGAACTTAAAGAAAAGATTAGAAAAATACTTCAACACTTAACAAATCTAAAACTTGAAAACTCATCCAATCGGAATGTGTGGTCGGAATAAGGCAGAGCGGAATGTCAACAAAGCCCTCGTCGGAATGTTGTTGTCGGAAAGCTTGATCGGAATAACAACAAAGGATGCAATCGGAATATGGCAAATGGATCCAATCGGAATATCAATAAATCCAGGGCTAATCGGAATACCAAAAAATGTTCAGATCGGAATATACCAAAAAAACCTCAATCGAAATCCACTAAAATTGAGTCCAATCGGAATGTTTAAATCAGTACCAATCGGAATAGGACACAAAACCAACCCAATCGGAAAGTCTAAAACCCTTTTCCGATCTAATGATTGGAATAAGGGGGTGTGCTCGGAATGTACTAATCGGAAAAGGGTTATACCTTTTCCGATTTAAATGGGATTCGAAACAAGGCTAGTAATAAGCTATAATATTAAGCTCAAACTAAAACTAAAACGAATCAATAATAAAAAGGACAAAATAAGCACTAATAACAACTTATCTAAACTTAAAATAAGCAATCTTATTAATCAAACAATAAAAAGATGAACTTTTTATGAAAACTTTTAAAAAGTAAATAAGCTAAACTTACAAATAAGTCAATAAGCACAAAGATCTTAAAGCTTATTCGTATAGAAACTTAAGGAAACATAAAAGATTAACTTTTTAAGCACGAACACATTGATGAACAACACGGATCATAAGTAATTCGCACCAAAAGTGAATCAAAATCAAAGAAAGGTAGAAAGAGATTAAAGATTAAAAGCTTGAATTTAAACTTGATTAACTAAAGAAACAATACAAAGGTTTAATCTTGAAAGATTAAAAGAAAGAAAGATGAAAACTTAGTGAGAGAAAGTTGAGAACTTTCTCTCTCTAAAACTAGAGAAAATGAAAAACTAAAACTAACTAAAAGACTAACTCCAAAATTGTGAAGTGAAATCCTATTTATAGGCGTGTGCTTGTGGGCTTGTGAATGGGCTTTGTTTTTGGGCTTCTTTTCTTCTTTCTTCTTTAGTCTTTACGTTTCTTTAAATAAACGTTTCCGATTTGTATTTTGAGAAGTGTCGGTGAATAATTCCAACTCGTCTTATAATATTTTGTTTAATAGAGTTCTTCGACATATATGAATCTTCCATCTTTGGCCCTTTTCTTCGATAAATCTTCAAATAGGCACAATGACTTCAAATCTTTTGCATCTCTTGGACAATAGTCTTCGTCTTGAGTCTTTTTCTTCGATAAAACCCGTGCAATCCCATGTTTTCTTCAATATTCATCCGGTTGACTCTGAAAACTCAATAAACACAAAAACCACACATAATTCCAAACAAATGATATTAAATACGTGTTTTGGTCTCGTTTTAGCCAGAAATAAGTGGTAAAAGGATGGGTGTTTTCACACCTATCATGGCCCATGTAGATTATATGCAGATGAAAGGCCCAAGTCATACGGCCGGCCCAAGTCACAAACCCGTCACTTTGGCCCATGTACAGCTTGTGTTAATATCCGGTCCACCCAACTTATTAGGGTATAATAAGGTCAAACCCTAATCTTTCTCCACATTACCAATCCTAATCTCTATCATCATTTCCTCCGCCCCCATTTCTTACCTCTGTCTCTTTCATCTAAATAAAAACAGCCATAAAAAAATCAATCTCATCTTCAATCTAATCTGTTACACCAAAATTCAATCTCATCTCTTATACAATCTCAGGTCATCATCTCTAATTCATACATAAATAAATCTTCCCCCATATCGAATCTCAACCAAAGCCAAATAAAAGTCATCATCTTATCTCACCTTCACAGTCATAATCATCTCAAACCGAGACTTGGAAGGACGAATAAAGGTAAGATCACGGCTTCAAGAACAGTAATTGTTCTCGGGTAGGAGTAAGATATTTTGATTTCGTTTTCATGTTTTAAAGCGAAGCAATGAGATGATTATAACAATAAACTGTTATGAATCATTCATTATATTTCGAAAATTAATCAAGAGGCTTAGCTTCACATAGATCGATGATGATGAGTTCGTTGTCGTGTTTGATCTTAAATGATCTACACATGCAAAACAAAAAAATCTGAGATCATACTTAAGTTTCTGTTTTGATTTTCGAGTCTAGATGGAGATAGGAGACGATGGGAAATAGGTCAGATTTGGTGTTGGGGAGAAATAGGTCAGATTTGTATACTTTGTCTCTACAAGACATGATGGCCGCTTCTCCCGTATGTCTTCTCTCCAAAGCATCGAAGACTAAGTCATGGTTATGGCATCGACGGTTATCTCATCTTAACTTTGACGCTATTAATCATTTGGCGAAAAACGAACTTGTTCGTGGTCTTCCTAAACTTTCATTTCACAAGGATCATTTGTGTTCCGCGTGTACAATGGGGAAAGGCACTAAGAAATCATACAAACCCAAGACTGAAGACACCAACCAAGAGAAACATTATTTGTTGCATATGAATCTTTGTGGGCCAATGCGTGTTGAAAGTCTTAGTGGTAAAAAGTACATCCTCGTCATTGTCAATGATTACTCTCGGTTTACATGGGTGAAATTTCTTAAAACAAAAAATGAGGCACCTAAATTCATCATCGGATTTCTCAAGATGATTCAAGTGCATCTCAACACTACTGTCTGACGCATTCGTACAGATAATGGAACCGAATTTGTGAATCAAATCTTGCGTGATTATTTTGAAGAAGTTGGCATATCTCATGAAACATCCGTTGCACGCACTCCACAACAAAACAGTGTCATTGAAAGGCGAAATCGCACACTTATGGAAGCTGCTCGAACGATGTTAATTTACGCAAAGGCTCCATTGTTTTTATGGGCAGAAGTAGTATCTACAGCAGTGTACACCCAAAACCGGTCACTAATTCGTAAACGCCATGGTAAAACACCTTATGAGCTTCTCGATGGAAAAGTACCAGATTTATTATATCTTCATGTATTTGGTTCTCTTTGCTATCCATATAATGATGGTGAAAATTTGGGAAAACTTCAACCAAAGGCTGATATTGGTATTTTCATTGGTTACGCACCAGCAAAGAAGGCATATCGAATCTACAACCGTAAGTCTCGCAAGATCCTCGAAACTATGAATGTTGATTTTGATGAGCTGACAGCAATGGCTTCTGAGCAAAGGATGTAACACCCCCAAATTGGCCCAGCGGAAGCCCACGAGTATTGGGGCCTGTTACGTCATGATTATCCGAGTCTTGATCCGAGAGAACGACCTCTATGCCAAATATCACAATGTTGACTCCAAATAATCATTCAGTCAAGTACCTGAGAATACATGCTTAAAAGTGTCAACACAAAGGTTGGCGAGTTCATAAGTTTTATTAAAATGTTTAAGACACTTTAAAAGTTTACAAGGACAACTACTATAAGTAGTGTCGCAAAAATGTTCGGGAAACCATAGTTCACAATGAAGAGACATTACAACACAGTTCGGTCATAAATCAAAGTTTAGAAATAGCATAACAGTTAGCACAAAACTTCAGTTCATACACAAGTTGTAGTTCACACTCACAGTTCATTTCAGTTCAGTTTTTAGGTTCATGAACTCATTCACACCCGAGTTCAACTCAGTAGCCACGGTCAATATACATAACAATGTCATATTCTCGGTTCATATCAGTATCTCAATCGAGATCACATATTAGAACTATAGCAATAAGCATATGAGCATCATACCAAACCAGCACATAAGTATCATATCAAACCAGCATATGAGTATCATATCAAACTAGCATACAAATATCATAACAGACCAGCATATAAACATCATGTCAACTAACACACAAGAATCATATCAGACCGGCATATAAACATCATGTCAAACTAGCATACGAGAACCATATCAAACCAGCATGTAAACATCAATTCAAACCATCATATAAGTGTCATATAGAAACCGCATGCATGAATCACGTCAATACCACACCTAAGGATTATATCAATCATATTACATCTCATGCAGGAATCATGTCAGAACCACATAATAAATTCTTGTCAAGATCATTTCATACTATAGTCAAGATTCGTATCGATATCACAACTAAGATTCATATCAGATCAATACATGATAGCAGTTAGGTTTCATATCCAAGATTCATAGCAAGATCAAGGTCAAGATTCACATTCAAGATTCATAGCAAGATCAAGGTCAAGATTCACATTCAAGATTCATAGCAAGATCAAGGTCAAGATTCACATTCAAGATTCATAGCAAGATCAAGGTCAAGATTCACATTCAAGATTCATAGCAAGATGGACCGCAAAAGTTCAGTTCAAGTACCTAAGGCAACTATAGGAGATATAGTTCCAAGTGTAGGATAAATCGGGTGTTTCAGTGTTTATGATAGCGCTAAGCTCATGATATCGAAGCTAATGATCCAGTACGTACACCACAATGTACATATAAGTTGCCCCAAGTGGGAGTCTAGCCAAGACTACCCGAGTTCACACAAATGATATACACTCGTCCGGCGTCAGAATGCCCGAGTGGAGGTTGTCAACCCTCAATAGATCTATCCGTAACATAAGAGCTTACTATAGCAGAGTAACTAACGATTCACGATAGTGGGGACTATGGCTAAAGCAACTTAAGCTATCTCATAAATAGTGTTCACAAAGCGTTCACAGAAATCAAGTTTTACTTGCGTCCAGAAGCAAGCATCAAAGCATTTATCACATCCCAAAACATTAAACATAGAAAGCAGTTTAATAGAAAATCTATAAACTCACCTCAAGCAACGATTCAAACCGCACAAGTAAGATCAAATAGTAGCGAGCAACTCTAGCAACAACCTAAATATAATACTATAGTTTAGGCGCTAGCAAATAAGTCACAATAGTTCATCACGTACGTTACTCATCAATCAAATATATAATTTGTTGTTAAAATCGTGACTTGTAAATGTTATATCGTTATAAACATTATAGTATATATATACTTAGGCAAAAATATTTATTTTTGACTCGACGAAATTTCGACAGCCTTTCGGCGTAAATTTTAATTTACCAAAATTTTTCTTAACAAATTTTCCTACACGATTTCTAACGAAAATTCGGCAGCCTTTCGGCGTCACGTAAAAATTTGCCATTTTTAGTAAGTACTCAAATCTCGTCCTAAAACCCCTATTTTCAACAATTTTTCAATCGCCAATATTTCAACAAGTCATTTTCCGCAATAGTATCAATTTCCACTTCCACCGCTCAAACTTTTAATAGTACAACAAGTACTCACATTTCGAGCTAATACGCTTTTACAAAACAAGTCCAACATTCATACATACCATTTAGTAACCATTTCGACACTTAAAACAACTCCGTTTAACTCGAAAATGTCGTTTCGACCACTTTAAAAATCTGGACAGCAACCACTTATAGTGTTGTTCTCCAAAAATTAAGTTTTCCGACAACGAAATTTAAACGACAATATATTACTCATTTTAGCTCCGTTTTTAGCCCATAATATATCAAAACGAAGGTATTAACTTATATTTTCATAATGTCGTAGTAAACTAGTGTCAAAACAATTTTTATGACTCTCTACGCCTCTTACAAAAATTGGACAGATTGTATGTTTTTCGTAAAAACTCGTTTTCGACCATTTTCAAGCGTAACCACTAGTAGTAACACTACTAGTTCCCTTCAATTATTCATAAACATCAACAAAAAAATCAAAGATTTTTCTTCAAGTTCACAAATCTAAAATATACATACTTATTTTTCACAAATCTTTCAATTAAACCATTTTCATGTATGGATCTAATAGATCCACACATAATTTCCATAAATCTTAAAATATTTCATGAACAAAATAGTTTTTATCATTTTATTTCAAGAAAATACTTGATGAGTAACATGCATGCGTAGATCTACAAAGATTATGCATGGAAAATGAAAAGATGAAAAAGGTTTAAGAAGTAACCTTGAGTAACGATTCTACGTAATCACAACGACCCGATCTACGCTCTAACCCACTAATAATCAACAAGAACTCTACTCTACAACTTCAACCCAAAAACTACTCAAATCAATAAACCAAGAAAGACCACTCTTCTTTATGCTTGTACAAACTCTAGGGTGATTTTGTTTTGTGTTAATTCTTGTTAAAATGAAGCTTTTAGAAATCAACAATGGTGGAATGTGTATGTGTGTTTGTGCCGTGTGTTTTGGGAGAGAAAGAGAGAGATGTGTGTTTTTTTTTGAAGTGAAAATGAGTGAATAAGTGAATTATTTGAGGTGATTTTGGTTAATAAGTTAAGGTGTGTAAGGTTTGTAACCTTAAGCCAAATATGGCAAAGTGTAAGGCCATGCACATGGTGCTTGGCATGTGGCCGGTTATGGGGTCCCATATGGGGGGTAAATTATTCAAAATTTTTACTATGGTAATTAGTTAAAAGGTTTAAGGTAAAAATGTTAGTTAGTTTTAGGTAAATATCAAAAAGTACACAGTTAAGTTAAAAATTACGCAAAACTTAAAAATTTGACGAAATATATTAAATTTACGATTTTTCGACGAAAACTGACATTTTATAATTGGTAAAGTATTTTATGCATGCTAACGACGGGTAAACGTAAAAACGACGTAAAATACGAAAACGCGATACGTTAATTAAATATTCACAGTAATTACGATTTATTACTATAAATAGCAAAAATACTACTCCCTCCGTCCCATATTAACAGTCCACCTTACTATTTTTGGACGTCCCATATTAATAGTCCAGTCCAAAAATAGATAAGAAATATGGATTAAGTTTACAATATTACCCTCACTTGAAAGTATTATTACAAATAATAAACAAGTTGTAAATTAAATGGTTAAGGGTAAAATTGTCATTGTGTAAAAAGTAAGAGAGAGAAACCTGAAAAAGTGATGTTTTATTAATCTGCGTGTTTTTTGTCGGTGGACTATTATTATGGGACGGAGGAGTAAAATACAGGCATATATAAACATATACAGAAATATTTAAATACGCTGCTCAAGAAGATACGATCATACTGTTAAAAAAACTAAACAGTTAAGCACATAATTCACAGATAACGAATAATCTCATGGATTATCGTCAATTCATTGACCGTCTCAGCACTTTGGTCAGGTTCACAGAAAATGTTCAGAATAATGACTGAGCACAGTGTCAGGTCATTACTCGTCATCAAACAGTTTTTCAGAAAACGCGGGATAACCTCCCGGTTCCAACACAGTTAAATCACATAGTTAACTAAATAAAAAGTCAAAGGGTAAAATAGTCATTTTACAAAGTAGGGAAAATTACCAGGTGTTACAAAGCAGCTCTGAACCCGCACTACATGAAATGGGACCCAGTAACATTAGTTCTGGTCTTGTCCCAAACAACCCACTTCATCATCATTTACGCCGCCTTCTAGGACTGAATGGGATACGTTGTTTCAACCGTTCTTTGATGAATTCTTTACTCCTCCAAGTATTGTTGCTCCAGAACCTGAGGTAATAGCTCCGGTAACCGAAGTTGTCGCTCCAGCAACCGTTGCACAATCAGACACATCTGCACCTACAATTGGTCAAGATATACCTTCAACGAGTAATTCTCAACCAACACATGTTTCAACTACCCATGTCATGCCTATTGATGATGAAGAGGATGATGATGATCACGATTTGGAATTCGCTCAAATGCGTGAACTTCCATTCTTTGGTGTACCAATTCTCGACCCTAATCAAGACGGGTCATCCACCTCAGAGGAAGCTCCTACTACGATTTACTCCAATCCACGGATTCGTGAACATGACAGCAAGTGGACAAAGGATCATCCTATAGATTCTATTATTGGTGACCCTAATCGTCCGGTATCCACACGAAGTCAACTACAAGAAAATGCAATGTTTTGTCATTTTGATGCTTTTCTCACTGAAGTTGAACCTAAGACATGGCAACAAGCTTTTACTCAATCCTATTGGATAGAAGCTATGCAAGAAGAACTTAACGAATTCATACGTCTTGAAGTTTGGGAACTTGTCCCATGCCCGGATCAAGTGTAGTTACTCACTTTGAAATGGGTTTACAAGGTGAAACTCGACGAGTTAGGCGGAATATTGAAGAACAAAGCTAGACTAGTAGCCCGTGGATACAAGCAATTATTGGGCATCGACTTTATGGAATCCTTTGCGCCTGTTGCCCGTTTGGAAGCTATTAGACTATTCCTCGCTTATGCAGCCCACATGAATATGATCGTCTATCAGATGGATGTGAAGACGGCATTTCTTAATGATGAAATCAAGGAAGAGGTCTATGTTCAACAGCCGGATGGTTTTGTGAATCCTAATTATCCTAATCATGTGTACAAGCTTAAGAAGGCTCTCTATGGGTTGAAGTAAGCTCCTGATAGGTGTGAAAACACCCATCCTTTTACCATTTATTTCCAATAAAAACAAGACCAAAACGTGTATTTTATGTTGTAAAAGTCGGAATTATGCATGGTTTGTGTTTTTATTGTGTTTTAGGACCAAAAGATGAAAAAGGAAGAAAACACGGGCTTTCACGGGCTTTTATCGAAGAAAACGGGAAAAGACGAAGTCAAAAGATCAAGAGTGCTTCAAGAACGGATGTCCAAGACCTTTTCTGAAGATTTATCGAAGAACAAGTCTAAAGACGGAAGTTTAGCGAAGTCGAAGAACTTAAGTCTAATAGAAGAAGAAAATTAAAAGACAAGTTCAAATCCCGAGACGACATCGAGAAAAGACAAAGAATTAAAGTCGAGTCGAGAAGACGTGAAGAAAGCAAGAAAGAAGATGCAACACATGCACTCCTTCCACCTTCCCTATAAATACCCTCCTAATAGTCATTAGGAGGGTTTTAGTTAATTAGTCTTTAATTTTTAGTTTTTCATTTTCACTTTTCTTTCTAGTTTTAGAGAGAAAGTCTTAAACTTTCTCTCACTAAGTTTCATCTTTTCTTTTAATCTTTCAAGATTAAACATTTGTATTGCTTATTTTCATTAATCAAAGTTCTTTTTAAGCTTTTAATCCTTGATCTCATTCTACCTTTCTTTGATTTTAGATTGATTTGAGTACGAACTTCATATGATCCGTGTTGTTCTTAATGATTTCGTGCTTAAAAAGTTAATCTTTTGATCATTACATAAGTTTTCATTTGATTAAGCTTTAAGACTCTTGTGCTTATTGGTTTGTTTTTATGATTAGCTTATTTACCTTTTAAATGTTTTCTTAAAAAGTTCATATTTTTATTATTTGATTTTCAAGTTTGCTTATTTTCGAGTTAGATAAGTTGATACAAGTGCTTATTCGATCCGCGTAGTTATTGATTCGTTTTAGTTGGTGAAAAGCTTATCATAATAGCTTATTTCATTGGCTTATTTCGATTTCCATATAAATCGGAAAGGGTTATAAACCCCTTTCCGATCTACGCATTCCGAGCAGCCACTATCACCCTCTTTCCGATTACCAAATCGGAAAAGGGTTTAGCACATTCAGATTTGCATCCCTACATTCCGATCACTCTTGATCGGAATAGGGTTTGGTATTCCGATTTGGCAGTGTCTTATTCCGATTGGTAGTCTTGCATATTATTCCGATTTGGTCAAGTTGGATATTCCGATTGTGTGCATTATCCCACATTCCGATCTGGGTTATTTTGGCTCATTCCGATTGAACTTTCAAGTTGCATTATTCCGATGAGTGTGTTTTCAAATATTCCGATTGTAGCTTCCTTAATATTCCGATTACTCCTATTTCCAACATTCCGATCAGTAGTCATTTAAAGTATTCCGATCAGGGAGTTTTGTTACTATTCCGATTGCCCCCTCTTTGGTTATTCCGTTTGATGCTATTTGCCACATTCCGATCGTGGGTTTTGAGTAACATTCCGATTAATGTCTTTCCCCTATATTCCAATTCGGGGTTGTTTAGTTTATTAATTTTTTTTATTGAGTTTCTAAGTGTTAGTTTTATAAAGTGTTTTAGTATTTTTCTTAATCTAGTCTTTAAGTTTTTCAAGCTTTTATCTTAACTCGTCAATTAGTTATAACACCCCCAACAAATGCTATGCGCAGCGGAACTACAACATTTGGGTGCTACGTAGTTATCATCACACATAAGCTATATTAAACGACTCAAAGAGACGTAAAAGTTTAAACATAAATTTAAACATTATTAAAATCATACAAGTCTACAGTTTTCCAAATCCCAAGATAATACAAAACAGAGTTTGCGTTAGGTCCCCACTGAATCTCAACCCAAAAGTACATTTTTGCTCACATGACAGAAAAATAAAAGAGTTTTAAGTTAAATAAGGGTGGAAAAATAAGTAGACCGCCAAGCCACAACAACTTCCATCCTCGCATGCTCCGCTGCTATCAATCTTGGTTACCTGAAACACATGCTTAAAACTGTCAACACAAAGGTTGAGCGAATCTATAGGTTTATCAAATCATAAGTTGAACATAAGTATTAAAACCAATCATGATCATTCAATAGCATTGTCGCGCAAACAATCTATATTCAAGGTTCAATCACCCGCGTAATAATTACCGGCGTGATTCAGATGAAACCAGTGCCCCTTCTAAAGGCATCGGTTGAAATTATACCTTATCTCTTATCACAAATTATCCGACCGCAGGGGGTACCCGACGTACTATCCCTCGTCTCGGATAGGGTCGTCAACCCCATAGTACTATCACTTTGTATAAGTGGCTATTTCCCCCTTCGCAAGGGAAAGACAATAGTTAATAGTTCATGAAATTAGGGCCTTTTGCAACTAGGTACTCAACACAATTTCTAAGGCAACATTCGGGTCCAACAATCATTCATGACTTATGTTCATTTTCATTTAAATAGCATGTATCCCCCTCGCGGGTAAAAACATTTGAAATAAGTAAAGAGCGAGGCTATAGACTCACCTTAAGTAGTAGTGTCAGTATTAGTAACTACGGCGTAAACGAAATCGATCACCGACGATGAGGATGTCCCGGGAAATCAAATACAACACCTAACGAATAAACACGTAATGAATCAACACATTCAAGTACCTTCAAGTATTGTATGTACATAATTAAGAACACTCAAGGTTCATATAAACTCATGCTAAAAACCCGTACAAGTGATATTTACTAGACACGAGCCATTTTTATACTTTATTAAAACTATTACTCATTTTACAATTCTGCCAGTACATACCGAATGTACGGGCTGTTTTACCCCACTTAGACCACTCCTAAAAATCTGAGAAAATTTGTAAAAATCACTTATAATCTGTAGAAACCCCATACCAAATTTCATAAAAAGTTTTCACTTCTAAGACCTTCTGCCCGACACATCTTTGAAGTACAAAATTCGGACAGTTTTGCACACTCGACTTGTAAGATCATTTTGACCATCTTAACCAATACCATTTGCAAATCCGACTCTTGATTATGAAAATAGACTCAAAATGATAAGTTTAGGGCCTGAGAACAGCCCTTGACCATTTTTGAAACTCAACTTATAGTCCCCGAGATTTGACCCAATATCGACAATAATTTCGTATTGTGTCGATACGCATCTCCCGGTACACGAATATTAAAAATAGCATAACTTCCTCCTCGTTTTGAGTTAGAAGCTCTACCTTATACCAAATCGAAGCTTAGGAAAAACTCTACAACAATATCTCATCATCTAGACCTGGACTTAGACTTAAACCCACGAAAATACCCCTAAAGTTTCTGATCTAAAAATACCTCTTTCAAAACCGTAAAAATCATCATTCCAACCCTTTTCCTTACATCCTAGACCTATTATAACATCTTATAATCAATCTAATACAACCTAACTACCCTTAATCACTTGTATGAACATCAACTTCAAAAACCCATTTGATGAAAACAACATGTAATATAATTAAATTAATTAAAAATGATAATAACATGGAAATAGAACCATACCATACACTAATTAGATCAAACACAAAGAAGAACCAAAACCCCCAATTATTTCGTGGGTTTTGGGGCTGAAATCACCAAGAAAATATGTGCTCCAAGCTTGAATACTTCAATAGGTTAATCCTAAACACAATTAAACACAACCCCACTAATTTAATTAGATCAAATCAATGTTTTTAGCAAAAATTATCAAAATCAAATCTTAAGAAAAATGTTGTTGCATGTTAGATTTTTGTGGTGGGGTTTACTTACAATGATGTTACAAACATGGGTCATTGCTTAGATTTCTTAAAAATCCATTTTTGGTGGTGGATTGGTGGTGGTGTTCTTTGGCCGTGGGTTTTAGAGAGAGAGGGAGGGGGAAGACATTTTTTTTGATCTTTCTAAAATGTGTATGTGTGTGTTAGTGTTGTTATGAAAAAGGTGGGAGGACCTATGGAGCAATTATGGCTTTCTTTTGGCCTTAAATGGCAAACAAGTATTTAAAGAGCGGGATTATGACTAGTAGTCGATTTTAAAATTTTACGGGAGTCGGGTTTAGTCCCGGCTACCTCAAAATACCTTTAAATGGTTCAAACACACACAAAACGAATATACATATGGTTCCGACTCGACTTAACACGTAATAAAAATAAAAATCTTGAAAAACTCAAATATTGATCAATCGATAATAAAATGTAAGTTTTGGGCATCCGTCGGTATCGTAGTCGTTATCGGTTCTTCTTAAATCGTCAAACGTTAAATTACGACCGTAAACGTTGGTTTCAACTTAAACCGTCAAATATATAACAAACGAAAATTCTTAAAAATTTCAAAAATATTCGTAAAATAGGATTAAATAAATGACGTTGGGCTCGGGATATCACATCCACAAGTGAGTCTCAACTTAAGAGAGAATCTCATACTGAACAACTCTTGAGACAATAACTTAGCATCATACGGCACATTCACGGGTCTTACATCCTCCCCTCCTTAAAGGAGCGACGTCCCGGCGCTCTCCGGTTCTTATACTCGCATTTCGTACTACTAGAAATATGAGGGTACTACTTCCTAAAGAGGTCTTCACATTTCGATGTGGACTTCGGTTCACGTCTCGGATTCCATCACACCATCACGATGAGTATTATACCTTGCTGAAATCTCTTAACATCTCGATCCATGGTCTCCACTTCAATTTCCCAATTTCTTCCTACGGTTATCAACACGTCTCTTCTCATAGCTCCTCGCGGTTAACAAGTGATTTTAATTTACACCATCTCTTCCGTAGCCTCTCGAATCATTTCAAGTCCATTCAACTGACTTTTTCCTACTTCATTCTATCCAACTGGCGATCTATATTTTCATCATCATAATTCCTCAAAGGCTGCAGCTTCAATGCTACCATGGTAAATGTCGTTGTACAAAAATACTACCAACGGCAAGTATCGATCTCAACAACTATCAAAATCAATCACACACGTTCGGAGCATGTCTTCCAACTTTCGAATCGTCCTTTCACTTGGTTCATCATCTCATAAAAACAACTACTCACAAAGTAAAATCGCACGGGTCACACATAACCCCATCGAAAACGTTCAGAATATACAAGACGAAGTAATTAATACTAATCATACCAAATCACCTTAATCGCAATATTATGTACATACAAACCTATTTCGTCAAAAACGAATTCATCGATACGGTAATCATTCGACGTATACATAACTCTCCCGAGGACATCACAATCCAGTCAAACACAAAAGCCATAATGAAGCATATATAACCGCATCACGACATGTTTGCAAACTAGCCAAACCATGCCAAGTAAATAAGTTCAATCAAGTTAACTCATGCTTGCTAATCAGCCAAGCCATGATAAAATAAGGATATTTAAGATGATTCTCGGATGAGTCCAGTCAAAAGAAAATTGCAATATTACAAAGATTCACGAGCTTGCTAGCTATGGATGCATATTCATAAAGGAAATAAAATACTTACATGTGTCATCGTGGGATGCTCACACACGGATCTATACCCAAGAAAAAAATATAATAATATTACAAGAACACCGTTCACAGTTAAATATAAAAAGAAATATATTACATGGCACATGTTCTCCATGATCGGACTTCATTGGACAATGTCGTCTCAAGTTCTCACAAATTACGATCACTCGACCAGATCACTTACCACATAAATACATAAAAGGCAAGGGTTTACCACAAAAAATTAACTATGGCTATCTATCATTTAACCATCGATAATCAAGGATGGTTAAGTCGAGCAAAGAGGATTCCTCACTTAAATAAACGAAGACGGCAATGGAATTGTCTTCCAACTACCGATGCACAGATGGTAAACTTCAACAGTTTATCGCGTGTCGTTAAACATATCAAAAGAACGAGAAAAGAAAATAAATAAGGTACAATACGTTTGATGCAGGAGAAGTCTTCTTTATTTCTCTCAGAGTTATTCGAACTCAGAGTTCCTCTACTTCGGCAGTCTCCTATTTTTGTTTAAATTTCTCCTCAGTGTCGACATGGGCTCCTTTGGTATATCATCGACGGCCAAGTGATTCCGAGGGATTTCGAACGTCACTTAAAATACATAAAAAAAAAACAATTTTCCATAATTACTCGGTCATGGTGACTTACTAAGTCAATGTCAAACGAAAAGAAGAAATTTCAAGGAACACAAGAAAATTCAAAAATTTTCTTTAGGAATCAAGGAGAATACGATTACTTGCATAAGGATCCACCATTTTTTAAAACGTTCTCATCCAAACATTTATCAAAACACTACAAGTTTCAAGATGACCAATTTGTTTGACACGATCGTGCCCTTCCTAAACTATGCATAATTAGCTAGATCATGCATACTTAAGGATCAAGCAACAACAACCAACAAAACAGGACTCTTCCCGAATTATGCATAGTTAGCTAAGCTGTGCATAATTGAGGATCGAGTGACGACACAAACATTATTATTACATACCAAATATGACTACGAAAGTTTTCGACCAAATCTTCAAAATAATTAAACCATTTGAAATGGAATTTGAAATGGGAAAATATTGTTACCATCGTTTTAAGAAACACATCAAACATTTTTCGTCTACTTTGGAAACATACATTACTTTGCCTATTTATGAGAAAAATGAATAAATAATTAAGTAAATAAATCGACACCATTTACATTTGGTTAAACGAAACATTTCACACTCATACATATTTTCAAAATAGACTACTCACAAAATAACGGTAAGGTGGTTCATGATTAAAGATCATTGCAAGCACAACAAGTAATAAAATCAAAAATCAATGAGATCGAACGAGGTAAACGAGTAATACAATTTCCAACTATAATTAACTATATTAGAAATGAAAATACTTCAAACATATGACAAAAGTCTTGGGATAACAACAGCGATCTACGAATACATGGAGTAAAAATTGAATATCAACACAAGCGTAAAAAATAGAACAACAATCATAATTCCCATCGTCTCGAGTTGCACACACATTCCACCAAGGGTATACGGGGAGAGGAGAATAATCACTTGGTCGAATAGAAACAATTTCACCAGGAAGGTCGATTTCTTTCACCTCTACAATTTGGTAAAGCGGCTTCGCCTCCTCGCTTTTGTTCCATTATAAATAAATAACCATTTTAATGAAGATTTATAGCATCATACAAGTAAATACAGAATTTTAGGTTCCATTAACTGAAAGAAGAAAAGTCACAACGTCCATGAAGAGGATAAAAATACACCGGGTGACATACCCTCATCATCAAGTCCTAGCGAAATAGTAGTTTTAAAATAAATATAATAATGGTGGTTTCATATCATGAAAAATATTAAAATGAACAATCCCATTACTACCCAAGTTCAGATATAGACTCGCAAAATCAAAGAAGAGATGTCGTACGATCGAACCATCGTGACTCAAAATATTACGCCTTAAGAAAATAATACAAGTATGCGTGTGTTGGGTGCTCCATTTGCATATTCAAATCAAGGTTACTTCGTATATTGTAAAATGATCATTTGCATATTTTTAGTTTGGGTTACACCATTAAAGAATTTATACCTTTCATTTCTCAATCTTTACAAAGTTTTTATTTTTGGAAAAATTACAATCTCTAGGTAATTATTAACATTAGTAGATGCGGTGACTCGGTTATTATAACTGGTAAAATCATTAGTTTTGAAAATCTCGATACTCGCGTCAACATCTCATTAATCTTCATATCTTAAGTACCAAAAACGTTTATAGTAAGAATTCTCAAAGTTTTACGTTATTACGACATATCTTATTACGTATATACAAATATCCAAAATAACTCAATCTAGTCCAATTAACTCTTAAAAATCAACCTTTGACTTTTTATTATACACATGTGTTCCTTAAAACTGATTTGTATGCTATATTTTATTCACGCGACTCGAGCCAGGCATCAAAGACGTTTCACGCAGTATTATCTCGGATAAATTAATGATTTTAGTCGAGACTTGAATCTCAAAAATAATAACAATATAATAATATAATAATTAATCAGAAATGCTTATTTCAATAATTCTAAAATGTGGAAAATTCAACTTTTAATCCTTAGCCCATTATCAAACGGTTTTTAACATTAACACATCTCGCAGCGGAATAAAACAAAAGATTTTTCAAACGATTTTAAACAAGCATCATCGAATTATGCATAGTGATTCTCTATAACGACAATTAAATAAACAAATGATTTCCAATGACGTTCCATCAATGTTTAAAAATTTATTTCAAGCGTTAGAATTTCTCACTTATAGTGTATATTCTGATTTTATCCCAGTTTATTCACTACAACAAGTAACGTGTTCTAGTTTACACCAATGCATACGTAAACATAACCTTATGTTTAAAATAAAACCAATTTTACAAAGTTTTTAGCTCCAAAATACATGACCAATTCTTCTACTCATGTTTTATTACAAGATACGCCAAAAGTTTGCTACATTGACCCGAAAATTAATTCATACTAAATCCAAGTTACATATACTCAACAGTCATATCGTAAATTTTATTATAAACTCCTTTTTCAAATTATATCAAACAAATTCTTAACAAATCCATCACTAGCTTCTAGTATCAAATTATTAGTATATAAAAAAACAAGGATTTTACGAGTAATATAAATCACTTATTATGATATACCAACCAAGGTTGAAGGAAAAATAATTTCACTTTGTCCATTTTTTCTCTACACTTATTTTTTTTATATTTATTTTTTTACTTGTTACAAGACACATCATAAATCATTTTTATCCAAAAGTTTCATCCGCCAAGTATTAAATATGTAAAACACTTTATGTTTAAACCATTCAATCAACAAAGTTTAGTGCTTACTTAACTCACACAAATGCCGGACCTCCTCATATATACTATCAAATTTAAAATAATAAGACAACAAGAACAAAAATGAAATAAACGAAGCGAGAATACGTATGTCAACTAAATGTTGTTATCGACCTCGGACGAGTCTCGAAATCGTACTCCACAAAATTAACACAAAACCAAATTCCCAGTTATCGCGATTGATCACAACGCTAGTCTATTTTAAAACACATCTTAAAATTTAAGTAGAATAGTAAACAACGATTAAATGGCAACACGCCTCAACCACGTTTTATAACATACACATGTGATTCGTCGCTACGATGTACGCCTCGTTGATTATACTTCGTCTATATTATAGTTACGCCAACTAACATATCAAACCCATAAGGAATAAAGGAAATAAAGTAATACGTAAGTAAATTACGTTTCAAAAGAAAATGTCTAAAATGACACATCACGGTGCGATAACGACAATCGAGATCAATCTAGTCAATATACCATATGTTACGAAGCGTTATTTACGTATCTAGAGTATCAAACGAGGTTCATATTCGGTTATCCGAACAATAAATTAATTATCAAGATTGATAATTCGCGGTGAGGTCGAATTCTCAACAAAACCGCATTATAACATGTACGATAATCACTCAAGGACCATTGCTTCACGTGCAATGCCTTTAAATACCATAGTATATACATATTTATACATAAAATTATTCCTACATACACGTAGGATTACAACGTGGTGTTGCCATGTAATGCAATGTAGCCCGTACGCCAATTACATGCAACATATAAGATAATCTTTACAAGAATTTACAAATTACGATCATAAGTGCTCAACGTACACAACAATATATCTCAATATATATCAAAGTACTTACTTACTAAATACTAGAGAATTCATGTCAGTTTGAGGGATACATCTAAAATATAAAGCAATGCTAAAGAAATCTTACCGGAGCCATGCAGGATAGTTGTGTGCTTGGACAATTTCTTACGACACCAAAAGTTATAGTTTAGGATTTTTCAAAATGACCTAGTTCTCTATAACTCATGGCTCTGATACCAATCTATAACACCCCCAACAAATGCTATGCGCAGCGGAACTACAACATTTGGGTGCTACGTAGTTATCATCACACATAAGCTATATTAAACGACTCAAAGAGACGTAAAAGTTTAAACATAAATTTAAACATTATTAAAATCATACAAGTCTACAGTTTTCCAAATCCCAAGATAATACAAAACAGAGTTTGCGTTAGGTCCCCACTGAATCTCAACCCAAAAGTACATTTTTGCTCACATGACAGAAAAATAAAAGAGTTTTAAGTTAAATAAGGGTGGAAAAACAAGTAGACCGCCAAGCCACAATAACTTCCATCCTCGCATGCTCCGCTGCTATCAATCTTGGTTACCTGAAACACATGCTTAAAACTGTCAACACAAAGGTTGAGCGAATCTATAGGTTTATCAAATCATAAGTTGAACATAAGTATTAAAACCAATCATGATCATTCAATAGCATTGTCGCGCAAACAATCTATATTCAAGGTTATGACAATTGTGTTTAAGCTCATGACACTAATCCGTTAACTCAATCACCCGCGTAATAATTACCGACGTGATTCAGATGGAACCAGTGCCCCTTTTAAAGGTATCGGTTGCAATTATACCTTATCTCTTATCACAAATTATCCGTCCGCAGGGGGTACCCAACGTACTAGCCCTCGTCTCGGATAGGGTCGTCAACCCCATAGTACTATCACTTTGTATAAGTGGCTATTTCCCCCTACGCAAGGGCAAGACAATAGTTAATAGTTCATGAAATTAGGGCCTTTTGCAACTAGGTACTCAACACAATTTCTAAGGCAACATTCGGGTCCAACAATCATTCATGACTTATGTTCATTTTCATTTAAATAGCATGTATCCCCCTCGCGGGTAAAAACATTTGAAATAAGTAAAGAGCGAGGCTATAGACTCACCTTAAGTAGTAGTGGTAGTATTAGTAACTACGGCGTAAACGAAATCGATCACCGACGATGAGGATGCCCCAGGAAATCAAATACAACACCTAACGAATAAACACGTAATGAATCAACACATTCAAGCACCTTCAAGTACTGTATGTACATAATTAAGAACATTCAAGGTTCATATAAACTCACGTCAAAAACCCGTACAAGTGATATTTACTAGACACGAGCCATTTTTATACTTTATTAAAACTATTACTCATTTTACAATTCTGCCGGTACATACCGAATGTACGGGCTGTTTTACCCCACTTAGACCACTCGTAAAAATCTGAGAAAATTTGTAAAAATCACTTATAATCTGTAGAAACCCCATACCAAATTTCATAAAAAGTTTTCACTTCTAAGACCTTCTTCCCGACACATCTTTGAAGTACAAAATTCGGACAGTTTTGCACACTCGACTTGTAAGATCATTTTGACCATCTTAACCAATACCATTTGCAAATCCGACTCTTGATTATGAAAATAGACTCAAAATTATAAGTTTAGGGCCTGAGAACAGCCCTTGAACATTTTTGAAACTCAACTTATAGTCCCCGAGATTTGACCCAATATCGACAATAATTTTGTATTGTGTCGATACGCATCTCCCGGTACACGAATATTAAAAATAGCAAAACTTCCTCCTCGTTTTGAGTTAGAAGCTCTACCTTATACCAAATCGAAGCTTAGGAAAAACTCTACAACAATATCTCATCATCTAGACCTGGACTTAGACTTAAACCTACGAAAATACCCCTAAAGTTTCTGATCTAAAAATACCTCTTTCAAAACCATAAAAATCATCATTCCAACCCTTTTCCTTACATCCTAGACCTATTATAACAGCTTATAATCAATCTAATACAACCTAACTACCCTTAATCACTTGTATGAATATCAACTTCAAAAACCCATTTGATGAAAACAACATGCAATATAATTAAATTAATTAAAAATGATAATAACATGGAAATAGAACCATACCATACACTAATTAGATCAAACACCAAGAACAACCAAAACCCCCAATTATTTCGTGGGTTTTCGGGCTGAAATCACCAAGAAAATATGTGCACCAAGCTTGAATACTTCAATAGGTTAATCCTAAACACAATTAAACACAACCCGACTAATTTAATTAGATCAAATCAATGTTTTTAGCAAAAATTATCAAAATCAAATCTTAAGAAAAATGTTGTTGCATGTTAGATTTTTGTGGTGGGGTTTACTTACAATGATGTTACAAACATGGGTCATTGCTTAGATTTCTTAAAAATCCATTTTTGGTGGTGGATTGGTGGTGGTGTTCTTTGGCCGTGGGTTTTAGAGAGAGAGGGAGGGGGAAGACATTTTTTTTGATCTTTCTAAAATGTGTATGTGTGTGTTAGTGTTGTTATGAAAAAGGTGGGAGGACCTATGGAGTAATTATGGATTTCTTTTGGCCTTAAATGGCAAACAAGTATTTAAAGAGCGGGATTATGACTAGTAGTCGATTTTAAAATTTTCCGGGAGTCGGGTTTAGTCCCGACTACCTCAAAATACCTTTAAATGGTTCAAACGCACACAAAACGAATATACATATGGTTCCGACTCGACTTAACACGTAATAAAAATAAAAATCTCGAAAAACTCAAATATCGATCAATCGATAATAAAATGTAAGTTTTGGGCATCCGTCGGTATCGTAGTCGTTATCGGTTCTTCTTAAATCGTCAAACGTTAAATTACGACCGTAAACGTTGGTTTCAACTTAAACAGTCAAATATATAACAAACGAAATTTCTTAAAAATTTCAAAAATATTCGTAAAATAGGATTAAATAAATGACGTTGGGCTCGGGATATCACATCCACAAGTGAGTCGCAACTTAAGAGAGATGCTCATACTGAACAACTCTTGAGACAATAACTTAGCATCATACGACACATTCACGGGTCTTACATTAGTATTAATTTTTTAACTTCTACTTTACTCAACGACACTTATTACTTGCTTATAGTTTAAAATAGACAATCAACCAAACCATTCTCTTGATTCACCAAAAGACGATTGAGTCGCACTTTAGACCGGTTTTCAATTCGAAAAGACTTGGGACAACAAGATTTTATACGAGGTGTAAAAACCAAGTATTAAATGGCGCCGCTGCCGGCTCTTTTCGTTACGATTAACGGTTTCTAGTGAGAGACGCATTGAATTTTGGGATCCGTTCTTTGAACGTTATTTTCCTTGCTTTAAAATTTTTTCAAAAATCCTAAAAAATATAAAACTCTTCAAAAATACAAAAACATTAAAAAAAATCATTAAAAAGCAATTCTTTTCCAAAGTTTTTGCACCAAAAAGATTATATAGATATTCTCTCTGTGTATATTTTTCTTCTGCAGGTGTATGCGTACTAGATCTTCGAACTATTCTGAGCCCGAGACTCGTGAAGATTTAGATATGGCTGGTGTTAATAACAACAATAATAACCCACCTCTACCCAATTTGAATAACAACAACAACAACAACAATGTCCACCTACCTGATTTACGGACAATGGAGGAATTGTGTCAACCCATCATGAACGGACGCGGAGGCCCGATTGCGCCGATGTACGTCACGGCTCAGGAGTTTTCGTTGAAGCATCACATGATCCAGCAAGTGCAAACTAACCCATTTCGTGGAATTCCGGATGATGATGCCAACAAACACCTCGACAAATTCATTACCATTACCCAAAGCATGAAGTGCTCCGGTGTTTCTATGGATGACCTTCGCCTCCAACTTTTTCCCCACTCGCTTTCTCACCATGCCGAAAAATGGTTTGACCGTCTTCCTAAGAATTCTATTCATACGTGGAATGACATGACTCAACGCTTTTTATCGCGCTACTTCCCTCCATCCATGGTCACAAGCCTTCGTAACCAAATCAGTGGATTCATGCAAGAAAACGATGAATCGCTTTTTGATGCTTGGGAACGATACAATGATTTGATCGACCGCTGTCCAAATCACAATATGCTCCCCGTCACTCTCATTGACACCTTCTACAATGGTCTCACTTTTCGTGATCGTGACACGATCAATGCCGCCGCCGGTGGTACCTTTATGAAAAGGAGACCGGAGGAGTGTAGAGAGTTGATTGAAAACATGACTACTCACCATAAGAATTGGGATTCATCCGCATCCTCAAGATCTAACTCGAGAGTCAATGTTTCTTCT
Source organism: Glebionis coronaria (assembly GCA_025667525.1). NCBI lineage: Eukaryota > Viridiplantae > Streptophyta > Magnoliopsida > Asterales > Asteraceae > Glebionis > Glebionis coronaria. Next base: position 203,010,512 of record CM046878.1, on the reverse strand, counting down.
ACTACTTCCAATCCCGAGATATCCGAACTTACTAGACAAATCGCGAGTATGCACAAGGATTTCATGTCCATAGCCACAAACCACTTTCAACAAGCTAAAGCCGTTGCTATTTCTTGTGACACATGTGGTGGTCCTCATTCTTATAATGATTGTCCTTCTACCCAAAGCAATTTTTCTGAAAACGTTAACGCAGCTTACGGCACTTATCCCACGGGAGGCTATCAAGCCCGCCCTCAAGGAGACCGTGGCTTGCTAAGTTATCGTTCGAAAAACTATCTTGCTCCACCTGGTTTCCCTCCTGTAAACCCAAACCAACAACAAAGCCATAACCAAAACAACCAATCCCAACCTCGTGCTAACAATCAATATCAATCCCAACGAAACCCATACCCACCTCAAGGAAATTCTCAAGTCTACCAAGCTCCACCCCTCAATCAACCGATGGCAGTGAGTCCAGACGTCGAGACATTCATGAAGACTAATCGGGAGATGGTGACGAATCTTCAGAGTCAAGTCCGCAACTTGAAGGGAGAAATGGCAAAACAAGGGAACGATATTCGAGCCGAGCTAAGGAATGACATGGCAAAACACAGCAATGAAATTCATGCAAACATGAGAGACTCTTTCAATACTCAAGCGGTTAACCTTCGTGATATGATTGGTTCGCTCATCCAAGGTAATCAACCCTCTTCTTCGGGTACTCTTCCGAGTAACACCGTCGCGAATCCAAGAGGGGAGATGAAAGCAATCACCACTCGTAGTGGAAAAGGTTATATGGAACCCGAGCTTCCTACACCTCCACCCGTGATTGTGAACAAGGAAAAAGAGCAACTTTCCTCACCTCCTTCATCTTCTATCCCCATTTCCCCACCACCCGTGATTGTGAGTGATCCTATTCCCCTAAAGCCTTCTTCTTCATCCAATATACCTTATCCTTCAAGGTTGAGGAAAGAGAATCAAAAGAGAAAGGATGATATTCAGGTTTCAAACTTTCTAAAAATGTTTAAACAATTGAATTTTAACATCTCCTTTGCCGAGGCTCTCGCTCACATGCCCAAATACGCTAAGATGTTTAAAGATCTTCTAAGTGATAAGGAAAAGCTTATTGACATTGCTCAGACCCAACTTAATGAGAACTGCTTCACAGTGCTCTTAAGGAAATTGCCCACCAAACTTGGTGATCCGGGTCGCTTCTTGATTCCTTGCAATTTACCGGGAGTAGCGAATTGCATGGCCCTAGCCGATCTAGGTGCCAGTATAAACTTAATGCCTTTAAGTGTTTGGAAGCAATTATCTCTCCCCGAGCTTGTCCCCACCAAAATGACTTTGGAATTAGCCAACCGTACGGTTGCTTATCCAGTAGGGATAGCCGAAGATGTCTTTGTTGGCGTTGACAAATTCACCTTCCCGGCGGATTTTGTCGTCGTTGACTACGAGATGGACCCTCGTGTTCCATTAATCGTTGGACGTCCATTCCAGAGGACCGGTCGCACTCTCATCGATGTTGAAGCCGGTGAGCTTATCATGAGAGTGGGTGACGATAAAATCGTCTTCAACATGGGAAAGTTGTCTAAACAACCTTATTCCAACGAGAGTGTTAATTGTATTGACGTTCTTGATGAGGCTTGTGAAGAACACTTCAAACATGCTTGTAAAAGTATTCCTACCTCTCTTCCCATTGTTGAGACCGTTTCCTCTATTGATTCATCACTGTCTCTATTTGGAGAAAGTGATTTCTTTTGGAAAGATCTTGAAGCTACCATGGGAGATGTGAACTCAACATATGACGATTCTCCCACCGATTGGGATGACGACATGTGTTTCTTTGAAAACCTTCTCAAAGAAGACAATCTTTCTCCACCGTTTCCCACGGTTATTGCTATCGATGCTCCGACTTTGAAAACCCTCCCATCAAAAATCCTCCGGATTTAGAACTTAAGGAGTTGCCGCCCCATCTTGAGTACGTGTTCCTTGAAGAAGAGAAGAAGTCGCCTGTCATTATCGTGAAGGACTTGAAAGAAGAAGAAAAATCTCGCCTCATCGCCATGCTTAAAGATCATAAGAAAGCTATCGCTTGGAAAATCTCCGACATTCGCGGAATTGATCCTCACTTCTGCACACATAAAATTCTCATGGAGGACGAATTTAAGCCCACAATTCAAAGCCAACGAAGGGTGAATCCCAAAATCCATGAAGTCATCAAAAAAGAGGTTATTAAACTTCTTGATGCGGGTATGATTTACCCTATTTCGGATTCACCATGGGTTAGTCCAGTCCATTGTGTGCCTAAGAAAGGCGGTATCACCGTTGTGCCCAATGCCAACAACGAGTTGATTCCTACCCGTCTTGTTACTGGGTGGAGAGTTTGTATAGACTACCGCAAACTCAATGATGCCACGAGAAAGGATCATTTCCCTCTACCTTTTATGGACCAAATGCTTGAACGTTTAGCGGGTAATGAATATTACTGCTTTCTTGATGGTTTCTCAGGTTATTTCCAAATACCCATCGATCCCCAAGATCAAGAGAAGACAACATTCACTTGACCCTATGGCACATTTGCTTACAAACGAATGCCTTTTGGCTTATGCAATGCCCCCGGGACTTTCCAAAGGTGCATGTTGGCTATCTTCCATGACATGGTTGAGCAAACCATGGAAGTCTTCATGGATGATTTCTCGGTCTTTGGGGATTCCTTCTCTTCTTGCCTTGCCAATTTGGAACGTATACTTAAGCGGTGCGAAGACACTCGCCTTGTTCTGAATTGGGAAAAATGCCATTTTATGGTAAAAGAAGGCATTGTGCTAGGACACAAAATCTCTAAAGCCGGTCTTGAATTCGACCGTGCTAAAGTAGATGTCATAGCCAAATTACCTCCACCTTCAACCGTGAAGGGTGTGAGAAGTTTTCTGGGTCATGCGGGCTTCTATCGTCGATTCATTCAGGATTTCTCTAAAATCGCTCGCCCGATGACCCACCTCTTGGAAAAAGATACTCCTTTTATCTTTTCTAAAGAGTGTCTCGAAGCCTTCAATCTTCTTAAGGATAAGCTAACTAAGGCACCGGTCTTGGTTACCCCTAATTGGGAGCTGCCTTTTGAATTGATGTGCGATGCTAGCGACTTTGCTATTGGTGCGGTTTTGGGCCAACGAGTGAATAAACACTTCCAACCAATCCACTATGCTAGCAAAACAATGACGGGGGCTCAATTGCATTATACGACAACCGAAAAAGAGCTTTTAGCTGTTGTCTATGCTTTTGAGAAATTTAGCCCCTATCTTGTTTTATCCCCCACCATCGTATACACGGACCATTCCGCGTTGAAGTACTTGATGACTAAACATGACTCTAAGCCAAGACTTCTCCGCTGGTTTTTACTCCTTCAAGAATTCAACATTGAAATTCGTGACAAGAAGGGTGCTGAAAACCTGGCCGCGGATCATCTGAGCAGACTTGAGGATCCATATCAAGGGGATCATCCGAACAAAGAGATCAATGACTCTTTCCCCCTTGAGACCTTAATGTCTATAAATCTCAATCTTGATGACACCCCGTGGTTTGCGGACATTGCAAACTACTTAGCGGGTGGTATTCTCATCACAGGGTTAACATCCCAACAAAAGAAGAAGTTCTTGAATGATGTTAAGACTTACTTCTGGGATGATCCTTTTCTATTCAAACAATGTGCTGATCTGATCATTCGTCGATGTGTTGACGGACCGGCAGCTTTGGACATTCTCCAGGCTTGCCATGAAGGACCCACTAGTGGTCACTTTGGTCCCAACTACACCGCTAAAAAAGTGTTTGATTCTGGATTCTATTGGCCCACCATTTATCGTGACGCTCACGAAATGGTTAAGCATTGTGATGCTTGCCAACGTCAAGGCAAGATCACACATAAGGATGAGATGCCTCAAAATTTCATACAGGAATGTGAAATCTTTGACGTGTGGGGCATCGACTTTATGGGGCCATTTCCATCCTCCAAAGGGAACAAGTACATCCTCGTCGCCGTCGACTATGTTTCTAAATGGGTTGAAGCCAAGGCTCTCCCTACGAACGATGCGAGGGTGGTTGTGAACTTTTTGAAGCAGCTTTTCGCTCGATTTGGCGTTCCTCGTGCTATTATCAGTGACCGCGGGACTCATTTTTGCAACGATCAATTTGCAAGAGTCATGGCTAAGTATGGTGTCAATCATCGTCTTTCCACCGCCTATCATCCCCAAACCAATGGGCAAGCCGAGATATCCAACCGTGGATTGAAGCGAATTTTGGAGCGTACTGTGGGAGAGCAACGCGCCGCGTGGGCCGATAAGTTAGATGATGCTCTGTGGGCTTTCCGTACTGCTTACAAGACCCCGATCGGTTGTACACCTTATCGTCTTGTGCATGGGAAAGCATGCCACCTCCCCATCGAGCTGAAACATAAGGCGCACTGGGCCTTGAAGTGGGCTAACTTCGACATCGACAAGGCCGGTGATCATCGCAAGATTCAACTCAACAAGCTCAATGAACTGAGGAATGAAGCTTACGAGAACTCGCTGATCTACAAGGAGAAGACGAAGATCATTCATGACGCAAAAATCAAGAACCGAGAGTTCCATGTTGGTGATCAAGTCTTACTTTTTAACTCTCGGTTGAAGATCTTCTCTAGCAAGTTGAAGAGCCGTTGGTCTGGTCCATTCACCGTCGCCAACGTCTTTCCATATGGGACCATTGAGCTTTCTCAGCCAAATGGGCCCAACTTCAAGGTGAATGGTCAGCGTCTGAAGCTGTACTTTGGTGAGGACATCTCTCACGAGATGATTCCATCCCTCACCATGTTCCCCATGTACTAAATTGGGTCGAGTCAGGCTCGTGACTCGGTGAACAAAAACAAGCGCTTCTCGGGAGGCAACCCGTGATCTATCCTTTACTGCTTTCATAATAAGTGTAGGGGGAGCCCCGTATGTGTTTGTTGTCTTGTTTCTTGTGCTGTGCAGGGATTAAAGCTTTAACGATCCACCTTGATGACTTTTGACGAACCGTGATACCGTGTTCCCATCTTCCCGGTTCTATCCTAAACTCTTGTGATTCAATATTTCATATTTCATATGTTCACATTGAATTCACTTTAGTTGTCCTTTCCTTAGCAAGATTTAAACAAAGTGCACAATGTCCTAAGTGTAGGGGATTTTACTCCCACATGCTTAAACATTAAGGACAATGTTTATCTCAAGTGTAGGGGGACTTCTATCGAAGTAAGTGGTCTTTTCCATGAATTTGCCCTCATTTTAACCGGAAAATTTGATTTTTCGACATTTTTCAAAAATTTTAATCTATTTTGGCCTAGTTGTATAGTTGTATTTGCCTTTGTTATGATTATTTTCTTCCCATTGCTAGAATAATTCTTCAATAAAGTGGTTTTAGATTTTTCTTAGTCGTGAACATTTTGACTCAACCCGAGTTTACTTATCTAAGTTTACTCTAGCTAGTATCCTTAACGTGTTTAAGTCAAGTTTTGCTAGGCTTTTATATAGGGAGCTATAAAACGCGAAAGTCTTAACTCTCACGGGTTAAGAACAAGAACTTTTCGCAAGTTCCTATAATTGATCCTAGAGAGTCGTTTATCAAGGGAACTTTAAAATGCGATTTCTAAACTTGAAAAAGTCTAAGAATTTGCAAGATCCTATAGATGACTCGAAAACCCAAAACATTGATTTAATAGGCTAAGCATCCACGAGTCTCATTCCTTGAGATTTTAAACTATGGAGAACGAGAGATGATAGAGTCAATTATAAGTTCGGTACTCTTTCGTGAATTTATGTGAGTTAATTATAAGCCTATTCTCTCTTCGCTTGTTAATAAATTTATCTGTAATAAATAAGGTTGTACGATTTAAAAGGTTACTTAGCTTCTAGGCCCAGATCGTTTAAAAGTTGCTCGGTAAGGATTAGAGTTCATAGCCAAGGCATAACTTATTGAAGCGGGATGCGAAGATTGGCGAGTCCGAAAAGGCCCTAACAAGGCATGAGGGCTACATTTTGTTGCTAAAATCCAAAAGTGATGTGAAGAATCATTTATCGAAAATCAATATGAAGGATCGAGACACACGACGAAAAGCAAATACTCCCCAAAAGATCATGGAGAAGTCTATCCGAAAAGACCCTAACAAGGTATGAGGATAAATAGATCCAAGTCCTAAAAGGAGGCGGATCGTTGTATATCAAAGTCCAAAATAAAGATTGGAGAAAAATGAAGAAGTCGTGGTCCAAAGATGAAGAATCTCTCAAAACTTCAAGTGAAAAAAAATTTCTATTATGAAGAGAAGGCCATTATTTCATGAACGTCTCTCAAGATTTGAAGTATGAAGTTGCTGCCAAATATCGGTCCGAGAAAGGTCTCAAATCGTGAAGCGAGTTATGCCAAGATATGAACTTTATGAGATCCCGAGAAGCAGTTTTAAAAGATTTGGTCCTTTGGCTAACTATTGATTAAATCGTTCACTTTATTTTCGGACTAAATAACTATCGAAATAAGTCAAACAATGCATCCTCGTGATCATTCAAGACAAAAATAAAATATAAGAGATACACCTAGGAATAAGGGAGTCTAAGTGAGTAATTGGCCCACATGAGTTCGTGATAGTTTGCTAACTTATAATAACAATGATCTTGTGTTTAAGCTTGGTATGGGGAACGTGAAACTTGAGGATGATAAACGTTCATGGCTGCCAAAACCAATGTAAGTGTTTGTTTTCTTTACTTGTTCTATCTTTTTATGTTTAGTATTTAATAAAGGCCAAGGTGGGTTATTTATGATGGAAAATGTAAACCGTGCTTTAAAATTAATGCATTGCATGAGGGCATTGCAATGGTCAAGTGTAGGGGATTTGATAGGTGTGGAAACACCCATCCTTTTACCATTTATTTCTAATAAAAATAAGACCAAAACGTGTATTTTATTTGTAAAAGTCGGAATTATGCGTGGTTTGTGTTTTTATTATGTTTTAGGACCAAAAGATGAAAAAGGAAGAAAACACGGGCTTTCACGGGCTTTTATCGAAGAAAACGGGAAAAGACGAAGTCAAAAGATCAAGAGTGCTTCAAGAACGGATGTCCAAGACCTTTTCTGAAGATTTATCGAAGAACAAGTCTAAAGACGGAAGTTTAGCGAAGTCGAAGAACTTAAGTCTAATAGAAGAAGAAAATTAAAAGACAAGTTCAAATCCCGAGACGACATCGAGAAAAGACAAAGAATTAAAGTCGAGTCGAGAAGACGTGAAGAAAGCAAGAAAGAAGATGCAACACATGAATTCCTTCCACCTTCCCTATAAATACCCTCCTAATAGTCATTAGGAGGGTGTTAGTTAATTAGTCTTTAATTTTTAGTTTTTCATTTTCACTTTTCTTTCTAGTTTTAGAGAGACAAAGTCTTAAACTTTCTCTCACTAACTTTCATCTTTTCTTTTAATCTTTCAAGATTAAACATTTGTATTTCTTATTTTCATTAATCAAAGTTCTTTTTAAGCTTTTAATCCTTGATCTCATTCTATCTTTCTTTGATTTTAGATTGATTTGAGTGCGAACTTCATATGATCCGTGTTGTTCTTAATGATTTCGTGCTTAAAAGGTTAATCTTTTGATCATTACATAAGTTTTCATTTGATTAAGCTTTAAGACTCTTGTGCTTATTGGCTTGTTTTTATGATTAGCTTATTTACCTTTTAAATGTTTTCTTAAAAAGTTCATATTTTTATTATTTGATTTTCAAGTTTGCTTATTTTCGAGTTAGATAAGTTGATACAAGTGCTTATTCGATCCGCGTAGTTATTGATTCGTTTTAGTTGGTGAAAAGCTTATCATAATAGCTTATTTCATTGGCTTATTTCGATTTCCATATAAATCGGAAAGGGTTATAAACCCCTTTCCGATCTACGCATTCCGAGCAGCCACTATCACCCTCTTTCCGATTACCAAATCGGAAAAGGGTTTAGCACATTCAGATTTGCATCCCTACATTCCGATCACTCTTGATCGGAATAGGGTTTGGTATTCCGATTTGGCAGTGTCTTATTCCGATTGGTAGTCTTGCATATTATTCCGATTTGGTCAAGTTGGATATTTCGATTGTGTGCATTATCCCACATTCCGATCTGGGTTATTTTGGCTCATTCCGATTGAACTTTCAAGTTGCATTATTCCGATGAGTGTGTTTTCAAATATTCCGATGAGTGTGTTTTCAAATATTCCGATTGTAGCTTCCTTAATATTCCGATTACTCCCATTTCCAACATTCCGATCAGTAGTCATTTAAAGTATTCCGATCAGGGAGTTTTGTTACTATTCCGATTGCCCCCTCTTTGGTTATTCCGTTTGATGCTATTTGCCAGATTCCGATCGTGGGTTTTGAGTAACATTCCGATTAGTGTCTTTCCCCTATATTCCAATTAGGGGTTGTTTAGTTTATTAAATTTTTTTATTGAGTTTCTAAGTGTTAGTTTTATAAAGTGTTTTAGTATTTTTCTTAATCTAGTCTTTAAGTTTTTCAAGCTTTTATTTTTACTCGTCATTTTAGTATTAATTTTTTAACTTCTACTTTACTCAACGACACTTATTACTTGCTTATAGTTTAAAATAGACAATCAACCAAACCATTCTCTTGATTCACCAAAAGACGATTGAGTCGCACTTTAGACCGGTTTTCAATTCGAAAAGACTTGGGACAACAAGATTTTATACGAGGTGTAAAAACCAAGTATTAGCTCCACGCGCATGGTATGATCTATTGTCACAATTCCTCATTACACAAGGCTTCGCTAAAGGCAAGGTGGATCCCACGTTGTTCATTCAGAAACGAGGTAAAGATATGATTATGGTACAAATATATGTTGATGATATTATATTTGCAGCCTCGACCCAAACCTTATCCGACGAGTTTGGGAAACTCATGTCTTCCAAGTTTAAGATGTCAATGATGGGCAAAGTATCATTCTTCTTAGGTCTTCAGATATCTCAGAGTCCAAGAGGCATCTTTATCAATCAATCCAAGTATGCCCTTGAATCGCTTAAGAAATATAAGATGGAATCTTGCGACCCCGTGGATGCTCCAATGGTGGAACGAACTAAGCTTGATGCAGATCCACATGGAGTTGTAGTTGATCCGACACTTTATCGTGGAATGATCGATACCCCTCTGTATATCACAGCTAGTCGACCTGATCTTCAGTTTGCTATATGCATGTGTGCTCGGTATCAAACTAGGCCTACTGAGTTACACTTAGCTACTGTGAAACGGATATTTCGATATCTTAAAGGAACCATTAATCGGGGACTTTGGTATTCGAAGGACTCTTCGATTGCACTTATGGCATATGCAGATGCGGATCACGCGGGTTGTCAAGATACAAGGCGTAGCACGAGTGAAACTTTGCAACTACTAGGAGATTGATTAATCAGTTGGGCATCGAAAAGGCAGAAAAGCGCTGCAATTTAAAGTACGGAAGCAGAATACATAGCTATGTCCGATTGCTGTGCTCAAATTCTTTGGATGAGATCGCAATTAACCGACTATGGTCTAGGTTTTAACAAAATTACGATGTACTGTGACAATAAGAGTGCAATTGCCTTATGCTGCAACAACGTTCAATTCTCTCGGTCGAAGCACATTGACATTCGCTACCACTTTATCAAGGAGCAAGTGGAAAATGGAGTAATCGAGCTTTACTTTGTCCGATCTGAGTATCAATTGGCAGATATTTTCACGAAGGCTTTAGATCGCGCTCGAATTGAATTTTTGACCGACAAGCTAGGAATGAGAAGCTTCTCGCCTGAGACTCTTAAGGAACTAGCAGATGAAGCGAAAGAATAGTGATGGTAAACTATTCTCCGTATCCTTGGTGATCATCTGTATATATTGTTTATATTTTTATCCACAAAAGAAAAATACAAAAATATAAAACCATATAAAAACAATAAAAATTGAAAAATTCATAAAAATCCAAAAATATTTTTACTTTATTTTTCAAAGGCATGTCTTTTGGTACGATAATATTTACCGCCTTAGAAATGTCGATTAATATTGACACGGCGCCATAAATAGAGTTCGTACAAAAGTTGTAAATATTTCATAAAACATACCCTTATGGCTTGTAGTTATTTCAGACTGCAACCCGGTTTTCATATTAAAGTCAAGTATTTCTTATGAAAGCTTTGGCTCTCAACGAGAATTAATTTTCTCTGGCAAGGTTCACTTTAAAACCTTGTAAGGGATCAAGTTTACTTTATAACTTGGTCTAACACAAATATATGTACGTTTTAGTGCATTTATTTGTTAAAACAAGAGAAGTCTTGTTTTTATGAAGCTATCATCTCTACAACCATAGCAATCTACAATTGGCATCTACATACTCGACGATGCTACTACTCAACCGATGACTACAACTCTTTCAATAGAACACAGGTCAACAATTAAGGGGGATCAATTGTCAAGCATACAGAATCTTCGATGCCGAAAGTGCCAAGTTCACAAACTGGTGTCAAGACAACAATACCAATCGTACACGTGGTGTCAAGAGATGACTTCAGACATGACGAGGCGACCAACATATGCTGACAAGAACCATTTGATCTTATCATATGATGTTCTTATCAATCAGGTCCAACCTTGTCAATTTTTTCTAATATGGTGAATATGTGATCATGTTACAAATCGGTACCATATCTCATACATTTAGTATCATGAAGATAAAACGGACTTGCATTTTTCTTCCCAAAACCGTTGTTAAAACTTCATTAAATCAATTGATATTAAAAACATCGATTGGGTTAATTTTTTTTAATATGGGGGAGAAAATGTGATTTAATATGGGAAATTATCACAAATGGTTTGACTTAATGTGCTGGCTTATCCCGACATATGCGAAATGTTTTCGAATATTGTGGCATATGTTAAGGGGGAGCAAAATGGATTTACTATATCAAAATGGATTTTCATGGTGACATATACTTACCCAAAACCCATTTATTTCACGACGATGAAGATTGTGGTGACATAAGGATGGTAGGATAGGTTAAGTCCAATGATTCTTCTAGAACCGGAGGAATCTTCCCAAGGACACTCCATAGTTAGAAATAGTAGTCCTTAGGAAAGATGGAGAAAAGATTGTGAATGTAGCTGAATGCCGACCAAGTCCTTAAGTTAGCACTGGAACAATCACAACAAGGTGCTAGTTATGACGTATTGGTAAGCATTGAAGGGGTTGAAGAATGACAAAGAATTGTAAAGATAAAGGGTGTAAAGAAAGAAGCCCTCCTTACAACCTTAGGCAGAAACCGGGTCAACACATATGCTATTGAGATCATTTTAAATGATGCTCGGTATTGTAGATAAGACATCATGGACCCAGTGATGCAATGCACAACCCATCCCAGCTAACTCAAATATCTCTCAAAAGGTATTTGTTTTAATCACACGGAGACAACACGTTATCTATCGATTTATTCACTCCAAATAAATTGGTATTGTAAATATGGCACTCCTCTCCAGCCTCCGATCACTAAAATCCAAAATGCGCGATTGAGTCTAGAGCCATTTGAGATCATCAAATATCTCATTAGGACACACTTTCATATTTCCTTGCTTCTTCACACACTGTGAAATGTAAGAAAGATCTTAAGAGTCCTACGCAAAATCTTCATGATCTTGCCTGAACATCCAAGTAATACGAAAGTATTTACAATGAAGATGGAAATCCTTCTTGAGCGAACATTAAAAAGCTCATGGTAGGTGACTTGTGCGATTCTTTATGAATCAAACTTGTGATAACTGGAAAGCAACAGTGGTTTAATTCTTAACTGAATTTAAACACGTTCCAGGCCTCTACGCAATATCTTAGTGATCTTGCCAGAACACTCAGAGTGATACCTTAGTGTTCACAGTGATGAGTGAAAATCATTCTAGTGTTAACCTCAAACAGCACTTGGTAGGTAACTTGCAAGATTCTATACGAATCAAGCTCGTGACATCTGGAAAGCAACGATGGTGTGATTCTTTAATGAATCAAACTTGTTCCACGAATCAGAATTGACAGCTTCAATCATGCGAATAATTTTATCCAAATGATTCACTCTTTACGTTCGCAGTCAGCTTTGGACGGTCGAGTAAAGAGAACGGGTTTACCCGCGAAATCTTGTCAAGGAGATTTTTAATTAAATCTACCTGCCACAAGTACGATATTTTATATCGTCCAACGGTCTTCACCGACCGGAGGTAAAATTCTACCGAATCAGAATGAAATGTTCAAAGCCATTTCGTTCGTGTCTACTTATGTTGCGGCATTTGAAGACGGTGGCGTTGCGGAATCCGAGAAGAAGTCGTCCCAGCATGCTTATACTTTATGTACTTAATACCTCATCTAATTCAAGAAAGCCTAAAAGTTAAGTCTTCCGCTGTATCGAACTCTGAAGCTTTCAAGAATTACGAAGGTATAAGTATGTGGGACACGGTGTCACGAAGAGACGAAGATCACAAGTGATGGATGCACGTGATCAAGGCAAAAGATTAATGCTCAAGACTAATATCAAAGATCACATTAGCATGTTCTCCAGAAAAGAAAAAGAAAAAGAAAGACGAAGACTACGAGCTCAAGACAAGCATAGTATGCTAGGTTTATCTTATTATTGTAACTTGGGTAATGCCCTTGTTTGGAGTGACCTCCCTTAGGGGGAGATTGTTGGAAATACGTTTTACGTATTAAGAAGGATCGGTCACTCCAACAATAGTCCATGTAATAGCTCGTAGTTTAGTTACTTATCTTTATTTAACAAACAAACCCAAGCCTAGCCTACAACATGTGTAGGCCGGCCCAAATGTAAGCCCAAGCCCATGACAAGGGCTTGGTATATAAACCCTCTCCTTAGATGGATAGGGTGAGTGGTTATTCATTTTTACACATAGTTCTTCTTATTTTCTCTCTCTAGAATTGTGTGAAATCCACCATCTCTCTATCTCTTTCTCTCTCTAAAACATAAGCAAGATTTACATATCCTACAGTCACCATTTAGGAATGCACTTTTGACATCCATTTGGTAGATGATGAAGTTCATGTAAGTGGCATAAGCAAGAAAGATTCGCATGGCTTCCATACGTGCAACTGGAGCAAAGGTTTGATCAAAATCAACACCAGGCTCTTGATTGAATCCTTGGGCCACCAGCCTAGCTTTGTTTTTGGTCACCACATTAGTTTCATCTCTTTTGAGCTTGTAAACCTATTTGGTGCCAGTGGTTAATTTACCATGTGGAAGAGGAACCAATTTCCAGACTTAGTTTCTTTCAAATTGAGTTAGTTCTTCTTGCATGGCATCCACCCATCCAGGGTGATTGAGTGCTTTAGAAACCTTTGTAGGTTGAATTTCTGAAAGAAAGTTTGCATAGAGACATTCTCCAGATAAAGTAGCACTCAGTTTCTTTGCCATAGATCTAGTGACTCTACCTTCACCAGAATTGCCTATTATGTTCACCAGCTGAATGTGACTATTATTAGTCCAAGATTTTTAAGGAGCTGGGGAATAGGCACTGGTATCATGATTAGAGTTAGAACTTGGAAGTCCATGACATGGACTTGGACTTAGATTATCACTAGTGTCTGCTGAAGGATATTTAATAGACAAAGGTTCAATCAATGGAGGGCTTCCTTCTTGGTAAGAAGAAACACATCCAAGACCTAATTCCCTAGAGATAGTAAGAGAGCTTTGAGCAGAGGGTTCAGATTGTTCATCAACAGCTTCATTGGATTGATCATTTTGATCATGTGTGTCAGCATGCTGATTGTTTTGAAACTGACCATTTTGGTCATTTGTTTTGCTTTGCTGATCATTTTGAGACTGATCATTTTGATTATTTGATTGACAACCATCAGTATTTGATACTAAAGGATTTCCTTTTGTAGGACTTGTCATATCTTCAAATGGATCAATATGAGGAACTGAATTGCTTGTTTGATATCTTTGAGAAGGCTCATAATGTTGAAATTCATCAGATGGATAGTTGTGAGATTCATGAATATTAAGTTTATCATCTGATGGATTTGTAAATTTGAGAGCTTTAGAACTTTCATTGAAAGTGATGTGATAAGTTTCTTCAATACATTTTCTTCTTGTGTTGAAGACTCTATATGATTTAGATACTAGAGAGTATCCAAGGAAGTAACCATCATTAGATTTTTCATTAAACTTACCATGGTGATCCTTGTGATTGTGAATGAATACTGGACACCCAAACACATGTAAGAATGAAATGTTTAGAAATCTCCCCCTGAAGACTTCATAGGGAGTCTTCATGTGTCTCTTCCTAATGATGGATCTATTTTGAGTGTAGCAAGCAGTGGCTAAAACATCAGTCCAAAAATGCTTACATAGAGCAGATTCAGCAAGCATTGTCCTTGCAGCTTCAATCAAGTTTATGTTCCTTCTTTCAGCCACACCATTTTGTTCAGGTGTGTAAGGAGATGAGAAATTTTGAGAAATTCCTTTGTTATCAAAGAATTTGATCAGTGTGTGATTTTTGAATTCAGTGCTATTGTCAGTTCTGAGTTGCTTGACATGAGTGTCATTTTGATTTTCAACTCTTTTGATGAAAGACATAATGGCATCTGGTGCATGGCTTTTCTTTGTCAGAAAATATACCCAGGTGTACCTAGAGTACTCATCGACAATGACAAGTGTATATGTTTCTTGACAAATGGCCCTAGGTGATACTGGGCCAAATAAGTCCATGTGAAGCAAGTGAAGAGTTTCTTTGATTGAGAAAGTTTGCTTTGTTTTAAAACTGGCTCTATGGTGCTTCCCTTTTTCACATGCTGAGCATGGTTTGTCCTTGGAGTAGACAAGTGAAGGAAGACCAATAACAAGATTTTGTTTTGCCAGCAGAGTTATTGTTTTGAAATTTAGATGAGAGAGCCTCTTATGCCAAAGCCAATTAGTAATGTTGGAGGCTCTAGCAAAGAAACATGTCTCCTAAGTAGAGTTCATGTTCATAACATAAACATCTTTGACTCTGGGAGTAATCATCACAATTTCATGATTGGAGTTGAAGATTGTACCTTTTTTTGTCATCAAACAGCACTAGATACTTTGCATCACAAAGTTGACTGATGCTGACGAGGTTTTGCTTCAATCCATTGACATAGGACACCCTTGTAAAAACTATACCATTGCATAACACTGAACCAAATACTTCGGTAGTAGCTGATGAGTTATCACCAAACATAACTTTGGGACCTTGTTCCTCCTTATACTTGTGCAGATGACTTTTAGTGCCAGTCATATGCCTTGAGGAACCACTATTCAGGTACCAAATAGGCTTCCTGAGATCACACTGCACAAGTTAAGGAAATGGTTAGTTTTGTTTTGACACCCACCTTTGATGGGTGGGGGTTTTAGATCTGGAAGGTGATCTAGATTTGGAGGGTCCTCTTGATGAGGATGTGTGTGATTGCTTAGAAGAAGAAGAGGTCTGAACAACTTTTGCTTTCTTAGCCTGGAGGGCTTCACCTCTTTTGAAACACTCTATATGATTTTGATCAGATGTAGTGTGGACATTGCTTCCACATGTTTCACAACATTTGGTGATAGAGTTTGGGTTTCTTGGTTTAATACCTCTTTTGAGTGAGATAATTCGATTATGTCCATGAGTGTCATGGTCATAACTTCCACAAATATTACAAATAGGGTAATAGTGGCAGTCATCTGAGTGATGATTGCCCATACCACAATGAATGCATGGTGGGAAAGGCATATTTCGCCTAGAATGAGATGCTTCAGTATTGTGAGCATCAACACTAGTTTTAGGAAGCATATATTGAGTATGTTCACAAGTGCGATGGTCAGTCCTCTCACATTTAGTACAATAAATCACTTTTAGACATGTTTCAATGAGATAGTTGTTTAAACCACATAAATCACAAGCCTTTTTAAATTGTGTCTTATACCTATAATGTGGAGAGTTTGAAGTTTCATCTCTAACTTGAGTCGGTGTTTGATGTTGCCTGAGTTGCAATTTAAGATCATTGATCTCTTACATGACAAGAGACATTCTCTCATCTTCCTCAGATCTAGCACTCTTCAGTTTATTTGTTGAAACTGAAGAGGTAGTTCCCATATGTGAACCTTCAGCAAGAGCTGAAGAGTTCTTTGAAGTGTCAATTTTGACATGTTTGGAAGAACTACTTTTATGTGTGACGTGAGACTTGATGATTGACTGGATTGATTTAAGTCCAGTAGAGGGTTCAGCACAAACCAGCTTCTTCAAAGGAGGAAGTGGGGGTACTTAATTCATTCTCTAAATCATCATTTGAGTCATCCTCAGTGACTGAGGACTCAACAGGTGCTAGTCAGCATTTGCTTGAAACTCAGGAAGAATGATACGTCCAGTGTCATGATTGGGTAAATTCTCTTCACCTGACCTTACAACGTTAGGGATCGAGCTACCATCCTCATTTGAGGCTTTGACAAAGACAATCGAGTTGGTGCTGGAGGATCCTTCAGCACCAAGCATTTTCCTTTTTTGAGCAGGAATTTGTTCATTGATGCATTGATTTACCCTATCAGAGTTTCTAAGCCAAGATTTAACAATATCTTTTGCTTCTTTTAGTTCAACTATTAGGGATTTATTTTCAACAAGAATCTCTTTGTTCAATTGTTGAAAAGTAAGTAAATCAAGTTTAGCTTCTTTTAGCTCTATTTGCTTACTTTAAAAATCATCAAGTTTTAGAACAAGTTTATGATATTTTTCAAGCAAATTGTTTCTTTGTTCTTCAACAAATTTTAGATCAATACACAGGTAATCAAAGACAAATTTAATGTCATCCTTTTCTTCTAATTCAAGAAGATTTTGTACCTTTTTGATTGTGATATTGACCCATTCACCGTTTCTAGCACTTTCTCTTGCCACAACATTAGAGTTAGCCCCTTCATCATCAGCAAGTGCCATCATCACTTTTACATTAACCAATTCATCATCATCTGAAGAAACATCTTCTTTATCCCATTAATAAGCTTCAGCAACAAGCCCTTTGTTCTTATCTTGCTTGGGAGCTTTGGAGGAAGAACTTTTAGTGCTCATGAGGGCCATTCTAGCTTTAATTTCTCTGTATTTAGCCTCAAAGTCTTTTGTTGGTTGAAGTTCAACCCTGTTTTACTGAAATGAAGTAGAAGCAATTTGTTTTGGTTGAAATGATGATTGACCAGATGGTCTTGATTGAGCTGGTGAGGAATAAGAAGGGATAGATGTTTTGGAGTAACAATCCCTAGCATAGTGACCAGTCTTCCCACATTTGTAGCATTCAGTGTCAACTGAAGCTTTTGTGGTGCTGGAGAACTTGCCTCCTTTCTTAAAGAACCTTCTAGATTTGGACAAAGGTGCTCTTTCATGAAATTCCTCTTTAAGGTCATTCAGATATTCCTCACTAGTTCTTGTGTCTTCTTCATCATCAGGACTATCTTGATAGTCTTGAATGACAGCCTCACTAAAGAAGGCTGTAGATAAGGGTGTACGTAACACTCTCAAATTTCGTATAGGTACAACGGAAGGGTCAATAGAGTGTTACGAGATAGCACAATAACTCAAATCATAGACAACACATAAAAAGGGTTGTACAAAGTTAAACATACATTCATTCGAGTACAAGTTTAAAGTTCACATCAAGTCCCCAAGTTTCAGAGTCATAAAGTTTACAAAACATAGTTCGAATGAATATTATTTTTTTGTGGGCCATCAGAGTCGATCTCCATCCAAGTTACCTTCAAGCACCTGAGATAAAACATGCAAAAAATATATCAGCGAATGCCGAGTGAATTCATCGAGTTTAGTAAAAACCGTTATATAAAATAGTTATATAAATCAGAAACACAAGCTTAATATCAGTAATGAGACCCCATATTGCTAGTCAGGCAATATATATAATTCCATTCATATAACGTACATTATTTATGAGACCACAGCCTCAGTATTTACCATTATCGATATTATTATCGTTGTTGTTGGATTATTATAAGCCGTATGACATTGTTGACTTTCTATAAAATACAACGTGTCGC
Organism: Glebionis coronaria; assembly: GCA_025667525.1. Lineage (NCBI taxonomy): Eukaryota > Viridiplantae > Streptophyta > Magnoliopsida > Asterales > Asteraceae > Glebionis > Glebionis coronaria. Next base: position 202,992,438 of record CM046878.1, on the reverse strand, counting down.
GAGCCTGACAAATAGGTGCCCATCTAAATCAGCGTGTCGTCACTAATATCACGCTATTTAAATCTTCTTATACATAAATTCGCTTACCAATCAATGTGGCACGACGGGGATCAACCGTCAAGGCGCGAACTGGGGTGATCTTTCGCAAATAGTACTATTAAATGCATAAGCGTCTACCAAATCCTAGTAGTTCACAATTCATGCTAATGGGACTTATAGTGACATAACCTAACTTTTAATAATCCATTTTAGTCATCTAATTTGGGTCATACAATCAATCGGGTCCATATCAATAAGCATACAATCGGGACTACTTCTGGTTTATTTTTGATTAAAACTCGCATGTTATCTCCCTCGCGAGTTTACAAAACATTTCATAAAAACATTTAAAAGAGTGCGAGGCTATGAACTCACGTTGGTTGGGAAAGGCGGGTTATCGGCAATTACGATGTACGGTACGTGCCTCGATCACGAAAACCTAAACAAATAATACTCGGTCGTAGACTATCGTCAAATAATAACTTTATAAAATTTGTTATGTATATGTAATGATGTCATAACATGATGATCAAGCGGGGTTTTACTTCCTTATACAACATTACTAGTTGTTATGTACTAGTTAACTTAGGCTTATTATACTAGTTTTAGCCCATTTACATATTAAGGCCCAATAAGCCCATTAAGAGTCCAATACATTATATTAGTCCATTTATCTTTTTAAGACCAAGCTCATACTCATATGTTGGGCCCAAGTGGGTTAAGCCCATGAGTAAGTCCAATAATATTAAACCGAACTAGTTGGGCCTAGTGGTCCAACAAGGCTAATTTGGCTCATTATGGTCCATATGTTACAAAGATCGGTTTTGCCTATTTTTATTTGTCAAATGTGTTTACATATCAGTATATGATTTATAAAAATATTACATTAGACGGGTCCGACCATCTAAGTTTTATTTGGCGAAAACGTTAATCTTTAGGTTTTAGCCGAAAAGGCGTAAAACTTATATATAGTTTCTAGTATTAGAAAACATTTGAGTTTTACTTTTATAAATTGTAATATTTATTTATTATAGTATACAAACTTATTTTATAATAGTTATTATTATTTAGTGGCTTATACATTGTAAAACCCGCATGCTTTTACCATGAACAGTACATATATAATCATACGTACATGATTAAAACTTTCCTTTTATAGCACGTTTATGTTTCACGAATAAGAATTACAAGTATTACATACGTGTTATTACACGATAAGTATTTAATACGTATTAGGACACGATAATTATTATCAACAATAATTATAGTCACGAACATGAAATCATGAATGTAACATAATCCCCGAACCTATTATTATGTATTTACGTAATATTTATTACGATTACGTATAAATATTTATTACGACACGAACGATTGATAATTAAATCACGTAAACACGACACGAGACCATGTAAATAATTAGAACACGGGAAAATAACGGGTTCCCCTTGTGGGCCCCTCATACCTGCGGCATAAACAAACAAAGGGGGCCAAGCCCACCTTTGTTTTTAACTAAATAAGAAAAGGAAGGAGATCATATTTTTCATAATACAAAGAATTAGAAAAATAACAAAAACCCTAGCCTCTTTTGCTCCTTTCTTTGGCCGCCGCATATAAACACCAAGAAGGGATGTTTGGTTGATTTTGATTGATCCAGTTCTTGCTAGATCGTACGTGTTATTAATTTCCTTGTTATCCATGAATCGGTAATTCCTTAAACCTTTTCTTTTTAATTATTTATTAGATCTAGAATACATGAAATCATGAGTTTATTAAAAACTAATAATTAAGAACATGTTAATTAAGTAGATCTAATCATGGGGTTAAAAACATGTGGTTTAAGGGGGTGTTTGGTTCGGCTGACGTGTAGAACCGAGAGCCAAGCTCTCGGTGGTTGTGTGATCACCACCAACCGAGACCTCAAAGTCTCGGTTTGGTTTGGGTGTCTCGGCCGCAAGAAACCAAGGGACCCCGACGCATGCCGGGGTTCTCCTTGCGGTCATGGGGGGGGGGGGGTCTCGGCTGAAAAACCACACGCACCATCGGTTTAAGCCGGTGGCGGTTTGCCACAATAAAGGGTTTGTGGATCTGGTTCAAGGGGTTTCACGGACGGGTTCACGACATCTTTAGATTTAAAACACGGGTTCGGTTCATGATTTATTTTTACAAGTAATTATTTTTACAAGATAATTAATTACAAGATTTAACCATGATAGGTGTAGAAATACGTGTTTAGGAAAACAACGTATAAATGCGGCAAGTATTAAGTTGCACGCTTTAGGAAAAACGTAAAACCGAATAAATGCGGGTTCGTTCTCGAAGGAGGTGTGTGTATTAATGTGCCAATATATATGAAATCAAGTTTGGATTAGTGACGTTTTTGGTTGAGAAGAGAAAAAGTAAAGACGAGCTACGACTACGATTAAACTACGACGTTGACGTAAAACGATGACGTAATTACGTAAAACGCGACGAAATTAAAAATTAAACCTAAAAATTAATTAAAAGCTTAAACTAAGTCTAAAATAATATAAATAAGAATAAAAATCCAACAAATATATTTTAAAACCTTTTATTAATTAAATATTCAATTTTTAATGCTAATTAAAGCCCTAAAATTAAATATAATTAACAAAATGTCCAAAATATTAATTTATTGAACTAATAACTAACTTTTATTATTTAAAGACTAAAAATTATTTTTCCTAAATTTTCAAAACTATTTTTCTATTTTTTAAAACACTAAAAACTATTTTTAAACTAAGATAATCATAAAAAATAATAAAATAATGCCAAAAATGATTTGACAATTTTAAAAATCCTAATTTATACTAAAGAACAGTAGAAAATTGAAAAAGTTTGAAATAAAGTAAAATTTTGCACTAAAAGACAAAACTGATTTAAATTAAAACCCTAATTAAACTAAATTAATTATAAAAAATAATTAAAAAAGTGAACAGTAGAATATTTTTATACTAAAAATCTTAAACTATTTTTCTAAGTCTATGAAAATTTTTAATACTGAAAAAAATGATTTTTTACACTAAATGCCAAAAACAGAAATTAAAAAGTAATTAAAAATAGCAATTTAATCTAAAAAATATAAAATGAACAGTAAAATAATAACTAATTAAATAGAAAAATCAAGAATTAATTAAGAAAAATAATGAAAAAAGTTTTAAGTCCTAACTCCTAAATTGGTCCACTAAAGACAAAAAAGTTGGTTTCTGAAAGTGACACCTCAAGGACTTTTGTCCAGTAGCACAGCAGGGGAAACTCTAATACTAGCAGTGGGAATTTTGTTCCCACTGACTGCTATAAAAAAAACGGGTCTGGTGCTTTTTTGGCTTATAACTTTTTTGATACTTGGTATTGCTTGAATACAAAGGCACCCCCACACTCAGTGGAGTGTGGGGAGTCACAATAAACAAGAAAATAGGCAAGTAGTTCACAAATTTCACACAAAAAAAAAGCAATTCTAGTGACTGATATGCTAAGTAAGGTATCTGTGAACAATAATCTGAACTATTTGGCAATTGGGTGGATTTCAATGCTTCAAAACTCACTCAGTGCCTCACCAAACTTAAACTAACTCACTCACTATCCTAGATAGGCAATGTTATTAACAGGTTACACAATCTAGGAGCAAAATTCACCCCTAAAATGCCCTACTGAATACTTAACATATTTATGAGAAAATATTACCAAGCAAACTTTGAATTACTCTTAACAATTTGAAACCAACTTGCAATGTTTCCTATAAATAACCTATTAGAGTGTGTAAGACCACTTTATACTTGCTTTTAGTGTCACCTAAGTAAAATATATCACTAAGCCAAACACCCCCTTATATTTTCTGAAAATGATTTTAACAAGCAAAATCTTTCCAAATCAATCTTAAATCTATAAAATCTTAATGTATCAAGCAAACACTCAGCAATCTAGCATAAACAAACTACAATCCAAGCAAATAAACAGCTAACAAATAAACACGCATCTAATGAAACCAACAAAACACAATATTTAAGCAGATATGGAGGGTTCAAGCCTTGTTACCTAGAGGGACCCACATCCAGGCCCCTCAATGGCTGCATGCCATCTCCTATAAGCATAAAAGCTGAGCTTATGGCTTGTGGATTGCTGTTGTAGAGAAAGGATGGTATTGGACGTCACAAGTCCAAGTACCCTATATATCTTGAAAATAATTAACCTGCTAAGAACAAAGTAACCACTTGTACCATAAACTTCATAATAAGCTTATTTTGTCAGATAAGCTTAATGTGAGCTTATGCTACAGTAAAGACAAGTCATTAAAAATAAGATCTTAAAAAAAAACTTTGAAAGGAAACTTGGGAACCGATATTTGAAACTAACTGAATCTTGACAAAACTATAAGTCTTGGAAAATCATCTTGGATCCACTTTCACTTCCCCAAGATGACTAATCCAAGCTTATAAACAATTTTCCAAAGACACCCACACAGATTTTCTGAAAATCACTTTAAAAACAGAAACTTTATGAATCTTTAAACTAAATTGCAACAAGAATAAAATTTAACTAAAACAAGTAATGAACTTGGGAACTCAGTAATATTTGCAAGATATGATAAGAAACTCTAAATGATTTTTCATTAAAAATTTTCTACAAATAAACTGGAACAAAATCAGTATGAGTACAATCCACTCATATTTATACTACGAAAAAGAACATACTAGAATGCTAAAATAAAATAATAAAAAAATACTAAAGCCCTAAACCCTAGTTCGATTTTTCCAGTCTTGCCCTTGTGGAATCTTGGTCAAATTTGGCCATGTGATGTGCATATGTCTTCTGATTGATCTGGACTCTTAAATGAACATTGGAGGCCAAGAAATGCTTGTGAGCCGTTGATTCTTCTGTCCATATTCTTTCTTTTCTTTAAATGGTGGTACAGGGGACCAAAGTAGGGTCCATTGGGTGATGGGGATGTGTTTCTGGGGGTTGGGTTAAGGTAACATCATCATTAATTACTAGTCTGCAAAAGGAATTACTCCAAAACTTAGTAATTAGCAAGAATGAAGATTTAGGGTTATTAGGTTTTTTTGGGGAAGAACAGGTATTTAGATCGAGGATTAAGTGGGGTGGGGGTTTTTAGTGGGAAAAACATATTAAACATTAATTGAAATGTTTAATATAAAAAGTTTGGGTGACGTGGTGTAACTGGGTAGGGAATATGGCTTGGTCTGGTTATAAGGTGGGTATGGGCTGGTTGGTGATAAAAGTGGGTTAGGTTGGGCTTATTCCGGGTATGGAGTGGGTATGGGTTTGGTTGTTAACACTTTTGGTCCCCTGTCTTGCAAAAACATGGCAAACACTCTCTATTCTTGATATGGCAGATTTCTTTTGTTAATAGCTTTCATCCATTGGCAAAATAGGTCCTTGTGTCTTGTATAGCTTATGAAAATGACTCCTTTTGCAAGTTGTGATAACTTGAAGGGCCATTCTTGTGATAACTTGATACTCTAGGGACCCCAAAGTATTTCTAAGATAATTGAGGGGTATAAAGTGGCAAATCTTCAAAGTTGAGGGACTAAAGTTGTCAAATCTTCAAACTTCAGGGACAATTTTGGAAATTCAGGATTCGGGTCCGGTTCTTTGTGCGACTTCGTTTCCCGTGTTCGTTTTTGCTTGATTCCTTTGATCTTTTGTCGAATTCACGATATCCGTACCTAAAATACACAATGAACAAACACAAGCATATATTTGGGTATTTTGACGATATTTTAAGCGTTTTAAGCCCGATTTGGACGATGAGACTATGTATAAATACAGTCTCATCACTCCCTCACACTAAACCATTGCCGTGTCCCCACGAAATGCTAGAATTAAGTATCATAGCACTTCCAAAATTCATTTATTGAAGACATAAACTTAAATAAACTACTACACGTGTTTTAGACATAATGTATTGTTTTCATCACGATTAAGTGACTTTTAGGATCATAGAACAAGAACACGTGAATGGCTTCGTTAGAAATAATTTCGTCGTCCTCGATTTTCACCCAATTCCATGCTAAGCGTGTAACGAGATCATTGTTATTATAAGTTAGCAACACGATCACTACTCATGAATGTTAATTACGAACCTAAACTCCCTTATTCCTACTTGGTATCTCTTATATTTTATTTTGTCTTAATGATGAAGAGGATACATCATTGACTTATGCGTGAATAGAGATTAAGTCTAAAAATAGAGTTCTAACGGTGTGACCAAAATCATTAAATTAATAATTCTTCCTAATAGACAACAATGTCAAAAAATTAAGTCAACAAGAAGGATCGATAAACACGATTTTATAACGGTTTTGAACATGAGACTTATTACCAAGACTTTTATACGCCCCCTAACGGAAGGGCCTTATTATCTTTGGTTTACCTCCATCTTTTATTCAACTTCGCCATGAAGCTTTTATTATGACTTCGGTCTTGCCTTGCCTTTTATTATCCGCCTCATCGGTGGTTTTATTAGCCAAAGACGTATATCCTCACGCAAAGGCGAATTTTGGATCTTTAAAGCTTCGAAGATTAAGGCTTGATTCACTTTCAATTTGGGCATAGATTTTTCGGCCTTGTGAGCTTCAAATTTTTGCTTAATTTAGGTGAGCACTTGAAATCTTATTATTAGGTGAAGCTTTCGATTATTCGGGTGCCAATACTTCAAAACCGTGATGCTGGCGATACCTTAATGTTTTCCCAATTTAATTACATGGAAGCTACTAAAACAAATTAGAAACCAACAATAGTGACTAAACCGCTAAATCAATATTTATTAACAATTTATTATGCAAAAGCGTGGGGAGAATAAGCTAATAATTACTACACATGAGATCATGACGATTACGAGACTTATAAATAACTCTATCATTTCCCGTCCTCATTTAAGAGAGCCTAAAAAGTTAAGGAATAGAAGCTAAGTGCTCAACACGCACGGTCGAGTCAAAAATTACTCTTATTCTCACCATCGGAAAACCTACATTCGTGTCTTAAACACTTATGAAAAACTAGAAAAATTTTAAAATTTGGCCATTTTTAGCCTTATTTGCAACAAAACGATAACAAAAAGATGAATTTTGGATTGCGTGGTGACGTAAGCAAGGTGAAGTATCTACTCACCCCCCATACTAAAACTAAACATTATCCTCAATGTTTCGAGTCTAGGGGTGTAAACACCCCCATACTAGAGACGAAGTCGAATGCTTAATCTCGAGCATGGAAAGGGTAAAACGAATAACCTATAAGCCGTTTATGAATTATGCTAATAAGATAAACGTTAGAACATAAAAGGATATCATCGGATATCGGAATCTCCAAAGGCAACGATCGAAGCTCGAGTGATCCGTGAAACGAACACGAGAGGCTTCAATGATGACGATGAACCTAATAAATCACAATCACAAACAACCACGAAATAAAGGTTGGAAGAGCACAAGTCCCCTCGTTACATTAAACTAAGAAAGCGATAATATTTACAAGGATAAGCATGAGAATCCCCCACGAGGCACCTTGTTTTTGATAACCGAAAAGCTCGACTCGAATCCCCATAAATGTGATCATTTAGGGATAATCTTGGTATGGTCATTTTTGGTGGGGCTTACATGATAAGCAAGGCCCAAAAGTACATGGAGTACTATAAAAACCCGATAAACGTATACTGGGGTCAAAGATAGCGTCTTCGTTTTCGGATGAAAGACGAAACAACGTTACTTCAACACAAACCCCAATGGGGTAGAAGAAAATAGATAAGAAGTAGAAAGGTGGGGCAATGGGTAAGTCAACAAAATGAGCTACTCGAGGTAGACTCACACCAAGCAAACGAAAAGATTTTCCATTTATTGCATCGGTGGAAGACCGAGATTTCCCTTTACAAGCAATTCCGGGATCGTAAATCTCGTCCTCGGTGGAGAAATGTGAAGGAACATAAGGGGCTTCCCCCACACTTGATCCACACCAACCGTCTTCAAAAGGAGTAGACGAGGTGGTAGCACTCATAAAACGATGTGATGACGGAGTTAAACATGTAGAAAAATCTTTTAAAACATTTTTAAAATCTTTTCCTTTTTCATCGTTCAAAAAATCTTTATGAAAACCCGATTTGATAATGTCGAAAATATTTGGCGTGTCAAATTCAAAATTAGTCGCGCTAAAAATCCTCACATTTAAGTCTTTGGTGGGAGGGGGTGGCGGATTATATAAGTTCTTAAAACGTTTGTCAATAAAGAACACCGCCCCCTCGGGGTCAACATACTCGTCATCCTCATGAACGTCGATCTCATTGATTTCTTCATCAAAGATAGGCTTGTCAAACCAAGGTTTGTCATTCCCCTCCTTGAGTATCTTAGAAACTCTCTCGAAAAGATCACGATCACGCACGAAACCATCATTCTTTTGTGGGGATTGTTGATAAGTTAAATCCTCACGAATGTGGAAAACGTAATTCTCATTTGAGGAGTGTTGATTAGGTAACTCCTCGAGAATTGGATTTTGGGTGGTCACATGAGTTGGTTCGTCATCGAAAATAAGACGTTCCAACTCATTAAGTTCATCCTCGATTTTGGAAAGATCAACCTCACTCGTAGGTGGAAGTGAATGCATAAGAGCTAGCTCTCGTTCAATGATTTCCTCAATCTCGGGATCAAACTCATAATCATCGTACTTCACATGTTTCTTTTTAGGAGAATCAAAAATTGCACGTGGATTTCAAAGTACGTGATCAATCTCGGCAAAATCGCCATCGTCATCGTCAAAGATAGAGTCGATGTGAGCACTCACAACCATGGTCTTACAAGTCGAATGACTATGCTTAGGTGACTTTCCTAGGACGAGAGGATCGATGTCGATAAACCCTTTAGCCTCAACGGGTGTTGGGCTAGGCAAAGGAGGAACTTCTATGGAGTTAGAAGTTGAAGCCTCAAAGACGTGGTCCTTCGAAGGTGGTGAAGACGAGCCCATATTGGTCTTGTCGTGATGGCACTAACGTCGCCCTTCGGAATTGGTGTTTCACTTGTTTCGCTAAAAACATCCCAAAGTCAGTTTTCATCCATAAATTTACTCATACCCTTTTGAATTAGGTACACGTATTCTTTATCATTAAAATCATCATCTTTAAAACCGTTTTTCTTAATTCTTTCAAAACATGCATCAAGCTTCATTCTTTCCGCTAAAGTGAACATTTTGAAATCATTAGGATTTGAATCATTAGGTTTTGAAACCTCGGTTTTTTCATTCTCATTAAATCCTTGGGATTTTCTAGCGAAAAAGTCTATTTTCTCATCCCCATATCTCATAGTAAGTCTCCCCTCGTGAACGTCGATTACAGTTCTAGCCGTCGATAAGAATGGTCGGCCTAAAATAATTGGACATTTAGGGTCACACTCGTAATCGGATATAACAAAATCCGCGGGAAAAACAAACTTTCCAACTTTAACATAGACATCCTCGGCTATTCCAATTGGTATAAGTGGAGTACAATTTGCAAGCTCGATTGTCATGTTCGTGGGGGTAAGCGAAGGCAATCTCATCAATTTCCAAAGAGAATGAGGCATGAGATTGATGCTAGCACCTAAATCGGCAAGGGCTAAACATCCCTCAATCTCGGAAAAATCACAAGGTAGTAGAAATTGGCCCGGATCCTTTTCCTTTCTTGGCATACGCCTTTTGAGTTTTTTAAGAAGGATCGATGCACAAGTTTCTTCAAGGGTTACTTTGGTAAGGTCGACAAAGCTCTCTTTTTGAACCGTGGATGGAATTTGAGGTACACGAGGGTGTGCACTCTTTTCCTTGGTCGCCACGTTCACCCCATCGACTTTAGAACAATAAGACGTCTTAGAAGTCGAGGGTTGAGAAGAATAAACAACACGGAATCCTTCAAGGTTAGGGGTAATCATACGACCTTTATCACGAGACGAGGCGGCTTTGCATTGTTCCTTCGGATTTGCAACGGTGTCACTAGGTAACGAACTCGATGACGCACCCGAGGACTTGTTCATTATGGCCGAAAACATCTTTTTAATGTCAATTTATCCTTGCTCAATCTTCGTGTTTTGCAATTTCAATGTATTAGAAAAGTCGTTTTTCAAAGTACCAATTTCTCCCTCTAATCGTCTCATATTAGCCTCATTCGTTTTCATGTAATTTTGAAAATCGTTTGACGAACTATTTTGATTTGAATTAAAGTTCCCTTGGTTTTGATTGTTTCTTTGAAAATTTCCTTGATTCCCACTTGAAAAATTGTTTCCTTGATTGTTGTTGTTTGAAAAATTCGAGTTTTGATTATTGTCTCGATTTTACCAAGTTATATTACGACCTTGATTATAACCTCCTTGATTTTGATTCGAAAAATTTCCTTGTTGATTGTTTCCTTGAAAATTGTTTCGGTTTTGAAAATGGTTGCCTTGATTATAATTGCCTTGTTGTGATGGACCCGCGTTATTTTGATTAGAAAAATTGTTGTTTCCATTTAACGCACTCACATTCGACGTTTGGCCATTCGTAGCCGCACACTCGTAATAATTATGAGGTCCACCACAAAACGTACACGAAACCTCAACCGCTTTCACCGTAGCGGGAGCGTCTTTCTTTTGCATTTCAACGAGAAAAGACGTGAACACATTCGTCAACTTGTCAACTTTCGCATCAACTCTCTCAATGTCGCAATTAGAACTACTAACATTGGCGACATTGGTAACACTCGGTGCGTTGCAGAGTTGGTAAACCTTGGATCGGTTTTCGATAATTATCAAAGCGTCTTTCGGAGTTTTACACAAAAAGTTGCCACCGGCGGCGGAATTCAACGAATCTTGTTCTTGAAAATTAAGACCGTTGTAAAACGTATCGATTTGGTGCAACTCGGAAAAACCATGGTGAGGACATTCCCTAAGCAATTCCTTAAAACGATCCCACGCGTCTCTAAAAGACTCATTCGGTTTTTGCTCAAATTTCGTAATCTCGTTTTTGAAAAACGTCGTTTTAGACGGTGGGAAAAAATAATTAACGAACTTGGAAACGAGATCCTTCCACGTAGTTATGGAATTAGGTGGATCTTTCTCGTACCAATCCTTGGCGGCACCATCGAGCGAGTACGGAAAAAGCATAAGCTTGACGACATCGGTGTCGACGTTCTTAAACTTGCTCGTGGCTAAACGACGATCAAAATTCCGAATATGGTCGTGAGGATTATCGGCTTCATGACCTCGAAACTTCGTAGCTTGGATTAACGAAAGCATTCCGCTCTTAATCTCAAAATTCTCCGCTTCGATAGCGGGAATTACGATCGCGTCTCCATAACCCTCGGTGGGCGCTTGGAGCAATTCCATCATCGAACGATTGTCGGCCATCTCCTCTACGGTTTCTTCAACAATGATATTAGGAACGTCGGTTTCTAATTCTCGTCTACGTCGTCGATTCCTTCGATTACGATTGCGTCGATTCGAAGCTTCGCTAGAATTGGAATAATCCTTCGATCGAGTGCGCATGCACTAAGCGTAGAATGGGTGGTAGCAAAGAAGATTCTTTTTGCGGTTTTTTGATTTTTCAATTTTTTTGGTTTTTGATTGTTTTTTTATTTTTTTTGGATTTTTGTTGTATTACGTAGACACAAATCTACAAATCTCTCCTCGAATCGACTTTCTCGATTAAAGGAGCCTCAAAGAATGAAAACGATCACGTGGAGTGAACGTTCTCGATGACTTTAGAACGTTGGTGGAACACCAAAACGTTCAAGAGGGTTTAATCTTGAAAACACAAGCAAATATAATATACGTAGATAATACTTGGGCGGAAAACCCTCGATTAGCCTTCTTTCTTAAAACACGCACAAGCAAGCGGGGGAAACGAGGCGGCACTAAGCACATAAGATCCTTTTTCCCTTAGGTCGTGAAATACAACCGCCTTATACCCACCTTATAGTTTGTGTTAATTGAAATTAAGCCTCACGAAAGTATTTATCTATTTTGCCTTTAAACGTTTGATTTAGATTCGAATACAATGATCGAGTGATGAAATCCCGAATCAAGGTTGCGTTTTCACGCTTTTGGAGTACTTGTATATTTATTGTTCTTACGTAGATACAATATAGTAATAATATATTCACAAGAAAAACGAAAACCAATATATCTACAATATAGTAAAGATTGTTGTGTGTTTAATTTAGGAAAATTAAACACGATTTATTTGGATACTATAATATAATAAGTAAAAATAACAAAAATGAGTATGTACGATATTCACCCTTTTCAAAAATGAAAAGCAAAAACGCACTACTCAAACAAACACGATAATAATAGTAATGGCACACTAAAAACACCTCCCCGGCAGCGGCGCCAAAAATGATAGGTGTAGAAATACGTGTTTAGGAAAACAACGTATAAATGCGGCAAGTATTAAGTTGCACGCTTTAGGAAAAACGTAAAACCGAATAAATGCGGGTTCGTTCTCGAAGGAGGTGTGTGTATTAATGTGCCAATATATATGAAATCAAGTTTGGATTAGTGACGTTTTTGGTTGAGAAGAGAAAAAGTAAAGACGAGCTACGACTACGATTAAACTACGACGTTGACGTAAAACGATGACGTAATTACGTAAAACGCGACGAAATTAAAAATTAAACCTAAAAATTAATTAAAAGCTTAAACTAAGTCTAAAATAATATAAATAAGAATAAAAATCCAACAAATATATTTTAAAACCTTTTATTAATTAAATATTCAATTTTTAATGCTAATTAAAGCCCTAAAATTAAATATAATTAACAAAATGTCCAAAATATTAATTTATTGAACTAATGACTAACTTATATTATTTAAAGACTAAAAATTATTTTTCCTAAATTTTCAAAACTATTTTTCTATTTTTTAAAACACTAAAAACTATTTTTAAACTAAGATAATCATAAGAAATAATAAAATAATGCCAAAAATGATTTGACAATTTTAAAAATCCTAATTTATACTAAAGAACAGTAGAAAATTGAAAAATTTGAAAAAAAGTAAAATTTTGCACTAAAAGACAAAACTGATTTAAATTAAAACCCTAATTAAACTAACTTAATTATAAAAAATAATTAAAAAAGTGAACAGTAGAATATTTTTATACTAAAAATCTTAAACTATTTTTCTAAGTCTATGAAAATTTTTAAAACTGAAAAAAATGATTTTTTACACTAAATGCCAAAAACAGAAATTAAAAAGTAATTAAAAATAGCAATTTAATCTAAAAAATATAAAATGAACAGTAAAATAAAAACTAATTAAACAGAAAAATCAAGAATTAAATAAGAAAAATAATGAAAAAAGTTTTAAGTCCTAACTCCTAAATTGGTCCACTAAAGACAAAAAAGTTGGTTTCTGAAAGTGACACCTCAAGGACTTTTGTCCAGTAGCACAGCAGGGGAAACTCTAATACTAGCAGTGGGAATTTTGTTCCCACTGACTGCTATAAAAAACCGGGTCTGGTGCTTTTTTGGCTTATAACTTTTTTGATACTTGGTATTGCTTGAATACAAAGGCACCCCCACACTCAGTGGAGTGTGGGGAGTCACAATAAACAAGAAAATAGGCAAGTAGTTCACAAATTTCACACAAAAAAAGCAATTCCAGTGACTGATATGCTAAGTAAGGTATCTGTGAACAGTAATCTGAACTATTTGGCAATTGGGTGGATTTCAATGCTTCAAAACTCACTCAATGCCTCACCAAACTTAAACTAACTCACTCACTATCCTAGATAGGCAATGTTATTAACAGGTTACACAATCTAGGAGCAAAATTCACACCTAAAATGCCATACTGAATACTTAACAGATTTGTGAGAAAATATTACCAAGCAAACTTTGAATTACTCTTAACAATTTGAAACCAACTTGCAATGTTTCCTATAAATAACCTATTAGAGTGTGTAAGACCACTTTATACTTGCTTTTAGTGTCACCTAAGTAAAATATATCACTAAGCCAAACACCCCCTTATATTTTCTGAAAATGATTTTAACAAGCAAAATCTTTCCAAATCAATCTTAAATCTATAAAATCTTAATGTAACAAGCAAACACTCAGCAATCTAGCATAAACAAACTACAATCCAAGCAAATAAACAGCTAACAAATAAACACGCATCCAATGAAACCAACAAAACACAATATTTAAGCAAATATGGAGGGTTCAAGCCTTGTTACCTAGAGGGACCCACATCCAGGCCCCTCAATGGCTGCATGCCATCTCCTATCAGCATAAAAGCTGAGCTTATGGCTTGTGGATTGCTGTTGTAGAGAAAGGATGGTATTGGACGTCACAAGTCCAAGTACCCTATATATCTTGAAAATAATTAACCTGCTAAGAACAAAGTAACCACTTGTACCATAAACTTCACAATAAGCTTATTTTGTCAGATAAGCTTAATGTGAGCTTATGCTACAGTAAAGACAAGTCATTAAAAATAAGATCTTAAAAAAAACTTTAAAAGGAAACTTGGGAACCAATATTTGAAACTAACTGAATCTTGATAGAACTATAAGTCTTGGAAAATCATCTTGGATCCACTTTCACTTCCCCAAGATGATTAATCCAAGCTTATAAACAATTTTCCAAAGACACCCACACAGATTTTCTGAAAATCACTTTAAAAACAGAAACTTTATGAATCTTTAAACTAAATTGCAACAAGAATAAAATTTAATTAAAACAAGTAATGAACTTGGGAACTCAGTAATATTTGCAAGAATTGATAAGAAACTCTAAATATTTTTTCATTAAAAATTTTCTACAAATAAACTAGAACAAAATCAGTATGAGTACAATCCACTCATATTTATACTACGAAAAAGAACATACTAGAATGCTAAAATAAAATAATACAAAAATACTAAAGCCCTAAACCCTAGCTCGATTTTTCTAGTCTTGCCCTTGTGGAATCTTGGTCAAATTTGGCCATGTGATGTGCAGATGTCTTCTGATTGATCTGGACTCTTAAATGAACATTGGAGGCCAAGAAATGCTTGTGAGCCGTTGATTCTTCTGTCCATATTCTTTCTTTTCTTTAAATGGTGGTACAGGGGACCAAAGTAGGGTCCATTGGGTGATGGGGATGTGTTTCTGGGGGTTGGGTTAAGGTAACATCATCACTAATTACTAGTCTGCAAAAGGAATTACTCCAAAACTTAGTAATTAGCAAGAATGAAGATTTAGGGTTATTAGGTTTTTTTGGGGAAGAACAGGTATTTAGATCGAGGATTAAGTGGGGTGGGGGTGTTTAGTGGGAAAAACATATTAAACATTAATTTGAAATGTTTAATATAAAAAGTTTGGGTGACGTGGTGTAACTGGGTAGGGAATATGGCTTGGTCGGGTTATAAGGTGGGTATGGGCTGGTTGGTGATAAAAGTGGGTTAGGTTGGGCTTATTCCGGGTATGGAGTGGGTATGGGTTTGGTTGTTAACACTTTTGGTCCCATGTCTTGCAAAAACATGGCAAACACTCTCTATTCTTGATATGGCAGATTTCTTTTGTTAATAGCTTTCATCCATTGGCAAAATAGGTCCTTGTGTCTTGTATAGCTTATGAAAAGGACTCCTTTTACAAGTTGTGATAACTTGAAGGGCCATTCTTGTGATAACTTGATACTCTAGGGACCCCAAAGTATTTCTAAGATAATTGAGGGGTATAAAGTGGCAAATCTTTAAAGTTGAGGGACCAAAGTTGTCAAATCTTCAAACTTCAGGGACAATTTTGGAAATTCAGGATTCGGGTCCGGTTCTTTGTGCGACTTCGTTTCCCGTGTTCGTTTTTGCTTGATTCCTTTGATCTTTTGTCGAATTCACGATATCCGTACCTAAAATACACAATGAACAAACACAAGCATATATTTGGGTATTTTGACGATATTTTAAGCGTTTTAAGCCCGATTTGGACGATGAGACTATGTATAAATACAGTCTCATCAAACCACTCAAGGGTGACCTAGTGGCAAAAAGATTTGTGGCTATCACTCCAAAGTGTGTGAGGTCTCAAGTTCAATTCCCACTAGGTGCAAACAACCTTGAAGTGGCCACGCCAACCTCCTGAAAAGGGAGGGCTTTAACTGGTTTGAGTTTGTGTGGCGGTGGGCTCAAACCCCATGGATTAGTCGGCCAATGAGTCAGAAATCACGGTTACCAAAAAACTAAAAAACAATTACAAGATTTTGTTAAATTAATTTATCATGCTATATGATTAATTTAATTTAGACATAACTTAGGTTAATTATTATTAGTAATAATACATGATTTTAACCTAAGTATTTTATGATTTAATTTTAGACTAAAGTAATTAATTAATTATTAAAACATGGTATAATTAATTAATTTCCATGACTTAGGTTATATTAATAATAAATATTAATACATTTTTTAACGTAAGTATTATTACCTTTTATTTAATGAAATCATGTTATATTTAATTAAATCTTATAACCTATAGTTTATGTAATTTACATGAAATAATTAATAACTATACTATAAATTACATGACTTAGAATGTTAATCAGTAAAACTTAAGCTTATATATTATTAGCTTAATAATCCAACTTATTTCTAATTATGGAAACTTTCTATTTTTAGAAACTTATTTAATTAAGGCAGCTAATCTATTTATGGAAACTTTCTATTTTTAGAAACTTATTTAACTAAGGCAGCTAATCTATTTATGGAAACTTTCTATTTTTAGAAAATTTCTATTTTTGGAAACTTTATATTTTTGGAAACAATCTATTTTTGGAAACTTTCTATTTTTGGAAACTTTTTATTTTTGGAAACTTTCTATTTTAGGAAACCTGCTATTTTTAGAAAGTTACTTATTATTGCACAACAAGTATAATAATACAAGAAATACAAGTAATACTTAATTAGAATAGACAGAATACATGATAAACGCAGTATAAAGCTAAAATCACTAAAACATGACATGAACATATAAAACAAGCTAAGACATGATATAAAATCAGTTACGTACTCGGTAATCAGAATACTTATACACGTATATTATTTATGTAGCATTAGTGATATCAAAGTAGGACTCTCTTCCGTTCGTCTTCTTCGTTCATTGGGCACGAGGTACGGATTCTCCGTCCGTTCAGTATGGACATTCTTTCCTTATTAGGATTCCACATATGCAGCCAACTGTTTTCCCAATATATGTTTTATATGTTTTTGAATTGCTTATGTTTAATTAGATACCTAAAGCCATATACATGCATGACCAGTTTCACCTAGTTATGGAGGTACCATAACCATAACACTGGAGGCACCAATGTTATGACTTCACCACGGCGGAGTGATAGCTCGTGGCGTCCCTTTCAGTTTTTGGCCATATTATTATATTATCATGTGGGGCGTATGGGTGCATCCTAGGTTACATGTTTTAGCAGATTATTCAGGTGAATGTGGTGTGTGTCTTGCATCCTTCACAAAGAGTTGATCCCTCCTACCCAAAAACTTATATTAAATTAGAGGCAGCCCCTCTAATTGCATGACGAGGTCACCCCTCCAAGTATTCATGCACGTTGATATATCATGACCTATATTGGCTTAATGGTTAACAGGTTAAACAGTTTTTATAAGATAAACATAAGGCTTTTCAAACTATAAAACCATTTTATGAACATGAATCTAGATTACTTAGAACTTAGAGTATTTCGCTGCTGTTAGTCTTATTTATGTTAAGTCATTCATGCTATGTCGTATATCCGTGCACTGAGCGTTATGCTCAGCCGTTACTTTCCTTTCTATGTCCCAAATGGCAGGTACCAAGGTCGGACTCGAGCATTTGGAGGAAGTGCATATGATGGAAGATGCCATAGAATTCTTCTCCTTTTTGCCATATACTTATGCTTGTCTAGTCTTTCCTAGTTCATTTACTTTATTTATGTTTTGGGCTTATGTTTGGGGACCGATGTTTGATTCCGGTTTTCCCTATGGTCATGTATGTTTTACTACATATTACCTTGCATGCTTTGATGACACGCCATAATTACGCGTAACGGTCCACTTATCAAAGTGGGGTGTTACATAGATACTTGTTTTATAATAGTATTTTACTTCAAGTGACATTTTTATATTATATAGTTTATTCAGAAATCTGATTTCTAAAGTCAAGCCCACCATTGTTGTCATATCTTGAGTTCTACAAGGAGATAGAACCCCAAATTTTAACAGCATAAACTACATGATGTGTGTTACAAATAACTCTTTTATAGCTACTACTCAAACAGCCTCTAAGTACTTTTAGCAATTCGTCCAAAACAGACTAGACCGATTGGTACTACAAAAGTGTTTTGGCCATATCTTGCTCATTTTTAACATTCTATTGAGTGGCCAATTCACCACTTGTGTAAAAATAAATTATCTATATGTATATTTAATAAGCTTAGCCATTTAACCAAGTGAAGATATTGAAACTTACTGTTTTATACAGCCTATGTGACTAGTCATGATTTTAACATTTTTACTTGTAGATTTTAACCTTTTTAACCTAATCTAGTAACACAAAATCCCCACACAATATATTGATCATCATTTATCATTATATACATATACATTTTTGAAGAAAATAAATGAATACATTTATAAAACAATAAGGTGATGGAAAGAAATGATCTTGTACCAACCAATATGATGAAAGGTTAAGATTTATGATGAACAAGACTTAGTTTTTGGTAACCAAATCTTATGAGTTAGCAAGATCATTTTTGAGACCACCAAAAGTATGAACACTTATTTGAAAATCAGCCTTAAACCTCCAAACTTCTTTCTACTTGTTAAAATCACCTCCAATCTTCATCTCTTCAAATGGTTATCAACATATGTAGATTGTGTATAAAATTTATGGTAAATTTTTTATGCTGGTGGTGTGTTGGTGGTGATATGTGACGGAAAAGAGAAGAGAGAAAGAGAGAGTGGAGAAAGTTTTGCTAGTATTGCATGTATGAGAAGTGAGAATAAGGTTTAGTGGTTTTGGGTTAATGGTTTGTAAGAGTTTTAGGACAAGTGTCACTAAGCTTGTAAAACTTTGCCACCAAGGGTGTAGTGTTGGCTTGTTTTTGCCACCCATAGTGGGGGTGAGACAAGTGTAAACTTGTTTCATCCCCACTAATTTACGGGTACTTCTTGATTCTAGTTTCCTCGATTTGCGTGCCCTCGGGTCGACTTACGAAAAACGTTTTTACAAATTATGAATCTACGACACAAAACGATTCTAATAAAAATTGTCTCATAAAAAACGGAGCACAAAAGCGTAAATACGTAAACCTAGGGTTCTCGGTTTAATCGTAAAAGACGTTAAATTATGCACGTAAGCCCTAAATTCATCCCGTAAATTTGTGAGTTGATGAACCAACATTAAATATAAAAATAATTTACGAGAATAAATTTACTACCTGAAAATATCAGGTTGTCACAACATTTCCTCCTAAAAGGAATCTACGCCATCGTAGACCCATTTCATTTCGATGCTCGTTTCTTATTGAAGTCAAAGAGGTGTGGGTATTTCTTCCATATTTCATCCTCTCGCTCCCACGTAAATTCTGGCCCATGCTTTGAGTTCCACCAAACCTCAACGATAGGTATACGACTTTGCTTAAGTTTCTTTACTTCACGATCCATAACCTCTACGGGTTCTTCAATAAAATGCAACTTCTCATCAATCCTGATCTTATCTAGTGAAATCTTCTCATCACACGTAGCTAAACATTTCTTCAGATTAGATATATGGAATGTGTTGTGAACACCATGAAGTTCTTTGGGTAACTCTAATTTATAAGCCACCGGACCAACTCTAGATAAAATCTTGAATGGTCCAATATAGCGGGGATTCAATTTCCCACGCTTTCCAAATCTTATGACGCCTTTCCATGGCGACACTTTCAACATCACACGGTCACCCACTTCGAACTCCGTCAGTTTCCGCCGCACATCCACGTAACTTTTCTGCCTACTTCGGGCTGTCAACACCCGTTTCTTAATCAGAACTATCATCTCCATAGTCTCCCAGATCAATTCCGGTCCTGTGAGCTGGGTATCCCCAACTTCACTCCAACATACAGGAGATCTACACTTTCTACAATATAAAGCTTCGAACGGTGCAACCTTAATACTAGCATGATAACTGTTATTATATGAAAATTCTGCTAATGGCAAATGTTTATCCCAATTCTTACCAAAATCTATTACACATGCTCTTAACTTATCCTCTAGTGCCTGTATCGTCCTTTCACTCTGCCCATCAGTTTAGGGGTGATAAGCAGTGCTCATATCAAGATTCGTTCCCAAATATCTTTGGAGGGATCTCCAAAAATTCGATGCGAATCGAGGATCTCGATAAAAAATAATCGATGCAGGCACTCCGTGCTTACATACAATCTCCTCAAGATAAATACGAGTCAGCTTCTCCAGTGAGAACTACTCCTTAACAGGAATGAAATGAGCTGATTTGGTCAGTCTGTCGACAATGACCCCAATCGAGTTATTTCCAAAAGAGGTTTTATCAATCTTCGTTACCTCATGTTCAGTTCTTTTTGATCGAGAATATACTGTAAGCTTTTATGATCAGTGAAATCCGTACACTTGGTGCCATACAGATAATGTCTCCACAACCTAAGAGAAAAGACTACAGCTCCTAACTCAAGATCATGAGTAGTATAATTTTCCTCATTTTCCTTAATTTCCCAGAAGCATAAGCTATCACCTTTTCTTGCTACATTATAACAGCTCCATAACCTATAAGAGACGCATCACAAAATACCACAAAATCCTCATTACCTTCGGGCAATGATAAAATAGGTGCGCTACATAATTTCTGCTTCAATACCTGAAAAGCTTCATCATCTTCACTTCCCATACAAAAGATTTATTTTTTTGAGTAAGCTTGGTCAGGGGTTTAGCTATTAAAGAAAATTCTTTAATGAATCGTCTATAATAGCCAGCCAATCCTAATAATTGTCGCACCTCCGTTAGTGTTGTCGGTGCAGACCAACTCTTAATGGCTTCAACCTTTGCCAGATCAACGTGAATTCCATCTTTGTTAATCACATGACCAAGAAATTAAACAGAGTCCAACCAAAAA
Source organism: Glebionis coronaria (assembly GCA_025667525.1). NCBI lineage: Eukaryota > Viridiplantae > Streptophyta > Magnoliopsida > Asterales > Asteraceae > Glebionis > Glebionis coronaria. The sequence goes on along the minus strand of CM046878.1, from coordinate 202,971,278 downwards.
TCACATTTTGAAAACTTAGCATACAACTTTTCATCCTTTAACAAATTCAAGATAGTCCTTAAGTGTTCTCCATGCTCCTCTTTATTCTTAGAATAGATTAGAATGTCGTCAATGAACACGATCATAAATTTATCTAAATAGGGTTTGCACACCTGAAAATATTAGGTTGTCACAGTGTAGCAATGGTTAATGCTTTACTCTTGCTTGAGCCTTCATAAATCCTATCAACTAGGTTTTCTTCATATTTGAGTTTCCCAAAAAGAGAGGCCAGATCACAATCTTTAATGTGATTAGCATTTCTCAAGCTTTGGCAGAACTGAGCCACTTTTTTGGCAATGCATTAACAAAAACTGTGTTGATTTCAAGTTTTGAAAGCTCAACACCATCATTCACTAGTTCATTCATCATTGCTTTGTATCTGGTGAATGTCTGTGTGAGGGTTTCCCCTTCTTTGTGCTTGACGGTGTTGTATTGAAGTTTTAAATCCATGATTCTAGTTTCTTTCACATCAGAGGGTCCCTCATGATAGAGAATAAGGTCCTCCCATGTAGATTTGCTGTTTTGCAATTCACAGCAGAATTTATTTGGTCATCTGGAAGCACAGACATGATGAGACTTTTGAGACGCTGATCTAGGTTAGCAACTTTTCTCTCATCAGCAGTCCATTGGACTTCAGGTTTTCTATTGTCCCCAACCATGGGAACAAAAGGACCATTTTCAATGATTCCAAGGAATTGAGGTTCAATCCAACCATGTGGACAAGGAACCTATTCTTCCCATTTGTGAAATTAGCTACCTCTAGTAAACGAGCAGCATTGAGTTGGCCACCCCTATATTCTAGGGTTTGTGGTATAACTTGAGCCATTTTGGATCTTGATTTGAAAACTTTTAAATGAGAAGTTTAATAAAATAAGAGTTTAGCTAATCAAACTGCTCTGATACCACTTGTTGGTCCCTTGTAAATTGTTAGTACTTATCAACCTTAAGTAATAACTCTTTACCAAGACTCAAGTGTGTTGTTTTAACAATAGATAAGAACTATGAACAATTAAAACAACAATACCAATAACTTTTCAACGTATTGACTTTTATTAGAATCAAATAAAGAATCTATGACCCACTTTGTTTGCAGAATAACGAAATGGTTGAATGAAAATGGGTTCTAACCTCCTCTACTTAAACGTATAACCAAAGTTAAAGTCTAAGCTCCAATCTAAGCATTCATATGCTTCTTGGCTATATGGTTTAGTTGGTATCAAGAGAGAAAGGTTTTCCAGAGTTTCTAATCTTGTATTGGTTAACCCTTTCTCTCTCAGTGTACACTCCTTTTATAGGCAGTGTAAAACTAGGGTTTGCATTTGCATGTTTCAGTGTATGAGTTTATCTAGTGGGTGGTTGATGCCCATGCTGGATAAACAGTACAAAGTACATAATAAACTATTATAGAAAAGATAATGTTGTACTTATAGCTAACTATACAAGCAACCTACTTTGACTTAAAGTTATGTTTTCCCGCCTAATGCAAACCATTAGAATACTGAGGAGTCTTCAGCATCCTAGAGGAGATCGACATCATTCAGTTTGGTATTGTCAAACCAAACTGAACTGAAAGCGCTTCTTCAGTACTTGTTCTTCAGCAACTAGAGCGCCTAGTATTTGAAGCAAAGACTCCTTTGTCTTCTAAGTTAATTGGAAGAGGAATGTCGAACGTTCTTCAGCTACAAAGTATTCAGTAGGAACTTTGTTCCTCTGGTCATCCTTCAGCAGACTGGCCTTACTGCTGAGCATAAAACACTTAGGGAGATTTTATATTCAAATCCTAGAGTTGCTTCAGGGTCAATAAATACTGACCCAATAATTATCCAATCCAACCCAACACAAGAAATTACTTTGACAATTTGTTAAATATAAAACATAACCTAACCCGACCATCTCAAAACCAATATAACTAGGATGAGTCATAAGTCATGTTTTTTCACCACCAGTAGATACCTAATAGAATCCAAAAATTAAGCCACCTCATAGTATCTTTACTTGGGCAGATTTGACTACTAAGTTCATGAACTACTTTTTTCCCACCCTCACGTACCACAAATTTGAGGAATGAGATGACTAGCTTTGAGCAGAACTGTGGGGAAACTTTTAGTGAGGCGTGTGATAGGTTCAAGGAGATGTTATGGAAATGTCTGCACCACGGGTTTACTTGGTTACATTAGATCGATACTTTTTACAATGGGTAGATCTAAAATGACATAGACTCCTTAAATGCAGCTTCAGGGGGTAATCTTTTGGTGAAAAGTACATAAGAAGCCTGAGATATCATAGAACATAAAGCTAAAGTTCCAAGTAATAGGTCAAGTCTCAAGTGGATAGTACTAGGAGGGAGTTATGTTGATAATGATGAGACTAACAAAATATTTCAAGAGAAAAACAAAAATCTTGCTAAATGCAGCTTCAGGGGGGTAATCTTTTGGTGAAAAGTACATAAGAAGCCTGGGATATCACAGATCATAAAGATAAAGTTCCAAGTAATAGGTTAAGTCTCAAGTGGATTGTACTAGTGGAGGGAGTTATGTTGATAATGATGAGACTAACAAAATATTTCAAGAGACAAACAAAAATCTTGCTAAACTTGTTTCACTTGTTGAAAAATTGATTTTAAAGAATAATACTCCTTCTACTAGACCAGTCCATAAATAAGACATGTGAAACATGTGGTGGGCCACATGCATATTATAATTGTGATAAGAATTAGAGCATCCATTATGGTAGTTCATGTTGAGGTTTATAAAGTTATGAAGAGGTCTAAGAACTTGTAAACCATAGTGAACATCTATATTTTGCTTATGTGGCATGAAGAGATCTAAGATATTAGACCTTTGAAGAATGTGAGAGATTTATGAAGCATGAAGAGGTTTATGCATAGTGGAGATTGGTTTATAAAACTAAAAAGTATACAAATTAATGTTATTTCATAATTATAAACATTAAAAAAGGTTTATCATAGTAGATGCCCTTATGATCAAATTAATGTGGAAGTATATGCATATAATCATAAAGATAATAGGAGAGTTTATTTTACCCGATTTTAACCCTCACCATTTATCATATAAGTCTAATAACTACTTGGCCTAACCCGGTTTCCCACCCCAACAAAGAACTCCACCACCAAAATAAGGGTTTCAAGGGCAGATGAGGAATCAAGGGCAAAATAAGGGTACTTTTCAACCCAATACTCAAGTGAGACCTACAAACCATTATCAAGGGAATTTCCCAAATCAGGGTTATCAAAGTCAAAATTTTCAAAACGAATGGTATAATCAAGGGTTTTCAAATCCAAACCAATTTAAAATCAAGATTTTGTAACTCAAGGCAATGTTCCTAATCAAACAAACATTCAAAACCAAGGATATCCAAATTAAGCAAATTTTTAAAATCAATATTTTCCCATGGAGTTAATGTCTAAGATGATTCAAGATAATGAAAAGAGATTTTAATAAACTGAGAAGATGGTTAAGGAGTTTCAAGAGTTCACTCTAAATTTTCGTAAGCAAATCCAAGTAGAAAATTAGACTAATCAGACTCAGTTTCTTCAAGTCTTAAGACTATTGGGTGCTTTACCTAGCAACACTAAGCCTAATCCGCGAGCACAAGTTAATGCTACTACCACTCGTAGTGGTGTTACCATTGTGGGACCTTCCATCCCATCACTAATAAAGGTGGGACAAGGCCCGAAGACTACCATGGGTTCAACCCCCACCTCTGGTGTATACCCCCGTAGCCACTTGTAGCTCTAATCCTTCAACACCCGTTGTGGATATTCTCGAGGTTCAACAAGAGGAGAGTTTTCCTACACCTTCAACTCAACCTAAACCTTATAAACGTTCAATTCCATACCCTTCATGGTTGAACAATGAAAAATTGAAGAACAAGGATGATGTACAAGTTTCAAACTTCCTTTAGATGGTGAAGCAACTTAACTTCAATGTTAGCTTGATAGAGGCTCTAGCTCAGATGACCAAGTTTGTGAAGATGTTTACAGACTTGTTGAATAAGAAGAAATTTATTGAAATTGCTAACACTCAACTAAATGAAACTTGGTGTGTAGTCTTACATATGGAATTGCCGGAAAAGTTGGGTGACCCAGGCAGATTCTTTATACCCTGTATATTTACCAGAGTTGATAAATGCACGGCTCTTGCTGATTTAGGAGCTAGTATAAGTTTTATGCCTCTATCTATGTGGAAGCAACTCTCTTTACCAAATTTAGTCCCAAGCCGTATGACACTAGAGCTTGCTAACAGATCTTCTTCATATCCTATGGGAATAGCAGAAGACGTATTTGTGGGGGTGGACAGATTTACGTTTCTAACAAATTTTGTGGTGGTGGATTATGACATTGATCCACCGATGCCTTTAATTCTAGGGAGACCTTTTTTAAGTACGGGTCGTTCCTTAATTGATGTTTCTGAAGGAGAAATGATCATTAGAATAGGAAACGATAAATTAGTTTTTAAAATGGAGAAACGTGATCAACACTTTACTAGGTCTGAATTGGTCAATATGATCGATGTTCTTGATGATGATTGTGAAGAGAATTTTAAAAGAGCTTATGAACGAGAAAAATCTATTGCGACATGATATGAGCTTAAACTCATATCCTTTTATCAACAAATAACCCTAAAACATGAAGCAAAATACCCATTTATCTTGTAAAAAGCAGTGTTATGTGGTATGTTTGTGTTTGTGTGATCTTATGTAGGTAAAAGGTACAATTTCAAGCAAACAAGGAAAAACCAAGCTCAAATGGATGAAAAAGACAAAAGAGGATCAAAAGTGACAAGACTTTGAAGTTCAAGGACCTATCTTGACAAGTTGTGAAAGTTGGAGGACTTAAAGTGCAAATAATGAAAAGTCAAGATTCAAGTCAAACCTGGTCAAACTATCAAGTCAACTCAGTCAAAGGGCTATTTTGTACAAGTTTTGGAAGTTAAAGGACCAAAAATGTCAAAGGAATGAAGATAGAAGCTTGAAATGGGAATCTGCCAAGTACAAGGGCTTGTTTTGCCAACATTGGAAAGTTATGCAATGTTTAATCCAAGTGAAAAGCTCTAAACCAATCAGAAACAAGGAAAGAGTAAACATGGATCAAGCAATAAATTCCCACTTACAGCCGCCACAATTAATACCATATCACAACAGTTTCAATCCGTGTGACACCCTCACAACCAACCAGAAGACGCCACGTGTCCTTCTCCTTCAAAGAAAATATTTACCAGGAACGGGATTTTTATAGAAGCTGTTTCAAGAAAAGATCAAAACACCAAAGTTGCTCAATTTTGGAAGACGAATTCAATGGTGCAATCTAATTAACATATCATCCATTGAATCAAAAACACCTAAAATGTGTTCATCACCTTCAAAGTGGGATTTGCAGAATTCCTCCACGTGTCAAGCTATGATTGGCCCGAACACGTCACAAACTCCAACATAATCTCCTCTCATGCCTATAAATACCTAGCTTGTACTTCATTTGTGATAGTAGCTTAAATTTGTAAAACACATAGTTCTTAAATTTCCCTTTTCCTTTTCCCTCATTCTACCCTAACTACTCAAGAGTCTGACAAACTCTTGAGTTAGTTAGTTAGTTTGTAGCTTGTAACTACTTTTGTAACTGAATTCAATCAATAAAATTTCAAATTCAAGTTTCCCGCCAAATTCTATTCTTCAATTCTTGCTACTTTCCTGTTGTTGTGTGATTCCATTGTTGCTGTTAGATGTTTGTTATGATCAACCAAAGATCATAACTGACATTGTTGAAGTCTTGTTGCTGTTTGATCAGAATTCAAGCATTTCCATTGTTCTTGAAGATTCCATGGCAGTTTGATGATTTGTAGCTGTTTGATTGTTGATTTTAGATGAATACTAGTGATAGGTGGTGGTATCACTAGTGCAAGAGAGCTCAGCGCTCCTCTTCTTCCCAAAGGACCTCTACAATAGGTTTCTTAGCTTCTATTTTATGTTCCTCTAAACAAGTCCTTGCATGCTCATTTTTCTAGATAACTTTGATGGCTGCCTGTTTACTTGATAAATAGTTGTTGTTTGAGTGATCTTGGTTCTTTTGTAGCTTATCTTGCCTTCTTGTTTACTGAATTGATAGCTTTAGTAGTTTCTGCATACTTTCAGTAACTTTTTAGCTTAATAGCTCACTTTCAGTTCTAGCTTTGGTAATTGCTTGTTCTTAGCTTGAATACATTTCATATTGTTCACTAAAACTAGTTTGTTATAGCCTCTATATCAGTTTAAACCATAACTCATAAAGTCTTTGTAAAAGTTTGATTAAAACCTTTTAAGGAGTGTTTGGGAGTAGTTATAAATCAGTTTTCAAGTGTTAAAAATTGGTGTTTAGAAGATCATTTCTAGTCATTAGGTGTAAACAAGTAGTCTTAAATCATTTACAAGTCATAAAAATAGTCAAAAAGGCAATTGGTTAACAAAAAGTTTGGGTCATTCTTCTTATCAGCTTTTGTTTGAAAACTTGCCAAATTCACTTGCTGATTTCTCCTTCAATACTTAATGAAATTTGCTCAAATCTGTTTCTAGTTATAGCTTACATCATAACCTTTCAGTATCTAGAAGGAAAATATACAGTTTTAGAAATTAAGCTGGTAATAAGCTTTTAAGCTCAAGCCTGAGCAAATGTCATTCTCTGATGTGAATTGCATACTGTTTTACTAGTTCTCTTAATCCTCTTCATAAAAGTAGTGATTTTCTTTCACAATCCTGTTTAGAAAGTGTTGAATATGAAGTTTTGAAATTTTTAGCTTTTTCCAAAAATTGGTCAACGTTTGGTCAACATAAGCTCATTTTAGCTTATTTCGGATATCTAGCTTATTACTGGATGAAATTGGTTCTAATTTGATTTCCCCTTCTTAAAATCAAGTGCTTAATCAGTTTTGATAATAAAATCAAGTTGTGGATGTTTGGATTAGGCTGTAGCTTATTTTGAGCTTATTGATAAGCACTCAATTGCTTATTTTGGACTTTTAGCTTATTTCCTTGAACACACGTAGCTATAATTGGATTTTAAAAGTTTTGCAAGTGATTTCAGCTTATTTGGTTGAGTAATAAGCTCAGACGAGCTTAATCTTTCCATTGTCCCGTTTTTAGTTAAAAGTTTGGTTTTATTGCACTTAAGTCCTTTCTTTTCAATAAGTGTTAAAATTTGGCTAATCTTGCTAGTTTTTAGGGTTTGCTAAAATTCAGTCCCTGAACTTTGAAAGTTTGTTAAATTTCAGTTGTTGGTTTGTTAGTTTGTTACTAATTGGTTAGATTGTTACAAGATTTGCATTATTAGTCCTTGTAGTTAACTGTTTTACAATTTTAGTCCTTATAACTTTTAGAATTTACATTTCAAGCATTTTCATTTTATAGAAATTACATTTTCAGTCCTTATAGTTTTATATTTTGCAATTTTATATTTTACTTGAATAAAATTTGGAATTTGCAACTTGTTTTACGTATAAGTAGGTTTATATTTTTCATTTTTAGATAGTTTTGTTTGAATTAGCAATAGATTACCAAGCAAGCTTGAACAACCAAGAACAATTATAAATTTGATATTGATTGGACTTTCTATTAGTTAAGAACTGAGAAAACGAACTTGCATTATACACATTTCAAATGGCGCCGCTGCCGGTTCTTTGACTACACGAGAGACTATCGATTGACGGTTTTCATTGGCTTTTGGGATCCGTTCATTTGGTGAACGTTATTTTTACGTATCATAAATCAAAAACAAATAAAAAAATTAAAAATATAAAAATATATAAAAACTAAAAAATTAACAAAACAATTCTTTTCCTAAAGAATTGACCAAAAAAATTAAAAAATCCGAAAAGCAATCTTTTTCCTAAAAGATTGCACCCAAAAATATATATTATTGGATTCTCTCGGTTTTTATGTACATATAGTATTTTCCAATAAAAACTCATAAATACAAAAATATTTTCCATATATTATTATAAGTAAATACGTATACGTATAAGAACAATCAATCTACATATCTTCCATAAGTATTGCCGAGGCAATACACCGTGTTGAGGGGCGTTCCGGTCCTTGACACGCGTATCGATCAAACAAAATAAAGCAAGAATAGATAAATACTCTCAATAAGCAATAATTCGAAGAATACGAACATTTAAGTGAATAGAAAGGCGATGTGCTATAAAATGCCATCTAAGGGTCAATAGGTACTTAAGTGCTTCGCGCCACCTAACCCCCCGTTCACTTGGGAGTATTCTAAGAAGGAAAGCTTCATTGAGGGTCTTGCACCCAAAGTAGTATTACATATATTGTTATTTTCTTGTGGATATTTAATATCGAAACTCGAAGAGGATAATCTTATTCTTTTCAAAGTCACACGAGAGCTTCTCTCTCATTCCTCGTATTGAGTTGCATGCTCACTCGCGGGCGTGCACAAATACCGATTGGTGTACAACCTCTTCCTCCGAAAAGGAAGAAAAAGAGAAAGAGTAAGACCACCACCGTCCACCAAGCCGATCACGAGAATCGTGCTTTATCACCACCACAAGGAGCCATGGCTATTGATAACCGTACTTTGTTTGAACGTATGCAATCCAACATTCATGGATATGTTAGTGCCATTAAGATTCCCGACTTTCCCGCTAACACATTTGAGCTACATACATCTATGATCAATATGGTTTCTGCATCACCTTTCTTTGGAAAACAAAATGAGGATCCCCATGCTCATCTTAAGAGATTCCTTTCACTTTGCAACACCATTAAGCATAATGGGGTTCCACCTGATGTCATTAGATTGATGTTAGTGTCATTTTCATTAGATGGGAGTGCTAAGCATTGGTTAGACACCCAACCACCCGATAGTATCACCACATGGGATGATTTTACCACTAAGTTTTTGAACAAATTCTTTCCTCCACAAAAGACTATGGCTTTGAGAAATTTGATTATGGGCTTTACACAAAAACCTAGTCAATCCTTTGGTGATGCTTGGGAAGAGTATAGTGAGTTGTTGAGGCGATGCCCTAACCATGGAATGGATGATCTAAGCCAAATCAATACCTTCTATAATGGCCTTAAACCTCACCACCAAGATTCACTAAATGCTTCCGCGGGAGGGAGTATTCATTTCAAGACATACCATGAGGCTTTGAACATTATTGAGACTAAGGCAATGGTTCAAACAAACGATCCATTTGAAGAAAGAGTTCATGTTATCCAAAATACTTCTAAAACCCCTTGTGAACTCCAAATTCTTCAAGAGATCCTTCAACAAGTCAAACAAGGACAAGAAATGACTCAAGGCATGATTCAAGATTTTAAGAGCATGACATTGAACAATTCCTCAAACAATGTGAATGCCATCACCATTTCTTGTGTTACTTGTGGAGGTCCCCACTCTTATGAACAATGTGACAAGGGTATCAAGGGGAATGCTATGCTTACCAAGAGGAACACCGTGAACACTTTAAGCCTAACATCAATCCAAATAACCTTTCTTACAAATCCCAAAATTACCTTACTCCACCCGGCTTCCCACCCCAACCACCCACTCAAATTCCACAAAATCCTCCTCAAATTTTAGCAAGGAATCAAGGGCAAAGACAACCATACCAAGGAAATAATTACAAGGCACCCAATCAATTTCAACCTCAAGCAAGTACCTTTTATCCACCACAACAAGGATTTAATCAACCACTTCCATTTATTCCCAATCAAGCATATGCTCCAATACCAAATCAAGCTTACCCTCAAAATCAAACTCAAGGATATGGGATGCAAGAGACTCAAGAGTATGTTGACAAGAAAATGCGTGAAATTGAGAAGAGAATGAATGACCAAGTGAAACGTACAATGGAGGAACAAATCAATAGGGTTTTAGTGGCGGTAAATCAAAGACCACAAGGGGCTTTACCTTCCAACACACAAACAAACCCTAGGGCCAATTTCAATGCCATTACAACAAGAAGTGGTACAACAACAAAGGATCCTTCACCTCCTAAACCTACTATTGTTCAACCTACTTGTGCTCCTACTTGTGATAAGCCTTCTACTTCTACTCCACTTCCTCAAAGTGCTCCTATTCACTCAAACACACCTTCTCAACCACCTCATACTTCTCCTTTACCTTCCACACTTCCCAATGACGAGGCTAACAAAGACAAATCTTCCACCACAACATCTATTCCACCTACACCCAAACCTACTCTTCCATACCCTTCAAGGTTGAAAAAGGACAAGTTAAAGAACAAAGATGACATACAAGTCTCCAATTTCTTAAGGATGTTCAAGCAACTCAATATCAACATATCCTTTGCGGAAGCTCTTGCTTATATGCCAAAGTTTGCTAAGATGTTCAAGGATTTGCTCTCAAACAAAGAAAAATTGGTTGATTTGCCCAACACATCACTTAATGAAAATTGTTCCGCGGTGTTACTTAAAACCTTACCAACAAAACTTGGAGATCCGGGGCGCTTCTTGATACCTTGTAATTTTCCCGGTGTTGAAAATTGCATGGCTTTGGCGGATTTAGGGGCAAGCATAAATCTCATGCCTTTATCGGTTTGGAAACAACTCTCTCTTCCCGAGCTCACCCCCACTAGGATGACTCTTGAACTAGCCAACCGAACCATAGCTCACCCCGTAGGTATAGCGGAAGATGTGTTTGTAGGTGTGGATAAGTTTACCTTTCCGGCCGACTTTGTAGTGGTCGATTATGACATGGATCCTAGAGTGCCTTTGATTGTTGGTAGACCGTTTTTGAGAACGGGTCGTACCTTGATAGATGTGGCGGAAGGAGAATTAATTATGAGAGTAGAGGATGAGAAAGTGGTGTTTAAGTTAGGGAAAATTTGTGATAGAAAAGAGGTTAAGGAGTTTAGACCTTGTGAGACGATTAACATTGTGGATGTACTAGATGAAGTGTGTAATGAACACTTTCATGATGCTTGTAAGAATGCTAGTGATGAGATTCCACATGTTGAAACCGTGGCCTCAATTGCTCCCTCTTTAACACCTTTTGGAGAGAGTGATTTCCTCTTGGAGGAATTTGAGTCCAACTTTCTTGGTGATGATGATTCTTCCATTAATTGGGAAGAAGATATTCTTACAATCCAAAAGTTGCTCAATGAGGACCCTATTCCTTCTCCTATTCTACAAGAGATTACCATTGAGGAACCTTCCATAGTAAAACCTTCCATAGAGAGTCCACCTCCCATTGAACTTAAGGAACTTCCATCCCACTTAGAATATGCTTTCTTAGAAGGAAAAGACCAATTACCGGTGATTATTGCTAAGGAATTGAAAGAGGATGAGAAGGAGCAACTTATTGAAGTCCTTAAGAAACATAAGAAAGCTTTAGCATGGAAAATATCCGACATAAGGGGAATTGATCCACATTTTTGTACTCACAAAATTCTTATGGAGGATGATTATAAACCCGCCATTCAAAACCAAAGGAGAGTTAACCCAAAAATTCATGAGGTTATTAAGAAGGAAGTGATTAAACTCTTAGATGCGGGTATGATTTACCCCATTTCCGACTCTCCATGGGTTAGCCCGGTTCATTGTGTTCCAAAGAAGGGTGGAATCACCGTGGTGCCTAATGAGAACAATGAGCTTATTCCCACGAGACTTGTAACCGGTTGGAGAGTTTGCATTGATTATAGAAAACTCAATGAGGCAACTAGGAAAGACCATTTCCCGCTTCCCTTTATGGATCAAATGCTTGAACGCTTAGCGGGAAATGAGTACTATTGTTTTCTTGATGGCTTTTCGGGTTATTTCCAAATACCCATTGACCCTAAGGATCAAGAAAAGACCACATTCACTTGTCCATACGGTACATTTGCTTACAAGAGGATGCCTTTTGGCCTATGTAATGCACCGGGGACGTTTCAAAGGTGCATGATGGCAATTTTCCATGATATGATAGAGCAAACCATGGAGGTTTTTATGGATGACTTTTCCGTATTTGGGAACTCCTTTAGCTCTTGTCTCACCAATCTTGAGAGAATGCTTAAGCGTTGTGAGGAAACACGTTTGGTGCTTAATTGGGAGAAATGTCACTTTATGGTGAAAGAGGGGATTGTTTTAGGACACAAGATATCCAATAAGGGATTAGAAGTTGATCGAGCCAAAATTGATGTGATTGCTAAGCTTCCCCCACCCACCTCGGTTAAAGGTGTGAGGAGTTTCTTAGGTCATGCGGGCTTTTATAGGCGCTTTATACAAGATTTCTCTAAGATAGCTAGACCGATGACTCATCTCTTGGAGAAAGAGGCTCCTTTCATTTTTGACCAAGCTTGTTTAGAATCTTTTGAGACACTTAAGGAAAAATTGACAAAGGCTCCCGTTTTGGTTTCTCTAAATTGGGAATTACCTTTTGAGCTTATGTGTGACGCTAGTGATTATGCGGTGGGGGCCGTCTTAGGACAAAGAGTTAATAAGCATTTCCAACCTATACACTATGCGAGTAAAACCATGACCGGTGCACAACTTCATTACACTACTACGGAAAAAGAGTTGCTTGCTATAGTATATGCTTTTGAGAAGTTTAGACCATACCTTGTGCTTTCCAAGACCATAGTGTATACGGATCATTCCGCTCTCAAGTATCTTATGACAAAACAAGATGCTAAGCCTAGGCTTTTGAGATGGGTTTTGTTGCTTCAAGAGTTTAAGATAGAGATTCGTGATAAAAAAAGGGGCCGAGAATTTAGCGGCGGATCATTTGAGTAGACTTGAGCATCCTTTTCAAGGAGATTTCCCACATCACGAAATCAATGAATCCTTTCCATTAGAGGAGCTCATGTCTATCTCTTCCCAAGAGGATGCCACACCTTGGTTTGCGGATATTGCAAACTATCTTGTGGGCAATGTGCTTATTGAGGGTCTTACTTACCAACAAAAGAAAAAGTTTCTTAAGGAAGTTAAGTATTACTTTTGGGATGATCCATATCTTTTTAGGCAATGTGCGGACCAAATCATTAGACGGTGTGTAGATGGGCCCGAGGCATTTAAAATTTTAGAGGCATGTCATAAAGGACCTACGGGTGGACATTTTGGGCCTAACTACACCGCCAAGAAAGTCTTTGATTCGGGTTACTATTGGCCTTCTATTTACAAGGATGCTCAAGAGATGGTGAAATTTTGTGATGTTTGTCAAAGACAAGGAAAAATTACACAACGTGATGAGATGCCACAAAATTTTATCCAAGAGTGTGAGATATTTGATGTATGGGGAATAGATTTCATGGGACCTTTTCCATCCTCTAAGGGAAACAAGTATATACTTGTGGCGGTGGATTATGTGTCCAAGTGGGTGGAGGCTAAAGCCTTACCTACTAATGATGCTAGAGTGGTTGTAAAGTTCTTGAAACAATTGTTTGCTAGATTTGGTGTACCTCGGGCCATCATAAGTGATCGTGGTACGCACTTTTGTAATGATCAATTCACGAGAGTTATGAAGAAATATGGAGTGAATCATAGACTTTCTACCGCGTATCACCCTCAAACAAATGGTCAAACCGAGGTCACAAATCGTGGTTTAAAGAGGATTTTAGAGAGAACGGTGGGAGAGCATAGAGCTTCTTGGTCGGATAAGCTTGATGATGCTTTGTGGGCGTTTAGGACGGCTTTTAAGACACCAATTGGTTGTACTCCTTATAGGCTTGTCTATGGAAAAGCGTGCCACCTCCCATTTGAGTTAGAACATAAGGCATCTTGGGCTCTCAAGTGGGCTAACTTTGATTTAAACCAAGCCGGTTCACATAGGAAAGATCAAATCAATGAGATGGATGAGTTGAGAGCCAATGCCTATGAGAATTCTTTGCTATACAAGGAAAAGACTAAGAAATTGCATGATGCTAAGATTAAGAATCGTGAGTTCAAAGTTGGAGAGCCGGTTCTCCTCTTTAACTCAAGATTGAAGCTTTTTGCGGGCAAGCTTAAGTCAAGATGGTCCGGTCCATTCACTATTGCTCAAGTGTTTCCATATGGAACTCTTGAGTTGTCCCAACCCGATGGTCCAAATTTTAAAGTGAATGGTCACCGTGTTAAGCACTACTTTGGGGAGGACATTTCCGTTGAAATGGTCCAAGAGGTCCCCATTTTCCCAATGAATTAATTCATTGAGGGACGAGTCGAGCTAGAGACTCCTTAACTCAAGCATCGTATAACTAGGTTAGAGTGTTGTAGGTTAGCAATAAAGGCATAGATTTGGAGATAAGTGTAGGGGAGACCTTCTTTTGTCTTTATGCTTGTTTGTAGGGTTGCTCACTCATCTCATGCTTTGGAGCTTATGGAGGAGGCCCTTGTATCCGGTTCACTTCGTTACTTTAGTGATTTTTCATTGACACCTTGTGCTTAAACATGATTTCACTAATATTAGTCCTTTCCTTAACTTGGGTTAAGCAAAGTCTATTCATTGTCATAAGTGTAGGGGAAGTTTTTATACTTCCATGCTCTTAAACATTGAGGACAATGTTTAGCTTAAGTGTAGGGGGGTCTTCTATCGAAGTGACCTTACCTAGAACTTGTCATTGTCTTGCATGATAACATGGAAAATTGAATTTTCAACATTTTTCAAATTTTTGATCTACTTTGGCCACCAAAAATATGCATTCATAATTTTTGCATCAATCATTTTTCATTTTGCATAACACATTTGCATTGTATATATTTCTTCTCTTATTTTTCATCAAAAATATATAAAAAGGGAAAAATAAAATAAAACATGGTTTTAACAAGTTTAGACTTCTTTGACATATTAGGCCCGCCATGGATATTTTGACTCAACCCGAGTTTGCTTATTTTAGCACTCTCTAGCTAGTATCCTTAACCATGTAGTCCTTCATTGGTCTATTAGGCTAAGCTTCCACCAATTTCATTCTTTGAAATTTTAAATTTGTGGAGAATGGGAAATGATAGAGTTGAAGCAAGTGTAAAAGGGCTAGATAGACTTCATGGCAATTACTTGTGGCTAAACCTTTCTCTTCTTTACCTCTACTTTCTTCGCATGTATATAATTGTTAATAAATAATCAAGTACGGTTTTAATTGGTTTGTAATCTCTTATGCATTTTTGGCTAATCATTTATGGTTGATATGAGTACGTCTTAAGATTCTAAGTTAGCACGTTTTATGTGTACTAGACTTGTGTCATGCTCCATATTTAGCGGGTGTTTTTCCTTTTCTTCTTTGCAAATTTTTTGGTGAGGAATAAAGAAAAATAAGAGCGGCTTATGAAAAAAAAAATGAGTGGCTAGAAAAAAAGAGAAAAAGAAAAGAAAAAAAAATAAAATAATGCAAGACTCCCAAGAGGGACAGTGTGGTGTTAATTATAGTGACTATTGAGTTCCAATATTACCTTGACGGGTTGCGGGGATTCAATAGATTGCTCCAATCCTATATTACCTTGACGGGTTGCGGGGTTGAAGATCCAAAATCTCAAAAAGATGCGGATGTAAATTATTGCGTGAGTTTTATTTTTCTTTCCTTAGCGAGTGTGTAGTTACTTATGAAAGCATGACATAAGGATTTTACACATAAGGCGAATGACTTATTACTCTTAATACGGACTTGTATTAATTGTGAGCGGTTTTTCAAGTAATGGATGAGAAGATTACTTAGGATTAAAACCGTGCTTCCTTATTTTTGGATTTTACACTTCTTATATTTCACACTTTAATAATGACAAATTTGCCCACAAGCAATTTGCTCAATTAATAACCGGTTCCACATTTAATTGTCATGAATAAGTTGATGCACTTTTTACTTGTGAATGCAATGATCCCATTTACTAGCTTGGTATGGGGAAAGTGAAACTTGAGGGTGATAAGTGTCCATGGTACCCAAGCCCTAATCCAAGTCATTGAGTTCTTTATGAGTTATTTCCATCAAAACCATTTCAAGAAAAATCAAAAAGATATAGATAGAAGTGTAATTTGATTCATTGCATTATTAAAAGTCAAAATCATGCATCATTTAGTTTAGAGTAGTGTAGATGCATCTCATATGGCCAATGTGGATTAATTATGAGGGAAATGTAAATTTTTAAGCCTTGAAATATAATATTGCATGAGGACATGGCAATGCTCAAGTGTAGGGGAATTTGATATGAGCTTAAACTCATATCCTTTTATCAACAAATAACCCTAAAACATGAAGCAAAATACCCATTTATCTTGTAAAAAGCAGTGTTATGTGGTATGTTTGTGTTTGTGTGATCTTATGTAGGTAAAAGGTACAATTTCAAGCAAACAAGGAAAAACCAAGCTCAAATGGATGAAAAAGACAAAAGAGGATCAAAAGTGACAAGACTTTGAAGTTCAAGGACCTATCTTGACAAGTTGTGAAAGTTGGAGGACTTAAAGTGCAAATAATGAAAAGTCAAGATTCAAGTCAAACCTGGTCAAACTATCAAGTCAACTCAGTCAAAGGGCTATTTTGTACAAGTTTTGGAAGTTAAAGGACCAAAAATGTCAAAGGAATGAAGATAGAAGCTTGAAATGGGAATCTGCCAAGTACAAGGGCTTGTTTTGCCAACATTGGAAAGTTATGCAATGTTTAATCCAAGTGAAAAGCTCTAAACCAATCAGAAACAAGGAAAGAGTAAACATGGATCAAGCAATAAATTCCCACTTACAGCCGCCACAATTAATACCATATCACAACAGTTTCAATCCGTGTGACACCCTCACAACCAACCAGAAGACGCCACGTGTCCTTCTCCTTCAAAGAAAATATTTACCAGGAACGGGATTTTTATAGAAGCTGTTTCAAGAAAAGATCAAAACACCAAAGTTGCTCAATTTTGGAAGACGAATTCAATGGTGCAATCTAATTAACATATCATCCATTGAATCAAAAACACCCAAAATGTGTTCATCACCTTCAAAGTGGGATTTGCAGAATTCCTCCACGTGTCAAGCTATGATTGGCCCGAACACGTCACAAACTCCAACAGAATCTCCTCTCATGCCTATAAATACCTAGCTTGTACTTCATTTGTGATAGTAGCTTAAATTTGTAAAACACATAGTTCTTAAATTTCCCTTTTCCTTTTCCCTCATTCTACCCTAACTACTCAAGAGTCTGACAAACTCTTGAGTTAGTTAGTTAGTTTGTAGCTTGTAACTACTTTTGTAACTGAATTCAATCAATAAAATTTCAAATTCAAGTTTCCCGCCAAATTCTGTTCTTCAATTCTTGCTACTTTCCTGCTGTTGTGTGATTCCATTGTTGCTGTTAGATGTTTGTTATGATCAACCAAAGATCATAACTGACATTGTTGAAGTCTTGTTGCTGTTTGATCAGAATTCAAGCATTTCCATTGTTCTTGAAGATTTCATGGCAGTTTGATGATTTGTAGCTGTTTGATTGTTGATTTTAGATGAATACTAGTGATAGGTGGTGGTATCACTAGTGCAAGAGAGCTCAGCGCTCCTCTTCTTCCCAAAGGACCTCTACAATAGGTTTCTTAGCTTCTGTTTTATGTTCCTCTAAACAAGTCCTTGCATGCTCATTTTTCTAGATAACTTTGATGGCTGCCTGTTTACTTGATAAATAGTTGTTGTTTGAGTGATCTTGGTTCTTTTGTAGCTTATCTTGCCTTCTTGTTTACTGAATTGATAGCTTTAGTAGTTTCTGCATACTTTCAGTAACTTTTTAGCTTAATAGCTCACTTTCAGTTCTAGCTTTGGTAATTGCTTGTTCTTAGCTTGAATACATTTCATATTGTTCACTAAAACTAGTTTGTTATAGCCTCTATATCAGTTTAAACCATAACTCATAAAGTCTTTGTAAAAGTTTGATTAAAACCTTTTAAGGAGTGTTTGGGAGTAGTTATAAATCAGTTTTCAAGTGTTAAAAATTGGTGTTTAGAAGATCATTTCTAGTCATTAGGTGTAAACAAGTAGTCTTAAATCATTTACAAGTCATAAAAATAGTCAAAAAGGCAATTGGTTAACAAAAAGTTTGGGTCATTCTTCTTATCAGCTTTTGTTTGAAAACTTGCCAAATTCACTTGCTGATTTCTCCTTCAATACTTAATGAAATTTGCTCAAATCTGTTTCTAGTTATAGCTTACATCATAACCTTTCAGTATCTAGAAGGAAAATATACAGTTTTAGAAATTAAGCTGGTAATAAGCTTTTAAGCTCAAGCCTGAGCAAATGTCATTCTCTGATGTGAATTGCATACTGTTTTACTAGTTCTCTTAATCCTCTTCATAAAAGTAGTGATTTTCTTTCACAATCCTGTTTAGAAAGTGTTGAATATGAAGTTTTGAAATTTTTAGCTTTTTCCAAAAATTGGTCAACGTTTGGTCAACATAAGCTCATTTTAGCTTATTTCGGATATCTAGCTTATTACTGGATGAAATTGGTTCTAATTTGATTTCCCCTTCTTAAAATCAAGTGCTTAATCAGTTTTGATAATAAAATCAAGTTGTGGATGTTTGGATTAGGCTGTAGCTTATTTTGAGCTTATTGATAAGCACTCAATTGCTTATTTTGGACTTTTAGCTTATTTCCTTGAACACACGTAGCTATAATTGGATTTTAAAAGTTTTGCAAGTGATTTCAGCTTATTTGGTTGAGTAATAAGCTCAGACGAGCTTAATCTTTCCATTGTCCCGTTTTTAGTTAAAAGTTTGGTTTTATTGCACTTAAGTCCTTTCTTTTCAATAAGTGTTAAAATTTGGCTAATCTTGCTAGTTTTTAGGGTTTGCTAAAATTCAGTCCCTGAACTTTGAAAGTTTGTTAAATTTCAGTTGTTGGTTTGTTAGTTTGTTACTAATTGGTTAGATTGTTACAAGATTTGCATTATTAGTCCTTGTAGTTAACTGTTTTACAATTTTAGTCCTTATAACTTTTAGAATTTACATTTCAAGCATTTTCATTTTATAGAAATTACATTTTCAGTCCTTATAGTTTTATATTTTGCAATTTTATATTTTACTTGAATAAAATTTGGAATTTGCAACTTGTTTTATGTATAAGTAGGTTTATATTTTTCATTTTTAGATAGTTTTGTTTGAATTAGCAATAGATTACCAAGCAAGCTTGAACAACCAAGAACAATTATAAATTTGATATTGATTGGACTTTCTATTAGTTAAGAACTGAGAAAACGAACTTGCATTATACACATTTCACGACACCTGTTGATTATATACCTTCTTTAACTAATTTCCAGGGCAACGATTTTATCATATATTCCAATCATGTCTTTGAAACTTCTATTGATAATCTACTATTTGAAGAGTGGGATGAAGTGAGTGATGAAGATATTGAAGAAATCCATTTGATTGATCTTACACCTTCATATTTTGAAGAACTAGCTTGTAATACTCCTATCATCTTACAGACTAATCCTCACATTCTTATACCTAATGATGAGCTTTATTGTCCACCCAAACTACTGTGGAGTTAGTTATCATTGAGGAGGACCCTCTACCTTTAGAGATTGATCCACTTATATCTAAGGCATCTTTAGAGGTTTCCACCTTTGAGGAAGAATTAGAGGATTTTATTAACAAGTACTTTTCTCATATGGATGGGCTATCTTATGATTCTGATGATTCCCTTATTTCTTCCTCGGTTTTGAAAGAAGATGATTCTCCTCCATTGGATAATGATCTAGATTTCTAGGATGCTACAAAGAAGAAGGACAAAGAAGTCATTTTCTACGAGTGCGTTAACGCCTATTCTTTAACCTTCGTAATCTCAAGATGTTGTGATGTATATTGGAGAATCTTCTACAGGTACTACTGATTTTACTTGCCATTTTCCCATAAATGGAAAGGTGTTTGATCCAGGTATATAGTGTGACAATCCGTCAATTTATGGTCGATATTTTATTCTCAAGTATTATTTAAAAACATTATTTTAATTTTATATTATGAAGTCACTCATTTTTGGGAAGAAATTTGGGTTTACATCTAGAAGTAGCATCGACTACGTTTAAGCCAGAGAATTCCACGTTACGTGCTTACGTTTACATACACCATTTTTGGTGACAGTCCGACACTCCGGGAAATAAATTTATCCGTGAATATTATTTTGGGATTTTAAATTTGTGTTGGTTCATAAACTCACAAATTTACGAGAAGAGATTAGGACTTACGTGCATAATTTACCGTCCTTTACGACCAAACCGGAAACCCTAGGTTTACGTATTTACGTTTTTGAACTCCGTTTTTGATGAGACAATTTTTATTAGATTTGTTTTGTGCCGTTGATTCATAATTTATGAAAACGTTTTTCGTAAAATGACCCGAGGGCACGCAAATTGAGGAAACTAGAATCGAGGAGTACCGTAAATAATTGGGGATGAGACAAAACAGGTTTTGCCCCCACCCCCAATATGGGACGGCTAAACAAAGCCAACAACACCCTTGGGTGTCAAAGCTTAAGAAATAAGCTAGGACACTTGTCCTAGCCACTTCACAAACAAGCTACCACATCAAAACCACTCACACAAACCACTTCCTCATTCATGCAAACCACCAAAGTCCTCTCTTTCTCTCTACCATTGCCGTCCCAACTCAAACCAAAACACCCTCATTTGATCAAAATTAACCACAAACTCTTATGTTATTCACACATATGATGGAAACCTCTTGAAGCTCTATTGATTGGTGGTGATTTTAACATCCAAGGAGGTGATTTGATTGTGTCCTAGGGCTGATTTTCGACAAGGGGTTCTTGAAGATTGGTGATCTTGAAGTTGATATTGGTGTACCACAAGTTTTGCCAACAAAAGTCAAGATTGATCTTAACTTTCATAATCTTGGTGGTAACAAGATCATCCTTCCCATTTCCTTGTTATTTTTGTAAATTTAAATTGTATTTTCTTTCCTAATGTATATGTATATGATGATATATGATGATAAAAATATTATGTGGGGATCCTGTGTTGATAAACTTGGCTAAAAAGATTGAAAACTACATGTAAAAATGGTTAAATCATGCTTAAAATAGTTGGCTGTATAAAACAGTAAAGAAACTTATGTTAAATTGTTAAAATGGAATAGATGAATTAATATACAGTAATTTATAAGACTTGTACACATGTGAGAGTTGGCCATACAATGGAATCTTTATAATGAGTGAGATATGATCAAAACAATATTGAAGTACACATCTGAGTAGTCTGTTTTGGACGGACTGTTAGGGACATTTAGAGATTGATTGAGCAGTAGCTATAAAGTGTTAATTGTAGCACATAATATGTAGTTTGTGTCACCCAAAAATGAGCTTCTATCTCCGTGTAGAACTCAAGATATGGTAAATATGGTGAAAGTGAAAATAATAACCAGATTTGTAAAATAAAACTATATAGTATAATATTAGCACTCAAGTTAATATAATATAAAAAGTATACCTAAAACCCACTAACTTATATTACATATAAATAAGTATGTACTTTAATAAAAAGAAGGGGCATTTTATAAAAGTGGCAATTTGATAAGTTTTATAAGTTATAAAACTATAAACATAAGTTTTACGTCTTTTCGGCTAAAACCGAGAAATTAACATTTTCGTCAATTAAAACTTAGACGGTCGGACCCGTCTAACGTAAACTTTTTATAACTCATATACTGATGTATAAGTACATATGACAAGTAAAAACCGATAAAACCCGAGCTTTATAACTTATGGACATTAACGGGCCAAAATAGCCTTATTGGACTATTTACCCGACAAGTTTGGCAAAACACTAATGGACTTACTCATTGGGCTTAACCCACTTGGGCCCAACATGTGAGTATAGGCCTGATAATAAAAGTATAAATGGACTAGTATAAAGAGTTAAACTCTTAATGGGCTTTAATGGGCTTATTAGGCCTTAAAATGGAATTGGATTTAAACTAGTATAACTAGTCACAAATTGGACTAACACATAACACTATAAAGTGTATGAAGAGATAAAATCCTACTTAATCATCATCATACTTATAATATCATCATATATATATACCTAGCCATTATTTTTATAAAGTCATTGGACAAGAGTCTAAGACCGAGTATTATTTGTCTAGGTTTCCGTGATTGAAGCACGTACCATACATCCAAATCGCCGATAACCCGCCTTTCCCAATCAACGTGAGTTCATAGCCTCGCACTCTTTTAAATGTTTTTATGAAATTTTTATAAACCCGTGAGGGAGAAAACATGTTAGTTTTAATAAAATAGGACACCAGTTGTCCTGATTGTTTGCTTATTGATTTGGACCCGAATGATTATATGACCCGATGAATGATTATATGACCCGACGAATGAAATAGAATGGATTATTATTAGTTAGGTTATGTCACTAAAAGTCCCATTAGCATGAATTGTGAACTACCGGGATTTGGTAGGCGCTTATGCATATAATAGTACTATTTAGGGAAGATCACCCCAGTTCGCGCCTTGACGGTTGATCCCCGTCGTGCCACATTGATTGGTAAGCGAATTTATGTATGAGAAGATTTATATAAGCGTGATTATTGTGACGACACACTTATTAGATGGGCAAATGAGTTTCGGGTAAGCTACCCGTTGTTTGTTTGTTGGAAATACGTTTTATGTATTTATGAAGGATCGGTCGCTCCAACGATAATTATGTAATGGGCTCGTGATCCACTTAGTAAATGTATAGTCCATATAGCCCACATGTAGGGTGGGCTATATATATCCCCTCCTAGCATGTTAGGAGGGGTTGGTTATTTTCATTATTTATAATCAATCTTTACTTTCTCTCTCTACTCTTCTCTTTTCTCTCCTTTCTCTCTCTACACCCTCATCTCCATTCATCTCCTTCTTATATTATTTAATCAATCCCTCTATCAAATCCATCTAATCAATCATGTAGAATAGGCCAAAGATCACGTAGACCTTCAATTGGTATCAAGAGCCAAGGTTTGATTGGTTTATTCTTGCTTTTATTTTTTATTGATTTTGGTGGGTTTTGATTTAATCAAGCTTCTATCTTAAAAAGTTTGTATTTTTATGCTTTAAATCATAGTCAAATCTTTAGATTTACTTATATTTTTTGATAAAAATCACAAATTTTTATACAAAAATAAAAAACTTTTATTATCAAATCTTAAAAAGTTTGTGTTTTTATAAAAAGTTTGTGTTTTCTCTTTTTAATTTTGTATTTTTATTGATAAAACCCTTTCTATTTTGATTGAATTTATGTTTGAATTCTTTAAATTGAACTTTTAATTTTATCCTTTTTTTTGATAATCATATCTTAACTTTTGATTTTAACTTTATTTTTGTTTTTTTTTTTATTTTTTTTTTTATCTTATTATTTTTCTCAATCTCTTATCAGTTTTCTGTTTTTCCTTTTTGGTCAAATCCGTGAAGTATCTTGGTTATCTATATTCATCATCTTTCTGTCCAACTGTCTTTCATCGAATCACAGTCTCATCAAGTTCCGAACCAGTTTCTACCGAACCAAAAGTTCCGGATCAACGAAGTTCCGAATCAGTTTCTTCTGAACCAAAAGTTCCGGATCAAAAGTTCCGAACCAAATCTTCCGAATCAAACCAAAAGTTCCGGATCAAAAGTTCCGAACCAAATCTTCCGAATCAACGAACAAGTTCCGAATGAACATTCTTCCGAATGAACATTCTTCCGAATGAACATTCTTCCGAATGAACATTCTTCCGAATGAACATTCTTCCGAATGAACATTCTTCCGAATGAACAAGATTCAAATATAAAGGGTTACTGGACTCCAACTCTCGACCCTACAACACAAACCTAAACTCGACTCTCACACCTCCCTCACACCACAACTCTCGACAGACTCATTCTCCTAACCCTCGACTCTCGGACGCCACACTCACAAAACCTCAACCCTCAACTTCGAATCAACAAACCAAAAACTTCACTCGACACCAAATAATTACCCACACTCCCTTACCCATACCAGACTCAAGACCCTCGACAACCAAAGAATCCATTACCCACAACCGACATTTGACTCTGATCAAAACATACCAACTCGACAACAAAATCATCTAGACTCGTATATCTATAACTCATCTAGATCTCAGTCTTAATTTCATGATATAACGACATGCTTGTCAAGATCTATTAAAATCTATATTCACGTAAATCAGTACATCATTGATCTTTGTGGGTATTAACCCTATTGATATTCGAGTTAAAGAAAAGTTTATAACAAGGTTGTTATAACTTTTTCTCTGTTTCGTTGATATTTAAAGAACCAACAAGGACTCTCTTTCTCAAGACTCAACCCAAGACTCACACTCTTATCCAGACATAGACAGAAAGACTCGACAGATGATAGAACGTTTTTGACAAATCTCAATATTAAAACCGACATCACTCACATATCAAAGAACAACCTACCCGAGACCCACATTAAGGATCTTGAAGACACACCTGTAGTTATTCGTCATTCGGCCTCCAAGAAAAGAATATAATTGTTTTTTTTAATTCACGGTCTATTGATTTGATACAAAACAAGGGGATCAGGTTTGATTGACTGAAATCTTTGATTGTTATCAAATTGATTTCGTTGGAATTAGTGGCTGTGATTGTGTTTCTGGTTGAGATTTGATGAGTAAGAGATTATCTCTTTGAGAGAGAAAAAGAAACGAAGGAGTGTGTTGATTATTTTAAGAGAGAGAGAGAGTTTTAGGGAGTAGTGTTTTTGGAGGAAGAGATAAAAAGGGGGCGATTTGTTTGAGATATAGGGTCAAAGGACGGAGGAAACAAGGCAAGTAAAATTTTAATATCTGGTCTCCACGTGGTCCGGCGGAGGAAACAAGGCCAACCATTTCTATCAATGCCACCTTTTCCCAAAAAAAAATTATTATTATTTTTTTTAATTTTAGTTAAGTAAGATTCTTTAACTTAAGTTAAATTTTTAATTTTAGTTTATTTTATTTTGTATTTTTGTCAATTGATTTTGGTACATCGTGTTGAGGCGGGTATTTTAAGAGAACCACAGCGGTAAAATATTTGACGGGTTAAAAGTTATTATGGCCGGATTTGACGACAAAAGTGACGAGTCAAAGTGACGGGATTTTTTTAGAGGCTACGGATTCTTGACCGGGTTTATTTTATCAACATTTGAGCCAATAAAAATTGTTTAGCCGAGAAAGGATTTATATCATCCATCGAGGATTTTTAAGTGTTATTTACGGCTCTTTCGAAAACAACCTCGTCCACAAACATTTTTTATCGACATTCAATGGACTCGTTGAGTTCGACATCTCAAGAGGAAGAATCGCATTCAATGCAAAACAAAGTTAGGAAAAGTGGCATCACTTCATTTCAAATGCTTCAGTCTCATCTTGTCACTCTTTCGAGGATTCAAGGAGGGAGCGAATTTGTGACAATCTTTGGTCAAGATCGTCATATATTCATCGACTCTATCTTTACCACTTTGATCCAACTCGCCGAGCAACTCAACCATGGAAACTTTAATCACTCTGCATCAGCAATTGCATATAAGGCTCTTGTGACACAACTCACGCCTTTCCTCCAATTCAATATCATCAAGCCTGAAAGTTCAGTGATTTGCCAATCATTTCTTCGAGATACACATACCGAGATTCGAGTTTTCCGTGATACAATTTTGAAACTCATGACATCGGTCCCGTCTTCGATTTATGAAAGATCTCGACTTCAGCAAGGGTATGATAATGGAGTGCAAGACTCTTCGATGCAAGAGGAAACTGGTCATCTGGTTGCCAACTTGGAGCATAACGATGGTAAGAGCACGGAATCAGGAGGACAACATGATACCAGTGGCACGTCAGGGAATGTTCACGAGATCTCTCTTGATAACACCTTACCCGTTTATGACGAAGAGCCTGCAAACATGGTACAATGTAATGTTGTTTATGATGTATATGCTGATGCAATGCCGCATATTGAGCATTCTGAACCTAATTATGACAAACATAGGATGGAAAAGAGTGATAGAAATACCACTTCTGATTCATCCGATGTGAGTCATAATGGGGGAGAAGGTGTTCAAAATGCTAAACATCATGATATTTGTCTTATAACTGCTTCACTGACTGCTTCTGATTCCAAGATTAGAGAGCTCGAAACGATTGTAGCTCAACTATTAAAAGATCTTGAGGATGCGAAACTTGAATTTTCTAAGAAAACGGACAAATTTGAAACATACTTTGAAAAACTTGAAAAGTCAAACGTTTTTCTTGAAAGAAAATTGGATCAAAAAGTTTTTTATTCTAAAGCTGAAAAGGATAATCTTTTGAAACAAATTAAGTTGCTTGAATCTAAGTTGGCATCCCAAGATGAATTGCTCTAAGAGAATGAGACCTTAAAAGCTCAAGTACAGGAAAAGGTTTTTGCTATCGCTGCGTTGAAAAACGAGTTAAGGAAAACTAGAGGACCTAGTGTGGACACTAAGCTTGAAAAACCATCAATCTTGGGGAAACCGCCTACAAATCAGTTCGTCAGACAACCGACTGTCAGACAACCTACTGCATTTAGATCCGAGCGATCACAATCCTCGAGACCGCGGTTTGCCTCCAAAGTTGATACGGTTCATATTTCTAGAACTGTCACTCCATCAACTAGGCCTAATATGACTAAATCAGCCTTAGCTAGACCTAATCACATGATTGCCTCTAGTTTCTCTAAGAATAGTTCAAAGAACACGTCTAGAACTAGTTCAAATGATGTGCGCCATGATTTTGGTCACAGGGAAGCTATTCAAAAGACACAAGTAAGAGATAGGAATTTCAAACCTAGTCAGATACCTTCTAGTTTACCCAAGACTGCTAACCGTAGCATGTCCAATCCTAGGAGCATCAATCAATCATCTAGGGATCCTAGATCTTACTCGGACATTAAATATGCTACTTGTAAAACATGTAGAAAATGTGTCTTTATGGCAAATCATGATTCTTGTATCAAGAAACTACTTAATGAGGTGAACTCCCGTGCTAGACTTAAATCCCAGTGGGTCGCTAAAATCAAACCCATTGGCAAAATGTGGCGCCCCACTGGTAGAACTTTCACTCTTGTAGGAAACGAGTGCCCTTTAACTATGATTGTCTCCGATTCTACTAAGACTACTAGGGAGGAAATTGCAAAGGATGATACATCACTTAAGCCTAAACTTAAGGTTTTCTATAAAAGAAAATGTTTGCCAGCTAAGATAAATGAATCATCTACTCAGGTAACCTCTGACATTAGTAAAGCCAACTGTGAACCCCCACATGCTTCTAAGATAGATATCGCTAACCCATGTCAAAGTATACAAACTCCTAATGAGAATGCATGTACCAAAGTTGATGTTCCAAAAGAACGAAGCGGTCCAATCATTGTATATCGTTCAACTAAGGACACTCTCAGAGTTTGGTTGCTGAAGAAGCAAATATCAGAGAAACAAGTGTCTCAGGGGATTCATGGTTAAGCTTAATGTATAGGAATTACAGTCACATAACAGACTGTAACTCGCTCTCAAAAGACAGGAAAGTTCATCCCGATGATGACTTATCCTCATTAACGAGAAATTAAATTTTCTCGGACACGAGCTTACGTTAAAACCATTCAAAGGTTTTAAGCTCGTGTATATGGTTTATCATTAAATATCAGATGGTAACCCGTGCTTCAAAGAAAGGAGAGTTTATCGCCGATGATAAACTTATCCTAACAACGAGAAATTAAGTTTTCTCGGGCATGAGCTAATATTAAAAACATTCGAAGTTTTTAAGCTCATGCACAATGACTTACAGTTAAATGTCAGACTGTAACTCGAATTTCAAATAAAGGAAAGATTATCTTTTATGATAACTTATCCTCATAACGAGAAATTAACATTTCTCGGTCATGAGCTTGTATTAAAACATTCTAAGTTTTAAGCTCAGAAAGGAAAGTGTATCTTTTAAATAAGAGAACTTTTCCTCGTAACGAGAAATTAACCTTTCTCGGTCATGAGCTTTCCGTTAAAACAGTCAAAGTTTTCAAGCTCATGAACACGACTTCTAAGTAAATGTCAGCTTAGGACTCGTTCTTCAGATAAAAGGAAAGGTTATCGCCGATGGTAACTTATCCTTACAACGAGAAGTTTACAACTTCTCGAACTTGAGCTTTCCTAAGATATTCCAAATCTTAAGCTCAAGCAATTGGTTTTCAAAACTTTGAACACAATTTTTCAAGAATTTCTCAAAAGGTTTTTCTAAATCTTTCAAAATTGTGTGTTCAAAAACGTTTTGATAAAAAGAGCATGTCTTCTAGAATCGATAATATTTACGAACCTAGAAATGTCATTCAATAATGACACGGGGTTGTAAATAAAGTTCGAGCAGAAGTTTAAAAGATTTAAAACATGCTCCATATGGTTTGCTATTATTTCCGATAGTAACCCGCTTTTCACTTTGAAGTCAAGCATTTCACCGGAAAGCTTTGACTTCAGAATCCGAAGTTATCAACACCACAATCCGAAGTTCGTTGCAATTGATATCTACATACTAGACGATGCGACTGCTCAAACGACGACTACAGCTCTTTAAATAGAACACGGGTCAACAATTGAGGGGGAGCAATCGTCCAGAATTCAGAATCTTCGATGCCGAAAGTGCCATAGTTCACAAGTTGGTGTCAAGACAACGATATCAATTGTCCATGTGGTGTAAAGGGGAAGATAATTTCAGAAGTTACGAGGAAGACCAATATTCGTGAACAAGAACCATGTGCTTCTTTCATATGATGTTCTCCATCATTCAGGTCCAACCTCGTAAATTGCTAATATTGTGAATTCATTATCATATATGATCTTTGCACGTGTTAAATACCTTACACTTGTGTTTAAAAGGTATTTAATTTACGTTTCAAGTAGACCCTCATTAATTTGAGGGGGAGCTTGTGTAACTCATGAAGATAATTGGCTTTGCATTTTTCTTCCCAAATTTTCTTAAAATGCTATTAAATCGATTGATATTAAAAACATCGATTGGGTTAATATTTTCAACATGGGGGAGAAAATGTGATTTAATATGGGAAATGATTAATCACAAATGCTTTGACTTAACGTGTTAGCTCATCCCGACATGTGCGAAATGTTTTCAGATATCGTAGCATATTTTAAGGGGGAGCAAAATGGATTTGCACTTCAAAATGGATTTCATGGTGACATACACTTACCCAAAACATCTCTATTCACGACGGTGAAGATTGTGGTGACATAAGGATGGTAGGATAGGTTAAAGTCCAATGATTTCTCTAGAACCAGAGGAATCTTCCCAAGGACATTCCATAGCTAGAAATAGTAGTCCTTAGGAAAGATGGAGAAAGATTGTGAACGTAGCTGAATGCCGACCAAGTACTTAAGTTAGCACTGGAACAATCACAACAAGGTGCTAGTTATGACGTATTTGTAAGCATTGAAGGGGTTGAAGAATGAAAAAGAATTGTAATGATAAAGGGTGTAAAGAAAGAAGCCCTCCTTACAACCTTAGGTAAAAAACGGGTCAATTCATATGCTATTGAGATCATTTTAATGATGCTTGATATTGAAGATAAGACATCATGGACCCAGTGATGCAAGGCACAACCCATCCCAGCTAACTCATATATCTCTCAAAAGATATTTGTTTTATTCACACGGAGACAACACATTATCTATTGATTTATTCACTCCGAATAAATTGGTATTGAAATGGTGGCACTCCTCTCCAGCCTCCGATCACTAAAAATCCAAAATGCACGATCGAGTCTAGAGCCATTTGAGATCATCAAATATCTCATTAGGACACACATTCATATTTCCTTGCTTCTTCACACACTGTGAAAAGTAAGAAAGATCTTAAGAGTCCTACACAAAATCTTCATGATTTTGCCTGAACATCCGAGTAATACGAAAGTATTTACAATGAAGATGGAAATCCTTCTTGAGCGAATATCAAAAAGCTCATGGTAGGTGACTTGTGCGATTCTTTATGAATCAAACTTGTGATAACTGGAAAGCAACCGTGGTTTAATTCTTAAATGAATTTAAACACATTCCAGGCCTCTACGCAATATCTTAGTTATCTTGCCAGAACATTCAGAGTAATACTATTAAGTATTTACAGTGACGAATGGAAATCCTTCTAGTGTTAACATCAAACAGCACTTGGTAGGTAACTTGCAAGATTCTATATGAATCAAGCTAGTGACAACTGGAAAGCAACGACGATGCGGTTCTTAATTGAACTTCACTTGTTCCAGGAACATGAATTGACGGCTTCAAATCATGCGGATAAGATTATCCAAATGATTCACTCTTTACGTTCGCAGTCAGCTTTGTACGATCGAGTAAAGAGAACGGATTTACCCGCGAAATCTTGTCAAGGAGGTTCTTTATTGAAACTACCTGCCACAAGTACGATATTTAATATCGTCCAACGGTCTTCACCGACCGGAGGTAAAATGCTACCGAATTAGAATGAAATGTTCAAGGCCATTTCATCCGTGTATATTGTTTGTTGCTAACTGTCTTATGCAGCGTAACAAGAAGGTGGCGTTGCGGTGTACAATCCAGAAGAAGTCGTCACCACATGCTTATACTACATACAATTAGTACTTCAACAAATTCAAGAAAGCCTGAAGGTCAAGTCTTCCGTTGTATCAAACTCTAAAACTTTCAAGAATTTAAAAGTATAAGTATGTGGAACATGAAGTCACGAAGAGGCAAATATCACAAGTGAAGAATGCACAAGGTCACGACAAGGAAACATGCTCAAGACTAAAGTCAAAGATCACATCAAGCATATTCACAAGAACAAGATCGAAGACTCAAGCATAGATGCTAGGTTTAAGATTTTGTAAAAAGATGTGACCTCCCTTAGGGGGAGATTGTTGGAAATACGTTTTTCCCAATAAAGTCTCGGTCACATCTTAGTTAGCATAGATCACGAGATATAGACTATTTAGAACTTTGTCTCTTAGAGCGACCTACCTTAGGGGGAGATTGTTGGAAATACAATTTACGTATTTATGAAGGATCGGTCGCTCCAACGATAATTATGTAATGGGCTCGTGATCCACTTAGTAAATGTATAGTCCATATAGCCCACATGTAGGGTGGGCTATATATATCCCCTCCTAGCATGTTAGGAGGGGTTGGTCATTTTCATTATTTATAATCAATCTTTACTTTCTCTCTCTACTCTTCTCTTTTCTCTCCTTTCTCTCTCTACACCCTCATCTCCATTCATCTCCTTCTTATATTATTTAATCAATCCCTCTATCAAATCCATCTAATCAATCATGTAGAATAGGCCAAAGATCACGTAGACCTTCATTGTTATAGTAAGGTAGCAATGTCATGCGGCTTATAATAATCCAATAACGAAAATACTGCTATACGCATTAAATTACAATATATTGTCGGGCTAGCAATACAGGGTCTTATTATTGATATTATGTTCGTGTTTTGGTTATACATAACCATATTCATATAACGGTTTTTATTTAACTATATACAACGTTATAAAACGTATTGTATGATGTTTTTACGGCATTGGTTCGTATAATGGTTTTGAAGGCAAAAGCCCATAGTATGATTTACAACAAAGATTTGTATAAAATATTTTTGGCTTATTTTATGGCCTACGACAAAGAATTGTACAAAATGATTTTCAGTAATAATATTATACCGATGATATAATAATGGATTTCATTAAACTCTGAATTCACTCGACGTTTTCGCTGACCTTTTCTTTTAACATGTTTTATCTCAAGTACTTGAAGGTAATTCTCGGGAAGACGACAAGAATTTATGGCCCGCACTTAAATAAGAATTTCCATTCAAATGTTTCGTAAAACTTGTATGAAATACCATGACTTGGGACCTATGTAATTTGATATTTATGAATGGAAAATGCTTTATTATTAAACGACGCGATTTTTAAGTGTTGTCTATGATTTGAGTAATGTGCTATCCCGTAACACCAACGACTCTTCCGCCGAACTAAAGTATGAATATTTGGGGGTGTTACAGTTTGGTACCAGAGCTCTCGTTATAGAGAACGAAAGATTTTTAAAACCAAGGTTTTGAATAAAACATTTCAAAATATTTTAACTATAAACATTTTTCTCAAAATGTCTAAAAATCTTTTGACTATAACGGTGCCGAAGAATTCCCGAGTTACCGACAAGGCCAGACTGAGAAGTGTTATTTTAATATATATAACTTGGATTTTATATATATATATATATATATATATATATATATATATATATATATATATATATATATATATATATATATATATATATATATATATATATATTGTAATTTGATTACATGATTGTTTGATGATTATTTTAATACTTATACAAGATATTTATACGGCGTAGATTGTCACAAGAAACCCTAACTCCCCTAGCAAATAAATCGAAGCTATTCCCGTAGGAATTCTAGCTATTCTAGATCTAAACCAAGTTGTGGATATTTATGATCCCAACGAAATGGTTGATATTCGTAGAAATGTTGATAGTAGTTGATTATGATCTTGAAGAAGAATTGGAAACATTAAATCTGATGTTGATGTCATGACGATCTTTCCTTATAGAGTGGAGTTTGACAAAACCTTACCACCTAGAAAGATGTCATCTGATTCGGTGTCACCCAATTCTTAAATTTGAAATCGAAAGGGTGAATGTTGCACTTGAGGCTGTCATTGGAAGCATTACCCAAAAGCCTCATGTCACTAGTACCTTTCCGAGAAGTCTAATTGAATGTGTGAGTCATTTCATACTAGTGACTCATTTGATAACTATTGATGAAGGAGCTATAGGATTGGAAATTAAGTGTTGTTCATATTGAGCTTTTATTGCCCTTTCAAGATCTAAGAATAAGGTTGAAAGTATTGGAGAATGAGGTAGGATATCACATTGAGTATGATTTGGTTGAAACTTGAATTAAGTAAAATTTAACACATATGGAATATGAGATTGATAAGAGGAAGTCATTAAGTCATGTGATTGAATTATAAGGTTTTAAATGATTGCTGGTTCGTGTTAAGGGTTGTTCCTAGGCCATTGTCCAATGAAGAGGATGCCTAGTGTCCAAGAAATAAATTGAAGAGATCTTCTTCTGAATTGGGACCGATGGATCTTCCGGGATAGATGGAACGCCTAATGACTCTTGTAGATTAGTATTCATTGTGGTATCTTTTAAAAATCCCTAACTTAACTGAGATATCAGTTGGTAGGATGAGTTCTTGGAATTGTATGACATAGTGACACGTAATGTGTTACGATACAATTTTGACTTGTTTGTGATTAATGAAAATACTACCTTTTATTGCTAAATCCTACATGTATCGATGTTATCTATCTTTTATTGCTTCATCCTAATGTTCGCATTAGTGATGCAACCATTGAACAAGCACTCATCTCGATTTGAGTTGTGTTGTGAATTATTCTTTTTGAGTGCCATCGAGATCGTGAACCTCATGATTATTTGGCTAAAGCTCATTTCCTATCATATTGTAGTTAGTTCTTGGTGAACAAATTTTCATCACTCTTTTGCAGATCACTCATTGTTTTTATAAGCTAAAACAGTGTCCTTTGAGAAAATTGAATTTTCATCACTATAAGGATTATTCAAATTGAGATTTATAAGTAATCGTTATCGAAATGAATTTGTTTATGAAACACCTTGGAAAACTTAGTTGTTTCCATAACAAAGAACATCTTTGTAAATTTACTTTTGATTCTTATTCAAGAATTAAGCATGAAAATATTTTTATCTTAAAAATGATGACAAAGTTTTGACGAACTGAGTATTGCATCGTTAATCCTAAAATTGTATATAGTTGCGCGCCTACATACAATTTGGAAGGGACCATGCAAGGCTGATTAGTAGTCACCATGAAATTATTAATACACACTAAATTTTCTTTGAAGATTGTGAAAGATTAAAATTGTATGAGATCTGCAAGAAGTGCAAAATAGGGACATATTGTTAGGGACACCTACATATGTGCCCATACCATGTATTCTTCTGAGTCAAATTTACTCATCTGTGGAAATTGTCTTATTTGACAAGTGACCTCCTCTTCTTGTCCAATTCTCTCTCGTGATGTGATTCTTTGGAAAAGTATCTAATTATCGAGATTGATACCCGACTGGGTGTATCGACGTTCCTATCATTTCTTTTGATTAAGATTTCATCTGAGTGACCTGGGTAACGATCTATGGAGCTTTCAAATGCGTACTCAAATTATGAAAACATGGGATATATTCATATTCGTTAAATGTTTTCGTATTTATCTGAATTGAAATTCTCTCGCGTAAATTATGCGTAGACCTTACTCTTTTAATGTTAGTTATGTCTCCAGATATCCTTGAATTATGAAGGATTACGAGTTATTATTAGTCTTTTGAGAAGTTCACATCTTATCAACGGTAATGAAACTGGAAAGTTGATTGTGCCATTAGAATGGATTGATTGATTATGACATAATGCCATCGTCTTAATTGATGGGAACTCGAATAGAATTACCCTAAAAGATAAGATGTTGATTATCAAAAGTGATCTAAATAATTCTTGATGGGTAACCATATCCTGCATTTAGACTTGAAATGAATGGTTGTGAACTAGTCATAGATATTGTAATCTAGAAAGAATTTAAAGTGAATTTATTAAAAAGATGTTTCTGTTATCTGAAAATTTAGGAGGTATTTGCTGGTGAATTACCTAGATTTTCGCCATTACGGCAAGTTGAATTTGGTATTGATTATATTCCCGGTGCTGCACCTGTGGCGTGTGCACCCTACGTCAGCACCATCTGAATTAAAAGAATTACCGTACAACTGAGAGAGTTGTCGGAGAAAGCTTTTATTTTACCAAGCTCGTCATTATGAAGAGCTATGGTGTTATTATTCCTTATATCTGTTGAATTACCGTGAACTAGGTAAATTGATGATAAAAATTTATATCCACTAGCCAAGATGATTAATTTGTTCGATAATTTACAAGGTTCTAGCGTATGTTCTAAAGATTTGATCCACGGCATGGTTATCATCAACTTCGCGTCCGCGAAGAAGATTATCTATTCCAATCACTACGTCCAGAACTTGTAATGAACATTATGAGTTTCACGTGATGTCGTTTGGATTGACCAATGCACATGTAGCATCCATAAATTTGGTGAATCGCGTGTGTAGGCTATAATTTGATAAATTCCTGCTTGTGATCATTAAGGACCATCTGCTTGTTTATAAGAATAGGAAGGAGTTAATAATCATTTATAGACTGCCCTGAATTGGCCGAGCAATGAAAATCTGTACCTTGAATATTTAACATGTGATTTAAGGCTTAATCCTTTACATTATTTGACCGTGTGATTAATAGAAAATGGAATATATTGACTCTTCAAAAATTAGAGCCATTAAGGCTTTGGGTTTTACCAAAAAGAAAGTGGAAATATGTTTTGACAAATAATTTATCAAAGGATTTTTAAGGGATTATTCCCTTATACCTAAATCATTAAACTCCTTTAGGGGTAAATGTTTGTGTATACCTCAAGACAACCTAAGAGGGATTGAGGAAACCATTTAAACCATGACTTGAAACTTTAAACGGCAATTTTTGCTTTTCAACTAAGAAAGTTTTGACCAATGTATAGCCAAAGATTTTTCGAACATTTACGAATCTTATTAATTATTTTCGATAAATCAACAAAAATCGGGTTAATTAAATTCAGATTTATTTTGAACATTTTTCTATAATTGGACGAACTGAGAAATTTAAATTCTTTTCTTTACGTTGACGTTTCATAAAAAATAAATATTTATTATTTAATTACTTGTAATAATTATCGACGCTTTAAACGTCGGATCGAAAAACTGATAAAAATAATATTTGAGACGAAACCAAAACTTAGAAAATATGAAGAAAGAATTTCTGAGTGAATTGTGGTCATGATAATTACTTCATCAGGAAAGGTGAATGTAGATACTGACACATTATGTAGAAAGGATAAAGAACCAATTAGGATGTGTGCCTGAGTAATGACGGTGCAAAATAATTTGCCCAAGCAATTTAAAAATAGCTGATGCTTGTAAAAAGGATAATATAGATAATAAAAGGGGTTCGCGGCTAATGTGAACCATTAGAATTGAGAAGCCGATGACGTTAAATGTTTAAAGGCCGCTTGTGGTTGCCTAAATATAGAGGATTTTGAGATTTAGCCATGTTGGAATCTTATAAGTTTAAGTATTCTATTCATGCCGTTTCTGATTTAATGTATCTTTATATGAAGAAGTTGTACTGATGGCAAATTATGAAGGCAGCCATCGCCTCATACATTAGTAAACGTCTAACTATTGCAAAGGTCATCATCTGAATTTGATTCGATTTGGGTCATCGTCGACAGACTGACCAAATATGCTAATATCATTCCTGTTAATGATAGATTCTCGATGAAGAAATTGACTCCTTTGTATTTAAAGGAGTTATGTAAACATAGTGTGCCTGTATCGATCATCTATATCAAGATCCTCGCTTCGCATCGATTTCTAGAGATTTGCTCAGAAGTCATTAGGAACGAACCTTGATGAGAGTACTATTTACCACCCCAATCGAAGGGACAAGGTAAAGTAACGATACAAAACACTAGAAGTGTTGTTTTATGCTTGAATAATTGACCTTTGGTAATAAACCGTATAATCATTTTCCTTTGCAGATATTATCATTGATAATTATCGTATTAGGATCGAGATCTAATCTTGTGAGGATATATATGAGAGCATCTGTAAGCAGGAGTTGGGATGAAGACACCCGACATACACCCATTGTGAGTTGGACATGTATTTTAGGTTTAAGGTTGCCTATGATGACAAACCTAACCTTACAAAATGCCCAATCCATGAAACCTGAAATGATTGTTGCAATTAGGATTTGATTATTGACTGCCAGTAGTGGGCAGGAGGTTATGTGAATATGAAATATAGATCTTGAAGTGCAGGATGGGTAGCGAAGTTATGCCAAAAATTTTCACCTTGGAAAAATGAATTGATGATCTGAAAGATCATGGGAAATAAGTTCCCGTTATATGGGACCATTGAGATAATGTAAAAGTTGGTTTGAAAGGCATATAAGCTGGATCTACCCTAGGGCTTCAAGGACTGCGTGAATTATGATTCGTATATCGAACTAGATAAAATGTCTATCAAGTGAAAATCTGATTACTTCTTAATGAAGTTTAGATCGGAGAAAAGTTGCATTCATCAAAAACCCGTGATCATCATGGATAGAGAAAGTAAGTCAACTTAAGCCTGATCGTATTCCCGTAGTTATGTTAGATGAAACTCGCGTATTGTAATTAATTACACTTGTGAGGAAAGACCGAATGTGGATGAGATACCCACATGGCTCTAACTCTATAAGAAGTGAGTAGTAAGATAAATTGATCTTTGAGGACAAACATCCTGTTTAGGGGTAAATACTATGACAATCCGTCAATTTATGATCGATATTTTATTCTCAAGTATTATTTAAAAGTATTGGTTTAATGTTATATTATGAACTCACTCATTTTTGGGAAGAAATTTGGGTTTACATCTTGAAGTAGCATCGACTACGTTTAAACCGGAGAATTCCACGTTACGTGCTTACGTTTACATACACCGTTTTGGGTGACAGTCCGACACTTCAGGAAATAAATTTATCCGTAAATATTATTTTGGGATTTTAAATTTGTGTTGGTTCATAAACTCACAAATTTACGAGAAGAGATTAGGACTTACGTGCATAATTTAACGTCCTTTACGACTAAACCGGAAACCCTAGGTTTATGTATTTACGTTTTTGAACTCTGTTTTTGATGAGACAATTTTTATTAGATTCGTTTTGTGCCGTTGATTCATAATTTATGAAAATGTTCTTCGTAAAACGACCCGAGGGCACACAATTCGAGGAAACTAGAATCGAGGAGTACCCGTAAATAATTGGGGATGAGACAAAACAAGTTTTGCCCCACCCCCAATATGGGACGGCTAAAAAAAGCCAACAACACCCTTAGGTGTCAAAGCTTAAGAAGTAAGCTAGGACACTTGTCCTAGCCACTTCACAAACAAGCTACCACATCAAAACCACTCACACAAACCACTTCCTCATTTGCAACTCATGGAAACCACCAGAATCCTCTCTTTGTCTCTACAATTGCCGTCCCAACTAAACCCAAAACAACCTTATTTGATCAAAATTAACCACAAACTCTTATGTTATTCACACATATGATGGAAACCTCTTGAAGCTCTATTGATTGGTGGTGATT
The DNA here is from genome assembly GCA_025667525.1 of Glebionis coronaria. NCBI lineage: Eukaryota > Viridiplantae > Streptophyta > Magnoliopsida > Asterales > Asteraceae > Glebionis > Glebionis coronaria. The sequence goes on along the minus strand of CM046878.1, from coordinate 202,932,947 downwards.
TTAACATCCAAGGAGGAGATTTGATTGTATCCTAGGGCTGATTTTCCACAAGGGGTTCTTGAAGATTGGTGATCTTGAAGTTGATATTGGTGTACCACAAGTTTTGCCAACAAAAGTCAAGATTGATCTTAACTTTCATAATCTTGGTGGTAACAAGATCATCCTTCCCATTTTCTTGTTATTTTTGTAAATGTAAATTGTATTCTCTTTTCTAATGTATATGTATATGATGATATATGATGATAAAAATATTATGTGGGGATCATGTGTTGATAAACTTGGCTAAAAAGATTGAAAACTACATGTAAAAATGGTTAAATAATGCTTAAAATAGTTGGCTGTATAAAACAGTAAAGAAACTTATGTTAAATTGTTGAAATGGCATAGATGAATTAATATACAGTAAGTTATAAGACTTGTACACATGTGAGATTTGGCCATACAATGGAATCTTTATAATGAGTGAGATATGATCAAAACAATGTTGAAGTACAAATCTGAGTAGTCTGTTTTGGATGGACTGTTAGGGACATTTAGAGATTGATTGAGCAGTAACTATAAAAGAGTTAATTGTAGAACATAATATGTAGTTTGTGTCACCCAAAAGTTAGCTTCTATCCCCTTGTAGAACTCAAGATATGGTAAAAATAGTGAAAGTGAAAATAATAATCAGATTTGTAAAATAAAAGTATATAGTATAATATTAGCACTCACGTTAATATAATATAAAAAGTATACCTAAAACCCACTAACTTATATATTACATATAAATAAGTATGTACTTTAATAAAAATAAGGGGCATTTTATAAAAATGGCAATTTGATAAGTTTTATAAGTTATAAAACTATAAACATAAGTTTTACGTCTTTCGGCTAAAATCGAGAAATACATTTTCGTCAATTAAAACTTAGACGGTCGGACCCGTCTAATGTAAACTTTTTATAACTCATATATTGATGTATAAGTACATATGACAAGTAAAAACCGATAAAACCCGAGCTTTATAACTTATGGACATTAACGGGCCAAAATAGGCTTATTGGACTATTAACCCGACAAGTTTGGCTAAACACTAATGGACTAACTCATTGGGCTTAACCCACTTGGGCCCAACATGTGAGTATAGGCCTGATAATAAAAGTATAAATGGACTAATATAAAGAGCTGAACTCTTAATGTGATTTAATCGGCTTATTGGGCCTTAAAATGGAATTGCATTGAAACTAGTATAACTAGTCAAAAATTGGACTAACACATAACACTATAAAGTGTATGAAGAGATAAAATCTCACTTGATCATCATAATACTTATAATATCATCATATATATATATACCTAGCCATTGTTTTTATAAAGTCATTGGACAAGAGTCTAAGTCCGAGTATTATTTGTCTAGGTTTCCGTGATTGAAGCACATACCGTACATCCAAATCGCCGATAACCCGCCTTTCCCAATCAACGTGAGTTCATAGCCTCGCACTCTTTTAAATGTTTTTATGAAATGTTTTATAAACCCGCGAGGGAGATATCATGTTAGTTTTAAAAAAATAGGACACCAATTGTCCCGATTGTTTGCTTATTGATTTGGACCCGAATGATTATATGACCCGATGAATGATTATATGACCCGACGAATGAAATAAAATGGATTATTATTAGTTAGGTTATGTCACTAAAAGTCCCATTAGCATGAATTGTGAACTACCGGGATTTGGTAGACGCTTATACATATAATAGTACTATTTGGGAAAGTTCGCCCCAGTTCGCGCCTTGACGGTTGATCCCCGTCGTGCCACATTGATTGGTAAGCGAATTTATGTATGAGAAGATTTATATAAGCGTGATTATTGTGACGACACGCTATATTAGATGGGAAATTGAGTTTCGGGTTAGCTACCCTTTGTTTGTTATAGTAAGGTAGCAATGTCATGCGGCTTATAATAATCCAATAACGAAAATACTGCTATACGCATTGAATTACAATATATTGCCTGACTAGCAATATAGGGTCTTATTATTGATATTATGTTCGTGTTTTGGTTTTACATAACCATATTCATATGACGTTTTTTATTTAACTCTATACAACGTTATAAAACGTATTGTATGATGATTTTATGACATTGGTTCGTATAATGGTTTTGAAGACAAAAGCCTATAGTATGATTTACAACAAAGATTTGTATAAAATATTTTTGGCTTATTTTATGGCCTACGACAAAGAATTGTACAAAATGATTTTCGGTAATAATTTTATACCGATGATATAATAATGGATTTCATTAAACTCTATGAATTCACTCGGCGTTTTCGCTGACCTTTTCTTTTAACATGTTTTATCTCAGGTACTTGAAGGTAATTCTCGGGAAGACGACAAGAATTTATGGCCCGCACTTAAATAACAATTTCCATTTGATGACGTATAGTCCCCAACCGGGTCATGAGCCCGGCTCACGGGTACTACCCGTATCCGGCCCATCACAGATGGGTGGATAAATGGTCATTCAGGCTTATGGGTTTGAGTGAACAGTACCCGCACATATGTGCGGCCCTTGGCCCAAGGCGGCCGACATAAGGTTAGACAGAATAATATTCTGTCTAGGAATATCTTTATCCCAATAAGAGAGGATATTCACTACCAGAATTAGAAGATAACAATCATTCTAATTCTGGTGCTTATCTCTTCTTGGGGCCGACGCATCAGTGAAAGCCCACTAGGGTTTCACTGCCTATAAAAGGAACCCCCAAGGGTTCCACAAAGGGATTACGACTTGTACTCTAAACTCATATAAACCTTAAACCGATTACTTACTCTCACGCCGGAGTCTAATCGTGGGAAACATTCCCACGGTAAGCCTAACGCGTGTTGTTTAGTGTGCAGGATCCCAACCAAACAATTCACTTGGTGCAGGAGCCGGAGCCCAGCCAACCCGAATTAAGCCTAATTCGGGTCTAGCAAGGATCAACCAACTTTTGCATCAACAAGTTGGCGCCATCCGTGGGACCCATAACACTAAGCTAGAACAAAACCTCATCTCGAATCTCCAATGACGAAGGGGCATCCGCCAACTAACCCCAGGAATGTGAATCCTGGGAACCGGAAGTCCTAAGGGGAAGGGATTCTCATCCCCAACCAATCACCTAACCGCCTCGCAGGCGGGCTGGGTAACCGTAGCGGTTTTCAACCCGTGGGGGTGACGAGCACGATCTCGGTGACACCCCCGCCTACTTCAACCCTGGATAACCCTGATCCAGGGAGTGCGCCAGACCCTCCTAACAAGGAACCTCGCAGACCCTCGACGGAGGAAGAAGTGGAAGCCCTACCACTCAGTGAGGAGGATCTTACTCGAGTTCTCACTCAGAACTTCGAAAGGATCGTCCCAGGGATCGCATCAAGATTGAATCTGGGGAGGAATCTCCAAGCCAGACTCAACTTTGGTGACAGTGGACCAACCACCCCCTCCCAAAACCGGAGGAGAAGGAGAACTCGGCCTCAGGAGCGGGGAACCTTTGAGGAAACCCCTCAACCCCGGAATGTGTTTGAGCGCATAGGAGATCGCCTTATACAGGAATTAACGCAGTCTCAAGAAGGAGAAAGGTCGGATGGCTCACCCGAGCGGCCAGATCGAGAGCTGACCAGAACCACACGCCGCCCGAGTGTGTGGGACAGAATGAACACTGGGAAAAAAGCTCCTGGCTCATCCCAAAAAAGTGGTCCCTATGCAAAGAACGGGGCACCGCCGCCATCCCCGGATCCGTCCGAAGAGGACTCAGATGACCATCCGCCTAAGCGTCGCCGACCTAGGCGCACCCCTCCACCACCACCAAACAATGATAGGTATTACGATAGTCCTTACTATCGGGATACGGAGGCAGAAGATCTCTCGCGTCCATGGTGTGAACCATGGGATGACCCTAGGCTCACCCGACCATGGGCGGATCCCAGGGAAGACCCGTTCACCCTCCGCATACGGAACTATTCTGAGGACACCGAACGTCGCATGCCGGCGTGTATCAAGACGTATGATGGGTCTGGTGATCCTGTGGATCACCTCAAAATATTTGATACGCAGGCCAAAATTGAGCGATGGCCCATGCCCATATGGTGCCAAATGTTCAATTCGACCTTGATTAGAAACGCCCGTGACTGGTTCGAGGCACTCCCCCCACGGAGCATTGATAGTTTCACGGAACTACGCACTGCGTTTGAGAACAATTATACTCAAAGGAAGAAGTATAATAGGGATCCAGTCTCATTGGCAACCGTCAAGCAACGGCCGGGGGAGTCCACAGAAGCCTTCACTGAGCACTTCAATGATGAGTGCACACGCACAAGAACCATGCCAGAGCTCCTGAAAATCTCTGACTACATGCACGCCATAACAGACAGAGAACTGATCAGGCGTCTCAACGACAAGCGTCCAGAGAGATATGATGACCTCATGGAAAGGGTCAGAAATTTCATAGAGGGAGAAACAGCTGTTGCCGCGGCCTACCCATCACGAGGAAATGGGTACAGGTCAAATGACCAGTCCCGGAGACAGTCGGGCGGTCAAGGTAACCAGAACAATAACAAGGGCTCGGACTATAAGAGCCAAAGCAAAGGCGGACGGACGGACGACAAGTTTACCCCCCTAAAGATGTCCTACCGGGAGATCTTGTTGACTGAAGGGGCGAACTTTCCAAGGCCTCCCCCAATGACCACTCCCCCGGAACGTCGGCAAGGAAGTCGCTTCTGCGAGTTCCATAATGACAAAGGACATGGCACGGAGGAGTGTATCCAGCTCAAGAAGCATATTGAGTCGCTAATCAAATCAGGCAAACTCAAGCACCTAGTTAAGGATTGGAAGGACGGAAAAGACAACAACAAGAAGTATGATAAGAAGGATCCCCAAAAGGACAAGCCTTCTACCATATACATGATCCAATCCAGACAGCGCCGCACGAGACAGAAAATTGGCCAAAAATTTTCACGCGGCAGGGAAATCTCATTCCCTCCCATCACAGCAAGCGATGTGATTGATGCGCCTCTCACTATTGAGATAAGCATTGGAACACACAATGTTCGTCGCATGTATGTGGATGGAGGATCGTCAGCAGAGGTACTGTATGAACACTGCTTTGTGCAGTTATGCCCAGAAATAAGAAGCCAATTAGTACCGCCCACGTCGCCGCTTACTGGCTTTAGTGGAGACACTATCTGGCCGATAGGGCAATTGCGTTTGCTTGTCACCATTGGGAATGAGGAGCATTCCACTACGACATGGATGAACTTCATGGTGATATGCTCACACTCTCCCTATAATGGGATCATAGGCAGACCAGGCATTTTGGCTATCCGGGCAGTACCCTCCACGGCGCATTGAATGATCAAATTCCCCGTTGAGGGGGGAATCGTTACTATTTACAACACAGTCATACCAACATCTGAGTGTCATACCGTGACAACACCGGCTCCACTTGTCCCACCCAAGGAGGGATCACCACCTCCCAATTGGAAGGTAGCAATTCACCCTGACTACCCGGAACAGGAGGTATCCATAGGAGGGGCGCTCTCGGATGACGGCAAAAGGGCCATGTGCTCTCTCCTGAGTGCAAACCTAGATATATTCGCATGGGAGCCAAAGCATATGACAGGCGTGGCACGCACGATAGCAGAGCATAAGCTCCAGATCCGCCAAGGGTACCAACCCGTTAAGCAAAAGAAGCGCGGCCAGGCGCCCGAGCGCAGCCAAGTGATACTGGAGGAAGTACGGAAACTAGTGGACACAGGCATCATGCGCGAGGTATACTACCACGAGTGGTTATCTAATCCGGTCATGGTCAAGAAACATGACGGAAGTTGCGCATGTGTGTAGATTTCACGGATCTAAACAAGGCCTGCCCACAGGACTGTTACCCGTTACCAGAAATCGACTGGAAGGTGGAGTCCTTGTGCGGGTATCCTTTCAAATGCTTCTTGGATGCATATAAAGGGTATCACCAAATCCAGATGGCGGAGGAGGATGCAGAAAAAACGGCGTTCCATACGAGCCAGGGCGTATATTGCTATATGAAAATGCCGTTTGGATTGAAGAACGCCGGCGCTACATATCAGCGGTTGGTAGATAAAGCTTTTGAATCACAAATAGGACGCAACCTGGAAGTATATGTTGATGACTTGGTGATAAAAAGCCACACGGAGGAGGCACTTCTCCGGGATGTCCAGGAGACATTCGACACGCTGAGAAGGATTAACATGAAGTTAAATCCAAAGAAATGTACGTTTGGAGCAACTGAGGGAATGTTCTTGGGATATTTGATTGACCCAAACGGCATCAAACCTTTTCCAGAGAAGACGGTCGCAGAGATACGACTACCGTCCCCTCAGACACGGAAGGAGGTGCAGTCCCTGAATGGGAAGTTAGCCGGGCTGAATAGATTCCTATCTAAATGCGCAGAGAAGTCATTACCTCTATTTAAGACACTCAAAAAGTGTATTAGAAAGGGAGACTTCCGCTGGACGAAGGAAGCCGAGGAAGCTTTCGGCCAACTCAAGCAGCATCTCGCATCTCTCCCTATGCTAGTAGCTCCCCAGCCAAAGGAGGAACTCATTATGTATCTCTCAGCTACTCATGGCGCAATAAGCGCGGTACTTATGACGGATAGAGATACAATACAAACTCCGGTCTACTTTATAAGTAGAACACTACAAGGGGCGGATTTGAATTATTCCTCCATGGAAAAATTGGTGTTAGCACTAGTATTTGCTACAAAACGGTTGTGCCGGTACTTTCAGGCGCACCCAATTGTGGTGATTACGGATCAACCAATCAAGCAGGTTATTTCTAGACCAGACGTGGCAGGGAGGCTAGAGAAGTGGAGCATCCTATTGGGAGGGCATAATATATCTTACAGACCAAGGACGGCTGTTAAAGGCTAGATCTTGGCAGATTTCCTGATCGAGAAGCCGGATGAGGAGGAACCAATCATTAAGCAAGACGAGGTCCCAACGGAACCTTGGGTGCTATTCACGGACGGATCCTCGTGTACAGACGGGTCCGGGGCAGGTCTCATCCTCACAAATCCAGAAGGAATGGAATTCACATACGCCCTCCGTTTTGAGTTCACAGCCACCAACAACGAAGCGGAATATGAAGCATTAATTGCGGGTTTAAAAATCGCCGCTAGAATGGGGATCCGCAACCTTGAGGCCTATGTGGACTCACGGCTTGTTGCGAACCATATTCTAGGTGGGTATGTGGCTAAGGGACAACATGGTCAGGTACTTGGAAAAAGTCAAGTCGTTAATGGCGACTTTCAGTAAGTTTTCCATCAAGCAGGTGCCAAGGGGCGAGAACAAGAAAGCGGACGCTCTCAGCAAGATCGCATCCACGAGCTTCGCTCACTTGTCTAAACAGGTTTTGGTGGAAATACTCAAGGAGAAATCTATCACGGAAGGGGAGGTAGCCGCTATAGTTGAGGAGGAGGGACCTACGTGGATGACCCCGATCATCAACTATTTGACTAATGAAACCCTTCCAGACGAGGAAAAAGCAGCAAGGCGCATTAAAAGGAAGTCACAACATTTTGAACTCCGAGAAGGCATCCTTTACAATCGCTCTTTCTTGCAGCCGTGGCTGCGGTGTGTTGGACCACGCCAGGCGGCTTACGTCATCAGTGACATACACGAAGGGTTGTGCGGCATGCATGCAGGCCCACGATCCGTGGTAGCCCGAGCCTTACGAACAGGATACTATTGGCCCACCATGCACAGAGACGCGCGCGACATGATTCGCAAGTGCAATGATTGCCAAGTGCATAGGCCAGTACCGCGACACCCGCAGCAGGAGCTTACACCTATCACGTCCCCATGGCCATTTTACAAGTGGGGAATTGACATTGCAGGACCATTTCCTGTAGCTGCGGGAGGGGGGGGGGGTTAAATTCTTGATTGTTGCAATGGACTACTTCACACGATGGATAGAAGCCAAGGCAGTCAAGTCTATCACAGGTAAGCAGGTCAAGAAGTTTGTGTGGGAACACATTGTGTGCCGTTTCGGTCTACCAGGAGAAATTATCTCGGACAACGGCAAGCAGTTCACAGACAACCCATTCAAAGATTGGTGTGCATCATTGAACATCAAACGGCGCTTCGCGTCCGTTAAGCATCCACAAACGAACGGCCTTGTCGAGCGAGCAAATAGGAGCTTGGGGAATGGAATCAAGGCGCGGCTGGATGAACGACAGGGCAAATGGGTCGATGAGTTGTCACACGTGCTATGGTCACATAGAACCATGATCAAAACAGCCAACGGAGATACTCCATTTGCATTGGCTTACGGCACCGAAGCCGTTATACCAGCAGAAATAGGGATGCCTACCATCCGCACGGCGGAGGTTAACGTCGTCACAAACGATGAACAACTGCGAATCAACCTGGATCTGTTGGAAGAAAAAAGGGAAATAGCAGCCATCAATGAGGCTAAGTCCAAGGCTAAGATGAAGGCTTATTATGACGCCAAGGTCAAGGGTGTTTCTTTTCGACCGGGAGACTACGTCTATCGTGCTAACGAAGCGAGTCGAGTGGAGAATACAGGAAAACTGGGCCCTAAATGGGAAGGACCATATGAAGTCACTGAAACCTTGGGACGAGGCGCGTACAAGTTACGTGACATGGATGGCCGCGACCTAGAGCGCACATGGAACATCTCCAATCTCAAAAGGTGCTATCTTTGAAAGCTACGGCTTCCGCATGGGTACTTCGCTATAGGCGGTCTTAATAAAGAACCATGCGGGTTATTTGTTTATTTGTTTTTCTTATGTTTGTTTAGCTTCCTTTCTTGTTTTTTAGGACTTGTCGTCATTATTCAAACAAAAGTGTAAACGTTCTAATAAAATGCCGTGGTGCCTAGCTAGCTCCACGGCCTGTTTCGTGCAAAGCATTTTCCTTTCTTTATTAGATTCTTTGTTAGTCGTATGAATTTTACTTGTATTACAATATGCCATGTTTCATTCGTATGTATTCTTTCAAATTACCGTACATGTACTATACGCCTCCAGGTGGGGTAAGAGGATTAGGTGAACCTACTAATTCAACTTGCCGCGTAAGAGGGATGCAACCCCAGCCGCACGGATCATGTATCCTTACTATACACCTTACTCACAAGACGTTGGGGTAAGTTTCATATGCTACAGCCACACGGTGCTCCGCATAGCAAAGACGCACGTCGCATGTCTAGTAAATTATAGACTTGTATGTATTTTCCTTTTTTCTTTATGTGTAAGACGTAACACGTCATGCGACATTGAAATACAATGAAATACACAAGTTTCAAAATTAATAATAAACAAAATGGCCGTGGTGGTCACGGACTTATATATAAAAGGACAAGTTATTACATGCATGTCTTAGCCGTGTACATACACGGACGAATATAATCATAAGTGTTTACAACATATCAGTTACAAGGGGGGAAGGAATTCTCCTAGATCCTTCTTCCCTTCCTCAATTAAAGCACGAAGGGCCTCCCTACGAGCATCTCTCCCGTCCTGAACTTTGACTGCAAGAGCATCTAGAGCTTCTCCAAGCAGCTTCTCACCTGACATGGCTTTGGATACGGAATCATAAGTAGACAATGTCAAAGGAATTGGATCAGCACTCAGCCGGGACATTATTGCTTCGTTTGGAGCATCTTTCATGGCTTCAAGCTCATCCAGGAGGGGGTGTTGAAGGTCTGCCAAGGCATCCATGGACGCGATCATCTTACCCGCTGCGGAGGGGTTGTGATACGGATGCTGTGTGATATCCTTACCTTTTGCGATCATCTCCGCAGCTTGGACCAGGCCTTCATGCCTACCACGGTCGATCCCATCAGATACAACCCCAGTAAATGCCTGCAGTAGGTGTGGAGCGTTCAGGGCTCCACTTACGGCAAGCCGCAGTCCTTGCCCAATAATCCACCTACGACCGGCTGTCGCGGTTAGTAGGGGGGGGGGGGGCATACTCTCTTCGCACAGCTGACAACCACCTTGCTCAACTCTTCATCAGCTAAGGCAACTTGATTTTCAAGGCTGGTTTGAGCCTGCGTCAATTCATCCTTCAGTGAGTCACGCTCCTGGGCAATGCTGAATGATTGCGCGGTCACCGCCTTAGTAGCAGCCTCGGCCGCAGACACCTGCGTATGAAATGTGGAGTTACTACAAGAATACATATGTTTTATGGGCTACATGCATACAAGGAGTAGGAGTGTATGTACAATATTTCTGAAAATTTACCTTCTCGTTTGATGCGGCTACGAGGGCCTCCAACTCAGCAATATGCCTCTCTCTGGTATCGGCGTGGAGTGCCTGCTCCTTCACCGTCGCCTCGGCGGTCAGTAATGCCGCCTGCAAGGATGCGATGGTCTTTTCGTTCTTTACGACCAATGCCTCACGGCGGGCTATCCTTTTGTCGGCACGGCTCACATTAGCGAGGGCCTTGATCAGACGGCGTCTTAACGCGGCACCCACCGTCACCTGATGTGCGGATGATACATCAAACTGTTCAATCAGGGCCTCATGGTCTAGTTCGTCTAAATCCTGTGCGAGGGAAGGCGGGGTGATGTGTTCGATGAATTCTGAACACTCAGATTCGGCCTCCAGCCGTGTCAAGCTCGATAAGTTCCATGCTAAGAGCAAGCTATCTTCTGGCCCCTCGGGGTGCGGTTCTTTGGCACGTGCGGTAACAGGTGATGGGGGATTGTTGGTAGCCACGGGGGACGGATTCATCCCCACTTCTTCTTGTGCTCCGGCTGCCGGATTCACCCTGTTAAAAAAATGTTAGTCTATACTTCATACAAAGGTATAAATCATAATTACGAGGGGTACTTACGGGGTGCCAATGTCAGGATCTGGGCCGGTAGGAGCTATGGCACTCACAGGGTCGACTTGCAGGATGGGCCCTTTCATGGTCGGGGTGGGGTCGGCTTGGCCAGTCATGGTGCTGCTTCCTTCTTGATATTGTGGATGGTCTTTCCGCAACTTCTTTGGAGGAGCATTTGCAACCCCGGCATCCTCCCCAGTCTTCTTCGCCACACGCCTGGTTGTTTTCCTCTTTTTAGAAGTAAGTGTGGTGGATCCGGAAGCTTGCGTAGTGTCTTCATTAGGATCGCGCTCTTCCTCCTGGTTGATGGTGCCTCCCTCCAGCAATGGATCGTCGCCATCTTCGTTATGAAAGTCCAATGGGGACTTCTCGATAACAGGCTCTTCTTCGTCCGACCTGGGCTTGGGTGTCTCTTCCAGCGGAATCGTACGGTCGGCTAAAGCTTCTAGCAAGGGGAGCTCATTCGGCTTTAACGGCCGGAATCCTTCCGCCACCTTCATGGGGTCGCCTTGACGAAGTAATCCGTGGAGGTTCATCTCTGCAAATGATTGTAGAAGTATATGGGTTAGTAACATTTTATACGATATGTGATAGATCAAATTTACAAAATATATATGACCTACCCTCGCCCTGTTCCGTTAAGAAGCACGGATATAAGTCGTCCCTCCCAAAGTAACGGCGGCTTATCCCTACTAAGCACAGAAAGTGCTCCGGCAACCCTTTATGAAATTCTGTGCGATGGGTATCTAGTATTTTCAGGTCCCGGCTACTATAATCTTTGGATTTGGGCGGATAGTCTTTTGGGGCTTTGGTTTTAAGTACGAAGGGGGTGGGGAATACTTTCTCATCTACAAAGAAGTAATGGTCGTACCAATTCTTAAGGGAGTCAAGAGGTTTCCTATATGTCATCGGGGAATTCCCGGGTCGTTTCTTGAATGACAACCACCCGTTCACTAATTGGGGAAAGTAGAAAGCTCTAAAAAGGTTCACGGTGGGGGTTACTCTGCAGGTATGGCATGTAATCTCAAACTGGTTGATGTTACACGCCCCTATACAGTGGAGCTGGGTGATATGAAAGTCATAATACAAAAGAAGGTCTACTAAGAACTTAGACAACGGAATACGGTAGTTGGCTGAGTCAAACAGGCGTGTGTATATGCCTATTTTCCCCGCCGGTGCATCCGTAATAGCTTCACCATCACCCGGATAGGTGGGGTGTACGCTTTCGGGCACGTAATACTTCGACAGGAAGTCGAGGTATTTCTCCGCCGACATCACATTCAGGACGTCCGTGATGAGGGGGTTATCCTTGACCATATTTTATGAAAAGGTTTTTAAAGGCGTGGTAATCTAACCTGCGGTGACGGATATCCGTGGAAAAGAAGGCAAAAGTTTTGGAGAGAAAAGCTTGAAGTTAATAATGGCGGAAGAATGAGTGAGTTGTGTGTGTAACATACACGCATACTCACTCTTATATAGGGTGGCCTCGGTTTCCGAGGTGCCGTGGATCTTTGACACGTGTCAGTCACATTCCCTATCCAATGGATAGGGTTTCTGACATTTCTGTAACGTCAGTAGGGGACCCACGGGTCACTTCTTAAACAGTTTCGCGTGGCTCAAGGGTGGTCAGTAATCATGCACTTTTTGCAGACATGCGACTGGATTATTGAATATCATTAATGCGACTGGATTCTTGTCGGGTTATGCGGCTCTTACGTAAGACCGTATTTAATGTTGCTTTTAATTTGTCTCAGCCATTACGTGCGGCTGAGGTAGTATTCATTAAAATATATTCCTACGACCGGTTGCCACGTGCGGTCGGAGCAAATTTTCCAGTATCATTTCCTAGGTCTTTCTTGGTATGTCCGGAGAGCAGCTTGATAGTCTAGAGGTTACACCTACGGCTGTAACAACTAGACTAGGGGGACATGATGACGTATAGTCCCCAACCGGGTCATGAGCCCGACTCACGGGTACTACCCGTATCCGGCCCATCACAGATGGGTGGATAAATGGTCATTCAGGCTTATGGGTTTAAGTGAACAGTACCCGCACATGTGTGCGGCCCACGGCTCAAGGCGGCCGACATAAGGTTAGACAGAATAATATTCTGTCTAGGAATATCTTTATCCCAATAAGAGAGGAAATTCACTACCAGAATTAGAAGATAACAATCATTTTAATTCTGGTGCTTATCTCTTCCTTGGGGCCGACGCATCAGTGAAAGCCCACTAGGGTTTCACTGCCTATAAAAGGAACCCCCAAGGGTTCCACAAAGGGATTACGACTTGTACTCTAAACTCATATAAACCTTAAACCGATTACTTACTCTCACGCCAGAGTCTAATCATGGGAAACATTCCCACGGTAAGCCTAACGCGTGTTGTTTAGTGTGCAGGATCCCAACCAAACAATTCACTTGGTGCAGGAGCCGGAGCCCAGCCAACCCGAATTAAGCCTAATTCGGGTCTAGCAAGGATCAACCAACTTTTGCATCAACACCATTCAAATGCTTTGTAAAACTTGTATGAAATACTATGACTTGGGACCTATGTAATTTGATATTTATGAATGGAAAATGCTTTATTATTAAACGACGCGATTTTTAAGCGTTGTCTATGATTTGAGTAATGTGTTATCCCGTAACACCAACGACTCTTCCGCTGAACTAAATTATGAATATTTGGGGGTGTTACATATAGACTTCAAGGAAATCTCAGTATCCTTCTAAGGAAATAAAAGGAAAGGTTTGCAGAGATTTGAGATATTCAGTGTCCCACTTTCACCATTTCTTTCACCTTACATATGGTCCTACTCTTTCTATTGGGATTCTATACATGATGTCTATGTTTTCTCTTGCTACAATGGTGATGATTTTATTTATAGAAGTGAACCATGTATTTAACCCGCGTGTGTTTTATATAGGTACATGTTGGTCTGGTCCATTTACCAAGGTGGATATTGTAAATCTCAGGAAAATGGCTAAGATAGTTTAATTATGACAAAAATCCAAATTAGCGCTTTGAAATATATAATTGCATGAGAACATTGCAATGGTCAAGTGGGTTGCGTATTTGTCATTTTTAGTTTAGCGTATAGTATTTTTTACCATTTTCATTTTACTCAATTCTTCATATTTGTGCATTTGTTCGTATAAGTAGTATAATTTTGTTTCATTCAATTATGTGATCGTTTTGAGTGTTTGTTGCTTTCTTTTTATAATGATTTGCTTAATTCAGTTCATAGGTGTCTTGTTTTGAATCTATAAGTAGTGTTTAGCATTAGGCTTATTAAGGAGTTCTAGTGTTGATTTCTTGCTAATACTTTTAGTATAGTTTAAACACAAGTAATTGAGCTTAGAACTCATTTAGTTTCAATTAAAGTCAAGGAGAAAGTTTAAAAGGGTAATTGTATAAAAATAAGAATGGGTAAGTATTAAGTCTTCTTTGCAGTCTTATTTTTCTCAACACAGTGAGAATTAAGTTGAGGTTTTTGGTGTTTTTGAAACCTAGGATAGTTGGTTTAATCTGTTTTTAAACCTCTTATACTTTATCTTGTTAGTATAAAATATAAGCCCTAGAATAAGCTCAGTTTAGTTAGTCTAAAGTGTAGTATAACTTATACATTTATTCCAAATTTTACCCTGAGTCGTTAAGAGCACAATAAGTGATAAAATCTTGTTCAAGTATCTTTGAAAGTAGTTAAAAGGTAAAAAGTGCTTATTCAAAAGCTTTATTTTAAAGTTTATGGACTTATATTTAATAGTCGTGTGATAGGAACGAACTTGAGATTACAGGATTGCACATAATACGTAAAGAGTTAATTTATTTAATAAATGAATTTATTATATTTATTAATTTATTTAATAAATATATTTATTACGTTTATTAACTTAAACCGAGATATAACATTAACGTTCGTTAAATAATTAAGATTTAAGTATTAACGAACTTTAAAGAATATATAGAAAGAGGATTAAAAGAAAGAAGGACGGAAGGTTCTGAAACACCCTATAGAGGGGTGTCGAATGGCGGTTAGGGCACAAAGGGGAGAAGGAAAAAAAATCCTTTTATTTGTTTGGCCTACAAGATTTATTAGGCCTATATATACAACCCCTTACCCTCATAATTCCATACACTTCTCAATCTCTCTTCTTTCCTCTGTCTTGGCCGATTGCAACAAAATCCACAAAGGGGTTTGGTGTAGTTTTTTTCTTGGTGCTCGGTTTTAGTTTAAATCTAGTCCTAGCCGCTCTCTAGGGTTGTCGGGTAGATTTTCTACAAGCGTTATAGCTCAGTTTACACGTGCTAGAATCACGGTTAGCTCGTTGTATTATTTGTGTACAAGATTGTAATATAGTTTTACTTAGACTTTATCTTGGTTATATACGGTATAAACCCGAATTGGTGATTCGTTCTTCGTCTTGTGGATTTGCTTTATCGCAAAGGTATGTAACCTTAATTCAATTAATTATGATTGTGTTATTATTATGATCTTGTTAAATCGGTTCCGCTATGTGTGCTTTGATCTCGTTTAGGGTTTTGTGTAATTGTTATGAACTATATAAACCTTTAGTGGCATCGAGAGTCGTTTTAACATGTTATAATTATCGAAAATCTAAAGTTTTTCTAACTAATAATTGTTTTTAGTTAAAACTACATGTTTTTTAGGTTTTCTTAAAAATTAGGATTTTTTTTTTTAAATTAGGGTTTTGCCGAATTTTATAAAAAAAGAATTGTTTTTAAACCCTAAATTACATGTGGGATAACTTTAGACTAAATCATATTAAAATTAAGATTTTTTTGAGATCTAAATTACATAAGATTATGTTGATTGGTGAATTGTAAAAATAATCTACCGGTCTACCCTTTTGACAAACTATAAAGTGGGTATAACGCGCCGCTGGTCATGTACCCGATTAAGGAAGGAGGTGTTAAGCCATTAGTCGCTGACCAAATTCCCGGCTCGCCTGTGCGTCAAATTAAAATTACCTACTATTATTATTTGAATTGTACCTTAAGGTTGATTTACCTGAAATTCACATCTGAATTCATAATGAATAAGGTTATTTTTGTGCTTTAGCCATAAGTACGTTGTGAATAGTTATGGGTAAATTATTTAATTGGTTGAACCAATACCTCAACATAATTTATGTAGAAATTTAGTCTCGTGAAAAAGTTAACTAAATGTTTTATTAACTTATGCTATGGAGTTGTATGCATGCTTCTGTACATTGATTTTGACATCAAATTTATACCCGTAAAATTTAAGCCGAATGCTCCTAATTGACAAACACTTGAAATTACTACGCCATCAAATGAGATTTTTGGATGATGTTGTGATGGAGAGAAAACTTTCATAGAATGAGAATTCTTATGATGGTTTTACGTTACTCAGATTAGACGACTTAATTAAGTTACTCAGTGAGATCTGGAAATTTAAGGCATTCAGAAGGGATGAAACATGTTTACAATGCAAAACGTTTTTTTGGCAATGTAAATCCCTTAAGTAAACTAGAATTTGAAAATTGTTTGTCAATTGAATGGTTCAAAAAGTCGCTATGTTGAGTATATTCATTACTAGAAGATCAATTGATGTAATGGTTCTATGTCAATATAGTTCTAGAGTTCAAGGAAAATACTATGGTTTATATACCGGGGTAATTTTATTTTCTTAAAAGTATTTTATTATCGAAAATACTAATATTTGAACTTATTTCTATAGAAATAGCTCAAACCGACAATACCACTATAAGTTTTGTGTTCAAAACGTTTTTGATCGTCCTGAACTTACTGGCCCAAACTTTAATGATTGGTACCGCTCACTAAGAATTGTCTTGAAAGTAGCGGGTACTATTGATATCTTGACTACTCCTTATCCAGAGGATCTTGTTGAAGGAGCTTCTGAAGTGCAAAGGCTTGAACACGCTGTTAATGTTAAGAAGCACTCGAAGGTCGCTTGCTTAATGCAAGGAAAAATGGATCCTCCACTTCAGAAGAAGTATGAGCTATTTTCCTAAGCGAATGCTTGATGATCTCAAGGCTATGTTCGAAAAGCCGCAAGCTGTGGAGATCTACGAGTTAGTAGATGCTTTGCATAGCTTCAAGTAAACTCCTGGAACGTCTGTTAGTGTCCATTACTTGGATATGAGAGGCTATATGGAACATCTCATTGCACTAGGACAACCCTATGATCATAATATGGCTATCAACTTGATCAATAGGCCCGCTAACAAGGACTTCAATTATTTTGTTTGAAACCATAATATGCATTGCCCGGGGAAGACAATTAATGATTTGCATGCATTGACTATGAAAAAGGGTTAATCGACAAGGAATCTACTTCTACGCCTAATGTACTAACCATACAAAAAGGTAGAGTGAGTATGCCAAAACCGCAAGGGAACAACAAGAAAGGCAAAGGAAAGGGTGATAAGGGCAAGCAAGTTGCGACTTACTCGAAACCTAAGCAGAACTTTGTCAAGAAGAATCAATCTCAGAAGGATGAGACTTGTCACCAATGCAAGGCAAGTGGTCACTGGAAGAGGAATTGCCCTCTTTACCTCGAAGAGTTGCGAGAAATAAAGAAGAAGTCTAAGCAGAGCGCTGCAACTTCAGGTACATTATTTATGATCGAATTATTTAATTTGACATACAAATTAAATTTCTGGGTATATGATACGGGATGCGCTATTAACATTTGTAATACACTGCAGGGATTTAATCTGGAAAGAAAGCTATCCTATGGGGAACACTTTCTGCAAGTGGGCAATGGCGCACAAGCATCGGTTGAAGCTATAGGAACATTTAATTTAGTTTTACCTTCGGGTTTAGTACTGATTTTAAATGATTGTTATTATGCACCTACAATTTTTAGGGGTGTTATTTCCTTTTCTTGTTTGTTGAATAATGGATTCGTTCACACTATTGATTATAATGGAATTTCTGTTTGGAGAGATAGTATTTTCTATTTTAATGCAATTTCTATGAATTGTGTGTTTGAAATAGACATGCATGATAATGTATCCAAGAATAATAATAATTTTGTTTTTAGCATAAATAAGAAGGAAAAGTTCGACAAAAATTCTTCTTATCTTTGACATTGTAGACTTGCCCATATTGGAAAGACTTGTATACAAAAGCTTCAACATGAAGGTCTTTTGGAAAACATCAATGATGAATCATTTGATAAATGTGAGTCTTGTATCTTTGAAAAGATGACCAAGAAACCTTTTAATAGTAATATTGAAAGAGATGCTGATCTACTTGGTTTAATACATACTGATGTGTGCGGGCCACTTAGACATTTGTCAAGGAAAGGTGTTAGCTACTGATATGAGATTAATTACTCATATCATTTGTATCTTATAACAATGAAATTATGCATGAAATTTATCAAAAATGCCTTGTATATGTGTGTTTCTTGTTTGAATGTGTGTAGGTACCAAGTTCGCGAAAACTGGCAAACATCGACACGAGATTGATGAAAAATATTGAAGGAGCCAAAAATCGAGCTCGACTTGAGTGGATTTAATAATTGTGCAAGTTTACGGGCCAAGTGGGTCCCACAATTGAGTAAATGGGCTCAAAGGACCATTTATGTTTCAAGTTAATAGTTTTTAATAATTCAAGGCCCAAAATGGGAAGGTAACACGGATGGAAGCTTCGGGCCCAAGCCCAAATTGATAAGGAACAAAGGAAGTAAATAAACGAATTGGGCTTTTTTAGGGTTTCGTTTTATCAAACGTGTTTACACACGTCACCCATTGAATAAATAAAACCATTCATTCATCCCACTCATATCCATTTCACACGTTTAAATTAAATGTTTTCTCTCACCCATTATCTCATACACTTTTAAATAAACACATCGATACAACCTATGTGTTTTCTTCCCTATTTTTCCACCATAACCAGTAAAAACAATCACTATTCACAAAAAAACCCTAGATCAATAAAAAGTTAATTAACATGGGGTGTTTTATGCACATGTTTAATTCATACGTGTAGGAATATAAACCCTATGGTTTTAGGAAGAGAAGGTATGGTAAGGCGAGGATACGTGGCGATTTTCTACTGGCTTTGACACTTCACAAATCCTTTTCAACCAATCAGGAAGCTCAAAAGAAGCACAACTCGCACACACGGATGCCACGTTGGCAATCCGTATGCTAGTGTGTGATCTTCCACCATCCGATCAATCAAGAGAGAGAGAGAATAAAGATCAAGGGCTGAAAATTGAAAAGGAATATTCCAAAAGAGATGCGGATATTCTTCCCAGCAAAGCCCTGGGATGGCTATAAAAACCCTCTTTTCTATTGTAATTATCATCCTTTTCTTTTACTTTAAAGTTATTCTGTTGAAATAGTTTTAGGTTTAAATCTTGTATTTCTTTTTATCAAGCTTTGTAATAGTTCTGAAATTTAATAAAAGATCAGTCATTTTAATTTACAATCGTGTCTCATTTTATTTTTCCTGCTTAGATTGATTTTACGAATTTAATCTTATTACTATTTCGCAATGATAATGTTTGTTATGTTAAATATAAGCTAATTAATAGCTTAGATTTAATATAAGAAGTAAATAATTGGATCCATATTTATCCCTACTGGATAAATATAATTTAGAAAATCTGCTGGTTTCGGTTGATGGAGAATGGTGATTTATGGTGATTCGTTTTCCGGTTCATTAGGTTGCTCAGTGCAAACCTACTGCTCAAAGGTTATCTACAAAAAGGTGTTAAGCTCTCTTTGATTTATGTTTAATTTTGAATGTTTTAATAAATTTGCTAGTATGATTTAGTTAAATTGTTTTTAGTAGTGTATTAAACCTGCTTTAGATTTATCTGTTAGATTGTTTATGAGCTTTTGATGTTACTGTGAATTAAATTGTTTATGTTTTGTTAAATGATCAGTTTTAAATAAAAGTTTATGCTAAATCTGTTAAGGTTGCTCTGAATCTGATAGATTGTTTAGACTTGTTTGTATGAATTGTGTTAGAATATGTTGGTGTATTAATTGAGTATAGGCTGCTGCGAGTTCTAATTCGGTTTGGCTGATCTAGTTGAATTATGTTATACTTTCTCTGAGATTCGAACTACTGTATAAGATTATAAGCTTAGTCGCTGTGATTTTTGTTTAAGCATGATTACGAGTTTGAGTATTCCGCTAAAATACGTGTAGACTGAATCTGGTTGCTTGCTTAAAGTAGATTTGATCTGTTTTGATTTAACCTTTAGGATTAAGCTTTTTAGCAGCTTTCATTTACTTTGCTGGGATTATGCAAAATTTGATTTGCTTAATATTCTTATAAGTCTACTGCCATTGGAATCAGTTATATTTAAGGTTGCGGATATGTTTAATGTGATATGGTTTAATTTGAGTTTTTATTAATAATTTCTGTTTACATACCTGATTTGTTGGCTGGTTAATTCTTGGTGTTCATTTAAGTTCTACTTGGTTATTGTTATAGTTATTAGTTTATCAGATCCTAATGGTCTGATAAGCTCAAAAGAGCTGATTACTATCAGCTTATTCACAATAAGCTTACAAAAGTCTCTCTTGAGACTCATTTTTATTCATCTATCAAAAAAGAAATAATCCAAAAAAAGAAATGTCCTTACCTAGATTCGGACCTGTGACCTCCTGGTCACAGGCATAGTGTGTTAGCCAACTGAGCTAAGCACTCTTTTGATTTAATTATCTGATAAGTCTTTAATATAGTGTTATTCATTCTGCCAGATTTTAATTTTTGTTACATTTCATTATTAGTTTTAAATAAGTTTTATTAATATTTTCTTTTAAGTTTTAAAAATTTTAATCAGTTTCTTTATTTAAATTAAAAAAATAATAATAATAAAAAAAAGAAAAAATGTTTTCATTAAATTTAAATAGTTAAATTAGTTTTTTTTTAATTAGATTTTTTATAATATTAGATTTAAATAGAAATAGTTTTTAAATAGATTTGTTGTAAGTAATTTTTAATGAAGTAAATTTGTTTCAAAAAGTTTAATTAGATTTTTAAATAGATTAAAAGTTATTTTATAGATTTTCAAATAGATTAAATTTTAAATAGTGTTAATTTTTAAGTAAGTAATTGTTTTAGATTTAAATATAGCGGGGTTTACGATTCATGCACTTTAGGCTTATTTTTAATAGTTTAAAATTGGTAGATTTTAATTTGAGTTTAAAAACCGAAAACCAATTCACATCAATTGTCCAAATCAAAACAAAACGTCTCAAATTCATAAGATCTTCGTGTACAACGAACTTGATTCACTCACGTGTTTAATTGAATTCGTCATTGGTAATATTAGTCTATTACTTTTTCCTAAAGGTAATTTTCTAATTTACCCTATAACGTATCCAAATTATCACATATACTATCAACCACACATCAAAAATTTTGGCGCCGCTGCCGGGGATCTTGTGTACGATTCGCTTTTGTGGAGATTTGTTGATCGTTGATTTGAAGACCCTTTCCGTCCTCGGAAAGTTGTGTTATTTTTCTATTATATAGTATGTATCGTTTTTCTTGTTTTTTGTGAATAATATATTGTATTACGTAGCACAATAAATTTACATACTTATCAAATAAGCCTTAGTTGGGATTTCATCACCTAGCTATTGTAGTTGAATCCAAAACAAAAAAATAAAAGGCAAAATAGATAAATACTAATAAGAAGTTTGAACTTGATTTATACAAACTATAAGGTGGGTATAAGGCGACGTGCTATAAAAGGCCATCTAAGGAAAAAGGTTTTTAAGTGCTTTGTGCCACCTCGTTTCCCTGCTTGCTTGTGCGTATATTGAGAGGGACGACCTATTATTGGTTTGCCGACTCAAGTAGTAATAAATTTTATTTTTGTAGTTTACTTATTGAACCTCGAGACGTTTAGGTTTTCACCTATCGTTTCAAAGTCGACCGAGGGTAATTTACTTCCATAGTAGTTATCCTTATTCCTTGTTTTTATCGATCATTTTTGATTGAGCAATACCAAAAAAAATTCCAAAAATAATCTTCTTCTTGTCTAATTTCTTTTCTTCAATCCTCTAAATTCTCGTCTTTGTATTGTATGCAATTACGTTCTTCTCGTCTTGTGATTGATTTTAATAGGCTTGAAAATATTCCTCGTAGAAATAGAAATCGTCAACAACGAATAGTGGAACCCCAGCTTCCACCTATTGTTGTAGAGATGGCCGATAACCGAACAATGGAGGAATTGCTCCGTGCACCCACCAAAGGGTATGGGGAAGCAATCGTTGTGCCGGCTATTTTGGCGGATCATTATGAGATTAAGACGGGTCTTTTATCGCTCATTCGTGCCGACCAATTTCGTGGCAATGAGACCGATAACCCGCACTCTCACATTCGGAATTTTCTTCGAATTACCTCGACTCTCAAGTTTAGAGATGTGCCGAATGACGCGATTAAGCTCATGCTTTTTCCGTACTCGCTCGAGGGTAATGCTAAGATTTGGTATGAGAAAGAACCACCGGGTTCGATCTTAACATGGGATGATTTAGTGTCTAAGTTCATGAATTATTTTTTTCCACCTTCTAAGACAACACACTTTAAGAATGAGATCACTAGATTTGAACAAAAAGTGCATGAATCGTTTGGGGTTGCATGGGAAAGATTAAAAGATTTGTTGAGACAATGTCCACACCACGGTTTCTCGGAATTGCATCAAATAAATACTTTCTATAATGCGCTTAATATGATTGAACAAGATTCTTTAAATGCCGGCGCGGGTGGTAATCGTTTAAGAAAAACTCCGAGAGACACGTGGGGAATAATTGAGAATAAATCTAGAGCACAATATTCACGAAACACACCGGGTGTTTCCAATGTGAATTCATTTAATCCCGAGATTGCTAGATTGGACTCTAAGATTGACACGATTTTGAATGAGCTTAGGAAGAATCCTCATGGATCGATTAATATGGTTGAGAATGTTTGTGTATCATGTGGTGGAGCACATCCTAATCATGCTTGTTTAACCACGGGGTTTGATCAAGCTAGTGCTTTTGCCGCGACGGGAACTTATTGCTCCAACGGTCAAGTTCCTCGTCAAAATCATGTTGCTCCACCGGGTTTTCCACCGGTTCAAAATAGGTACAACAATGGAAAAAATGGGAATAATTTTAACCGTGGTAACCAAGGGAATTATAATCAAGGAAATGGGTTAAATGCTAATCAAAACAATCAAGGTTTTCAAGGGAATAATCAAAATGATTTGTCAAGCTACATTAAAACGAATGAGGCAAATTTGAAAGCTTTTCAAAATAATATTCAGGGACAAATGGCAACTTTGAAAAATGAGTTTCAAAATACAATTAAAGGGCAAAACAATAAAATTGAGCTTAATCAACAAAGGCTAGAACAAAACCAAAACCGTTTTGAGCAAAGATTAGAGCAAAGTCATAATCGTATGCAACAAAGTTTGGAACAAGGTCAAAATAAATTGCTTTCAATGTTTGAGGGATTTATGTCTAAACCGTCATCTTCTTCGGGTTGCTTACCTAGTAATATCATTCCAAACCCGAAGGGAGAGCTTAAGGCCATAACCGTTTATGATGATTTTGAAAATTTAGATGAAGTGATTGAGTTTAAGCCTCCACCTAAGGAAACTTTTCTAGAAATCACTAAGGCTACTTTGAATGTGATTAGTACCTCGGTTTTCTTTGATTTCTTTCCCGAGAAATATAAAGATCCGGGTCAATTCTTGATACCTTGTGTTTTCAATGAGCTTGGGGTTTGCAAAGGCCTAGCCGATCTAGGAGCTAGCATTAACATAATGCCCCTAGCCCTTTGGAAGACCATTGATTATGCACCACTTAGTACCACTCGTATGATCATTGAGCTTGCTAATGGAACCACCACTCGACCGGTTGGCGGAAAATGTCATTATGAAAGTGTGGAATTTCTTGTACTTAGCCGATTTTGCTATAGTTGATTATGAGACCAATCCTCATGTGCCAATTATTTTAGGCCGACCATTTTTTTGCACGGCTCAAATTCAAGTTGATATGAGGAAAGAGGAAATTAAATTGTTTTATGGAGATAAAAGCATTGTTTTTAAACCGGAAAAGATTCCAAGATTTGCTCCTAAGAAAGTTGAAAGTGTTAAACTTGTTGAAATAATTGAAACTAACAAGAAAGCTCTTTTTGATAAAGGTGTTTTTCCAATTTTGGAAACTCCATTTTGTGAAAGTAAAAAGTTAAATTCAAATGAAGAAGCTTGCTTTGTTGAAACATGTTGTAACCTTTCCTCATCTACACTCACTCCACAGAGGATGAAAGTTCTAAGATTGAGAAACAAATAGATGATTACTTAAGTGAGCCATTTGATGCTAGTGAGTTTGTTAGTGAGAATTTTGATCCCGAGAATGATATTGCTTTAATTGAACAATCTTTGAAAATGGACTCATTTTCACTCTCTTCTAAGGATCATGTTGATGTTCCTAAGGCACAATCTTCCATTGAAGAGCCTTTGATTCCTAACTTCACACCGAGTGAGGTTAGTGACTATTCATGTGATAAGTTCATCGATGAACTTTTTGCTATCATTGATCCACTTCCACGGGGAAGTGAAGACGTTTCCGATCTTGAGATCGAACGTGATTCTTGTGTTTTACCTTCCATTCTCGAGGAATTCGCCGATGAATTGCCTTCAAATGAGAATGACGATCTTGTATCCGAGTGTGACACACTCGATACTTTGTCGGATATTTCTTGTGATGACAAGGATTATGACACTTTTGTGACTTACTCAAATCCTCTCTTTGAAGTTTCATTGAACAATAATCCATTGTTTCAAGAGGATTTTGAGAACATCATACCTCCTACATCTCACAACCTTTGTGATGATGATCTTCTTATGAAGGAGGTTGATGAGTTTCTTTACATAGACATTCCTTCGGAATTTGAGGAAGAGTCTAATGACGGTGATGAAGACTCTTGGTTTGATCACCCGATTTATGATGATGATAATGTTGACCCGGAGGGAGAAATTACTTTTGCTCCAATTATCCTTCCCACTCTCTTTGATCTTAATGTGCGGGTTTTTCATGTGACTCGTTTTGAGTACCATGACCCCTTTATTCACATTCATATGAGTGAAAAGGTCAACAAAGTCATGCAAGTTGAAACCACTATGGTTGAGACTTTTATACCACCTTTACCATGTGCTTTATATGCTTTAGGATTTGCATGGGGGGACGACACCTTGTTGTCTATTCCTTTCTCCACCGAGGACGAGGTATTCGATCCCGGAATCGTTGATTTAGGGAAATCTCGGCCTTTCACCGATGCAATAATTGAAAGACTTTTTAATCATCTTGGTGCGAGTTTATCTCGGGGAGCATACTACATCCATACCATTATTTGTGACTACCATCTCTTTTTAGAGATTTGTGTTAGAGTTTTATCCTTTCGTTTGTCATCCGATAACGAGGATGTAATCTTTGACCCCGGCATCGCTCTTTATGTTCGATTTTATCCTATTATGCCGGTTTTCACCTTTTTCCCTAAGGACCAATGAATGCGGGGATCGAGTCAAGCTCATGACTCGGTTAACAAAAACGAGGTGCCTTGTGGGGGAGTCCCATACATTTTATCTTCTTTCTATTTTCTAACACTAATAAGGCTTGATCTTTCAAGCTCATGCTCGTGTTTTGTTGTGTTGTGATCTTAGGTATGACCCTAATCATTGAAGACTCTCGTTTTCGGTTTTTGCCGGTCCACTTGATCTTCCATTCTTTGAATGCCAAAAAGGGGCACACTCTTTACCCTTGATTTTTATCGACTAACGTTTTATCTTGAGGCATAATTAATAAACGGATTATAGATTTGCGTGCTCTTTCCATGCTAGGAGTTTGCATTAGACTCTTCGTGTCTTAGCAAGGGGGTGTTACTCTTGAGCTAAGAAACATTGAGGACAATGTTCGGTTTTAGCATGGGGGACTCATCGATATAATCGCTTGCAATTGCTTTTGTCGTGTCTAAACGTAGTTGTTTTTCTCATTTTTCAATAACATTTAAATTTTTAGTGTTATTTTTAAGTTTTAATAAATAAAGTAAGTGCTTTTGACACGAATGTAGGCTTTCCGTTGGTGAAAATAAGAATAGTTTTTGACTCGACTTGGTTTTTAACCTTAGCTTTTCCTTAACGTATTTGAATTAAGTTTTGCTAGGCTTTTATATAGGGAGCTTTAAAACGCGAAAGTCATAATTCATACGAGTTTAGAACAAGAACTTTTCGCAAGTTCCTATAATTGATCCTAGAGAGTCGTCTATCAAGGGAACTTTAAAACGCAAATTCTAAAACTTGAAAAAGTATAAGAAGATGCAAGATCCTATAGATGACTTGAAAACCCAAAACTTTGATTTAATAGGCTAAGTATCCATTGGTTTCACATTTTTGAAATTTTACAATATGGAGAACAAGAGATGATAGAGCCAATTATAAGTTTGGTATTCTTTCGGGAATTTATGTGAGTTAATTATAAGCCTATTCTCCCATCGCTTGCTAATAAATTTATCTGCAATAAATAAGGTTGAACGATTTGAAAAGTTACTTAGCTTCTAGCCCAATATCGTTTAAAAGTTGCTCGGTATGGATTAGAGTTCATAGCCAAGGCATAACTTATTGAAGCGGGATGCGAAGATTGGCGAGTCCAAAAAGGTCCTAACAAGACATGAGGGCTATATTTTATTGCTAAAGATCCCAAGTGATGTGAAGAATCATTTATCAAAAATCAATATGAAGGATCGAGACATACGACGAAAAGCAAATACTCCCTAAAAGTCATGGAGAAGTCTATCCAAAAAGACCATAACAAGGTATGAGGATAAATGAAGCCAAGTCCAAAAAGGAGACGGATCGTTGTATATCAAAACCCCAAATAAATATTGGAGAAAAATGAAGAAGTCGTGGTCCAAGTATGAATCTCTCAAAACTTCAAGTGAAGAAATTCCTATATGAAGAGAAGACCATTATTTCATGAACGTCTCTCAAGGTTTGAAGTATAAATTCACTGCCAAATATCGGTCCGAGAAAGGTCTCAAATCGCGAAGCAAGTTATGCCAAGATATGAATTTTATGAGGTCCCGAGAAGCAGTTTTAAAAGATTTTGTCCTTTAGCTAACTGCTGATTAAATCGTTCACTTTATTTTCGGCCTAATAAATTATCAAAATGAGTCAACAATGCATCCTCGTGATCATTCAAGACAACAATAAAATATAAGAGATACACCTAGGAATAATGGAGTCTAAGTAAGTAATTGGCCCACATGAGTTCGTGTTAGTTTGCTAACTTATAATAACAATGATCTTGTTTTTGCACTTGGCATGGAAAAGTGAAAAGTCGAGGACGATGAATCTATTTGAATTTTATGATCCTTAAAGTTATTTTTCAATAATGAAAGCAATACATTATGTCTTTACAAAATAAAATGTCAAAAGTTGAATAATGGTGTAGTTAGTGATTTATTCTATCATTGCGTGAGGACACGGCAATTGCTTAGCAAGGGGGAATTTGATATGAGCTTAATTAGTCATATCATTTGTATCTTATAACAATGAAATTATGCATGAAATGTATCACAAATGCCTTGTATATGTGTGTTTCTTGTTTGAATGTGTGTAGGTACCAAGTTCGCGAAAACCGGCAAATATCGACACGAGATTGATGAAAAAGATTGAAGGAGCCAAAAATCGAGCTCGACTTGAGTGGATTTAATAATTGTGCAAGTTTACGGGCCAAGTGGGTCCCACAATTGAGTAAATGGGCTCAAAGGCCCATTTAAGTTTCAAGTTAATAGTTTTTAATAATTCAAGGCCCAAAATGGGAAGGTAACACGGATGGAAGCTACGGGCCCAAGCCCAAATTGATAAGGAACAAAGGAAGTAAATAAACGAATTGGGCTTTTTTAGGGTTTTGTTTTATCAAACGTGTTTACACACGTCACCCATTGAATAAATAAAACCATTCATTCATCCCACTCATATCCATTTCACACGTTTAAATTAAACGTTTTCTCTCACCCATTATCTCACACACTATTAAATAAACACATCGATACAACCTATGTGTTTTCTTCCCCATTTTTCCACCATAACCAGTAAAAACAATCACTATTCACAAAAAACCCTAGATCAATAAAAAGTTAATTAACATGGGGCTTTTTATGCACACGTTTAATTCATACGTGTGGGAATAAAAACCCCATGGTTTTAGGAAGAGAAGGTATGGTAAGGCGAGGATACGTGGCGATTTTCTACTGGCTTTGACACCTCACCAATCCTTTTCAACCAATCAGGAAGCTCAAAAGAAGCACAACTAGCACACACGAATGCCACGTTGGCAATCCGTGTGCTAGTGTGTGATCTTCCACCATCCGATCAATCAAGAGAGAGAGAATAAAGATCAAGGGCTGAAAATTGAAAAGGGATATTCCAAAAGAGATGCGGATATTCTTCCCAGCAAAGCCCTGGGATGGCTATAAAAAACCCTCTTTTCTATTGTAATTATCATCCTTTTCTTTTACTTTAAAGTTATTCTGTTGAAATAGTTTTAGGTTTAAATCTTGTATTTCTTTTTATCAAGCTTTGTAATAGTTCTGAAATTTAATAAAAGATCAGTCATTTTAATTTACAATCGTGTCTCATTTTATTTTTCCTGCTTAGATTGATTTTACGAATTTAATCTTATTACTATTTCGCAATGATAATGTTTGTTATGTTAAATATAAGCTAATTAATAGCTTAGATTTAATATAAGAAGTAAAGAATTGGATCCATATTTATCCCTACTGGATAAATATAATTTAGCAAATCTGCTGGTTTCGATTGATGGAGAATGGTGATTTATGGTGATTCGTTTTCCGGTTCATTAGGTTGCTCAGCGCAAACCTACTGCTCAAAGGTTATCTACAAAAAGGTGTTAAGCTCTCTTTGATTTATGTTTAATTTTGAATGTTTTAATAAATTTGCTAGTATGATTTAGTTAAATTGTTTTTAGTAGTGTATTAAACCTGCTTTAGATTTATCTGTTAGATTGTTTATGAGCTTTTGATGTTACTATGAATTAAATTGTTTATGTTTTGTTAAATGATCAGTTTTAAATAAAAGTTTATGCTAAATCCGTTAAGGTTGCTCTGAATCTGATAGATTGTTTAGACTTGTTTGTATGAATTGTGTTAGAATATGTTGGTGTATTAATTGAGTATAGGCTGCTGCGAGTTCTAATTCGGTTTGGCTGATCTAGTTGAATTATGTTATACTTTCTCTGAGATTCGAACTACTGTATAAGATTATAAGCTTAGTCGCTGTGATTTTTGTTTAGGCATGATTACGAGTTTGAGTATTCTGCTAAAATACGTGTAGACTGAATCTGGTTGCTTGCTTAAAGCAGATTTGATCTGTTTTGATTTAACCTTTAGGATTAAGCTTTTTAGCAGCTTTCGTTTACTTTGCTGGGATTATGCAAAATTTGATTTGCTTAATATTCTTATAAGTCTACTGCCATTGGGATCAGTTATATTTAAGGTTGCGGATATGTTTAATGTGATATGGTTTAATTTGAGTTTTTGTTAATAATTTTTGTTTACATACCTGATTTGTTTGCTGGTTAATTCTTGGTGTTCATTTAAGTTCTACTTGGTTATTGTTATAGTTATTAGTTTATCAGATCCTAATGGTCTGATAAGCTCAAAAGAGTTGATTACTATCAGCTTATTCACAATAAGCTTACAAAAGTCTCTCCTGAGACTCATTTTTATTCATCTGTTAAAAAAGAAATAATCCAAAAAAAGAAATGTCCTTACCTGGATTCGAACCTGTGACCTCCTGGTCACAGGCATAGTGTGTTAGCCAACTAAGCTAAGCACTCTTTTGATTTAATTATCTGATAGGTCTTTAATATTGTGTTATTCATTCTGCCAAATTTTAATTGTTGTTACATTTCATTATCAGTTTTAAATAAGTTTTATTAATATTTTCTTTTAAGTTTTAAAAATTTTAATCAATTTCTTTATTTAAATTTAAAAAAATAATAAAAAAAATGTTTTCATTAAATTTAAATAGTTAAATTAGTTTATTTTTTTTAATTAGATTTTTTATAATATTAGATTTAAATAGAAATAGTTTTTAAATAGATTTGTTGTAAGTAAGTTTTAATAAAGTAAATTTGTTTCAAAAAGTTTAATTAGATTTTTAAATAGATTAAAAGTTATTTTATAGATTTTCAAATAGATTAAATTTTAAATAGTGTTAATTTTTAAGTAAGTAATTGTTTTAGATTTAAATATTGCGGGGTTTACGATTCATGCACTTTAGGCTTATTTTTAATAGTTTAAAATTGGTAGATTTTAATTTGAGTTTAAAAACCGAAAACCAATTCACATCAATTGTCCAAATCAAAACAAAACGTCTCAAATTCATAAGATCTTCGTGTACAACGAACTTGATTCACTAACGTGTTTAATTGAATTCGTCATTGGTAATATTAGTCTATTACTTTTTCCTAAAGGTAATTTTCTAATTTACCCTATAATGTATCCAAATTATCACATATACTATTAACCACACATCAGCTAGTTCTTATCATTTACGGATGATTATAGTCGTTATGGTTATGTTTATTTGCTTAAACATAAACATGAGGTATTTGAAATATTTAAAGTGTTTAAAGCAGAAGTAGAACTGCAACTAGGAAAGAAGATTAAAGCTCTTCATTCTAATAGAGGTTGTGAATATTTAAGTCAAGATTTTATAGATTATCTAAGTGAGAATGAAATTGTTCAACATCTTACTTCTCCCTATACTCCACAACAAAATGGTGCATCCAAAAGGACAAATCGTACATTATTAGATATGGTACAATCTATGTTTAATCTTACAACTTTACCTTTATCCTTTTGGGATTATGCTTTAGTATATGTTGTTCGCATTTTAAATATGGTTCCCACAAAGAAGGTCGATAAGACACCATATGAGCTATGGTATGGCAATAAGCCATATTTTTCTTATATAAAGGTCCGGGGTTGTGAGGCGTTTGTGAAACGTGCCTTGGGAGACAAACTCCAACAACGATCTGTGAAATGTATCTTTGTAGGATACCCTAAGGAAACTATAGGTTACTACTTTTATTATCCACCTGAGAACAAAGTGACTGTTGCTAGGTATGGAGACTTCCTTGAAAGTGATTTTGTAAATCAAGAATTCAGTGGGAGAAATTATGATTTTTAAGAGAGTCATATAGATACATTACCTTCTGAAAACAATAGCGATGTAATTCCAGTAGAACCAGAAATTCTGGCGGTTCTACCGGAATTAGTTCCTCTGCTTAGATCTAAAAGGATTAAAAACGCAAATACCAATATATGTCTTAATATAGAGGATGATGATGAAGTAGGGGATCTTGGAGAACCTTCTAATTATAAATCCGCCATGCTTGATCCTGAAAGGGATAAGTAGATGGTTGCTATGGACGGGGAAATGTAATCCATGAAAGTAAATGATGTTTGGATTCTTGTAGATCCACCACCAAATTCTAAAGTAGTGAGACATAAGTGGATATACAAGAAGAAAACCGACATGGACAATAGAATACAATCTTATAAAGCGCATTTAGTAGCTAAAGGTTTTACTCAAACTTTTGGCGTAGACTACGAGGATACATTTTTTCCTGTAGCAGACTTAAGAGCTATTAGGATTCCTATAGATATAGTAGCATACTATGACTATGAGACATGGAAAATGGATGTTAAAACTGCCTTCTTGAACGGTCGCTTAGATGAAGACATCTATATGTAACAATCGAAAGGGTATGTTGATCCTAAGAATCCAAAGCATGTGTGCAAATTTCAAAGATCTATTTATGGTTTGAAGCAAGCATCACGTCAATGGAATAGACGATTTGATGAAGAAATCAAAAAGTTTGGATTTATTCAAAATCGTGATGAGCCATGTGTATATCACAAGGCTAGTGGGAGTGATGTAGTATTTCTAGTCCTATATGTTGATGACAGTAACAATCCAAGACTTAAAGTTGTTTAGGATTATCTTGGTAAATGCATTTCTATGAAGGATTTAGGAGAAGCTGCATACATTCTAGGAATTAAGATCTATCAGGATAGGAAAAGACGATTAATTGGTCTAAGTCAAGATGTTTATATAGATAAGATATTGAAGAAGTATAATATGCATAATTCCAAGAAAGTTTTCCAACCTATGGAAGTTAAGCATAATCTGGGTCATGATATGGATGCATCAACTCCTGAAGAGGAGGCATACATGCAGAAGGTGTCTTACACTTCGGCTGTATGATCTATTATTGCATGCTGTAAGATGCACAAGGACTGATGTTGCGTTTGCTCAGAACTTGGTCAGTAGATACCAATAGAATCTAAGGAAGCTCCACTTGACTGCTGCTAAACATATTCTAAAGTACTTGAGGAGGACGAAAGATATGTTTTTGGTATTTGGAGGGAAACCAGACACAAAACTGAATGTGACGGGTTTATGTGATGCGTCTTGGCAATGTAATAAAGACGATATGAAGTCTCAGACGAGTTACGTTTTTGTTATCAATAGAGGATCAGTTGAGTGGAAGAGCAAGAAGCAAACAACGATTGCAATGCATGCTACTCAATCTGACTACATGGCTACTTCAGAAGCTGCAATGAAAGCTGTTTGAATTAGGAAGTTTATTGGAGATCTTGGAGTGATGCCTTAAATTAAAGAAGCTATTGATATATATATTGTGACAATTCTGCCACAATAATACTCGCCAATGATTCTGGAGTCTTGAAAGGCGCTAGACACTTTAAACATAGACATCGCTACGTCCGAGAACAAGTTGAAGCTCGTGAAACCGAATTAATAAAAGTTCACATAGATGATAACGTAGATGATCCTTTTACTAAGGCTTCGCCTAGAACAAAGGTAGTTAAGCATGCCAAGGCTATTGGGTTGCAACTAGCTAGCGAACTCATGCAATAAATCGGTGATTAGTATTTGGATAAAGGATGTTAAGACATTATTATTTAATAAAATAAAGATTGGGTTTTGTTTATTCTTATTACTTAATTTTGTATCATATTTTACATGTTTTAATCCATGAATAATTGTTATGCTAAATGTCCATTGTCGATTAATAATATGGGAATATTATTAACTTAAGACAAATCAAAATAGCGATAGAGTATACTTGAAAGTATATTGATCGATTTTGGATGGTATTCGATGAATCGAATATTGAACTTATCCTAAATATATGATTTTACCTTGTGGATTTTTATCATCAAGTAAATCATAAATAGTTATCCTTAGACTTGAGATACCAGGAAACTGTTATGACTCTAGTGCATCTCTGTGGAATAATCTAACGTTAAACGTAACTGGTAGCTATAAGGATTATTTTCGGAAGTGTTGTAGAATTCATAAGTTTTGCTTGTAGTCAATATGAAATTTATTTCCTCCAATTTCGTTTTAGAGTTTAATATAGCTGGGCCCCTCGTGGGATTAGTAAAATGTTTGTCTTGCCACACCCAAATTTGTTTTGGTAATCTTGCTGAATTTGTGAACGAGAAACATAATGGTTAATGAAAGGAATGTCTGGGATCCATATACTTATTAACGTTGTATTAGAAATAAAAGGATAATAATAATGATGAATTATTAAAAGGTTTTATCCAGGAGACCTTACTTGAGTTGTACTAGTGACATTGCTAGTGTAACTAGACGCTAGTCAATGTAATCACGATATTGAAAATATGTCCAAGTGAGAGCTGAAAGTTGATGGACTTATATTTAATAGCCGTGTGATAGGAACGAACTTGAGATAACGGGATTGCACACAATACGTAAAGAGTTTATTTATTTAATAAATGTATTTATTAATTTATTTAATAAATATATTTATTATGTTTATTAAATTAAACCGATATATAACATTAACGGTCGTCAAATAACTAAGAGTTAAGTATTAACGAACGTTAAAGAATATATAGAAAGATGATTAAAAGAAAGAAGGACGGAAGGTTCCGGAACACCCTATAGAGGGGTGTCCGAATGGCGGTTAGGGCACAAAGGGGAGAAGGAAAAAACTTTCCTTTTATTTGTTTGGCCTACAAGATTTATTAGGCCTCTATATACAACCCCTTACCCTCATAATTCCACACACTTCTCAATCTCTCTTCTTTCCTCTCTCTTGGCCGATCACAACACAACCCACAAAGGGGTTTGGTGTGGTTTTTTCTTGGTGCTCGGTTTTAGTTTAAATCTAGTCCTAGCCCCACTCTAGGGTTGTTGGGTAGATTTTCTACAAGCGTTATAGCTCGGTTTACACGTGCTAGAATCACGGTTAGCTCGTTGTATTACGTGTTTACAAGATCGTAATATAGTCTTACTTTAGACTATATCTTGGTTATATACGGTATAAACCCGAATTGGTGATTCGTTTTTCATCTTGTGGATTTGCTTTAGCACAAAGGTATGTAACCATAATTTGATTAATTATAATTTTGTTATTATTATGATCTTGTTAAATCGCTTTCGCTATGTGGGCTTTGATCTTGTTTAGGGTTTTGTGTAATTGTTATAAATTATATAAACCTATAGTATTTAGCTTATAGGGTGAAACTGCTTATTTATGTGGCTAACTCAAATTTTATTTGTTTCAAACTCATTTTTTCTAGCCTTTGTTGAATTCTCGAAAAGCTCATCTAATATGGATAAGTGTAAAGTCGTGATTCAAAATTTTAAACAAGTCATAAGTTCCATATAAGGTGTTCTAGCTTATTTCAGTTAATAAGTTTGATTTTGGCCAAGTAAAATTTGATTTTAAGAGATTTCCAATAACTCCCAGCTTATTTGGTTGATTAAATCGTATTTTCTAGCTTAATTTTGAGCTTTTTCCCTTTTTTTCAAAGTTTAGTGTACTTGTTAGTTTCAGTTCTTGTATTTTGTTAAAGTTATTAGAGTTGGTTAGTCAGTTAGGTCCTCAAGTTAGAAAGTTGTTACACAGTTTAGTTAGAAAGTCATTTTGTAGCCTGTCATTTGGTTGGGTTCCTGTTCGGCTCTTGGATTCCTTGTTGGGCCTTTTCATAATTAGTTGGATTTGAACTATGCATTTGGATTACTATCTTTTAGGTAAACTTGTATTTTTAGGCCCATTGCCATTTAAACTCGTTTAGGCCCAATATAATTGGAAATATTTAAATATTTTTTTGTCTCGATTTGCGTGCATTTTATCTTTACAATTTTTTATTAGTAGCTATAAATCCAATTCCAAATTAATATCCGGGAACTAAAATTCAAAATGTAAAAACCTAATTCCCATTCAAATCAATATCGAGAAGCGAATATTCTATAATCTAAATATTAAATAGGCGCCACTAAAGGTTCGCATTTGTAGAAATTGATGGTTTTTAATGGAGAATTTTTTGAATTTTGGAAATCCGTTCATTGTGAACGTTATTTTTTTCTCACGTGCTCTATTTTTTTGTTTTGTTTTGAGTAATTGGCCAAAAGCGACCAAATTTTAATTTTTTTCGTATTTTTCATAAGTGTTTTTTACACGAGTGTAGGTTTTCTGATGGTGAGAATAATAGTAATTTTTGACTTGACAGGGCCTGTTGAGCCCTTAGCTTCGTTCCTTAACTATATTAGGCTAAGTCTCTTAATTGAGGACGAGAAGTGATAGAGTCGATTATAAGTTACTATGCAAAACATAGAATACTCTGTATTCTTTCAAAAACTCACGTGTTTTGGTTGCGTGATTTTTCTCTCATTAGGTAAATCTCTCGCATATATAAATAAATTGTTAATAAATATTGACTATGATTGTTGATTTTTAACTAACTCTTGAGGTTTCCGTGTAATTAAATTGCGAAGACATTAAGGATTTTCCAGCATTACAGATTTGAATTATTGGCACCCCGAATAATGAAAGCTTTCCAATAATTTTTTACATCATTTCACCCAAAACTGGCAAAAATTCGAAGCTTACAAGGCTAAAAGCCGATGCAAAATCTAAGTGAATGGATTAAAACCCTAAAAGCTTATATATCCAAAGTATCCTATCTAGGACGAGGATATACGTCTTCATCGTATAAAAATCACCGATGATGAGGTGGACAATAAAAGGCAAGGCAAACCGAAGCTAATAAAACTTCCATGGCGGAAGATAATAAAAGTCCTAGGTAATCCAAGATAATAAAACCCATCTATTATAGGGAAAAATAAAGCTCATGGTCAATAAGTCAAATGTTCAAATCTGTTATAAAACCATATTTATCAATCTTTCTTGTTGACTTAATTTTTTGACACTGTTGCTATTAGGAAAGATTACTAATTGATGGTTGTAGTTGCACCATTATAACTCTATTTTTGGTCTTATTCTCTTATCAAATAAGTCAATATAAATCCTCGTGATCATCATGACAAAAATAAAATATAGAGATACAAATTAGGAATAAGGGAGGCATGGTACCACAATTAACATATATGAGTAGTGTTAGCATTACTAACCTGTAAAATTAAATGATCTTGTTTTACGCTTACCAAGGAATGGTTGAAAATCAAGGACGACAAAATTACCTCTATGAGGTACTCACGTGTTCTTATTAAATAAAAATTAAAGTCATTTACAATGATGAAAACATAACATTATGTCATACATATTACTCCCTCCGTCCCGAATTAGTTGTCCCTGACAGTAAACACATGTTTTAGAAAGCATCACTATCACTGCATTCTATCTTAGTTTTTTGCAAAATGACACTCTTACCCTTATGCAATTAATTAAAACTTTTTATACATAGTTTGTAATTTCTAGTACCACTAGGTGCAATATGGTAAACTTGTTACATTATTTACATATATTTTTGGAATGGGACTATAATTTTGGGACAACCAAAAATGGTATAGGGGACTATAATTTTGGGACGGAGGTAGTAGTATATAAGTTTAAATTTTCAATAAAGTTTAATAAAATGATAAATAGAGGTGCTATGATACTTTATTCTAGCATTGTGTAAGGACACGCCAATGGTTTAATATGGATATGGAGGAATTGATGTGAATCTAATTACACATCTTATTTCCATGTAAAACGGGCTTAAAATTGCTAAAATATCATCAAATTTGCACAATATATGCTTGTTTTCTTGTTTGTGTATGTGTAGGCACAAATATTAAGTAATCATTAGAAAACGTAAAATCAAGATAAAACGATCACAAGGAACGAAGATGTACAATAAAACCAAATCCATATGTCATTTTACGTGTTTTGAAACACTCGTTCTCTAAAAAGAACACTTTGCCCTAGAAGAATTGTGAGATTACAAAATGGCCCTTCAACTTTCCTAAGTTTACACTTTACAGCCCTCACATATTCAATATTACCCTTTTGGTACTTGAAGCTTGCAAAAGTTGCATTTATAGTCCCTTGAAATGGATATTATAAGTGAAAGTTTATGGACTTATATTTAATAGTCGTGTGATAGGAACGAACTTGAGATTACGGGATTGCACACAATACGTAAAGAGTTAGTTTATTTAATAAATGTTTTATTATATTTATTAATTTATTTAATAAATATATTTACTATGTTTATTAAATTAAACCGAGATATAACTTTGATGATTGTTAAATAATTAAGAGTTAAGTATTAACGTGCGTTAAAATATATATAGTAAGTGGAATTAAAAGAAAGAAGATTGGAAGGTTCCGGAACACCCCATAGGTGGTGTTCTACCGTCGGTCATAGAGGCAAGGGGAAGGGGGAAAAACTTTCCTTTTATTTGTTTTGGGTTACAAGAATTAAGCCTATATAAACAACCCCTCACCTCATAATGCAAGACATACAAATAACCTCTCCCCTCCTCTCTCTTTGTTGCGATCGTAAGTCATACCCACAAAGGGGGTTTTGCTTGGTTTTCTTGTTTGATCAATTGTGCTTATAATCTAGTCCTAGCCCCTCTCTAGGGTTGTTGGTATATTTTCCACAAGCGTTAAAGCTTGGTTTAGACGTGCTAGAATCACGGTTAGCTTGTTGTATTACGTGTGTACAAGATCATAATATTGTCTTACTTTAGACTATATCTTGATGGTATACGGTATAAACCCGAATTGGTGATTCGTTCTTCGTCTTGTGGATTTGCTTTAGCGTAAAGGTATGTAACCCTAATTCGATTAGTTATAATTGTGTTATTATCACGATCTTGTTAAATCGCTTCCACTATGTGTGCTTTGATCTCGTTTAGGGTTTTATATAATTGTTATAATGTTAATATACTTTTAGTGGTATCAGAGCCGTTTTAACATGTTATAATTATCGAAAATCTAAAGTTTTTTAACTAATAATTGTTTTGAGTTAAAACTACATGTTTTTTAGGTTCTTTTTTTTAAAATTAGAGTTTTGTCTTTTCAAAATTAGGGTTTTTGGCCGAATTTAAAAAAAAAAGAATTGTTTTTGAAACCCTAAATTACATGTGGGATAATTTTAGATTAAATTGCATGATTAATTGTTAGGTCATGGAAATTAAAGGTTACGATCCGAAGAGATTTAATTGTTAAGATTTGAGGGTGGATTCATGATTAAACGTGCATGTTTTCATGGATCGTAAAATCGTATGTTTATATGATTTTATGTGCTACTTATTTTATTTGATTCAATAAATCTTGAATTAGGGAAGACTTTTATATGAATATAAAAACCTAGATTTGATGATTATTGAATAATCCTATACATGTGGCAATTTTATTTATTTGTTGCATATATAAGTTGTTATTATGTGTTTATGATTTAGTTTTTTTACTTGTTTATATTAAAATTTTAAGAATTGTTGTAAACAAGGGTTTTTCTTTTAAAAGAAATAATATGGACTAAATCATATTAAAAATTAAGATTTGTTTGAGATCTAAATTACATAAGATTACGTTGATTGGTGAATTGCAATAATAATCTAACGACCTACTCTTTTTGACAAACTATAAAGTGGGTATAACGCACCGCTGGTCATGTACCCGGTTAAGGAAGGAGGCGTTAAGCCATTAGTCGCTGCCAAATTCCTGGCTCGCCTGTGCGTCAAATTGAAATTCACATCCGAATTCACAATGAATAAATTTATTGCTTTTTGCTTTAGCCATAAGTACGTTGTGAAGAGTTGTGGGTAAATTATTTAATTGGTTGAACCAATACCTCAACATAGTTAATGTAGAAATTTAATCTCGTGAAAAGTTTACTAAATGTTTCATTAAACTTATGCTATGGAGTTGTATGCATGCTTCTCCATACACTGATTTTGACATCAAATTTTATAGCCTTAAATTTTAAGTCGAATGCTCCTAATTGACGAACACTTCAAATTGCTACATCGTCAAATGAGATTTTTGGATGATGTTGTGATGGAGAGAAAACTTTCATAGAATGAGAATTCGTATGATGGTTTTACGTTACTCAGATTAGATGACTTAATTAAGTTACTCAGTGAGATCTGGAAACTTAAGGTATTCAGAAGGGATGAAACATGTTTACAATGCAAAACGTTTTTTTGGCAATGTAAATCCCTTAAAAATCTGGAAATTGAAAATTGTTTGTCAACTGGATTGTTCGACAAGTCGCTACATCGAGTACATTCATTACTAGTAGATCAACTGATGTAATAGATCTATGTCAATATAGTTCTAGGATTCAAGGAAAATAATATGGTTTATAAACTGGGGTAATTTTATTTTCTTAAAAGTATTTTGTTATCGAAAACACTAATATTTGAATTTATTTCTGTAGAAATGGCTCAACCCGACAATAATAGTATAAGTTCTGCGTTCAAAACATTTTTGATCGTCCTGAACTTACTGGCCCAAACTTCAATGATTGGTACCGCTCACTAAGAATTGTCTTGAGAGTAGAAGGTACTATTGATATCTTGACTACTCCCTATCTGGAGGATCTTGTTGAACAAGCTTCTGAAGCGCAAAGGCTTAACACGCTATTAATGTAAAGAAGCACTCGGAGGTGGCTTGCTTAATGTTAGGGAAAATGTCCCCTCCACTTCAAAATAAGTATGAGTTATTTTCACCTAAGCTAATGCTTGATGAGCTCAAGGCTATGTTCGAGAAGCCGCAAGCTGTGGAGATCTACGACTTAGTAGATGCTTTGCATAGCTGCAAGCAAGCTCTTGGAAAGTTTGTTAGTGCCCATTACATGGAGATGAGGGGTTATATGGAACAACTCATTGCACTAGGACAACCCTATGATCATAATATGGCTATCAACTTGATCAGTAGGTCCCTTAACAAGGACTTCAATGATTTTGTTTGAAACTATAATAGGTATTGCACGGGGAAGATAGTTAATGATTTGCATGCAATGCTCATTGACTATGAAAAGAGGTTCAAAGACAAGGCATCTACTTCTACGCCTTCTATACTAACCATACAAAAGGGCAGAGTGAGTAAGCCAAAACCATAAGCGAACAAGAAGAAAGGAAAAGGCAAGGGTGATAAGGGCAAGCAAGTTGTGACTTATTCGAAACCTAAGCAAAACTTTGTCAAGAAGAATCAATCTCAGAAGGATGAGAGTTGTCACCATTGTAAGGCAAGTGGTCACTTGAAGAAGAATTGCCCTCTTTACCTTGAGATTTGCGAGAAATAAAGAAAAAGTCTGAGCAGAGCGTTGCAGCTTCAGGTACTTTATTTATGATCGAATTATTTAATTTGACATACAAATTAAATTCCTGGGTATATGATACGGGATGCGTATTAAAATTTGAAATACGCTGCAGGGATTTAGTCTGGAAAGGAAGCTATCCTATAGGGAACAATTTCTACAAGTAGGCAATGGCGCACAAGCATCGGTTGAAGCTATAGGAACATTTAATTTAGTTTTACCTTTGGGTTTAGTGCTGATTTTAAATAATCGTCACTATGCACCTACAATTGTTAGGGGTGTTATTTCCTTTTCTTGTTTGTTGAATAATGGATTCGTTCACACTATTGATTATAATGGAATTTCTGTTTGGAAAGATGGTATTTTCTATTTTAATGCAATTTCTGTGAATGGTGTATTTGAAATAGACATGCATGATAATGAATCCAAGAATAATAATAATTCTGTTTTTAGCATGATTAATAAGAGAAAGTTTGACAAGAACTCTTCTTATCTTTGGCATTGTAGACTTGCCCATATTGGGAAGACTCGTATACAAAAGCTTCAACGTGAAGGTATTTTGGAAAAAATCAATGATGAATCATTTGATAAATGTGAGTCTTGTATCTCTGGAAAGATGACCAAGAAACCTTTTAATAGCAATATTGAAAGAGCTACTGATCTACGTGGTTTAATACATACTGATGTGTGCGGACCACTTAGACATTTGTTAAGGAAAAGTGCTAGCTACTTATTAACATTTACGGATGATTATAGCCGTTATGGTTATGTTTATTTATTTAAGCATAAACATGAGGCATTTGAAACATTAAAAGTGTTTAATGCAGAAGTAGAACTGCAACTAGGAAAGAAGATTAAAGCTCTTCGTTTTAATAGAGGTGGTGAATATTTAAGTTAAGAGTTTATAGGTTATCTAAGTGAGAATGGAGTTGTTCAGCATATTACTTCTCCCTATACTCCACAACAAAATGGTGTATCCGAAAGGAGAAATCGTACATTATTAGATATGGTGCGATCTATGTATAATCTTAAAACTTTAACTTTATCCTTTTGGGATTATGCTTTAGAGTCCGCTGTTCACATTTTAAATATGGTTCCCACGAAGAAGGTTGATAAGACACCATATGAACTATGGCATGGCAAGAATCCATATTTGTCTTATTTAAAGTTCCGGGGTTGCGAGGCGTATTTGAAATGTGACTCGGGCGATAAACTCCAACAACGATTTGTGAAATGTATCTTTGTAGGATACCCTAAGTAAACTTTGGGTTACTACTTTTATTATCCACGTGAGAACAAAGTAACTGTTGCTAGGTATGGAGACTTCTTTGAATGTGATCATGTAAATCAAGAATTCAGTGGGAGAAATTATGATCTTGAAGAGAGTCATATAGATACATTACCTTCTAAAAACACTAGCGATATAATTCCTGTAGAACCAGAAAGTCCAGCGGTTCCACCGGAATTAGTTCCTCTGCGTAGATCCGCATGGAATAAAAATGCAAATAGAAGTCTTAACATTGAGGATGATGATGAAGTAGGGGATCTTGGAGAACCTGCTAATTATAAATCTGCCATGCTTGATCCTTAAAGGATAAGTGGATGGTTGCTATGGATGAGAAAATGAAATCCATGAAAGTTAATGATGTTTGGATTCTTGTAGATCCACCACAAAATGCTAAAGTAGTGAGACATAAGTGGATATACAAGAAGAAAACCGACATGGACGGAAAAGTACAATCCTATAAAGCTCGTTTAGTAGCTAAATGTTTTACTCAAACTTTTGGCGTAGACTACGAGGAGACATTTTCTCCTATAGCAGACTTAAGAGCTATTAGGATTCTCATAGCTATAGCATCATACTATGACTATGAGATATGGCAAATGGATTTTAAAACTACCTTCTTGAATAGTCGCTTAGATGAAGACATCTATATGCAGCAACCAGAAGGGTATGTTGATCTTAAGAAACCAGGACACGTGTGCAAACTTCAAAGATACATTTATGGTTTGAAGCAAGCATCACGTCAATGGAATAAACGAGATGAAGAAATAAAAAAGTTTCTATTTATTCAAAATCGTGATGAGCCATGTGTATATCGCAAAGCTAGTGGGAGTGATGTAGTATTTCTAGTCCTATATGTTGATGACATATTAATCATGGGAAGTAACATTCCACGACTTAAAGTTGTTAAGGATTATCTTGGTAAATGTTTTTCTATGAAGGATTTAGGAGAAGCTGCATACATTCTCAGAATTAAGATCTATCAAGATAGGAAAAGACGGTTAATTGGCCTAAGTCAAGATGATTATATAGATAAGATATTAAAGAAGTATAATATGCATAATTCCAAGAAACATTGTCAACCTATGGAAGTTAAGCATAATCTGAGTCATGAGATGGATGCATCAACTTCTGAAGAGGAGGCATACATGCAGAAGGTTCCTTATGCTTCGGTTGTAGGATCTATAATTTATGTTGTAAGATGCACAAGGCCTGATGTGGCGTTTGCTCAAAACTTGGTCAGTAGATACCAACATAATCCAGGGAAGCTCCACTGGACTGCTGTTAAACACATTCTAAACTGTTTGAGGAGTACGAAAGATATGTTTTTAGTATTTAGAGGGAAACCAGATCTAACACCCCCAAATTACATGCGCTGCGGAAATACATAATTTGGGTGCTAGGCAGTTATCATCACACACTAGTCATAGAGAACGACTCAAAAGAGACGTTTTAGAAATTTACATTTATAAAAATGTACAACCACAAAGTCTAAATGTTATTCCAACACAAAAGTTACAACAGAGCGCGTATAGGTCCCCACCGAATCTCAACCAAATATCCAAATTTTTACACATTAAACAAAATAATATTTAGATTGTTTAAATAATAGGGAGGAAAACATAATAGACCACAAAAGCCACACCAACTTTCCATTGCATGCTCCGCCACATCCTAGCCTTGATTTACTAGAAACACATGCTTAAAAGAGTCAAAAAATAATGTTGAGCGAGATCTATAGGTTTTACAATCACATTTTGAACATAAGAGTATAAAATTCATTCACGATCATTTATAGAATTGTCGATTAAACAATCTATTATTCAAGGTTGTTATATTTAGCAAAATCTAATAATTGTGTTTGAGCTCATGACACCGAGCCGTTAACTACTTAGTCACCCGCGCCAAATGCCGGCGTAACTTATATGAAACCATTTCCCTTCTAAAGGCATTAGTTGCAATTAATCCTTATCTCTTATCACAAGTTATCCGTCCGCAGAGGGTACTCAACATACTAGCTCTTGTTGGGTCAAAAAGTTGATGTGGCAGAAACTCAAAATCGAAGGACATTTACTCAAGTGTTGACAAGAGTAATCTAGACGTTGACAAGAGCAATGTAGGCGTTGATAGAAGTCAACAAAAGTCAAACGCAGTCAACAAAAGTCAACGCTGATGGATTTGATGGAGAATTCTATTTACAGAATATATTGGATATATTCTAAATAATATATTCAGTATATATCTATAGAAATAGAATATTTAGTTTATTTGATTTTATCTCTTGTAAACCCTAATCCTTCCACTATAAAAGGAACAAGGGTCTTAGGTTTTATTCATATTATTCATTCACAATGTAAACCTAAACGTGTGTGTCGACTAGACGTGGGATTCAATGTATACACGTCTAGTGGATGTTTGTTATTAATATAATGAACATCCCTATTGTTTTTAATTCATGTTTTGTGCCTAAACACCTTGTTAATGGTTGTTGTTCTAATTCCGCTTTGATTATGTTAATCATATGAACAATGATCATTCCTAGTAGCTTAAAAGATCCGGAAACCAAGGTTTCCACAATTGGTATCAGAGCCTCGTGGCTCATGATGCTAGGACCAACAAGGTGTTCGTATATCGTGAAGAAGAAGAAAAATTCGTATAGAGTTTTTCTGGACGTTTTTGTGTGCGCAGCAGTATTCAGAAGGTCATAACTTTTGATTGAACCGTTGGATCGTCACGAAATTTTATTTGTATGTTCTACATACATAGATCTAAACATCCACCAGAGGGATTGTTCTGTTTTATCCCCAGGCAAAAGTTATTAAGCGTCAAAGTTGGCTGATGAGTGATTTTCAGTTTTCTGCTTTTACATTAAATTATGAACTAGGGTTCCTCAAACCACAGATCTACTTAAAATCAGGAAGAATTGCAGTTCGTGGCTGTTGGAATGCAGGTTCTGTGTCTCAAGAAGATTGAATCTTAATTGTTATTAGGGTTTCTGAAAACCCTAAGTCGTATGATGATGATATACGGCTTGGTGAACTCTATGTATGATTCGAGGCTGCTGGTCCCAGGTATGGTTTGTCAGCAGATTACAGATTGTTTGTAATCACATGAGGCTGCGACAAAAGAGAAAAGATGATGACGTGATGAT
Source organism: Glebionis coronaria (assembly GCA_025667525.1). Classification (NCBI taxonomy): domain Eukaryota; kingdom Viridiplantae; phylum Streptophyta; class Magnoliopsida; order Asterales; family Asteraceae; genus Glebionis; species Glebionis coronaria. Next base: position 202,887,983 of record CM046878.1, on the reverse strand, counting down.
TTGGACATGGAAGAAGCATTCACATGGAGAAACCTTTCTAATTGGTTGAAGAAGCATGTGTTCACACGACCAAAATTGGTTGCCATATTTGTTGATTCTCAATATAGCACGGTTACTGTGTATTCACACGGTTACTTAATTCTCATTGGAGGAAAGTTTTCACACGGTCCAGAGAGTCACACGTTTGGAAGTTATGTGTTCACATGGTTGACAAATATTCTATTCACACGATTCTAGCCTTCCTATTGGTGGAAGATATTATGTTACTGTGTTCACACGGCCAAAACCCTAATATTCGAATCCTCTACATGATAAAGAAACAGAGAGGAACGTGGATTGGAGATTTCTTGCCTGGATGAAAACCAGTTGAACGAGATGTTTTAAGCAACAATATATTTGGATGCGTATATTTTGGTTTAGCAGCAGGTATAATTTTTAATGGTATGTGAATATTATGGGATGCATATCTTTGGTGATATTTACGTATGAATATTCACGAATATGGAAAAGGTCATTTTGTGCGCTGATATTCTGGAAATATGGGGAGTTTATATTCCTCAATTTATGGGATTTATATACAGACAAGAAATATATTATGGTTTTATAGCAAATCATATATATATGAAGACATCCACACGTGATAATAGAGGTTTGTTACCCTAGATGACGTCAGCAGAATATTGACGCTGACAAGGGTTGTAATGACGTTGACAAAGAGGAATTTGACGCTGACAGAATAAGTCAACGCTGATAGAGTTGACAGTGTCGTCCGATATATGAACTTCAACGCTGATAGGTATTGTCCGATATTGGATAATACATCTGTCAAAGATATTGGACAGAAGAGGATATTGGACAACACAAAGTTTGCTGCTGTTGAGAAAATTGGACGTTTTAAGCACACAAAAAGGAGGATTATACACACAAAGGTACATGGAATCTCCATTTTAATTCAGAATATCATGGTGATATTTATGGCTCGGATATTTTTCAACGGAATTAATGGTTTTAATGCGAGTTGACAACAATTCGTGAGGTAATTTATTGGATTTGATTATGTAATCGAGGTAGCCTTGTAAAAGAGTTATCCGTCCAAAAACTTTTACATATGATATGAAGAATAAGTTTTGTCGTGAAGAGGTGTTAACTTAAGGGGAAGAGTTCTTATGGTAAGTTTGATGATTGAAGAAGATTTTCGCGAGTTTGTGTTCTATCATATCTTAAAGTTGTGCACTTTCAGCCATAGACTTTAAAGGTAACTTGTTCGTGCTTTACATGTTTGGTGATGAAGACTTGTCATAACACTTGAAGGAGTTACATTATCGTGCTCAGTGTCTCACAAAGGATGAGAATATTGACAAGGGATTGAGGTCTACTTATAATTGGCCTGGTATAAGTTCTTCATCACGTGGATAAAACAAGACATGGAATACAAGGTTGGGTTATTCTACTTCTACATCAAAAATATTATATTAATTGTTCTTCAAGATTATTACATAGAGCTACATTTGGAGAATCTTCAAAGATTGCAACATTGTTTACTTCCTTGTTGATGTGACAAAAAGGGGAAGAAATACGTGCTAAACTTGAGGGGAAGCAATTTGAAGATCATGTACAACTTACAAGAGATAAACATATAGTTTTGCCACTATCAACTAGGGGAAGATTGTTGGGTCAAAAGGTTGATGTGGCAGAAACTCAAAATCGAAGGACATTTACTCAAGTGTTGACAAGAGTAATCTAGACGTTGACAAGAGCAATGTAGGCGTTGATAGAAGTCAACAAAAGTCAAACGCAGTCAACAAAAGTCAACGCTGATGGATTTGATGGAGAATTCTATTTACAGAATATATTGGATATATTCTAAATAATATATTCAGTATATATCTATAGAAATAGAATATTTAGTTTATTTGATTTTATCTCTTGTAAACCCTAATCCTTCCACTATAAAAGGAACAAGGGTCTTAGGTTTTATTCATATTATTCATTCACAATGTAAACCTAAACGTGTGTGTTGACTAGATGTGGGATTCAATGTATACACGTCTAGTGGATGTTTGTTATTAATATAATGAACATCCCTATTGTTTTTAATTCATGTTTTGTGCCTAAACACCTTGTTAATGGTTGTTGTTCTAATTCCTCTTTGATTATGTTAATCATATGAGCAATGATCATTCCTAGTAGCTTAAAAGATCCGGAAACCAAGGTTTCCACAGCTCTCATCTCGGATAGGGTCGTCAACCCCATAGTACTATCAATTGTATAAGCGGCTATTTGCAATTCACACAAGAATTAGACAATAACTAACGGTTCATGAAATTAGGTACTTTTTGCAACTAGGTACTCAACACAATTCAAGGCATCATTCGGGTCCAACAATCATTCATGACTTATGTTCATTTTCATTTAAATAGCATGTATCCCCCTCGCGGGTAAAAATCATTTGAAATAAGTAAAAGAGCGAGGCTATAGACTCTCACCTTACGTAGAAGTATAAGTCGAAGTAACGGATGACGATCACCGACGATGAGGATGCCCGGGAAATTTAATCACAACACCTAACAAATAAACGCAAAATGAATCAACTCATTTATATACAATTAGGTACTGTATAATAATTACATATTAGTCAATTGTCATAATTACAAACTCACGCCAAATGCAAACAAGTGATAGTTACTAGACTCGTACCATTTATCTACGTAACTAAGAACATTGCTCATTTTATAATTCTGCCGGTACTTACTAAAAGTACGGGCTGTATTCTTATACTTAGACATCACCATAAATTATGAGAAAATTTGTATAATTCACTTATAACCTATAGATAACCCATATTAAATATCATAAAAAGTTTTCACTTTTAAGATTTTCTGCTTGCCACATTTCTAAACTTAAATTTTCGGACAGTTTTGTACCTTTACGTTGTAAGACCTCTTTGACACATTTAAAATGTAACACTTACTAATTTGACTCCTAAGTCTAAAAATAGACTCAAAAACGAAGGTTTCTAGCTAAAGAACAACTTTCAACTCTTTTTAAAACTCTACTTATAGACCCCGAGATTTGACCTAAAATCGAACACAATTTCGGATTATGTCGACTTTCATCTCCCGGTACACAAAATTTCAAACTAGCGTGACTTTTGACTCGTTAGGAGTTAAAAGCTATCTTATGTCAAAACGAAGCTTGAGAAAAGCTCTACGACTACATATAATCCTTATAACCTGGACTTAGACTTAATACTACTAAAAATGGCCTTAAACAATCTGTTTGAAAAAGACGTTTTAAAACTCGCATCAAATCACCATTTCAATCCATTCCAACAACTCTTAGACCTATAATAATCCCATATGAACAATCCTAAAAACCCTAAACATCCTATATCACTTGTAAAATCAAACATTCATAAAAACCCATTTGATAAATCATACATGCAACATGTTTAAGCGAACTAAAAACATCAAAAACATCATCATAACATAAACCCATAACTAAAATCATCAAACACCAAAATTAACCAAACACCCCCTTTTGGCTGTGGGATGTAGGTGACCAAAACACCCAAAAAAAATTTGATTCTAGTTAATTTAATTTATACCCCATGTTTATAAACACTTTAATCAAACATGCATTCAAGAAAAATTAATCAAAACCCTTTTGTTCATAAGATTCAATTTTTAGAATAATCAAGTTGATGCATGTGTTTTTCTATTGTATTAAAACACTTACAATGAGATTACAAGAGTGGGAATTTGCTTATTCTTCCTCAAAACTCAAGAAAAATTGATGGTGGTGGTGGTTTTGGGTGGGTGTAGCCGTCGGCCTAAAGAGAGAAAGAAGGAGATAATTTTTTTTTTGAAATGAAATTGTGTGTAGTTTTCTCTCTCTCTTTATTTTTGTATAAATTGGAGGGACCTCATTTGCAATTTTTGTATTCTTTTGTCCTTAAAAGTAAACGACAAGTTTCAAAGGCGGGAATCGACTCACTAGTCGGTTTTGAAATTTTGCGGGAGTCGGGGTTCGTCCCAGCTTCCTAAAACATATTCATACGTCTATACTCACACAACATAAAGTAAGAACGGTTTCGAATCGACTTTTCACGTAAGTCAAAAATAAAAATCTCGAGAAATTAAATATCGATCAATCGATAATAAAATACAAACTTTGGGCATCCGTCGGTATCATGATCTCTATCGACTCTTCTTAAATCGTCAAGCATCGAAATTTAGTCTCGTTTATCGGTTTCAACTTAAACCGTCTAATAGTTCCACGATAAAAAATTTCAAAAATTTCAAAAATATGCGTAAAATAGGATAAAATAGTGACCTCAGTTTTTGGGGTGTTACATCCTCCCCTCCTTAAGAGAACGACGTCTCGGCGTTCGCCTCCTCTTATGCTCACATTTCGTACCACTAGAACAAATGCGGGTACTTCTCCTTGAAGAAATCCTCACGCTCCCACGTGAATTCCGGTCCACGTCTAGAATTCCATCGTACCTTCACGATCGGAATTCTACTATGCTTCAGCTTCTTAACCTCTCGATCCATAATCTTCACTTGTTCTTCAATAAACTGCAACTTATCGTCAAGTTGTATCTCATCCAAAGGAATCACCAATTCTTGGTCGGCTAAACACTTCTTCAAGTTCGACACGTGAAACGTGTTATGAATAGCACTAAGCTCCTCTGGTAATTCCAACTTATAAGCAACCGGTCTAATTTGTTTAATGATCTTGAATGGTCCAATATACCTCGGACTCAACTTTCCTCTCTTCCCAAAACGAATCACACCTTTCCATGGCAATACCTTAAGCATAACCATGTCTCCAATCTCAAATTCCAAAGGCTTCCTACGATTATCTGCATAACTCTTCTGTCGGCTTCTTGCAGCTAATAATCGATTCTTGATTTGCACAATCTTCTCAGTCGTCTCAAACATCATTTCAGGTCCAGTCAGTTGACTTTCCCCTACTTCGCTCCTACACACTGGAGATCTACACTTACGCCCATACAACGCTTCAAACGGTGCAGCCTTAATACTCGCATGATAACTGTTGTTATATGAGAATTCCACTAAAGGAAAATGACTTTCCCAACTACCACCAAAGTCTATTACGCACGCTCGAAGCATGTCTTCCAACGTTTGTATAGTCCTTTCACTTTGGCCATCGGTTTCGGGATGATAAGCAGTACTCAAACTCAACTCAGTGCCCATAGGACGTTGAAGAGATCTCCAAAATTCTGAAGTAAACCGACTGTCACGATCCAAAATAATCGGCAACGGCACTCCATGACGACAAACAATCTCTTTCACATATACCTCAGCGAACTTCCCCATACTATCTGTCTTCTTCATAGGCAAAAAGTGTGCAGATTTAGTCAATCTATCCACAATCACCCATATCATATCACAACCACTAGGAGTTCTTGGTAAACCCGTGACGAAATCCATAGCGATCTTCTCCCACTTCCATTCAGGAAACTCAGGTTGAACCAATAATCCGGACGGTCTCTTGTGTTCAGCCTTAACCTTCGCACACGTCAAACACTTGCTAACATAGCGCACAATATCTGCCTTCATATTCGGCCACCAATACACCTTCTTCAAATCATGATACATCTTATCCGATCCAGGGTGTATCGAATACTTCGTCTTATGAGATTCATTCATCACCAAATCTCGCACTCCTTGTGCTCCTTTCTTAGGTGGACACAAAGGTAACCAAATTCTATTATCAAAATATCTCATCCCATTCGACCTCACTTCAAACAACGGATTCATCATCCTTCCCAATTTATCCTTCCTAACATGCTTCCTTAACAACCCATTGGCTTGAGCTTTCAATATCAACTCAGTCAAGTCAATCCTTTCAGCCATCACCAAACCCCTAACTCTCAACGGCTTTTCTCTTTCCTTCCTACTGAGCGCATCAGCTACAACATTCGCTTTACCAGGATGGTAACGAATCTCACAATCATAATCACTCAATAGTTCAATCCATCTCTTTTGACGCATATTCAACTCTTTCTGATCCAATATGTGTTGTAAACTCTTGTGGTCAGTAAACACCACACACTTGGTCCCATACAGATAATGTCTCCACAACTTTAAAGCGAAAATAATAGCTCCAAGTTATAAATCATGAGTCGTATAGTTTTCTTCATGCTTTCTGATATGTCGTAGAATAGGGGTAAATTAAATATAAACGTAAACGTAGGACGTAAACGAATATATAAAACAATTAACTACGTGATCGTTGTTCGACGAAGAGTTGAAAATTGAAATTCTAAGGAAGGAGTCGGATTTATAATCGAAGACGTTTGATGGAAAAGTAAAAACGAAAACAAAAATGTAAAAACGTAAAAATAATATTAAAATAACAAAAATGACGCAAATCAAAAAAATGACGAAAAATTAAATACCCTTTTTTTTCAAATAAATTAACTAGAAATAAATTTTGCAATCTAAAAAAAAATAAAAAACTTTTTTGAAAATTCATTGAGCTAACAAAAGAAACTAAGTGTACAAAGATTTATTTAACAAAAAATTACAAAAAAAAATGCTAAGTTTCGTTTAAATTAAAGCTAATGTAAATAAAATAAAAATATAGTCTAACCTATATGAAGACACGAACAAAGAGTGAAATAAAAAGTTGTAAAACGAATTTTAAGCTAAGTCAGACTTTATATAGCTGAAACTAGACGAACTAAGACAAGTATAAAACGAAAACAGGAGGAAGTAATAAAAAAAAGTAAGGTAGAGAAGCTGGTAAAGAAAGATTGTGTTGTGTCTGCTGGGTGCGCAAGGTCAGGGGTTCAATCCCCTTCGTTGCCTCTTTCTGTTTTTTGTTCTTTTATAAACATACACGAAATAAAAAAATGGTATGAAAGAAATAAAGAAGGAAGTAATAACAAAAACAATGAGTAGAGCAGATGGTTATGTGTGTGTCATGCTGCGTCTGATGCCCTGAATTGGTCAGGGGTTCGAATCCTGCTGACACATATTTTTTTATTTAACGTTTTCTCAACAGTACCACTCACCCCAAAGTAGTATAACAACAGACAGACCCAAACAGCCTTGTTCAGGTCTGTTGGTCTTGATATGCAGCGACAAAACAATCAGCAGAAGAAAACACACATCAACAGATTAAAATAGCGGGAACTACAAAGGATATAGCAACAACTTCGAACACTCAACTAGTTAACACCACACAATGCAACATCAGATAACAAGGAACAAAAATTAGAGATGACAGCATCTATTCTAATTCACCATAGAGCAGCCTAACGACAAGTATACATAGCGTAAAACAACATGAAATACGTTACAAACAAGCACAAATAAACACAAAAGAAAAAAAATACTATCAATACTATCTAAAATCTGAATATCGAATCCTACATCCTCAAATAAAGCTTATGATTGCTGATGGCGTGTTTAGGCCAAAATGGCCATGTTTAGCAAACTCACGTGCACAGAATGGAGCCTAAGAGAAACCTACACCTCAAGACTTATCAAATGTGCAATAACCTTAGAGAAAAAAGAGATTTTGAGCATAAACAACACCGGTTAACATCGAATAGGTATAGATCTATACCTACTGATCTATTAAATGCAGAAATCACAAGACGAAGGAGAATTCAATTCTTGATGAATTAATATGAAAGAAAAGCTGAAACTAAACTTATGCTAACCTCTAAAATAGATGCTAATCAAACTTACACTATGGATCTAGCCTAGGACAGTTACACTACTTGTGCCAAACACTTTTTGAGATGGAAATTGAAAATTAACAAAACTTTTAACAAAATTAAGCAATAAGCATAAAAATAAATAACAAGAACATGTAATAATAGCAGAAAATAAGTAAAATAAGCAAAGACAACAGCAAATAAGCAAAATACAAATAACCAAATAAGCCACTAAGTAGTTTAAGTGTGAAAATAGTAAAAAAAGAGATTGGTTATACTACTCACATTGAGTCTAAGTGTGAAGCTCAGCCTAATCTTGCTGTGAGTAATCCTCAAGACCCTTATGCACTTATCTCATCAAATAAACAACTTATCTACAACTTATCACCACCATGATCAACAATTACATCAACTATAGAAAAACATCAACTTCTTGGAATATTCTTGGTAACCTGAAACACATAAGCAAACACAAAAGTAACCAGCTCCTAAGTAGCTTAGTGGAGCTTATGTGTCAAATAAGCTTCAATAAGCTGGCTTATTAGCTGCAGCAACATTAAATCAAAAACTTGATTCAAGAAAAACTTTTAAAAAGTGAAATAGTAACCAACAGAAACTTAACACAAATCCAAACCTTATTTCAAAATTTAGTTGTCAATTATATTTTGAAAATCAGTTTACATTTATGGTTCTTCAAAAACCCTTCACAAAATTTCTTTTGAAAAGACTAATCGAATAAACTGAAACATAATTTGCAAGTAATTTAAAAGTGACAGAAATTAAAAAGCAACTAAATTAAGAGGAACATAAAATATTGCAAGGCTCAAATCTTACTTTAACTATTCAAGAAAAGAGGTTTACAACATTTCGGAACAAAAATTCAAAATATGCTAAGTCCTATATTTATACTACAAGCTGAGCTATAAAAACTTAAAAACCCTAATCTATGTGATTCCAATTATGCCCTTGAACGAATTTGAGAAGATACTCTGTAGATGCTCTTTTTGAATTGGTGTTCTGGATGGTATTTGGAGCCTTGTGATGATACATGTGTTGTGGCAGGGGAATCTTTGATCTCAACCCTTCAATGAAACGTTTTTACCACGCCAAGCAATCTTGAGTGTTGATTGGTCTTCTTTGCTGCCAAAAAAGTATGAACCCGTGACTAAGAGAGTTGTCCAATGGTCCCATCTGTGCTGATGTGGAGAAGTTTGCACATGGGTCTTGTTATCATACACCTTAATCACCTTTCTGGAAAGTCTTGAGCAAAAACCCCTTGATAACAGCTTGATTGAGATTGGGTGAAAAATAGGGTTTATGTGGGATTAAACTGATTTGGGAAAGTCAAATGTGTTACCCCGTGTTTATGAAATAAACTTTGGGCATGGGTAAAAGGTAAGTGGGTGGATTGGGGGCTTGGGTATTGATGGGTTAAACCCGGTTTTCTACTGGGTATGGGTTTAATATGTGGCAACATTGCCCCATGTTCTTCCAAAAACTTTCCACATGAAGTTTATCAGCAATATTCCCCTCTTCCTTTGTTGGCAACTTTGAGCTATATACCAAATGACCCTCCAAACTTTACAACTTTAACAAAGGCTTGTTATGTAACTTTGGCATTTCTTCAAGGGTCAAACATGACATTTCTTCAAACTTTAGGGACCCCTTGTTAATTTATGATATAATAGGGGTATAAAGTGTCGATATTCCAAATTTGAGGGAACAATCTTGCAAATCTTCAATTCTTCAAGGACTTCTTTGGAAATTCATGATTCGGGTCCGGTTCTTTGTGCGGCTTCGTTTCTTGTGTTCATTTTTGCTTGATTCTTGTGATTCTTTGTTGATTTCACGATATCCGTACCTAAAATACACAATGAACAAACACAAGCATATATTTGGGTATTTTGATGATATTTTAAGCGTTTTAAGCCCGATTTGGACGATGAGACTATGTATAATTACAGTCTCATCACTCCCCCATACTAAACCATTGCCGTGTCCCCACGCAATGCTAGAATTAAGTATCGTAGCACTTCCAAAATTCATTTTATGATGACATTTATTGAAAACGTAAATTTAAATAAACTACTACACGTGTTTTAGACATAATGTATTGTTTTCATCACTATTAAGTGACTTTTGGGATCATAGAACAAGAACACGTGAATGCTTCGTTAGAAATAATTTCGTCGTCCTCGATTTTCACCCAATTCCATGCTAAGCGTGTAACGAGATCATTGTTATTATAAGTTAGCAACACGAACACATCTCATGAGTGTTAATTACGAACCTAAACTCCCTTATTCCTAATTGGTATCTCTTATATTTTATTTTGTCTTAATGATCACGAGGATACATCATCGACTTATGCGTGAATAGAGATTAAGTCTAAAAATAGAAACTTAACGGTGTAACCAAAATCATTAAATCAATAATTCATCCCAATAGACAACGATGTCAAAAAATTAAGTCAACAAGAAGGATCGATAAACACGGTTTTATAACGGTTTTGAACATGAGACTTATTACCAAGACTTTTATACGCCCCCTAACGGAAGGGCCTTATTATCTTTGGTTTACCTCCATCTTTTATTCAACTTCGCCATGAAGCTTTTATTATGACTTCGGTCTTGCCTTGCCTTTTATTATCCGCCTCATCGGTGGTTTTATTAGCCAAAGACGTATATCCTCACGCTAAAGCGAATTTTGGATCTTTAAAGCTTCGAAGATTAAGGCTTGATTGACTTTCAATTTGGGCATAGATTTTTCGGCCTTGTGAGCTTCAAATTTTTGCTTAATTTAGGTGAGCACTTGAAATCTTATTATTAGGTGAAGCTTTCGATTATTCGGGTGCCAATACTTCAAAACCGTGACGCTGGCGATACCTTAATGTTTTCCCAATTTAATTACATGGAAGCTACCAAAACAAATTAGAAACCCAACAATAGTGATTAAACCGCCAAATCAATATTTATTAACAATTATTTATGCAAAAGCGTTGGGAGAATAAGCTAATAATTACTACACATAAGATTGTGATGATTACGAGACTTATAAATAACTCTATCATTTCTCGTCCTCATTTAAGAGACTTAGCCTAAAAAGTTAAGGAATCGAAGCTAAGTGCTCAACACGCACGGTCGAGTCAAAAATTACTCTCGTTCTCACCATCGGAAAACCTACATTCGTGTCTTAAACACTTATGAAAAACAAGAAAAATTTTAAAATTTTGCCATTTTTAGCCTTATTTGCAACAAAACGATAACAAAAAGATGAAAATTTGGATTGCGTGTTGACGTAAGCAAGGTGAAGTATCTACTCACCCCCCATACTAAAACTAAACATTGTCCTCAATGTTTCGAGTATAGGGGTGTAAACACCCCCATACTAGAGACGAAGTCGAATGCTTAATCTCGAGCATGGAAAGGGTAAAACGAATAACCTAAAAGCCGTTTATGAATTATGCTAATAAGATAAACGTTAGAACATAAAAGGATATCATCGGATATCGGAATCTCCAAAGGCAACGATCGAAGCTCGAGTGATCCATAAAACGAACACGAGAGGCTTCAATGGTGACGATGAACCTAATGAATCACAATCACAAACAACCACGAAACAAAGGTAGGAAGAGCACAAGTCCCCTTGTTACATTAAACTAAGAAAGCGATAATATTTACAAGGATAAGCATGAGAATCCCTCACGAGGCACCTTGTTTTTGATAACCGAGTCAAAAGCTCGACTCGAATCCCCATAAATGTGATCATTTAGGGATAATCTAGGTTTGGTCATTTTTAGTGGGGCTTACATGATAAACAAGGCCCAAAAGCAACCGATAATAAAGGCAAAGCCTTTATACCGGGGTCAAAGATCGTATCCTCACTTTTGGTGGAAAATGATAAAGGCAAAATCGGAGGATACGTTTTGTAAGGAAGAAAACTCCTTACAACGTACTCGAAGTACGTGTAGTCATGGGAACCGAGAGGGTGGGTAAGATTACTTTGAGACGAAGGCAAATTTGAAAGAGAATCAATAAAAATAGGGGTCTCAAAGTCTCCTCCCGGTTCTAAGGCAAAGGCCTCATTAAAATCTTCATTCTCATCGAGAGGCGGTCCATCGGTGAACCCCTCGAGAATGGAGGCATCACAAGTCAAAAGAGAAGGCTCATCCAAATGAGACTTAGGGAGGGTGACTAGCAAATCCGGCTCATCGATTTTAGGATCCAAAGAATCCTCACTCTCGATGTCCTCGAACATCTCATCAAAGAGAGGATTTACGTCACCAAAAACGAACTCGTCATCAAATTCAAAAAGGGTATTCGAGTAGATTTTAAATTTGTCAACACGAACTTCCTCATCGAGTAGTGACTCGTCATCACTAGTGGAAAAATCATCATCGAAAAGCGGGTTCGAAAAAGTCAATGATTCTCTACCCGAAGTGTCATTGGGAGAGACATCATCACATGAAATGGTATCACACTCACTATCGTAATTTGCCTCGCTAGAATTTTCGTGGAAAAAATCATCGAAAGCAAAATCACTTAACTCCCCATCGAAGACAACCGTAGGCTCACTTTGGATTGGAATAGGGATCTCAACACTAGGATTAGTGCTAAGATTCTTCTCCCCCATACTTAGAGAGGCATCGGGTTTCGTTGGGAGCGTGAGAGTTATGGTTTCACAAGACGAGTTGAGATTAAAAATGTCGCAATCGTCGTCGTCATCATAAATAGGAGGCGTGAGATCACATCTAGCTAGATGCTCCTCTCTTTCTAGTTCTTGTTTTTTATGACGAATATCGATGCTTAAACCATTGTAATCTTGTAAAAGTTGTTTAGTTCTAATCTCCCACTCTCTTTTAAACTCGTCACTTATTTCTTCTTTACGATATCTCCTAATGCCGAGTTCATTAGAGATATCGTTTATTTCTTGATTGATTCGTCGTTTCTCCTCTTCCATATCTTTGATGCTTTCTTCGATCACTTCGACGATTGAAAGTTCCTTTTTCTCCATAATTTGTTGAAAAAGCAATTTAATCTCTTCAAATCCCTTGTCAACGCGACTTGCACCGAGATCATCATCGAAAGAATTTTGTGGAGGTGATTGGTCAAAACCGGAGAATTGATTGTCGAAAGACGTATTGTAGTTCATCGGTTGACAATCGTACCCATAATGAGGTGCGTTTCCACAAGACTCACATGAATACGACGATGGATATTGCGATGATTGGTCAAAGAAATTAGGATTCGGTGTGGGGTCATTATAATTCGTACAACTAAATCCGAAATCGTGCTCCAAACCGCAAAAATCACATGAATAAGACGAAGGCGGTTGTGGAGTTTGGTCATAGGATTGAAATCCGTAACCATGGTCGTTTTGAGGAGAGTTGTAGATGTACCCCTCCCTTACTCCATAAATCTCGCAATTGAAGCAATTACCACCGTCGGGCGGACCTCCACAATATGGACAAGAGTAATATCCATCGTTGGACATGACGAAACGAGAATGGTGTTACGAGAATTAAACACTAGAGGGTTAGAAAAAGAATTAGTTGATAATGGGTAAGAAGAATATTTTTCATTTTATTTTTTATTTATTTTTTTATGTTACTATAAGAAAAATATATACCTCACGTGTCTTCGATAAAAACCAACAACTCCACTCCGAGAAGATCGTAAATCAACTCCCCGGCAGCGGCGCCATTTGATATGTCGTAGAATAGGGGTAAATTAAATATAAACGTAAACGTAGGACGTAAACGAATATATAAAACAATTAACCACGTGATCGTTGTTCGACGAAGAGTTGAAAATTGAAATTCTAAGGAAGGAGTCGGATTTATAATCGAAGACGTTTGATGGAAAAGTAAAAACGAAAACAAAAATGTAAAAACGTAAAAATAATATTAAAATAACAAAAATGACGCAAATCGAAAAAATGACGAAAAATTAAATACCCTTTTTTTTCAAATAAATTAACTAGAAATAAATTTTGCAATCTAAAAAAAAATAAAAAACTTTTTTGAAAATTCATTGAGCTAACAAAAGAAACTAAGTGTACAAAGATTTATTTAACAAAAACTTACAAAAAAATGCTAAGTTTCGTTTAAATTAAAGCTAATGTAAATAAAATAAAAATATAGTCTAACCTATATGAAGACACGAACAAAGAGTGAAATAAAAAGTTGTAAAACGAATTTTAAGCTAAGTCAGACTTTATATAGCTGAAACTAGACGAACTAAGACAAGTATAAAACGAAAACAGGAGGAAGTAATAACAAAAAGTAAGGTAGAGAAGCTGGTAAAGAAAGATTGTGTTGTGTCTGCTGGGTGCGCAAGGTCAGGGGTTCAATCCCCTTCGTTGCCTCTTTCTGTTTTTTGTTCTTTTATAAACATACACGAAATAAAAAAATGGTATGAAAGAAATAAAGAAGGAAGTAATAACAAAAACAATGAGTAGAGCAGATGGTTATGTGCGTGTCATGCTGCGTCTGATGCCCTGAATTGGTCAGGGGTTCGAATCCTGCTGACACATATTTTTTTATTTAACGTTTTCTCAACAGTACCACTCACCCCAAAGTAGTATAACAGCAGACAGACCCAAACAGCCTTGTTCAGGTCTGTTGGTCTTGATATGCAGCGACAAAACAATCAGCAGAAGAAAACACACATCAACAGATTAAAATAGCGGGAACTACAAAGGATATAGCAACAGCTTCGAACACTCAACTAGTTAACACCACACAATGCAACATCAGATAACAAGGAACAAAAATTAGAGATGATAGCATCTATTCTAATTCACCATAGAGCAGCCTAACGACAAGTATACATAGCGTAAAACAACATGAAATACGTTACAAACAAGCACAAATAAACACAAAAGAAAAAAAATACTATCAATACTATCTAAAATCTGAATATCGAATCCTACATCCTCAAATAAAGCTTATGATTGCTGATGGCGTTTTTAGGCCAAAATGGCCATGTTTAGCAAACTCACGTGCACAGAATGGAGCCTAAGAGAAACCTACACCTCAAGACTTATCAAATGTGCAATAACCTTAGAGAAAAAAGAGATTTTGAGCATAAACAACACCGGTTAACATCGAATAGGTATAGATCTATACCTACTGATCTATTAAATGCAGAAATCACAAGACGAAGGAGAATTCAATTCTTGATGAATTAATATGAAAGAAAAGCTGAAACTAAACTTATGCTAACCTCTAAAATAGATGCTAATCAAACATACACTATGGATCTAGCCTAGGACAGTTACACTACTTGTGCCAAACACTTTTTGAGATGGAAATTGAAAATTAACAAAACTTTTAACAAAATTAAGCAATAAGCATAAAAATAAATAACAAGAACATGTAATAATAGCAGAAAATAAGTAAAATAAGCAAAGACAACAGCAAATAAGCAAAATACAAATAACCAAATAAGCCACTAAGTAGTTTAAGTGTGAAAATAGTAAAAAAAGAGATTGGTTATACTACTCACATTGAGTCTAAGTGTGAAGCTCAGCCTAATCTTGCTGTGAGTAATCCTCAAGACCCTTATGCACTTATCTCATCAAATAAACAACTTATCTACAACTTATCACCACCATGATCAACAATTACATCAACTATAGAAAAACATCAACTTCTTGGAATATTCTTGGTAACCTGAAACACATAAGCAAACACAAAAGTAACCAGCTCCTAAGTAGCTTAGTGGAGCTTATGTGTCAAATAAGCTTCAATAAGCTGGCTTATTAGCTGCAGCAACATTAAATCAAAAACTTGATTCAAGAAAAACTTTTAAAAAGTGAAATAGTAACCAACAGAAACTTAACACAAATCCAAACCTTATTTCAAAATTTAGTTGTCAATTATATTTTGAAAATCAGTTTACATTTATGGTTCTTCAAAAACCCTTCACAAAATTACTTTTGAAAAGACTAATCGAATAAACTGAAACATAATTTGCAAGTAATTTAAAAGTGACAGAAATTAAAAAGCAACTAAATTAAGAGGAACACAAAATATTGCAAGGCTCAAATCTTACTTTAACTATTCAAGAAAAGAGGTTTACAACATTTCGGAACAAAAATTCAAAATATGCTAAGTCCTATATTTATACTACAAGCTGAGCTATAAAAACTTAAAAACCCTAATCTATGTGATTCCAATTATGCCCTTGAACGAATTTGAGAAGATACTCTGTAGATGCTCTTTTTGAATTGGTGTTCTAGATGGTATTTGGAGCCTTGTGATGATACATGTGTTGTGGCAGGGGAATCTTTGATCTCAACCCTTCAATGAAACGTTTTTACCACGCCAAGCAATCTTGAGTGTTGATTGGTCTTCTTTGCTGCCAAAAAAGTATGAACCCGTGACTAAGAGAGTTGTCCAATGGTCTCATCTGTGCTGATGTGGAGAAGTTTGCACATGGGTCTTGTTATCATACACCTTAATCACCTTTCTGAAAAGTCTTGAGCAAAAACCCCTTGATAATAGCTTGATTGAGATTGGGTGAAAAATAGGGTTTATGTGGGATTAAACTGATTTGGGAAAGTCAAATGTGTTACCCCGTGTTTATGAAATAAACTTTGGGCATGGGTAAAAGGTAAGTGGGTGGATTGGGGGTTTGGGTATTGATGGGTTAAACCCGGTTTTCTACTGGGTATGGGTTTAATATGTGGCAACATTGCCCCATGTTCTTCCAAAAACTTTCCACATGAAGTTTATCAGCAATATTCCCCTCTTCCTTTGTTGGCAACTTTGAGCTATATACCAAATGACCCTCCAAACTTTACAACTTTAACAAAGGCTTGTTATGTAACTTTGGCATTTCTTCAAGGGTCAAACATGACATGTCTTCAAACTTTAGGGACCCCTTGTTAATTTATGATATAATAGGGGTATAAAGTGTCGATATTCCAAATTTGAGGGACCAATCTTGCAAATCTTCAATTCTTCAAGGACTTCTTTGGAAATTCATGATTCGGGTCCGGTTCTTTGTGCGGCTTCGTTTCTTGTGTTCATTTTTGCTTGATTCTTATGATCTTTTGTTGATTTCACGATATCCGTACCTAAAATACACAATGAACAAACACAAGCATATATTTGGGTATTTTGATGATATTTTAAGCGTTTTAAGCCCGATTTGGACGATGAGACTATGTATAATTACAGTCTCATCACTTTCTAAGTTGTTTTGATGCATAGGCAATTACCTTCTCGCGCTGCATCAATACCGCTCCATAGCCCTTGTGAGACGCATCACAATAGACCATGAAATCTTCAGTTCCTTTAGGTAGAGACAAAATCGGTGCAGAAAACAACTTTTCTTTAAGAGTTTGGAAGGCGGTCTCTTCATCTTGTCCCCACACAAAATCTCGATTCTTCTCGGTCAGCTTAGTCAAAGACTTAGAGATCAACGAAAATCCTTCGATAAATCTTCGATAATATCCAGCTAAACCTAGAAATTGATGAACTTCAGTCGGCGTTGTTGGTACCGACCAATCCCTGATAGCTTCAATCTTAGCAGGATCTACACAAACACCTTTTTTGTTAATCACATGCCCAAGAAACTACACAGATTCCAACCAAAACTCACACTTCGAAAACTTGGCATAAATCTTCTCCTTCTTCAACAGATCCAAAATCATCCTCAAGTGCTTCTCATGCTCCCTCTTTCTTTTGGAGTAGATAAGGATATCATCAATAAACACTATGACAAACTTATCCAAATACGGCTTACACATGCGGTTCATAAGATCCATGAATACGGCAAGCGCATTCGTTAAACGAAAAGGCATCACTTGGAACACAAAATGTCCATATCGAGTACGGAACGCTGTTATAGGAACATCTTCCTCTCTAATTCTCAGTTGATGGTAACCCGATCTCAAATAGATCTTCGAGTACACACATGATCCTTACAACTGATCAAATAAATCAACAATCCTTGGTAGCGGATACCGATTCTTAATCGTGAATTTGTTAAGCTCCCGATAGTCAATACACATTCTGAACGATCCATCCTTCTTCTTCACAAACAGAACAGGCGCTCCCCATGGTGATGAGCTTGGTCTAATAAATCCCTTATCCATCAATTCTTTTAACTGATCAGATAACTCCTTCAACTCTGATGGCGCTAGTCGATAAGGCGCGCGAGCCACTGGCGCAGCTCCCGGTACCAAATCAATCCAACATTCGACTTCTCGAGGTGGCGGCAAACCCGACAACTCTTCAGGAAAAACTTCAGGATAATCTCTGATTACTGGCACATCTTCTAATTTCTTCTCAACCTCACCATCACTAGTGATCTGAGCCAACAATACATCACCACCTTCCTCCGTATACCTCATCATTTTCAAGAAAGATATTACTTTCAAACGAAAAGTACATTCATCTCCTTTCACAGTCAATACCTTATTCTTCAACGGTATTTGGACTAACCTTTCTCCACAAACAATCACCGCACTATGCAAAATCAACTAATCCATACGAATCACCACATCAAAAGATCCTAGCTCTATAGGCATCAAATCGATCTCAAACACGTAATTTCCCAACTTCAAGGAACACCCTTTTAGTATCAAATTAGTGCTAACAATTTTCCCATCTACTAATTCCACATTATAACTAGTTGCCAACTCTATTGGTTCTCTATCGATAAGGCGACTTAATTATAGATCTACAAAACTCCTATCTGAACTAGAATCAAACAATACACTAGAATAACGAGCATCAAGTAAGAACGTACCATTCACCACGTTCAGACCTTGAGGCTTATCCACATTCCCTACAGCATACACTGGAGCAGTAACAATTCCAACTTCATTACTTCCAATCTTAGGACAACTCCCTTGCTGGTGTCCTCTTTCTCCACAACCAACGTAAACCATCACTTTAATAGCATTAGCACCCATAGCCACGCCTCTAGATTTGCACTCCACAGTCTTATGTCCAGCTTTTCCACACTTGCCACATGCAGGCGAATAGTTACCTACATGATACAAATTGCACCGACCACACTGAGGGTTAATCTTGTTTCCTCTTGGCACAGTAGCAGCTCTAACCCCATCATTCCTTCTCTGATTAAACTGCTGATTACGGTTTGATCCTTGATTCTCCTTGCTGACCTCCACAACTTTGACCTTGAGACTGATTTGACTGGGCAGTCTCCTATTTCCTCTTATTTCCTTCAGCCATACTAGCTTTCTTATCCTGAACTTTCACATCCATCAAAGCATGAGCCATTTGCATTGCTTCATCAAAGGTTGTAGGCCTTGACGAAGTCGTCTCACCCTTGATATCGTTTATCCGAATAAAATTTCCTATTCTTACTTACTCGACAATCCCTTGATATACTGTCTCATCTTTTTGCGGTCATCCGCAAAAGCATCTGACAAAGCAAACATAACTCATTAAATCTGCGGGTATAACTAGCAATGTCATTGTTTCTCAACATAGAGTGTCTCAACTCATCTTCCAACTGACTCAACTCTTCCTCGGGACAAAACCTTTTAGTTAGCAATGCCTTAGTGGCAGCCCAAGTTCTCCCATTGGCCACTTCTAGCCCAACAGTCGCCACTTGGTTCTTCCACCAACTCAAAGCATCATCCAGGAGGGTAGCAGTTGCAAACTTCACCTTGTTAGCTTCCAAACAACCACTAATTTCGAACACACTTTCCATCTTCTCAATCCATCGACACAATTCCAGAGCCCCACCAGTTCCACGAAGCTGTGTAGGTCCACACTTCACAAAACTAGCATAAGTACACTCCCTTGGGCCTTGCGGTCCAGCATTGTTACCAACATTATCTCCAACACCTTGCACTCGGTAGCACGGTCCTCAACGAGAGCTACATCGATCGCTTGCTGAATCATGTTGTTAACAGTATCCGTAGTCAACTTGGGAGGCATATTGAAGGACTAGTCAAGTAGTGATCCAAAAACGACTAAATGCCTCTTTACTCCTCTGCAATCACAGGGAAAGAACATGATAAGTCTACACATCGAGATCAAGAAGGATTTCTTTTTCAGGACATAATATAAGTATAACATTGTCACGCGGTCGATGTACATGTTATACAATCAACAAAGCTACTAGCATTCATCCACCACATCACAAAAGAGCTAATAAAGACGTATCATAGATCATGAAGGGTAAACATCGATTGCATTAATATCCACAAAATCGTGACAAGTCATGCCACTACAATCTATCACCGGTTAAACCAAAAGGATATTAAGGTTCATCACAAATCCATAGTACATAAGTCTAAACAAGTTCGATTACAACAAGGAAAATAGAAAATGAAATACTAAAAACAAGAACTAATCACGAGGTGATCCACATGATTTCTTGGGTTGCGGCTCATCATCATCATCATCATCTTCTTCAGGTTCTTCCTCATCGCTATCTTCTTCATTGCCCACTATCCCTTTGCCTTTGTCTTTGGGGTCACACTCCACCACTCTCTTCCTTCTCGAGGTTGATCCGACTTCTTCTTCTCCATTACCATCATTCTGCAGATTTGCTTCGTTAACATACTCATCTTCATTGCCGTTAGGTGGGATTTCCGACATTTCTGCAATCACAGAAAGTTCGAGGGTAAATAAGGTCATTATCAAAAATATATATACACATGCACATGCACATGCAAAAAATGTAGTACGTATGCTTATATGATGCAACAATATGATAGCCATGCAAATGCAATGCAATAATTACAATGTTAAGTACTTCACGTACGTTCACAATACTTCCATATAATACCATAGTACTTACTCCATAAATACTTGGGAAATCATTTCAATTATAGGGGATACATCTACAAATAAATAAAGCAATGCTAAAAGTAATCTTACCGGAGCCATGCGGAGAAGTTCTGTGCTTTTGGAAACATTTGAGACACCAAAGTTATAGTTTAGGACATTTTCAAAAATCGACCTAGTTCCCTACAACTTGTGGCTCTGATATCTAAATCTCTAACACCCCCAAATTGCATGCGCAGCGAAAATACATAATTTGGGTGCTAGGAAGTTATCATCACACACTAGTCATACAGAACGACTCAAAAGAGATGTTTTAGAAATTTACATTTATAAAAATGTACAACCACAAAGTCTAAATGTTATTCCAACCCAAAAGTTACAACATAGCGCTTTTAGGTCCCCACCGAATCTCAACCTAATATCCAAATTTTTACACATTAAACAAAATAATATGTAGATTGTTTAAATAATAGGGAGGAAAACATAATAGACCACAAAAGCCACACCAACTTTCCATTGCATGCTCCGCCACATCCTAGCCTTGATTTACCTGAAACACATGCTTAAAAGAGTCAACAAATAATGTTGAGAGAGATCTATAGGTTTTACAATCACATTTTGAACATAAGAGTATAAAATTCATTCACAATCATTTATAGAATTATCGATCAAACAATCTATTATTCAAGGTTGTTATATTTATAAAAAGCTAATAATTGTGTTTGAGCTCATGACACCGAGCCGTTAACTAGTTAGTTACCCGCGCGAAATGCCGGCGTAACTTATATGAAACCATTGCCCCTTTAAAGGCATTAGTTGCAATTAATCCTTATCTCTTATCACAAGTTATCTGTCCGCAGAGGGTACTCAACGTACTAGCTCTCGCCTCGGATAAGGTCGTCAACCCCATAGTACTATCAATTGTATAAGCGGCTATTTCCAATTCATACAAGAATTAGACAATAACTAACGGTTCATGAAATTAGGGACTTTTTGCAACTAGGTACTCAACACAATTCAAGGCATCATTCGGGTCCAACAATCATTCATGACTTATGTTCATTTTCATTTAAATAGCATGTATCCCCCTCGCGGGTAAAAACATTTGAAATAAGTAAAAGAGCGAGGCTATAGACTCTCACCTTATGTAGAAGTATAAGTCGAAGTAACGGATGACGATCACCGACGATAAGGATGCCCGGGAAATTTAATCACAACACCTAACAAATAAACATAAAATGAATCAACTCATTTATATACCATTAGGTACTGTATAATTCTTACATATTAGTCAATTTTCATAATTACAAACTCACGACAAATGCAAACAAGTGATAGTTACTAGACTCGTACCATTTATCTACGTAACTAAGAACATTGCTCATTTTATAATTCTGCCGGTACTTACCAAAAGTACGGGCTGTATTACTATACTTAGACATCACCATAAATTATGAGAAAATTTGTAAAATTCACTTATAACCTGTAGATAACCCATATTAAATTTCATAAAAAGCTTTCACTTTTAAGATTTTCTGGTCGCCACATTTCTAAACTTAAATTTTCGGACAGTTTTGTACCTTTACGTTGTAAGACCTCTTTGACACATTTAAAATGTAACACTTACTAATTTGACTCATAAGTCTAAAAATAGACTAAAAAACACAGGTTTCTAGCTAAAGAACAACTTTCAACTCTTTTTAAAACTCTACTTATAGTCCCCGAGGTTTGACCTAAAATCGAACACAATTTCGGATTATGTCGACTTTCATCTCCCGGTACACAAAATTTCAAACTAGCGTAACTTTTGACTCGTTAGGAGTTAAAAGCTCTATCTTATGTCAAAACGAAGCTTGAGAAAAGCTCTACGACTAAATCTAATCCTTATAACCTGGACTTAGACTTAATACTACTAAAAATGGCCTTAAACAATCTGTTTGAAAAAGACGTTTTAAAACTCGTATCAAATCACCATTTCAATCCATTCCAACAACTCTTAGACCTATAATAATCCCGTATGAACAATCCTAAACACCCTAAACATCCTATATCACTTGTAAAATCAAACATTCATAAAAACCCGTTTGATAAATCATACATGCAACATGTTTAAGCGAACTAAAAACATCAAAAACATCATCACAACATATACCCATAACTAAAATCATCAAACACCAAAATCAACCAAACACCCCCTTTTGGCCCGTGGGATGTAGGTGACCAAAACACCCAAACAAAATTTGATTCTAGTTAATTTAATTGATACCCCATGTTTATAAACACTTTAATCAAACATGCATTCAAGAAAAATTAATCAAAACACTTTTGTTCATAAGATTTAATTTTTAGAAAAATCAAGTTGATGCATGTGTTTTTATATTGGATTAAAACACTTACAATGAGATTACAAGAGTGGGACTTTGATTATTCTTCCTCAAAACTCAAGAAAAATTGATGGTGGTGGTGGTTTTGGGTGGGTGTATCCGTCGGCCTAAAGAGAGAAAGAAGGAGAGAATTTTTTTTTTGAAATGAAATTGTGTGTAGTTTTATCTCTCTCTTTCTTTTTGTATAAATTGGAGGGAACTCATTTGCAATTTTTTTATTCTTTTGTCCTTAAAAGTAAACAACAAGTTTCAAAGGCGGGAACCGACTCATTAGTCGGTTTTGAAATTTTGCGAGAGTCGGGGTTCGTCCCGGCTTCCTAAAACATATTCATACGTCTATACTCACACAAAATAGAGTAAGAACGGTTTCGAATCAACTTGTCACAAAATTAAAAATCTCGAGAAATTAAATATCGATCAATCGATAATAAAATACAAACTTTGGGCATCCGTCGGTATCGCGATCTCTATCGACTCTTCTTAAATCATCAAACATCGAAATTTAGTCTCGTTTTTCGGTTTCAACATAAACCGTCAAATAATTCCACGATAAAAATTTTCAAAAATTTCAAAAATATGCGTAAAATAGGATAAAATAGTGACCTTGGTTTTTGGGGTGTTACACCAGACGCATAACTGAATATGACAGGTTTCTATGATGCGTCCTGGCAATGTGATAAAGACGATACGAAGTCTCAGACGGGTTACGTTTTTGTTACCAATGGAGGAGCAGTTGACCGGAAGAGCAAGAAGCAGACAACGATTGCAATGCATGATACTCAATCTGAGTAGGTGGCTGCTTCAGAAGCTGCAATGGAAGCTGTTTGGATTAGGAATTTTATTGTAGATCTTGGAGTGATGCCTTCCATAAATATTGTGACAATTCTGCTGCAATAATATTCGCCATTCTGGAGTCATGAAAGGCGCCAGACACTTTAAACATAGACATCACTACGTCCGAGAACAAGTTGAAGCTCATGAAATCAAATTAATAAAAGTTCACATAGATGATAACGTAGCTGGTCCTTTTACTAAGGCTTTCCCTAGACCTAAGGTAGTTAAGCATGCCAAGGCTATTGGGCTGCAACTAGCTAGCAAACTCATGCAATGAATATGTGATTAGTATTTGGATAAGGATGTTAAGACATTATTATTTAAAAAAATAAAGATTGGGTTCATTTATTCTTATTATATAATTTTGTATCCTATTTTACATGTTTTAATCCATGAATAAATTGTTATGATAAACGTCTGTTGTCGATTAATAATATGGGAATATTACTAAATTAAGACAAATCAAAATTGCGATAGAGTATACTTGAAAGTATATTGATCGATTTTGGATGATATTCGATGAATCGAATATTGGACTAATCCCAACTATATGATTTTACTTTGTGGATCTTTGTCATCAAGTAAATCATAAATAGTTATCCTTAGACTTGAGATACCAGAAAACTGTTATGAGTCTAGTACATCTCTGTGGAATAATCTAACGCTAAGCGTAACTGGTAGCTAGAAGGATTATTTTCAGAAGTGTTGCAAATTCATAATTTTTGCTTGTAGTCAATATGAAATTTATTTCCTCCAATTTCATTTTGGAGTATAATACAGTTGGGCCCCTCGTGGGATTAGTAAGATGTTTGTGTGGCCACACCCAAATTTGCTTTGGTAATCTTGTTGAATCTGTGAACGAGAAACAAGATGGTTAATGAAAGGAATGACTGAGATCCATATCCTAATTAACGTTGTATTAGAAGTAAAATGATAATAATAATGATGAATAAGGTTTTATCCAAGAGACCTTACTCGAGTTGTACTAGTGACATTGCTAGTATAACTAGACGCTAGTAAATGTGATCACAATATTCGAAATATGTCCAAGTGGGAGCTGAAAGTTTATGGACTTATATTCAATAGTCGTGTGATAGGAAAGAACTTGAGATTACAAGATTGCACACAATACTTAAAGAGTTAAATTATTTAATAAATGTTTTATTATATTTATTAATTTATTTAATAAATACATTTACTATGTTTATTAAATTAAACCGAGATATAACTTTAACGATCGTTAAATAATTAAGAGTTAAGTATTAACGTGCGTTAAAGTATATATAGTAAGTGGAATTAAAAGAAAGAAGATTGGAAGGTTCCAGAACACCACATGGGGGTGTTCTACCGTCGGTTATGGAGGCAAGGGGAAGGGGAAAAAATTTCTTTTATTTGTTTTAGGTTACTAGAATTAACCCTATATAAACAATCCCTCACCTCATAATTCAAGAGATACAAATAATCTCTCCCCTCCTCTCTTTTTGTTACGATCGCAAGTCATACCCACAAAGGGGGTTTTGGTTGGTTTTCTTGTTTGATCAATTGTGCTTATAATCTAGTCCTAGCCCCTCTCTAGGGTTGTTGGGTAAATTTTCCATAAGCGTTAAAGCTCGGTTTACACGTGCTAGAATCACGGTTAGCTCATTGTATTACGTGTGTACGAGATCGTAATATAGTCTTACTTTAGACTATATCTTAGTGGTATACGGTATAAACCCGAATTGGTGATTCGTTCTTCGTCTTGTGGATTTGCTTTAGCGTAAAGGTATGTAACCCTAATTCGATTAATTATAATTATGTTGTTATCATGATATTGTTAAATCGCTTCCGCTATGTGTGCTTTGATCTCGTTTAGGGTTTTATATAATTGTTATGATGTTAAAAAACCTTCAATAAGTTAATGGACTAATTTTAACAAGTTTGGAAAGTTAAGTGAATGTTAACTTACGTATGTGAATGCTAATATTCACAAGGGCCAATTCTTTCATTTAAGAAAGATGTTTCAGCCTTAAGTGATAACAATATAAGGGACTATTTTTGTCTTTTCCCAAAGTTATTTAATCCCTAAGCAAAACGTTGAGGGGATATAAATACCAAAGTCCCAAAGTTTATATTAATTATATTTTAAACTTTGGTGGAAAACACTAATCTATTTCCTAAACCAGATTAAACTCCACCTTTTTATCCCATGTTCTTAATCCCCCAACCCAGACTCAATAATCTTCATACCAAAGGGGTTTTTACAATTATTTGAGGCAAATCAAAATTAAGACCAAGTAAAAAAAAACCCATATGATAAAATCGCCACATCAGCACTATACTCCAAGTTACCAGCTCAACAAAGTCACGGATTGCATTATGATGCTGACATACTTGACCAGTTGGATGGATAGGATCATTTTACTTGTTCCCAACAACAATTTGAAGGCTGAGATCATTTCATATGCTGACATACCACCAAAAACATTCAATAACAAATTCAAAAAATGGCATATCCATTGCATATTCTTCAAGGGTATTTTTGTAAGAGTGAAGACGTTTAGGGTTAGGGTTTTTCATGTACTCCTCTGTATAAATAGTAGCATAGTTAGCTTATTATTCTTCTTCCAGTTTTTATTCAAAATTTGTAAACATTGGAATTTTAATATAAATTGAGTTCCACCTTTAATTTCTTGCAATTTCAATTCTTGTCAACTTTAAATTACTTTCACTTATTATTTTCATTTCCATTTCCTGTTACAAAATTAATAGAAAAATAAGAGTTTTCTTGTGGTCCACTGTAGCAAAAGTTACTAGGTTAAGCTGGTTGAAACCTAGCTTGTTCTAAAGAGGTTTTGGTAGGTGGTGAGCTTATTAAGCTGTTAGTAGCTTATAGTGTAGTTTGGTTTCATAATTTGAAGAATCAAGTTTGGTTTATGGTTAAGTTTTCTGTTGTAGTATATAAGTTATAAGGTGATAGTAGAAGCTGGTGATTTGGGTTTGGAATAAGCTCAAAAGGTGTGTTTAGGATTGCTTATAGTAAGCTTGGTCAATGGGGTGTCTTTGACCCAAATGTAAGTAATTTCTTATTCCTTGTTTACTTTTTTAATAACTTAAGCTGCTAGTGCTTATTATATGTGGCTTTTTGGCTTATTTGTTTTTGTTTCTATGCTTATTTATCTGTCTTATGCTTAGTTTAGCTGTTCTTGTTAATTCAGTGCCTCTTATTTTCTTTTAAGTTCAAATTGTGTGCTAAAAAATCTTATTCTGCCACTAAAAAGAGTGTTTGGAAGAAGCTTTTATTCTATCTTAATCTAGGAGATAGGATATAAGTCTTGAGTGCATCACTTTTTTGGGTTTAGTATAGCTCATATTTAGCTTTTGTTCACCTTTAAACATAAAAAACAAAGAAATAGCCTTGATCTTAAGTTTCCATGGTGTGTACTAGCAGTAGGAACCTCTTATTCTTTGATTTCTACCTTATTATGTTGTTTGTGCTTTGTCTGAATTAGTTTCATGTTGCTTGTTAGTTTCATATAGGTTATCCTATGTTAGAGATCATTTTAAGCTTAATTGTGCATACACTTGACCATTTTTTGGCCAAGTTGTGTGCACATAATACCAGATCATCTCTTGACTTTGTTAGAGATTGTTGGGCCTTGAAATTCAGTAATGTAGTACATATAGGTTAGTTAATTATCTATTTTAAGTAAAATCATTGTTTGGAAGCTTATAGGTGTCTTACTTTTAAGATAGAAATTTCCTTTATTCACCTTGTCTTAGTATAGCCATTTTTACTCTTTAATTTTTGTTTGATCTATTGTTTGCTGCTTTGAATCTTGATTCTGTGTGTATTTAGTTGTTTATTTTTGCTATAGACACTCAAATAGCCAACTGCTATTTGAGTGCTTATTAGAAATAAGCAAAAAAAAGTATTGGGAGCAAAAAGTTTCTAGGGATTCGAACCCTAGACCTCCTCACACCCAACACTTCATAAAACATCACAAACACCAGCTGCCCTGCCCTATGGGTCTTTTTCAATTAAGGCTTGCATTGTTTTTCTTTTAACACGTTTCTAACTCATTTTTTCACTATAAGCTGCCAAACAGCTTATGATCGATTCTAGATTATTTGAAATCTGCCACAACTTACCTTTGTAGTCTAAAATCGTTTTTACTATATGTTCTTTGAGTCCCTTTGTTTTTACAGCTTCTTAGTATACTTTTCTTAGAGAACTAGTTTTCACGTTTTTTAAATAAGTGCTTATTTGATAATAAGTGCTTATTTGGTTTTTATCATTTCTTTAGTTCTTATAATCCTTATTCAGACGTGTGTGCAAATTTCCAGTGATTAAAATAAGCAAAATAGCCGAACCCGACTATTTTGTCTTATTCTAATTTCACAAATTGCTTATTTCAGCTTATTTTCTCTATCTTTTTTTGCAAATATTTTATTAGTCTAAAAAAGTATTCGTTGCAAAAATTTATCTTTGGTGGTTTTGTATTTATCTTTTATTTTTTTCATATAAGCTTATGGCTTACTTGGATAAGCTCTTGTTGAGTTTTCTTTTTGTAAACTCTTTTTATAGCTTAAAAACTGATTTTGAGACTATAAGTTCACTGATAAGCTAAGTAGATAGCTTATTGGGATTTTAAATGTGACACCCCCAAATCAGGTTTGTAGCGGAATAGTAATTGGGTGTTACGTTGTGGATCACAGAACAAATGACATACAAAACATTAATCATAATTATATGATTTTGAAATAAAATTGATACAAATAATGTTTTAGTACAATCAGTTGAAATGTTGAATATTAGTTGTTACAAGTATCCCAATGAAAACTAGATCCCTAGTCATTTTTATGCTCGTAAATGATGCTCAGTCCATGCTCAAATAATCCAGCTTAATTCCCTGAGAAAAACATGCTTAAAACAGTCAACATAAAGTTGGTGAATTCAATGTGTTTTGTAAAATCATAGTTCGTTTGAAATAAAAATCAAGTTGAGGATCTCAAAATATCCCATATAGTATTTCACAATGTTTCATAAAAATCAAGTTCAGAAATATCAAAATGTTCCATATTGTACTGCACAAGGTGTGATAAAAATCTAGTTCAGAGATCTCAGTATGTTCCATGTAGTAATGCACTAAGTACTATAAAGTCAAGTTTAGAACCGCAAACATCACAAAACTAGTATTGCACAAAGCCAAATACTATATGGTAATTACATTTCCTATTTCCCGAAACTGACACTTGACACGTTAAGCCCACAATAAATGAGGACCCTTCGTATTCATAAAAATGCACCAATAATCCGTTCCGACATGATAAACATCTGTTGTCCTGGCCCAGGCACAGTGAGCGCTATTTACCCAGATGGGGATAGTCAATCCCAAATAGATCTATTTATACATTCAGGCAATTCAACATCTTTAACAGTTTCGGATGCACGGGTCTTGCGGGTTAAATACAATAGGCAAATGTAATTAGGGGTAACAGTTCAGTTTGCGTCCTATAAATATGTTATATGTTTTCTCCCACATTATTAATCAATAGTCTAAACAAGTTATAGCATGTCTCCCCTTCGCGGGTTTGTAAAACATAAATAGGATTTAAGTGCGAGGCCATGAACTCACCTGATTTATAGCAACGATATAATAGCACAATGTAGGCATGGATAAATAATAGCTCGTAACAGTCCGCAATCTATATTAAATAAGATACGTATCACTATACAAGAATAATGATAATTAAACATAGTATTTAATTCCCTAGTATGTGCTTGAGTTTAATTAAATAAATCGATGATTTTTAATAATTGTGAAAGTTTAGCGTTTTAGTAAAAGTGTAGTCATTCAATCAGGATATATTTAGCAATATAATTATTTTGTTGTCGGGCCAGCTTATTTATTTGGGCAACTTAACGGGTCAAGTATCCTAAATATATTATAAAAATAATTAAATATTTAATTTAAATATTTAAATTAAAATAGTTTTTTTGAAAGTGAAACATGTTTCTTTTAAGGAAACTAGACATGTTGATGTTGGGGAAACATGAGACAAGGATGTTGGTGTTGGGGAAACAAGGAACAAAGTAATAAATGTCCTAGGTTTTGAATATGTATTCTTTCTTTCATCGAAACCAACAGAAGGTGACACAAAGCTCACGGTGGCAACTATAAGAAAGCAGTGGCAAAACTAAACTAACGGTGGCAAGGTCTATATGATGCTTGTCGTTGTGGTTGTTTTCGAAAGCAAGTAGCGAGTTCATAAGTGCCTTGTGATACAAACTAAAAGCATTGTTAGAAAGCTAGCCGGGTCGTCTAGAGGCCCGTATGTTTAGTTTTATAAACGGAGTTCGTTTGATGGGTTAAAATCGTGTTTCGAAGTAGGTGTCGTGAACCTATTCTAAAGAAAAGTGTTTGTCGAATCAATTTCGATCTAGTCTACGGTTTTCGATAAAGACTTTTGGTTCAAACTAAAAATAGGCCAGCGTAGACGGCGTGGCCGTCTACAACTTTCGTTCTTTACTCGACTTGGGGCAAGGTCGTTTAGAGTGTCAAAAGTAGGTCGTAAAAAGGTCGGGTTACAACTGTTGTATAACAAAAAAAGTCATTTTGCTCACTGTCTTGAATTCTATTTTCGTGTCAGAAGGCTTAAACTTCCATACACGCCATTTGTTCCTCAATCACTCATTTTAGGTGGTTTTAGCTCCTACGATAAAGTGGAAGTATACATTTTACAAAGGCCACAAATCCCGTAGTCTACACGTATATAAGTTGTGTTGATGCCGCTAAACTATATCACATAAAATCACAAGTTTTGGAACCCACTTTTGTAAAAACCATATTCTGATATAGTAGTACAATTTTCATACGTGAGATTCATTCTTATGTGAGATTTTTGTTATCATTCTCACGTAACTTTTGTACAGATTATACAAGGATCTGGACTAGGTCATTAGCATGTTAATTAGTGTCTCTAATGATTACGGTTTAGGTTGTTAATAATTTGGTTCGTAATACTTTTTCTTTCTTCTGTTTTTAATTGATGAAAACAAGAAGGCACTAAGAATGGAACAATAAGAAGGGAACAACAGTAGCATTCCTATGGTTGACTTAACAAAACTATATGTTGTTTTCCGAGGGCAGTAAGCGTAAGTGAATGACATCTATACGTAAGTTTTTAACAACAAAATTATCAAGCACTACTATGTATAAAACTTATACCAAAATGAAGTACTAGAGAAAAATAACTCACAAGGAAGATGAGTGCGTTCAGATGTGTGATTTGCGTTCACGAACAAGAAAAATAATGGCGGACAACCGAGCTTCAAACATCGAATTGATACACGAATGGCTAACCAACCACACGACTAGAGCCCTACGATTCATTGCACCCTCTTGACCATGATTACTAACGAGCAAACATGGGTTCGTTTACATTCCAACGATCAAAACCAAAATGTGTGTGATGTCGAGCGTTTTTGTGTAGTTGCTGCAAACAACAAGAGAGGAGTAAAGGTTTTTATGTGTTCGTGATATGTATGTGTAGTGAAAATGAGAAGAATGAAGGTTTGGGTTTGTTGTGGTATTCGTTGACAACAAAGAGAAGAAGAAGATGATGGTGTTTGTGTTTGACGAGAGAGAGATAGAAAATGTGGAGATGGTGTTTTGTGGTTCAAGTTTATACAAGATATATGGGAGATCTAGGAGATCAAATGGAGATTCCACAATATCTTGGCTAGGATTTTCATAGGATATGAAATATCTTGGCTAGGATTTTTCTAGATTGTTTTAGATATTTAAACATGTAGCCTAAACTAGCAAAGTATGGTGTATCCTTGTTTTCTATATCATACCGTGTACAAGGGAAGTCAAAAGGGATAAATTATAAGGTGTTTGTTTAGTTAAATGTTAATTATGTATCGATCGTCATAGAAGTGTATCATTTTAATAAAAATGAATTCCCATTAAATATCTCATAAGTTATTACAATAAGAAAATTAAATAATTTAATTAATCGTTTATCGAATACTTCTGAATAATTAAATATAAATTTAATTATGAATCTAGTTATAAGTTGTATTTTAAATATGATGATATTCATTAAGGTAAAAGTTAAAATACTTCTCTATTTTTATATACTAAAATGATGATTTTTGTACGTAATAAGTCTTGTGATGATATATTGTGAAGGTGGTTCGTAAAAATATTATATGATGAACGATAATAATGATGAAGTCGACGACGTGTCAAAAGCCCAAATTTTGGGGTTTTACAACACCTACCGATTATTTTAGCTTTGTCCTCAAAGCTTAAGATGAAGTTACTCGTCCAGGGAACAATTGATGACACTTTTTCTTGAACGTGTAATCTTGTGAACTCAAGTTTAGACTCATAGGTGATATTTAAGATATAGTTATTGATCGTATGCCTCCGGTGAGTAAATTTTTAATGCAAAAGGTAACTTGTCTTTTATATTTTGATAATTTACACATTTGGTCCTTCTATTTTTGTAATGTGGCCCTTAGGGTACGAAAAGTTTCCAATGAAAATAACTTAGGGTTCATATTTAGTTTCAAAGGTGGCAAAATTAACCCATAGGGTTTTTAATTCGTGTTAAATCAACTACGGATTCTTTTAAGTTCATTGAAATCCATGTTTATTCCTTAGAGTTTTACAACTCTCGTCTTATTATAGGGCTTATAATATGTTTGACAAATGGTAAAATAAGTCCCTGATAGTTCTAAAAGTAAAGTTTAGTCCAAAAGATTTAGTAAAAGGTTCATTAAATCATATTCGAGTTCTAATAAGTTTACAAGGTTGAATAAACTATGACAAGTTCGTTTTAAGTCTTGGTTTTATTTAAATGGACTTCATGGGCCTTATTGGGCCTCGGTATGCATATATAAGGTTCATTAACGTTTTTAATAGTTCTTCAAGAGATTTTTAAGTCTATTAAGCTTCAATAAGCTTATGTGATGTTGGGTTAAAGATAAGACGAGAATCCTTAGCACAATGCTATGATCCAAGAGAAATGAACACGAATCCTCCTTAGGTTTCTTGATAAGGAGGTAATAACGATAAGATGTCTTGGATGAACCGTGAGTCAAAAAGGATTACGCTCCATAGCTGGATTAATAAAATAATATCAATAATGAGACACGTCAAATATATTTAAGCCCACTTGTTTATAAATTTTTATTTACATCGATAAGCGTCCTCATCCATGTAAAGTAAAAATTAATAATTTCATAGTTCAGTGACCTATGATCTCTTTATTCAAACGAAAAAGCGTCCTAATTCGTTTCCATAAGGATTACATATCCCAACCTACTTAAATATTCCCGACAAGGCTTACCATCAAAACAAATATAATATCTAAGAAAATAGGTATTACTAAGAGAGTTAACAGTCGGTTTGTTTATAACTTTCGTCTTCAGACATCCCATAACATCTTAATACGAAACTATAAATAAACTTCTGGTCCGGTGGCTTATGATCAAGAGACTCTGTTTTATATTTAAACGTCATCTAAATGTATACTCATACCTTGATTTGGGTCCCACCGCATCATTTAAACATGCAAACTTATCCATATAATATCACATAAAATTACCAAAAAGCAAAGTGTATGAGTTGTCAATAAGTTGTGTTTCATAAGCAGAAGTTCAAATTTTATGTGCTAAAATATGTATCAGTCAAGGATCTATAATATAATGATATGTTATAAACATTGGCAAATAAGTATAAGGAACAATCAGCGTATAAGCTTAAACTGATACAACAATCAGTCATGAGGGATTTGAAAATCTTAGTATAAGATTTTAGGACTTATTTGGATTCTATTACAATATCAAGTAAATTTCTCAATTGGTAACTATTGTATAAGGTTTAAAACAAGATGGAGAATAATCTCAAACATTTGCTAGTAATATTAGCCGAAAACTTTAGTAAGAGATTTGTTGAGATGTGGTTAGATACTAAATATTTTGGTTTACATCTCCAAAAATCAATTAAGGTTTACAAAGATTAAATAAGATTTCTATAGTTCGAATAAGATTCAAGAATTATAAAATGTAATTTAGATTTTTCCAAGATTTAATTAGATTCTTCCAAGATACGATTCTTCAAGATAAGATTTTTAAAATCATTTTTAGATTTTTCTAAGATTTATAAAAATCTATTTTAGATTTTAAAAGATTTATAAAATCTGATTATATTTTCAAAGATTTATATAATCTAGTTAGATTTTCTAAAATTTATAAAATCTAGTTAGATTTTCCAAAGATATGGTAAGATTTTTAAAGATATATTAAGATTTTCCAAAAAGATTTGTAAAATCTGGTTAGATTTCCCCAATATTTTGTTAGATTTCTCAAGATTTATAAAATTTAATTTAGATCTTCCAAAGATTTCCAAGATTTGGTTAGATTTTCAAATATTTCTAAAGATTTGGTTAGATTCTCAAATATTTCCAAAGATTTTCATTTAGATATTTCTAAGGATTTGTTATGCATTAGGTTTTTTATGGTTACAATGGATTGTTCTGGCCATCATACTTCAAAAGCCATTCTATAAACGTTTAAGGAGCGAGGGCACTTTAAATCGTAAACTCAACCACTCAGTCAAAACGTAATATCGAGATGCAACATCTTTATTATAAATTCCCTACTAATGTGGCATGTTTGTATTCCAAATAAGGTTTCATTAAATACCTTGAGTATTTTAATATCTTAATATCTTTATAAAGATATTAAAAAGTCGTAATATGTAAAGCATGTAAAGGGTTAATATCTATTACTATCATAAATTATAAATGCATAGATCAAAAATAAAATTTTAACCCAGTTTTGAAATTTTAATCCGGTTATAGTTCAGTTAATAAAATAAAATTTTTACTTTTGATCTGATTCTCTATAACCATTGCTCTGATACCATTCTGTGACACCCCCAAATCAGGTTTGCAGTAGAATAGTAATTGGGTGTCACTTGTGGATCACAGAACAAATGGCATACAAAGCATTGATCATAATTATATGATTTTGAAATTCAATTGATACAAATATTGTTTTAGTACAATTAGTTGAAATGTTGAATATCAGTTGTTACAAGTATTCCAGTGAAAAATACATCCCCAGTCATTTTTATGCTCCTAAATGATGCTCAGTCAATGCTCAAATAATCTAACTTAATTCCCTGAGAAAACATGCTTAAAACAGTCAACATAAAATTG
The DNA here is from genome assembly GCA_025667525.1 of Glebionis coronaria. Lineage (NCBI taxonomy): Eukaryota > Viridiplantae > Streptophyta > Magnoliopsida > Asterales > Asteraceae > Glebionis > Glebionis coronaria. The sequence continues at coordinate 202,853,065 of CM046878.1, read as the reverse complement.
GTGAATTCATAGAGTTTTGTAAAATAATAGTTCATTTGATATAAAAATCAACTTTAGGATCTCAAAATATCCCATATAGTATTTCACAAGGTTTGATAAAAAACAAGTTCAGAAATATATAAATGTTCCATATTGTATTGCACAAGGTGTGATAAAAATCTAGTTCAGAGATCTCAGTATGTTTCATGTAGTAATGCACTAAGTACTATAAAGTCAAGTTTAGAACAGCAAACATCACAAAACTAGTATTACACAAAACCAAATACTATAAGGTAATTACATATTCTATTACCCGAAACTGACACTTGACACGTTAAGCCCACAATAAATGAGGACCCTTCGCATTAATAAAAATGCACTCAATAATCCGTTTCGATATGATAAACATTTGTTGTCCTGACCCAGGCACACTGAGCGCTACTCACCCAGATGGGGATGATCAATCCTAAAAAGATCTATTTATACATACAGGCAATTCAACAAGTTTAACAGTTTTAGATGCACGGGTCTTGCGGGTTAATCTACAATAGGCAAATGTAATTAGGGGTAAAAGTTCAGTTTGCGTTCTATAAAATATGTTATCTGTTTTCCCCCACATTATTAATCAACTGTTTATTAAATATAAGTATAGGACCATGATCTCATGATATAAAAATCATATAGTCTAAACAAGTTATAGCATGTCTCCCTCTCGCGGGTTTGTAAACCATAAATAGGATTTAAGTGCGAGACTAAGAACTCACCTGATTTATAGCAACGATATAATAACACAATGTAGGCATGGAGAACTAATAGCTCGTAACAGTCCGCAGTCTATATTAAATAAGATACATATCACTATACAAGAATAATGATAATTAAACATAGCATTTAATCCTCTAGTATGTGCTTGAGTTTAATTAAATAAATCGATGGTTATTAACAATTGTGAAAGTTTAGCGTTTTAGTAAAAGTGTAGTCATTCAATCGGGATATATTTAGCAATATAATTATTTTATTGTCGGGCCAGTTTATTTATTGGGCCACTTAACAGGTCAAATATTCGAAATATATTATAAAAATAATTAAATATTTAATTTAAATATTTAATTTAAAATAATTTTTATTAAAAAGTGAAACATATTTCTTTTAAGGAAACTAGACATGTTGATTTTGGGGAAACATCAGACAAGGATGTTAGTGTTGGGGAAACAAGGAACAAATTAATAAATGTCCTAGGTTTTGAATATGTATTCTTTCTTTCGTCGAAACCAACAAAAGGTGACACAAAGCTCACAGTGGCAACTATAAGAAAGTAGTGGCAAACCTAAACTAACGGTGGCAAGGTCTATATGATGCTTGTCGTTGTGGTTGTTTTCGAAAGCAAGTAGCGAGTTCATAAGTGTCTTGTGATACAAACTAAAAGCATTGTTAGAAAGATAGTCGGGTCGTCTAGAGGCCCGTATGTTTAGTTTTATAAACCGAGTTCGTTTGATGGGTTAAAATCGTGTTTGAAGTAGGTATCGTGAACCTATTCTAAAGAACAGTGTTTGTCGAGTCACTTTCAATCTAGTCTATGGTTTTCGATGAAGACTTTTGGTTCGAACTAAAAATAGGCTAGCGTAGACGGCATGACCGCCTACAACTTTCGTTGTTTACTCGACTTGGGGAAAGTCGTTTAGAGTGTCAAAAGTAGGTCTTAAAAAGGTCGGGTTACAACTGTTGTATAACAAAAAAAAGTCATTTTGCTCACTGTCTTTAATTATATTTTCCTGTCACAACTCTTAAGCTTCCATACATGCCATTTGTTCCTCAATCACTCATTTTAGGTTGTTTTAGCTCCTACGATAAAGTGGAAGTATACATTTTAAAAGCCCCCAAATCCCGTAGTCTACACGTATATAAGTTGTGTTAATGCCGCTAAACTTTATCACATAAAATCACAAGTTTTGGAACCCACTTTTGTAAAAACCATATTATATAGTAGTACAATTTTCATACGTGAGATTCATTCTTATGTGAGATTTTTGTTATCATTCTCACGTAACTTTTGTACATATTATACAAGGATCTGGACTAGGTCATTAGAATGTTAATTAGTGTCTCTAATGATTAAGGTTTAGGCTATTAATAATTTGGTTCGTAATACTTTTTCTTTCTTCTGTTTTTAATCGATGAAAACAAGAAGGCACTAAGAATGGAACAATAAGAAGGGAACAACAGTAGCATTACTATTTATGGGACTTATACCAAAATGAAGTAGTAGAGAAAATAACTCACAAGGAAGATGAGTGCGTTCGGATGTGTGATTTGCGTCCACGAACAAGGAAAATAATGAAGGACAACCGAGCTTCAAACATCGAATTGATAAACGAATGGCTAACGAACCACACGACTAGAGCCCTACGATTCATTTCACCCTCATGACCATGATTACTAACGAGCAAACATGGATTCGTTTGCATGCCAACGATCAAAACCAAATCAGGGTGATGTGGAGCGTTTTTGTGTAGTTGCTACAAATAACAAGAGAGGAGAGGTAAAGGTTTTTATGTGTTCGTGATATGTATGTGTAGTGAAAATGAGAAGAATGAAGGTTTGGGTTTGCTGTGGTATTCGTTGACAACAAAGAGAAGAAGAAGATGATGGTGTTCACATTTGACGAGAGAGAGAGATAGAAAATGTGGAGATGGTGTTTTGTGGTTCAAGTTTATACAAGATATATGGGAGATTTAGGAGATCAAATGGAGATTCCACAAGATCTTGGCTAGGATTTACATAGGATATGAAATATCTTGGCTAGGATTTTGCTAAATTGTTTTAGATATTTAAGCATGTGGCCTAAACTAGCAAAGTATGGTGTATCCTTATTTTCTATATCATGTCGTGTACAAGGGACGTCAAAATGGATAACTTTTAAGGTGTTTGTTTAGTTAAATGTTGATTATTTATCGATCGTCATAGAAATGTATCATTTAATAAAAATGAATTCTCATTAAATATCTCGTAAGTTATTACAATAAGAAAATTAAATAATTTAATTAATCGTTTATCGAATACTTCTAAATAATTAAATATAAATTTAATTATGAATCTAGTTATAAGTTGTATTTTAAATATGACGATATTCATTAAGGTAAAAGTTAAAATACTTCTCTATTTTATATATTAAAATGATGATTTTTGTACGTAATAAGTCTTGTGATGATATATTGTGAAGGTGGTCCGTAAAAATATTATATGATGAACGATATTAATGATGAAGCCAGTGACGTGTCAAAAGCCCAAATTTTGGGGTTTTACATTAAGGCCCAATAAGGTAGCTTATTGATTATTTGAAGCTTATAGGAGCACTTTCAGACCTTTTTTTTTCAGTTTTAAAGTTGCTTAAAACTGAAGTTTTGGTCTAGTAGCACTTTTATATTTTTTATTTTCTGACTTTCTTATTGGGCCAAAAACCCAATAAGCTTAAGTCCACTTTTTAGTTTTGGGTTGTTATAGGCCCATTAGGGTTTTAAATTTTATTTTTCTTTTCATCTTTTATTTAATATAGTACTTTAGAACTTAATTTGAATATTTTGAAATTTTGATTATTTTAATATTATTTTTCTCTATTTGCGTAAATCGTGTTTTGTTTTTAGTCTTAGTAGTATAGAACCGTTATTTATTTTAATCCATTCTCTTGCTATTAATCACTAATCTAAATCCATGTTTTGAAAGTGCAAACTCGACTCCTCGCAACACATCCTAACTTGATTTTCTTTTTACATATTTATACGTTTTTTGTCAATTAATATTTACCAAGTGCAAAAATACTACATCAGCATACCTTTAGAGATGTGACCAAGTCTATGAACACTCAATTAGATTGACCAGTTTCATATCTAATTATGTGTATATGTTTTCCGAACACCCCCTTAATATCACTAAAGTTTTCAAGTTAAATGCATTTTTAAGTTATTTACCAGGATATATAAAGCAACCTGCGCCAATCACCCAATTCTCTAACTTAACTTTGCTGCCAATAACCCACAAAAATGTTATATTCTTCTACAATACACATATATAGAGTTATGTATGTACACATGAGAAATCAATTTATAGAAAACGTTCAAATAAAGAAAGTCAAACATCCCCCAAATGTAACAATTCACCATTTGCCTCCAAAAGTCAACAGTTAAAGTTGAAGTAGCGAAAAGAGTCAAAGAGAAAAGTGTAAGTACTACTAATTGTTCGTCAACTTATGTACTAATAGCCCGTCAGTTGTAAGTAACAATTAGATGAGCTGCTTTTGATTAGTATATTGCAGGATATAACTTACTTTCTAGAGGAATTTATGGGAATCATTGATCATCACACATGTCGCCAAATGGTATCATACTATAGATAGCAGAAAGTAGGAAAGTCGAGAGCAAAATGGTATGATACTATAGATATCAGTCTATATCGGTGATTTTGGTGTGGACGACTGAGGTTTACCAAAAACAATTGTTATCTAGACATACAAAGACAATGAGGTACTATTCAACCCATTTTACCCATTGTAGACGTATAAAAAAACATGAAAGATACCAAATACTTCTGACCTTAATTTAAAGACTTATTTTTATTCAAAAAACCATTTCTCTTTATCTCAGAACAAGTATGCTTTGTTGTTTGACAAAAGTTATTTTGCAAACTTGTTTTTTCTAAGAAACCAAAAGACTCATTTTAACCCTCCATTCACGTGTTATTCAATGGCTAGGATAAATCTAAGATTTAAGCAAGAAAACCTTATTATATGTTTTTTTTTATGAACGGCAAATTTTTTTTTTTCGAGCGGAAAATTTTATTTTTATTTATTTTCGAGCGGAAAAAAAATATATTCTTTTTGGCAAAAAAAATTTTCGAGCGGAAAATTCTTTTTCTTTTTTCGAGCGGAAAAAAAAATATTTCGAGCGGAAAAAAATAAATACACAGTTACCACCGAAATATTATCTGATCATAATTATTATATTGACCCTTATATTTAGATATACTTTATATATATCCAGATATACTTTATATATATCTAGATATACTTTTTATATATCCAGATATATACTTTGTATATAACTAGATATATTTTATATATATCTGATCATAATTATTAAATTGACCCTTATATCTGAATATAAAGTGACATTAAAAAAGTTAGAAAGATATATCTAGATATACTTTATATATATTCATATATACTTTACATATATCTAGATATACTTTTTATATATCCAGATATACTTTGTATATCTAGATATATTTTATATATATCTGATCATAATTATTAAATTGACGGTATATCTGGATATAAAGTGACATCAAAAAAGTTAAAAAAGTATATCTAGATATACATTATATATATCCAGATATACTCTATATATATCTAGATATACATTTTATATATCCAGATATACTTTATATATATCTAGATATAATTTATATATATATGTGATCATGATTATTAAATTGACCCTTATATCTGGATATAAAATGAATTAAAAAAGTTAAAAAGGTATAACTAGATATACTTTATATATATATATATATATATATATATATATATATATATATATATATATATATATATATATATATATATATATATATATATATATATATATATATATATATATATATATATATATATATATATATATATATATATATATATATATATATATATATATATATATATATATATATATATATATATATATATATATATATATATATATATATATATATATATATATATATATATATATATATATATATATATATATATATATATATATATATATATATATATATATATATATATATATATATATAATGTAGTGCTATTTGCAGAACCTGTTATATATATATATATATATATATATATATATATATATATATATATATATATATATATATATATATATATATATATATATATATTTAGTGTAGTGCTATTTGCAGAACCTGTTTTTTGGTATAGAACTTACAGAACCATTTAAACAAATCCTGACCTTTGGATAAACATGATCAAGGGCTCAAATGAGGTGTGGCAAAATCGTAATAAAATGAAACTTCAAAACTACCTTTTAAGTGCTACAGGGGTAATACTAGAATATCGTCTTTATTTTTTTTACTAGAGATTAAATCAAAAGAAAAAGAAACCTACCCACACAATATCTCTCTCTCATCCTCCAAATATCAGATCTGGTAAAAAATTCATCTCAAACCAAGAACAATTCGAGTTTTAAAAAGTCACTCGAATGATCATGACCACTATTATTTGCTATATGTATCAAACTCACAGCCGAATATTTATTAATAATCGATCCAATCCCGATCAAAGAAAGCTCAGAATCATCTCATAACCGATCCAATCCCGATCAAAGAAAGCTCTTATCCTGAATGTTTATTAATAACCATTCCATTCCCGATCAGAACTAATTCGATTGGTGCTTCATGTTCGAGTCAAAGTTTGGTCCGATTGGTGATTCGCGTCTGTGAAAATCACATAATCTATGCCTCAAAACATTACCGAGTGGTCGACGTTTGTGTCGAAAATGGAATGGAAGTCGAAGAAGAACAACCTTTGCTCGTCCTGGACATCCTTTGGCAGGTTGGTTTTTTTAATCAAATAATATCTTGTATATATGATTTCTCTTGTTAAACTTTAAATGGAAGTAAGTATTAAATTCAACTAATTAAATCATCTTATAATCCACTCTTAACAACTCGTAAATCACATCTAATTTGAATGAGATATATCAAGTCAAATATTCGAGTATATAAAAAAAATCAGCAATCTGAATAGTTGTGGCGTCGTATTTGGGGCAGGGGCAATCGGTTATAATGGTATGTATAAATACAGTTCCATGGCGCACGGTAGGCCCTAGCGCACGGATCTAGTATCTTGTTTTTTAATCTACTTCTCAAAATAAAATTAAAAAACATGTAAGTTTTGATTAACTTGATTTGGTCTTGTATCTATTCAAAATGAGTGTGATATTTTTTTTTCGTAAATGTGATGTAATTTTGTTGATATTTTTTATGCAGGGTTGCTGGATCTTTGAGGCGGTGTTGCTGGATCTTTGAGATGGGTTTGTTGGACATGTGGTTTTAATGGCTGGTATAGTTTCAGTTGTGGTTTGAGTTTTGCGATTGAAGATGATTTTGGTATCAACGACTTAGCTGGAACAACAGGTGTCGGTGGTGATGGGGTTGTGGTTGGCCTTGTGTAGGTGAAGCTGATGCTCGTGTAACTACTGGTGTTGGGGTCGCCCTGCTGGTCGAAATAGTTGTTTCTGAGCAGAAGTTGATGCAATAGAGGTTGTGGAGAGGCTCGTGATGGTTGGGTAGGCGAATCAGTGGCAACACAAGTTGTAGTAACCAAGGTAAGCGAAAATGAAACCAGTAGGATTTATTTCAGTCATTGCTTTTAATGTTTTAAAGATGATAAAACAGAAAAAGATTGTTCAAATTAAATTATTACTTTTTTGTGATGTCATACTATGAAGATGGAAGAGTTGCTTAAATACAAGTCTCATACATTAGAAAGATCTTTAAAGTGGCCTGAAACATTTCTGTTACAAAGAAATCATGTATGTTGCTTAAATACAAGTTTATTTTTTTTATAATCTGCTCTTTGAAATCAAAGAAATCAGGTAAGTATTGTTGATCACTTATGTTTTAACCATTAAAGAAATCAGGAAAGTATTGTTGATCACTTATATTTTTTATAATCTGTTATTTGAAATTAAAAAAAAAATCAGGTAACTGATAACAACATTGTTCAGTTTTATGCCATGTAGCATCGAGTGTACGTTTTATTGAAAAATGGCATTGCTTAAAAACATGTTTATACTATTTTGTTAGAGTTTAATGATATTATTTTTTTGCAGTGTGCATATATGTTTTTTGGGAAAACATATATGTTTTTTTGGAAAACATATATGTTTTTTTTGGAAAACATATATGTTTTTTTGGAAAACATATATGTTTTTTTGGAAAACATATATGTTTTTTTGAAAACATATATGTTTTTCCGAAACATATATGTTTTTTTTTGAAGACGAACACATATGTTCTTGGAATGGTACTTATGGTCTAACGGATTTATCACGAATCGAAGTGTGAATACATTTTCTTGGAAGAGTTCAATCTTTTGTACATATATATTTAACAATATACATTTTTATTTGAATTGTATCAAATTTTGTTGTTGTATCTATATTTCTGCTTTGATTTTAACTTTAGAGATTACATGTATTTTATTAGTTTTTTTCACTTTTTGTTAAGAAATTTCAAAGACAATGTACACCAAGAAAACATAGATGCAATTACTTAAAGAGAAAATTTATGGCTAAACAATTGTATGCTTATTTACTAATTAAAAAAAACATGTATGTACTAATAGAAAAACATATATGCACCGTAATTTTAAAAATTGCAGAATCAATTTAAACTAAAAAAAATAATTTCAAAAAATTAAGATTATGAAAGACGTTTTTTATATACAAAAGAAAATTTAGAAAAAGAAGTCTAAATGTGTTCTTCCTATAATACCCTTTTACTTTAATTTCTTTTTAATAATATAACTAAATTTTAATTGGTTAAAAATGGTTCTGTAAATTCTGTACCAAAAAAAGGTTCTGCAAATAGCGCTCCCCTATATATATATATATATACATATATATATATATATATATATATATATATATATATATATATATATATATATATATATATATATATATATATATATATATATATATATATATATATATATATATATATATATATATATATATATATATATATATATATATATATATATATATATATATATATATATATATATATATATATATATATATATATATATATATATATATATATATATATATATATATATATATATATATATATATATATATATATATATATATATATATATATATATATATAAGAAAATATAATATGTGCAGTTTAGTCCCTCCGCTTTTTTTTCCCTGAATAGTTTTGGTTATTTGCAATTTAGTTTCTCCGCTTTTTTTGTTCCTAAGATCTAGTCTCAACTAATGGATGGCTAGGATTAGTCTTTTGATTTACTATTTTTATGTGAGCAGCGATGAGGGAATGCTTCTGCTCAACTTTAGAATATTCAACAAAATTAGTTTCAGATTTCATAAGGTGGAGAGTTCACGGTGGAGGATCAGCTGGCACAACATTGATTACTTCTTGATGATGTTAAATATAAATAGAAAAAAATAACACAGATACGCGAAAGAAGGAAATTAGCTAAACTACTTGACTTTAACATGATCAATATATAAATCCATAAGCAGTAAAATTCGAATGATCAATGTTATTCCTAAGCTATAAATCCATATAATCGAAAGCGTTAATGACCAGCTATCTCTTTTAGGCATATACAACAACCTATCGGGATATGCGATCGTTTAGCAATCGAGAATGAGTGAGCCTATCGGGGCACACACTCAATACGGAGAACACACTTTTCTTATACGTTTAATTATTTATATTAAATGTTTAATAAAAATTCACATTAATATTTAACTAACGGTATTTAAATTAGTTACACGTTTACTTAATTAAAGATACATGTTTAATTAGTTGAGGACTAAAAATCGATTCTAGGAAACGCTAGGGCCCTAGTCGGCCGAATACACCATAAGGTGTTCTAGAAATATTTTTTTTAATAATTAAGCTAAATATTTACATTAATTAAGTTTTCTTAGAGTAGGGACCAAGTTTTCCAAAGAGGTGGGAAGGTTATATATACCCCACACCTATCTCATTAAGATCGTCCCATACACCGGTTTGCAGTTGAAAACCGATCGGCCAAGAAACCAAACAACCCTCAAAACCTTAAAATCACCTAAAGTGTAAACCTTTGCAAGATCGACAACCTTGTGGTACTATTAACATATAAAATTCAAAGCTATAAGAGGGTGATCCGGAGGTCGGAGAGGATAAAATAGATGTTTAGACATTTTAGAGAGAGAAACTAAAAGGTAAAAGAGATGTGTGTGTATTATAGAAGGAGAAACAAAATACACAAAATGATAATTCTCACCCCTCCATGGAAGTATGGAGGGGTATATATAGCCTAGACACACACGAACTATTCTAACTTAACAAAACTAGTCGCTTCGTGTGTGGCTATATTTAACTTATGTAATTCCGTAAATGGCGCTCACATTTTAAGGCTAAGAATATTTCCCCAATATAGAGACATACAGAATTACTTACAATGTTCCTAACAAGTACAAATACAACAAAATAAAGTCTTCCAAGGCGCTTCCAATGTTGAGGATGTCTTCTAAGTCTTCTTGTTTAAATCCATATATTGAGGCTAACAATATCCCTCACTGAGAGGTCATTCCTCTACGACATGCGAGGATTTATAAAGATTGCTAATCTCATCGATATATGAGTCTTCAAGTCTTCTGGTCTTTATAACTTGTACCTCAGCTTGAATCCTCTTTGTTTTTGCTTGTTGTGGAACAATTGTAATATGCATGATTTGGATTAACTTCCCCCAATTCATGCATCATGTCTTAAATAAATTTCTTCATAGACTTCTTTTTCACGAAGTTTCTGAATCAACTTCCCCCAAACTAATATATGTATCTTAAGAATATTCTGACATTTTGATGTAGTTTGAACAATCTTCTAGCTCATCGGTTTAAGTGCACAACGAAAATTTGTAGAAGAACCACACCAAATAATACTGCTTGTATACTGTTTCATGTCGTTTAGTTTTTGGTGATAATCCGTTTGCGGTAACATGCAGGAAATCAACAACAATTCTTCTCATGCCTTCAAAATACTTTTCATAAAAATCATAGAAAGTGAAGTAGAAACCATTCCATGTACACTACTTCCCCCTGGAAGTTGATCTAATTACTTCAAAGTACACGATATTCCCCCATGATGATTTTGAACTCTCTGAAGCATATTTATCGTGGACGTCCATATACTTGAGAAGTTTTTAGTCTTAAGCAAATGTCTTGAAAAGTTTTTAACGTCACTGAGAAACTTTGAAAAATTTTGCTTAGACTATGAAGTACCATTGTCGTTATGTAGCTCAAAAATATCCCGTGAGAATTAATTGCTGATTACACATCTCTGTCTAACTTACTAACCTCGTATTTTTTTGGCTATTTGTCGTGACCACATGTGAAGTAAACCCGATATCCAAAATATGAAATTGAAGTGCAATCCCCCAAGTTTGTTGCTTAAGCTTGCACTAATGTTGATTGAAGAACGGTGCAGAAACAAGTCTCTAAGTACCTTATACCCGACTTCCAAAGTATAAGAAGTACAACACCTCTTGAAGTTATCCACACGAGCAACTACGTGTGACACTGAGAACTGTAACAAAGCAAAATGATAGTTATCCATGTCGTCGACCATCCACCCCTTGACAGTGGGAACTAGATAATTCAAGTCTCAATCATAAATTTTATCGCTCAAGCAAGTCATCAATCGATAGACTCGGTTTAAAGAAAAAGGGATAGAACATAGAAGAAAGGCTCGATGATGAAATAAGTAGACGCCTTCAGTGAAATCCCACTTCCACTTCAACTAAGGAATACCAAATCCACTCCGTGATCACTTGTCTTTGAAGAATCAAAACTAGCCGTTGTCGTTTAAGTGAATCTTATATTTGATCGTTTTAGCGTTAAGTGTTTTGTTTTCTTTGTTGTTGTATTTGTGGATGTCGTTAACTAGAACAATTTATGAAATGAATTATCATTAAAGGACAAAATTTTTCTAGATAACTTGTCGTTTAAGCCCAACGTCAGTCATATGCCCAACTGATGCACGAATATTAGGTTATAAACCAACAATTTTCTTTGTCGTTTAAGCTTGTTCGCTTAAAATATGACAGATTTCCGGCTAAAATGCTAATACCATCAAAATTATTCTGTCCAATTAATATTGAAGCTCGCTCCACAGTTGATTTCATGGCCCATCTCCATTACCATTCAGTCGGACTCGGATATCAACACCCAAATGCATAATTAAACCCGGTACACAAGTTGTGGGTATTTAAACTACCCGTAAACCTAAAGTTTAAGTATTATAACCATAAACAACTCAGCCGCTATCCCAAATCTCCCATCTCTTTCTATGAAACGCATCCACAAAAAACCATGACATGGAGAAACAGTTTTATAAGAGAAAAGAAAATTAAAAAATTGACTATAGGACATGTTGGAAATCGAGACTCTTAAATTTTTTTTAAGATGGATGGATTATGAAACAACAACTTTTAACAAAAATGAGACCGATGGATATTGGGACTTTTTGGACAAAAACTTCAGACACCAAACTGTTTTGGACAACAACTTATAAAATAAGCATTAATAAGTCACACATAAGAAAAACAAAAACACTAAACACCCCGGTTAGCTCTGATACCAGTTTTTAACATATAAGATTCAAAGCTATAAAAGGGTGATCCGGAGGTCGGGAGGATAAAATAGATGTTTAGACATTTTAGAGAGAGAAAGTAAAAGGTAAAAGAGATGTGTTTGTATTATAGAGAGAGAAACAAAATACACAAAATGATAATCCTCACCCCTCCATGGAAGTATGAAGGGGTATATATAGCCTAGACACACACGAATTATTCTAACTTAACAAAACTAGTCCCTGTGTATGTGGCTATATTTAAGTAATGTAATTTCGTAAATGGCGCTCACATTTTAAGGCTAACAGGTACTCCCTTTGTGAATTTTGTAAGCCTAATACTAAGCCCTTGATCCTCATGTCAAGGTTTTAGCTTCGTCTTTGTTCCCCTTGTGGTTCGTTGCTACCTAAACCCTAATTAGGGTTTCATGTGATTTTTTCCAAGTGTCATGTAACGTTTATAAACCGATCATTACGTAATCCCAATTAGAGTTTTGGATCTAGGGTTTCTAATTACAAGATAAATACACAAGTTTTTTTAAAGTAAAATTACTACCAGCATCGTAGTGATTGTTCATTTGATGTGTCGTGTGAGCAAACGATCGAGATAGTTATTTTACCGCTAAGTTTGAGATCAAGTTCAAGCTCCATTAATTGATTTTTTCAATTAATAAAGTTTGGTTTTAATTGTTTTATTTATGTCCTTAATTATGTGTGTTATACTAGATCCATTTTGCTGCGTACTTGTAGTTAATGGTTTAACTAGTTTCAAAATCCTAACAGTGGTATCAGAGACATCATATGGCCTTCATGGGTTACAAATAGAGTAAACTCGTTAATTCCGCTTAAACTCACTTTATTTAATTTTCTATGGCAATTACATGCATCCTTTCCATAAATTTTTAATCTTGATCTAGATCTATTTGTTGGGTCAATTCAGTGCCTAATTGTCCCACTTAATGGATTTGAATGAAAAGTATCCTAAGTATAATATATACCTAAGTACTTGAGTGAATAGTCACTCAGGGAGTAGTCTTCATGATTCTCAGCCTGAGTCTACAAGAAAGATTCGAGTGTTCAGTGAGCGGAACTCACCGAATGATGTACCTGAGACGAAGAAGAAGGAAATGGAGTCAGTGAGTGATGACAATAGCTCACTGACTCCCTCAATACCATCTAAAGTGTTGGAAATACGTTTTTAACGTATATTAGAAGTATCGGTCACTCCAACAATATAATTAAACGTTGTAGGCTCGTAGTTAGTTATTTACTTTGTATTATGTAAAAGCCTAGCCCATGGAAATGTCCATGGGTTGGAAGGCCCAAGCCCACCAAGGCTTGGGTATTTAAACCCTTTCCTTTGAAGGAAAGGGTGTTGGTTGTTTTATTTTCTCTAGTAATACACATAGTTTTCTCTCACTTCTCTCTCTAGTTTCTCTCTCTAGAAAAACATCAACCCTCTTGAAATACAAAGATAATCACGATTATACAATTGATATCAAGAGCTATGGGATGAAATATAGGTTGGTCTTTGTGTTGTTCATGCTTATTTAAGCATTTCGTGGGTTTTTGATTTTTTTACCAAAGCTTCAAAATTTTTTTTGTGTTTTTAGTGTTCTTCATAGTCGTATACCTTCTTCATAGTTGTATTAGTGATTTGGGTATCTTGGTTTCGGTTAAAACACAAATCTTTTGGCTCAAAGTTAGGAATTTCTTTGCTTCAACTTTGTGAAATTCATCTTTCCATTGCAACTGACTTCATCGGAATAACACAGGTAAGTACGACTCGATCGCAATAACCCTAGGGTTTTACTTTGCGATCACATGTATTGCGATACCCTTATTCCGACGTATGTTGCGATCGCTCATTGCGATCGTGGATTGTGACGGCTTTAAGGCTTATTGAAACGTCACTCTGTCAAAATTTCATTGGCCATATTGCGATAGTCCTCATATTCCGATAGGTGTCTCATTCCGATACTTGTAGCATTGCGATACATGTTTCATTCCGATACTAGTAGCATTGCGACAGATCTCATATTCAGACAGTGGACTCATTGCGATAGAAGGGGTATTCCGACAGACCTTAGATTCCGACAGTGTACTCATTGCGATAGAAGGGGTATTCCGACGGATCTTATATTGCGACAGTGGACATTCTAATACTTGAGACATTCCGATAGAATTTGCTTTTTGGGATAAAAAGTTGCGTAACTTAGAGGATTTTTCTACTATGCATTAATTTGGCAATTTTCAAAGACACACACAACAAAAAGATAACAACATCTTTCATTCAACAATACAAAAACACATAACCTTATTTCATTGCTCGATCATTTTTAATAATCTTTATTCAAGGGATCATAAAATGAATTCAAATTCATATATGCCAACAATGACATCACTTATCGATATTTCAATCATCTCGGGTACCGACACTCGCCCACCGTTTCTCATCAAAGATTTATTTGAAGCAGTGCAAGGTCGCATGAAAACCTACATCATGGGTAAACCCCATGGTAGACTTATGCTTCAATTCATTGAAAAAGGTCCACTAGAATGGGGAGAAGTTACTGTCAACAATGTGACCCAGACAAGGTTGTATCATGAGTTACCGGATGCTAACAAACTCATTGCCGATGCAGATGAAAGGGCCGTTCAGACAATACTTCAAGCCCTTCCACCCGATATCTATAGAATGGTAAGTGAACACACAATGGCAAAGGATCTTTGGGATCGATTAACTGTTTTGTTACAAGGGACTTCTCTAACTAAGCAAGAACGAGAGTGTCAATTGTATGACTTGTTTGATAGGTTTACATACATTCCAGGGGAAACTCTTCACGATTACTACTGGCGTTTCACTACTTTGATAAATGATATGAACGTGTATAATCTAAGGATTGCTCGGTTTCAACTAAACACCAAGTTCTTGAACACGCTACCCCAAGAGTGGAGTCAATATGTCACCGATGTCAAGATGATTCGAGATTTGCATAAGTCAAATTTAGATCAACTCTATGCTTTCTTGCAGCAACACGAGAAGCACGTGATCCAAAAACGCATCTCAGAGGGATCTTATCAAGAACCATTGGCATTAATGGCAAATCAACCAACATTTTCATATCACAACTCTCCGTTTGCTTTGGGACACCAATCTTCCTATCAACCATTATATCAAACTCCAAGCTTCCTACAGTATTCGATCTTGCCACAACCGCCTACATCTTATCAGCAACAATACAAGCAACCAGCAACATCATCACAAGGAAACTCACTTCAGTCACCTTATGTTGCACAACAGTATTCACCTTATCAATCTCCAACAAACCCTGCCATCACCTATCAACAACATGAGGCTCCTCAACCCCATTACTCACAACATGTTAATGTTCCTTCAAATCAGCTTGTAGCTCAATCAGCACCAACATTCTATTGTGATGATGAGATTCCTTTCCCTGAGTTTAGACAAGGGGATAATCCTACTGATATACTTGCTCAAATGTCTGCTTACCTCACTCAAACATTGAACAAACGAGGATACAGAGGACCATCTCCAACAAACAATCAGTTGAGGAACTCTTCTAACTCTTGACAAAAAGCTACAATTCAAGACGGCAGAGTAACGGTGCAACCACTTCAGGGGAGACCAAGTTCATCCAATGCTGGTGCTCGTCCCTCTAACACTGTTGCTACAAGGGGTAATAACACTGGAAAAATGAAGATGATCATATGTTATAATTGCAAAGGGGAAGGGCACATGGCTCGAGAGTGTAAGCAGCCCAAGAGGAAAAGGGATAACACATGGTTTCAGGAGAAGATCTACTTGGTGAATGCTCAAGCCCAAGGACGTGCGATCGATGAAGAAGAGTTAGCATTTCTCGCAGATCCAGGAGTTGCGGACACTGACGGTCTCACAGCAGCCATCACAAATAATGCCGCATATCAATGTGATGATCTGGATGCATACGACTCTGACTGTGATGATCTCAATACCGCCAAGGCAGCTCTTATGGCAAATCTTTCACTTTATGGATCTGACATAATTTCTAAGGTACCACATACTGCCACGGATACTAGTATTGTACCTTATCAAGTTGAGCAAGTGTCTGAGTATCCGGAACAGCCTCCAATGGTTAGTAACTCAAACGAGGAGACAAACAATGATAACAATATCAATGCAAGTCCCCAGACTTTGAGTGAACCACAACCGGGAGCTATTACGACTACAAATACGTTTGCTCAACCCGATTTGGTTATGGTGTCAGCATCTATGCTTGGCCAAATGAATAATGCGGTCCTTGAAACCCTTAGTGTTAATCAGACTTTATCTACCGAGCTTGCTTTGTATAAGGAAAAGGTTAAAACCTTGGAATTAACTCCAGTGACCACTACCTTAACCAATCCTGAATTTGATAGGTTTAGGAAAGTCCAAATGGATAATTTGCTAGAAATTGAGAGTGTAAGAGCAAATCTTTCGGAAAGAACTTAAAGAAAAAGAGTCAGTCGTTAATATTTTCAAAAACTACAAACGGATTTCGAAATTCTTGAGTCTAAAAGGGTTGAAACGGAAATTAAGGCTTCTGAGAAAGTTAAAAAGACAGAAATTTTGCTTTTCAAACAATACTCTGCTTCACATTTAGTACACTTGTTTCATTCTTCTTTTCAAGAATTCAATCTATCGCGTCTAATAGACCTACCACCTAACCTGGGGTATGCAAAGCAAGCATTTAACCACAACCCACGACTTTATGATGCAACAAAGTTAGGATTGGTCTTAGATCCAATTGTGTTTTCTTATGAATCTGAGAGTATGTCACTACATGAAGAGAATCGGTCAAAAGTAATTTTTACATATCCTGAGTATGATTATGCACAAGTTAATGCAAAGTATGCAAAAATAGATCTTAGAATTCGCTTTAATATGCAAAAGGAATTTATCCATACACTAGCTTACATGTCTACTAGAGAAAGCCTTAGTATACTTCCTACACTTGTTAATTCGGACGAACCTAAGGAAATTCCTAAGAATCTTCCACCGGTAAGTACGGTATTGCTAAGCTTGGAAGAGACTGAGCGATACCTAACCGGATTTGACAAGGTCATCCAGGAGTGTACGACTTCAACGGCTCAAACCGCTGGAGAATGGGCTTTCGAACACATGAAAAAGGTGTTTGAGAAAGAGATCGTTCTGTTTGTAAACAATATTAAATATGGATTTTTCGATCTCGCGGAAAATCTTAGTTTCGAAATGGGTGAAGTTCGCAAAGTTTTCTATGAAATGGATGATGCTTATGAACAACATTTAATTGAGAAAGAAAAGATTTTGTCCGAATATGACCGATTCTTAGAACATATAGTGTCTATCGAAGTGATGCAAGTTGTTACTATTGAATTTGCTTTTGTGATGACATATACTATGAATAAATGTGATGATGTGCATGATATATCTGTGAATATTGTTGAACCTGTGAATAATGTAGATAATCATTCTTGTCATGAATCTAACGCTGAATTTTTAAAGCTTCAAGATTCTTATAACTCACTTTCAAAACGTTTTGATGAGCCTCAACAACATTATATATCTCTTGAAATTAAAAATCAATCTAAAAAAGAAACTCTTTCAAAAACAAATGATTGTGAAAACTCCATTGAGACAAGTGAAAAGATGATTCAAGTGGTTCAGGCATTAGAGGAAAAAATTATGAGACTTAAGAGAGAATCCGTAGCAGAAAAATTGGAACTAGAGGCTACAAAGATTAAAAACCATGCCCTAGAAGATAGAGTTACTTCTATGCTAGGGGAGTTTGATAAAGTAAAGCAGGGCTTTTCACAAATTTATGGTTCGTTAGAAGATCGCTTCGCTATTAATGCGGCAGAGCAAAAGTCACTCGTTGACCAACTAAACCATAAGTGTGAGGAAATCTCTCTCTTAAATATTCAACTCATAGACAAAAACATTGTTTTGGCTGAATTAAAGGAGACACTTCAACTCAAAGGACAAGAAGTTGTTGATAATCCAGCTACAATCTCTGCCCCGACCTCTAGTGCTCCAAAAACTAACAAGGTGGTGATCACTAAGAACCCATACAATAAGAACAATCCACTATCATATAAGTTATATTGGGAGCATGCCGTTAAGTACGCAGATCTTGCTAGGGAAGTGGTAGATGATCTTTATGAACTTGATCCTAGGAATAGTGAATATTACCATGCTCAGGCTTACATTGAGAGGGTACAACAATGCTTAGAGCATTTAAAGTACATAGGAGAACCGGGTTCTGCACCACTTAAACAACAAACCACCACCATTGCCATGACTCCATTCAGTAAGAATCCAAGATCTAAGCCTATATTAAACACACCCATCAAGGCTAAATCAAAATCTGTCACCAATGTTCCCTTGGCTTCTACAGGAGTAATTATGTCTACTAAGGCTAAATGATCTAAAGACAAGAAAGATAGGATTCAAGCCTTCCACTAGTAGGACTGCCAAGAAGAAAGTAGAAGTTCACCCTAGGAATGTTATTTCAGTTTCAAATAAAAAGAATCATGTACCTAAGACAAAAGGATCTGCCTCTATGCAGAAGCCTAAGCAAAATGTGAATTCGAATTTGCGATGTTGGAATTGTAATGAATGCATGTTTTCTCAGCGTCATGATTTATGCCTTGTTGATCATGTGAATGAAATGTATGCCATTAGGAACAATCTTGAATGGATTCCAACGGGGAAGAAATTCACCCAAGTTGGTTGGTAATGGGAACCTACTGGTAGGACCTTCACTGCTAATAGAACTAAGTGCCCTTTAACTAGGATCACATCCACAGAAGTTAGGTCTCAACGTCCTTTAATTAGGAACACTAGCACTAAGAAATGGAAAAATCACCCTTTAACTAGGTCTGCATCCACTATTGTGCCTACCAGTGAAGAAGTACCTAAGGTCTTTAGACAACTAGAATCTAAGCCAGCATCTAGGAAGCAAATTTGGAAGCCTAAGAACTCTTCTGATAGCAAATCTAAGATAAATATATCTGTACCTGCTAACACAGAGGAACTTCTAGATTCCGATACATCGTCTTTGTCTGGTGATATTTTCAGATGGTCCAAATCATCCTCTCGTACTTGGACTTTGGATGCTCAAAGCATATGACCGGAGACCGCTCAATGCTCAGAAATTTCGTCAGCAAGTTTCTAGGAACGGTGGAATTCGGTAACGACCATATTGTAAAGATCATGGGTTACGGTGAATATCAAATTGGGAATGTTACGATTTCAAGGGTATATCATGTGGAGGGACTTGGTCATAATTTATTTTCAGTGGGACAATTTTACGATTCAAACCTTGAGGTGGCTTTTCGATAACATGCGTGCTTTATTCGCGATCTTGCAGGAGATGATTTGTTAAAAGGTTCTCGAGGGGATAATCTATACACACTGTCCATTCAAAACATGATGGCCGCCTCTCCTATATGCCTTCTCTCCAAAGCATCTAAGACCAAGTCATGGTTGTGGCATCGCCGATTATCTCATCTTAACTTTGATGCTATTAACCATTTGGCTAAAAACGAACTTGTTCGTGGTCTTCCAAAACTTAAGTTCGACAAGAATCATTTATGTTCCGCGTGTTCTTTGGGGAAAAGCACCAAGAAATCATACAAACCTAAAGCTGAAGACACCAACCAAGAACCACTGTATCTTTTGCACATGGATCTTTGCGGGCCAATGCGTACGACTAATGTGAGGGGTAGAAAATACATCCTCGTCATGGTGGATGATTTCTCAAGGTTTACATGGGTAATGTTTTTAGCAACCAAGGATCAAGGACCAAATTATATATTACTTTCTTAAAGATGATCCAAGTGCGTCTTAATACTACTATTCGCCGTATTCGAACTGATAATAGAACTGAGTTCGTTAATCAAACTCTACGAGACTATTATGAAGAGGTTGGTATTTCACATGAAACTTCAGTTGCTCGCACTCCACAACAAAATGGTGTCGTGGAAAGACGTAATCGTACACTTATGGAAGCTACTAGAACTATGTTGATTTATGTGAATGCTCCTTTATTCTTATGGGCTGAAGAAGTGGCAACAGCATGTTATACCCAAAACCGCTCCATCATTCGTAAGCGCCATAGAAAAACTCCATATGAGCTACTTCATGGACATAAACCTGATATTTCATTTCTTCATGTGTTTGGTGCATTGTGTTATCCAAATACTAATAGTGAGAATTTGGGCAAACTTCAACCAAAGGCTGATATTGGAATTTTCATTGGTTACTCACCCGCAAAGAAAGCTTACTGAATTTATAACCGTCGTCTTGGCAAGATAGTAGAAACTTTGGATGCCGATTTTGATGAGCTAACAGCGATGGCTTCTGAGCAACACAACTCTGAACCCGCGCTCCATGAGATGGGAACCGGTACAGTTAGTTCCGGATTAACTCCCAACAATCCTACTTATCCATCATTTATACCACCTACAAGGCCCGAGTAGGATGAGTTATTTCAACCTATGTTTGATGATTTCTTTGATCCACCTAGTAAAGATTTTACAGCACCTGCAGCAGTAGCTCCGATTCCCGAAGTTGTTGCTCAAGATAATGGAAATCAGTCCGAGGCATCTACTGTTACTATTGAACCAGATGTCCCATCCCCCACCAATTCACAAACTACACATGAATCATCACCCCCACTTGTTGCTAATGATGTTGTAGAGGATCACTATGATCACGGTTTAGAAATTGCTCACTTACAAGAGCTTCCTTTATTTGGTTCAAAAATACTTGAAAACCCTAACGGTACGTCTACCTCAGAGGAAGCTCCTACAATCGTTCACTCCCGACCACCATGGATTGGAACTCACAACACAAAATGGACAAAGGATCACTGAATCCACAATATTATTGGTGACATCAATCGAACAGTCTTAACACGCCACCAACTCCAAGAACATGCATTATATTGCTACTTTGATGCATTCTTTTCGATACTGAACCTAAAAATTGGCAACAAGCCATGACAAAATCATCTTGGATTGAAGCCATGCAAGAGGAACTTAATGAATTTAAACGTCTTGAAGTGTGGGAATTAGTTCCTTTACCCAACAAGGTTGAAATCCTTACATTGCTGTGGGTATATAAGGTTAAACTTGATGAGTTTGGTGGAGTGCTAAATGACAAAGCTAGATTGGTTGCTAGAGGTTACAAACAAGCTTTAGGTATTGACTTTGAAGAATCATTTGCTCCTGTTGCATGATTGGAGGCAATTAGACTATTCCTTGCCTATGTTGCTCGCATGAACATGATCGTCTACCAAATGGATGTTAAGACGGCATTTCTTAATGGTGAATTAAGGGAAGATGTCTGCATAATCCAGCCGAATGGATTCGTTAACTCAAAGTATCCTAATCACGTGTACAAGCTCAATAAGGCTCTTTATGGGTTGAAAAAAGCTCCACGCGCGTGGTACGATCTTCTGTCGTCGTATCTCATCTCTAAAGGCTTCTCCAAAGGCAAAGTGGACTCGACACTGTTTATTCTCAAGGAGGACAACGACATGATACTGGTACAAATTTATGTTGACGATATAATATTTGCTGCCACTAGTCAAAGACTGTCTGGCCATTTTGGAAAATTATGTCCACACGTTTTAAGATGTCCGTGATGGGAAAAGTTTCATTTTTCTTAGGGTTGCAAATTTCTCAAAATCCCAGAGGCATCTTGATTAATCAATCCAAATTTGCTCTAGAATCACTAAAGAAGTATCATTTTGAAAATTGTGACCCCGTGGATACTCCAATGGTGGAGAGATCCAAGTTAGATGAAGATAAGGAAGGGATAGCTGTCGATCCTAAACTTTACCGTAGAATGATCGACACCCTTCTCTATCTGACTGCTAGTAGGCCTGATTTGCAATTTGCTATATGCATGTGTGCCCGGTATCAGGCTCGGCCTACCAAAAAGCACTTACATGTTGTGAAAAGGATCTTTCGGTATCTTAAAGGAACACTTAATCGTGGTCTATGGTATCCGAAGGATTCCTCTATTGCAATAATCTCATATGCAGATGCGGATTATGCTGGGTGTCAAGACATTAGACGTAGCACTTCTGGCAGTGTGCAACTTCTTGGAGATAGACTAGTTAGTTGGGCATCCAAAAGGCAGAAAAGCGCTGCGATATCAAGTACAGAGGCTAAATACATTGCTATGTGTTGGGTCAAAAAGTTGATGTGGCAGAAACTCAAAATCGAAGAAAATATCAAGTAATATGTTCAAGCGTTGACAAGAGCAATCTGGGCGTTGACAAGAGCAATTCAGGCGTTGACAGAAAGTCAACAAAAGTCAAACGCAGTCAAAAAGTCAAACACTGATGGATATTGAAGATTTGATGGAGAATTCTATTTAGGGAATATATTGAGTATATTATTTATGATATACACAATATATAGTTTATCTAAATAGAAGATTTAGATGTTTATTTGATATTATCTCTTGTAGATTCTGTTCCTTCCACTATAAAAGGAACAAGAGTCTTAGGTTTTATTCATATTATTCATTCACAATGTAAACCTAAAGTGTGTGTCGCACTAGACGTGGGATTCAATGTATACACGTCTAGTGGTTGTTTGTTATTAATATAATGAACAATCGTTGAGTAATTTATGTGTCTTGTGTCTAAACACCTTGTCATGATCATTGTTCTATTCCGCTATGTTATCATATGAACGATGATCAACCTAGATATAATGGTTCATAACCATTGAGTCTAACGATCATAGGACTCCACAATTGGTATCAGAGCCTAAGGCTCTTGATATCTAGGTCCGACGAGGTGTTCGTGTATGGTGAAGAAAAGAAAAATTCGTATGGATTTTTCTGGACGTTTTTGTGTGCGCAGCAGTATTCAGAAGGTCATAACTTTTGATTGAACTGTTGGATCGTCACGAAATTTTATATGTGTGTTCTACATACATAGGTCTAAACATCCACCGGAGGGATTGTCGAGTTTTATCCCCAGGCAAAAGTTATTAAGCGTCGAAGTTGGCTGATGGTTGATTTTCAGTTTTCTGCTTTTACATAAAATCATGACCAAGGGTTTCTCAAACCCTAGATCTACCTAGAAAGCAGAATGTTATGATGTTCGTGGCTGTTATAACGTGTGAAGATACACGATCTAAGGTTAATTTATAAACCCTAAATTAGGGTTTCGATGCATACAGTTATGAACCCTAGATCTGATCACGAGTTCTTTGAAGGCGAGAAGATCTTGAACGACTGGTGATGGCTGCTGAGATACATGTGGTGCAATAAGGAGGCCACGTTCTTAGTTGTATATACTGGTCCTAACATATATACTTCTCGCTGCCTATCGTCCTAGTTTGTGGAACAGTAACGTGAGATGCCAAAGTATTATACAATGGCTAGTTGAACGAAGCAAAGACAAAGGGCAGACACTGATCGTAGTTTGTCACAAAGAACAAAGAGATGTATAATGTTGTTTTGTGTTCACACGGTTAAAGCATTCCTATTGGTTGAAATCTTTGTGTTCACACGGTTCAAACATTCTCATTGGTGGAGATATTGGCATTCACACGATCAAGTAGTACAAGCTTGTAACGTTACATTTAGCTTTGTGTTCACACGATTCTACAAACGTGATTGGACGATGCAACAAGAATTAAAACAGTAACGTTGCAAGAAATATTTGCTTTATTCACTTATTTAACGTTGAAAAGGTAACGTTGATATTTATTATTTCAACGTTGACAAGTGAAAAAGTGACGCTGACAGGAAGCATTTTGACGCTGACAGAGAATAAGTCAACGCTGACAGGTTGACAGTGTTGTCCGAGATATGTGTTTCAAACGCTGACACGTGTTGTCCGATATCGGGCAATACACATGGAAGGATATTGGACAGAGGAGGATCTCGGGTAACACACTGATCGCTGCTGTTTGAGAAAATGGGTACGTTTTAAGCACACAAAAAGGTAGATTATACACACGAAGGTACATGGAATCTCCGTTTTTATTTAGAATATCATTATGATATTTATGGCTCGGATATTTTTACATGGAGTAAATGGTTTTTAAGTAAGTTAGCAATGATTCATGAAGTAATTTATTGGAGTATGTTATCGGGATAGCCTTGTGAAAGAGTTATTCGCTAACATCTTTTACATATGAAGATATTGACTTGTCATGAAGAGGTGTTGGCTTAAGGGGAAGAATTCTTATGGTAAGTTTGATGATTGAAGAAGATTTTCGCGAGTTTGTGTTCTATCATATCTTAAAGTCATGGACTTCCAGTCATGGACTTTTAAGGTAACTTGTTTATGCTTACATGGTTACTGATGAAGTGATACAAGATCTAGGAATATGTGATTTTTCTTATGGTTCTCTATGCACATATTTTCTATCACTTGAAGGTGTTACATTATCGTGCTCAGTGTCTCACAAAGGATGAGGATTTTTGTATCAGCTACACACTTCATCACATTCTACAAGATATGGAACATAGGTTTGGGTTATTCTACTTCTACATCAAGAATATTATAGTTATTTTTCTTCAGGATCATTACACAGAGCCTACATATGGAGAATCTTCAACATTGCAACATTGTTTACTTCCTTGTTGATGTGACAAAAAGGGGAAGAAATACGTGCTACACTTGAGGGGAAGCAATTTGAAGATCATGTACAACTTACAAGAGATACACATAGAGTTTTGCCAGACATCAACTAGGGGAAGATTGTTGGGCCAAAAAGTTGATGTGGCAGAAACTCAAAATCGAAGAAAATATCAAGTAATATGTTCAAGCGTTGACAAGAGCAATCTGGGCGTTGACAAGAGCAATTCAGGCTTTGACAGAAAGTCAACAAAAGTCAAACGCAGTCAAAAAGTCAAACGCTGATGGATATTGAAGATTTGATGGAGAATTCTATTTAGGGAATATATTGAGTATATTATTTATGATATACACAATATATAGTTTATCTAAATAGAAGATTTAGATGTTTATTTGATATTATCTCTTGTAGATTCTGTTCCTTCCACTATAAAAGGAACAAGAGTCTTAGGTTTTATTCATATTATTCATTCACAATGTAAACCTAAAGTGTGTGTCGCACTAGACGTGGGATTCAATGTATACACGTCTAGTGGTTGTTTGTTATTAATATAATGAACAATCGTTGAGTAATTTATGTGTCTTGTGTCTAAACACCTTGTCATGATCATTGTTCTATTCCGCTATGTTATCATATGAACGATGATCAACCTAGATATAATGGTTCATAACCATTGAGTCTAACGATCATAGGACTCCACACTATGTCCGGTTGTTGTGCTCAAGTTCTTTGAATGAGATCACAACTAACTGACTACGGTTTTGGATTCAACAAAAATCCGATGTACTGTGACAACAAAAGCGCCATTGCTCTATGCTGCAACTACGTTCAACGCTCTCGGGCAAAGCACATTGACATTCGCTACCATTTCATCAAAGAGCAAGTGGAAAATGGAGTGATCGAACTGTACTTTGTCAACACTGAGTATCAGCTGGCAGATATATTCACAAAGGCCTTAGATCGAGGACGTATCGAGTTTTTGATCCAAAAGCTAGGCATGAAATCATTCTCACCAGCGACACTTAAGGAGTTGGCAGAAGAATCTGCAGAATAGTGGTGGTAAACTACTCTAGAGTATCCTTTGATCGTGATCTTGTATATTATCGTATATATTTAAACCACCAAAAGAAAAATACAAAAATATAAAACATACAAAAACCATAAAAAAAATATAAAATCAAGAAAATCCAAAAATATTTTTCATTTTAAATCGGGCATGTTTTTTAGTACGGTAATATTTACGGCCTTAGAAATGTCGATTAAAATTGACACGGCGCCATAAATAGAGTCTGTATAAAAGTTGTACATATTTTAAAACATGCCCAAATGGCTTGTAGTTATTTCTGACTGCAACCCGCTTTTCGTATTAAAGTCACGTATTTCTTATGAAAACGTTGGCTCACAACGGGAATTAATTTTCTCGGGCAAGGTTTACTTTAAAACCTTGTAAGGGACCAAGTTTACTTTATAACTTGGTCTAACACAAATAAGTGTACGTTTCAGTGCATTTATTTTGTCAAAATAAGAGAAATCTTATTGCCACCAGAATCGTTTCCAACCAATCACTAAACCAGAAAAAGTCTCCATGGATATTTGATTCTTTAAAAGAATGACTACAACTCTTTAAATATAAAACGGGTCCGTGTTTAAGGGGGAGCAAATATTAAATCTTCTTGGAATTAAAATTGGTCTTCAAAAATGGTTTTCAAAAACTATAAATTGATCATCGTCATCAATATATGCTATGTGTGCCTTATGTGGTATATGGTTTGTTGTTAGTCTTTATTGCATTTAAGAGCTAAGTGAATCTGTTCGTGTTTGTGTGCGGGTTAGTACCTTGTTGACTCATTTGGTTCAACCAAATACTTTTAACAAGCTTTACTAACTGGGGGACTAACTTTGCAAATTTCACAAACAGGGGGTCTAAAGTGTCTTCTTACACAAAGTTGACCAAAGTTAACCATATTACTCCCTCCCCCTCCCCGTCTTCTTCTTTCCATCACAATACACAAACACAAACTTCAAACCGCCATTGCCAAACCTTCATCCTTGATTTTTTTGATTGCAATTCGTCCATCCATCTAGGTATCTGTTATTTGACTCTATGTTTATTATGTTTCTAATCTTTACATAACTCACAAACCTCTAAATCATGCTTTAATCAAGATTAGGGTTTTAAACTTCTTGCGATAAAAATGTTAATTGATTGGTGCGATTTGTTGCTATAGCTTAGATAAACATAGGTCTTGCCCAGTTTTTCCTAAAACACTTCCAATCTCCCGTAATCGTGAAGTCAAACTTTAAATCGAATCCATGTCTCGGATTGCGATGAATATTGCGACAACTACATTGTGATGCATGGTCATTGCGATGAGTCATTCCGATGGCTCATTGCGATGGGTTATTGCGATGGGTCATTCTGATGGCTCATTGCGATGGGTCACTACGATGACACATTGCGATGGCATATTGCGATGGTGCACTCCGAGGCATCATTGCGATGGCATCATAATGGTATTGCGATGGGGACATATTGCGATATTTTTTCAACATTGCGATGGAAACACAATTATTGCGATGATTGTGAGATTGCGACAAGACAAGATTGCGATGGTTAAACATTGCGATGGCTGTAGGATTACGATGGATAGTTAGATTGCGATGGATTTAGGATTGTGATGAAGTTATAATTCCGATTACTTGAAGGATTGCAATGAGTAGCCTTGGTAAATTTTGTGATAGCCTATAGTATTATGTTAACACTATAAGATTGTGATGAGTGATAGGATTGTCATGCTAGTATTACGTTAGGTGGCTCCTATAGACATGTGTCTAGTTCAAGTTATAGTTGTTCAATAAATGTAATGCGCTAATGCCTGTCGTGTGTTACTGCAAATGCTACAGCTTGACATGGATTTAAGATATATATGTTTGTGTATATCATTTGTATTTATGTCATCTAAGCAGGAAGATGTCGAACACAGAAGAACAACATCAGCAACTTGATCTCGAACTTGTTTCACTCAGCAACAGGCTACCATATGCTGAGAACAACTCTCGTTTGCAAGAGGATTTTGATCCGTCTTTAGCAGCTTTCAAAATCGCCACGGATATCCTTGACATCTCACCTATCAAAGATGCATTCAGACTTACTGCCTCTGTTCCCGAAGTCTACATGCACGAATTCTGGACCACTGCAACACTTTCACATGGTCAACTGTCTAAAAAGTTTGTCTCATTTGAATTAAACAAAACGCCAATCGTACTTAACTTGAGCATATTTAGGCAATTTTTTTAACTTTCCTAAGTTAGCAAAAGGAGAAAACTTTGTGGCTAACCCAAACACCGATGAAGTGCTTCGAGTTATTCGTGCTATGAATTATGAAGGTGAAATCCACAACCTATCCCAGTTCAATACATCACACATAGGGCAACCCTGAAAAGCACTAATCACCATCATTGTCAAATGTCTTACTCCAAAGACTCGGGGCTCCGACATAATGAGACCACCTCAGGCTTACATATTTTGGGGACTTTACACCGGATCTAAAGTGGACTATGCACTACTTATCTGGAAAGAATTTTGTTATCAATTTACTGGAACCAAGAAGAAATCCGTGCATCTTCCATTCCCAAGATTCACCAAGCTCATTATGAATCACTTTATGAAGAGTGACCCAAACATTGATACTCGCGGAAATTTCTTCTATTACACAAAAGATGATGACTATGTGATTCTACAAATGAATGCGGATACTGAATCCACAAAGTATTCATTACGTCCAGCTCTAGTACTTGATGCAATGATCAATGAAGGAATCAAGGAAAGTGATAAATATCAAGAGATGCTCCAGGATATTGACACACAGTTTCGTCGAGCAAATTCACTTCCCTTAGAGAAGCAAAAAGGTAAACGAAAGAAAATAGTTTCTAAGCGCCAATCGACCGCTTCCTCAAAAGATAAAGGCACAGGGAAAGAGAAATTACTTTATGAAGATAATGATGAAGATGAGATAATCCACACTAAGGATGAACAAGAATAGGTACCACTAAGAAGACCAAAGAAAGCAAAGCAAACCAAAGGTAAAGAAGCACTTGTTGCTTTAGGTGAAACAACTCAACAAACCATTTCTGAAGCCAAACAAATACGTATTACTCTTCAGAAAAGCAGAGAGGAGGCTTTTGCAACATTCAAAGGATCAGGTTCAACACTGTTCGATGACTTAGACGAATTTGGTAACCCTGATGCCAATATTGCTTTCGATGAAGATCCTAATGAAGAAGATGTTGATAACTTCCATTTTGAAAGTCGTGAGCAGAGTGAAAAGGGTGCTAACAATGACAACACAGATACAAATTTGATGTATCATGATGTCAATATCACCACATCTTTACCAGAACCAACTAAATTGTGATTAACGACAATGCTCACGCAACTCTCATTCCAGGAACTCAACTTCAAAGTAAGTCTACTTCCGGCTCTGATGATGTTATGAAATATCTTAATTTTGAATGGGAGGGTGTCGAGGTTACAAATACTGATCCATCGACAAATGAAAATATAGTGGATGTTCCTATAACTTCTGTTATATCAACTACCATTCCCCTATTAACCACCCCGGCCATCACTAATGTCATAACACCAGCTATCACACCAGTACCTGTTGAACAACCAGTATCAAATACCGCCCCAATGACTGAATCTACACCGTCATCAATCGTTGAACAACCTGTATCAACTACCGCCCCAATGACTGAACCTACACCATCACCTATCCTTGAACAACCTGTATCATCCACCACCAATCTAACAGTCATAGTTACACCTCCACCATCAGTACAACAAGTATCATCCACCTCCAACCCATTCCTCACAGTCAGTGATCC
Source organism: Glebionis coronaria (assembly GCA_025667525.1). Classification (NCBI taxonomy): domain Eukaryota; kingdom Viridiplantae; phylum Streptophyta; class Magnoliopsida; order Asterales; family Asteraceae; genus Glebionis; species Glebionis coronaria. Next base: position 202,823,107 of record CM046878.1, on the reverse strand, counting down.
ACTCATTCAGACTCTTCAACAACAACTGGAGGCTCAAGCTAAACAAATAGCAGCACTAAATGAAAGAATCACCAATCCCGACACACAAACCCTCAAGGAACCGCACCCTGGACGAGCCAGTGCAAAAAAAAAGAGCTAAGTACGTGATCAAAAAGATCGAGGAACTTTTAAGGAAGCGCCGGTTGCTACTAAGTATGAAACGATTCGTAGGTGGAAGACCATATGGAGCTCACCATAGGTTCACGAAACGATCTATTTAATTATGGATCGTCTATTATCAGGTCAACTCCATATGTCTATTACTGTGAATATGTTTTATGTATGCTAAGCTTTTGTGGCATGTTGTAGTGTGAAAGTATGATATTTTTCAAGAATTTCTCTCGAGATTCTAAATCTTTCAAACATATCATACTCGAGCACTACAACTAACCCTCATTAATTTGAGGGGGAGCATTGATATGTTCTTTGGCCAGCATCTAATTTCATTTTATTACCCAAACACCGGTTAATCTATTAATATCCAAAATATTAATGGTTAACATTTTGGATAAGGGGAGAAAATGGGATTAAGGAGACTTAATGATATTTGGCTAAAAAATGAAAAAGACTTAAAAGATAAACCAACTTAATATGTGTAATGCAAATGTTAAGGGGAGATTTTTTTATGAACAAAACACTTAAGGCACAAAAACTTTGATTATAATATCACAAGTGCTTTAAGAGATTTTTAAGGATTTTTTATGGTGACAATACTTACCCAAAACACACTTAATTCACGACGGATGTGGTGACAAAAGGGTGGTAGGATTAGGTATTAGTCCAATGATTCATCAGAACCGATGGAATCTTCCCAAGGACAATTCCCTAGATAGAATTAGAAGTCCTAGGAAAGTTGGAGATGATTGTGAACGTAGCAGAGTACCGACTAATTACTGATGCTAGAACTGGAACAATCACAACAAGGTGCTAGTGATGATGTATTGGTAAGTACTGAAGGGGTTGAAGGATGAAAAATAAATGTAAAGATAAAGGGTGTAAAGAAAGAAGACCTCCTTACAACTTAGGACAAAAACCGGGTCAATACATCTATTATTGGGATCATTTTTAAATGATTCTTAATATTGAAGACAAGACATCATGGACCCAGTGATGTCATGCACAACCCCTCCCAGTTAACTCAAATATCTCTCAAAATATGTTTGTTTTAATCACACGGAGCTCAACACGTTATCTATTGTTTTATTCACTCCGAATAGACTGATATTGAATAGGTGGCAATCCTCTCCAGCCATCGCTCCCTAAGTCAAAACGCACTATCGAGTCTAGAGCCACGAGATCATCAAAAGTCTCATTAGGACACTTTCCATTTATTCCTTGCTTCTTCACACACTATGAAAAGTAAGAGATCTTTATGAGTCCTACGCAGTATTCTTGTAATATTTCCAGAACATCCGAGTGATACACAATTATTACAATGAAGATGGAAATCCTGCTTGAGCCAACATCAAACAAGCTCATGGTAGGTGACACGTGCGGTTCTTTAAGAACCAATCTTGTGAAAACTAGAAAGAAACAGTAGTTTAATTCTTAATTGAACCTAAACTCGTTCCAGGCCTCTACGCATTATCGTATGATCTTGCCAGAACACTAAGAGTGACACTCTTTAGTGTTCACAGTGACGAGTGGAAATCCTTCTAGTGTTAACATCAAACAGAACTTGGTAGGTGACGTGCAAGATTTTATATGAATCAAGCTCGTGACAACTGGAAAGCAACAATGGTGAAAATCTTAATTGAAATTCACTTGTTCCAGGTTCATGAATTGACGGCTTCAATCACAAGGATAATTTATCCAAGTGATTCACTCTTTATGTTCACAGTCAGGCTTAGTGATCGTTGAATAAAGAGAACGGGTTTACCCGCGAAATCCTGTCAGGAAGTTACTTAATTGAAACTATCCGTCACAGGTACGATATCTATCATCCAACGGTCTTCACCGACCGGAGGTAAAATGCTACCGATTTAGAATGAAATGTTCTAAGCCATTTCTTTTGTGTCTTGTTATGTTGCGGCATTTGAAGACGGTGGCATTGCGGTGTACCAGATGAAGTCGTTCCCACATGCTTATGTTTTTCTGCATCAATTTCAGCAAAAATTAAGAAAGTTCAAAATGAATTCTTCCGCTGTACCAAGCTCTAAAGCTTTCAAGAATTCAACAAAAAACATAAGTGTGTGGAACATGGAGTCACGAGGAGGGAAGAATCACAAGAAGGAAAAGATCGCACGTGAAGGGTCAAAAGAACATGCTCTCAGCCAAAGCTATAAGATTATCAACATATTCACAAAAGAAAAGAAAGAAGAAAAGAGAAAACAACTACGAGCTCAAGACGAAGACTTAGTATAGTATGCTAGGTTTAGGACATTGTAATTTGGAGTGACCTCCCTTAGGGGGAGATTCTTGGAAATACGTTTTTAACATATATTAGAAGTATCGGTCACTTCAACAATATAATTAAACGTTGTAGGCTCGTAGTTAGTTATTTACTTTGTATTATGTAAAAGCCTAGCCCATGGAAATGTCCATGGGTTGGAAGGCCCAAGCCCACCAAGGCTTGGGTATTTAAACCCTTTCCTTTGAAGGAAAGGGTGTTGGTTGTTTTATTTTCTCTAGTAATACACATAGTTTTCTCTCACTTCTCTCTCTAGTTTCTCTCTCTAGAAAAACATCAACCCTCTTGAAATACAAAGATTATCACAATTCTACATAAAGATAAATATTGACAAGTATAAAGTACAAGAGACAAAGAGACAAAATGGTGGGGACAAAAGTACAAGCTAGCACATGGTATGTCATATGGTCACATGCATCCTGACACATATACTTTTGTATTGTAGTAAAAGATGCTTTCACACCTACCACTCTATATACTAGTCATTGTAGAGTTAGATGGTTAAGGATTCTCACTGTAGTACGAAGTGTAATATTCTATTATAGTGTTAGGGTTCTTCCTCCCGTTGATCAATAAACAAGCTGAGATCAATGGGAGAATAGTTTGTCATTAAATAGCCCGGTTGTTCTTCCGCAAACAACCGGACAATTATAAATCTATAGATTTATACTTAATAGGATTTATAAAGCATTAAAAAACAAAACTAGTGTTATTAGTAGTCTTGTGGGTATTTTGAGGTTAATTGTTCATGTTTTACTCAATGATTGGACCTAACACTATTAAAAGTGGACAGGTTTAATTGAATTGGCTAATAGATTATGAGTGTTTTATTATCTGTCAAAGACTTTTGCAATAACTTTTGTGATGTATGCAAGTCACTAAGTACCTTTGATCAAAAATTTGGTGAGGGTCTTTGGTCCTTAATTTGGGAAGACTCATTAGAGAACTTGGATCTTATATGTTACTGCTTTCATATAGAGTCTATCTTCACGTCGACACCCTTTTCTGTCTATTTTATGTGCTTATATATTTTCCATTATGAATTTCAAAAATATAATTAAGCTAGATTCTAGTAATCATAAAAGAGGGATCTATACTTATATCAAAACTAGATTAAAAATTATGTCACATTAATTACACCTATTTTTCGTTGCGAATCGACTACGTGTTATTTGTTAAAACTTGGCTTTTGAACAAAAATTAATATGGACATAATATCTATGAAACTTGGTTTTATTATAAGTTAATTGTTTTATGAAATCATATTTTCGCTCGATTTGGGCTTATATACCGTAATGATTGCTTATAAACCATCTTCTTAATGACATGCTTTGCAAAATTAACAATCTTGTAACTTTAATTACAACACCGTTTTGTGTTTTATTAATGATGGATATTTCTACTACACTTTCTGTTTAGTCAAACCATCTAGGGTTTGAATGTTCTGTAATTTTCTCTCGTGTCACATACATGTTTTGGCATCTATGTGGCAGTAATCCCAAGCACTTGTGCCTTCGAGCACATGAAGAGTAGGATATAGGGTTTGATCAATCTTTAATCTTTTCTCGCGGTAAAACACACATAAAAATTAAGTTGGAAAAAAGTTTTTCTTAACTTTTGCTAAAAGATGATTGCATGCATCTTTTACACGCTTTTGACATTTTTTTCAAAACTTATGTGATACCTACTTGAATTTTTAAGTATTTTCCATCCAATATTAAGCACGTGCAATTGGTTTTGTCATCTGGTCAGACCTAGGATGAATTCCAACTTAAGGAAAATTTTGTCATAGGTCGGATCTATGTCAATTTATGCATGCTTTAGATTGATACGACTTAAATCGAATTCCTGGTCAGTTTCGGAATCTGAGGCAAGAGATGTGGTAAAACATACTCATGAACCTATTATTTGTGGAACAATTTGATTGAGATGTTCATTGGTACTCGTAAACAATTGTGAGAACCTCCCCTTCAAACACTCTACAACAAATAGATTTTCAGGAGTCTCCTAATAGCACTAAGACTTGCACTTGTAATGCAATTAACACTCGACGCTTACCTCTTGGCCTAATTACTATTAGTTGACCAGACCTTTAATATTAAGTGGGAGTGCAAGTAGGATCTTAGTCTCATAATGATTAATTGGGTAGTTAATTCTTTGAGAATGTAATTATCGAAAATACTAATCATTTGAACTTTTATTTTGTATATGAATAATCCAAACTCTTGCTTAAATAGTTCGGTTGTTGAGTCCTTCCAAGAGAGGATGAAACTTATTGAAAGCAACCTCGTCGACTAGCACCGTGCTCTTCAGATCGCATTGGAGACCGACGATTTATTGACAGTTATTATTAGTATTTGGATAATTGAGATTGCAACACAGTTATTATTTTCTGATGAATACAGATACTTGATGTTTGTTTCATTCATATAATTACTATTTTCCTATTGAATATTTGATTATGTCCATTCTCGGTTAGCAATATGGGAATATTGTCTACATTAAGACAATTATGAGGATGGTTATATTCTTTGAATATTATGAACGGTTCTAATAAGTGTGAAAACACTTATCCTTTTACCACTTCAAACAAATAAATACGAAACCAAAACGTGTGTTTAATGTCGTAAAAGTCGGAATTGCGCGTGGTTTGTGTTTTTGTTGTGTTTTAGGACCAAAATATGAAAAAGGAATAAAACAAGAGATTTCACGGGCTTTTATCGAAGATAAAGACAAAAGACAAGTCAAAAGATCAAAAGTAAAAAAAACGAAAGTCAAAGGCCTATTCTGAAGAATTATTGAAGAAAAAGACCAAAGAGAAAGTTTAACAAGTCGAAGAACCAAATCTAATAAAAGAAGAAATTAAAAGACGAGTTCAATTTTATTTATTGACGAATCCCAAGACAAAGTCGAGAATGACGGAATTTATTGTCAAGACGAGAAGACTAAAGAAAAGAAAGAAGAGCAACATCACCTATGACTCCTGCTATATAAATAGACCTCATCTCCTTCATTTGTATTAGTTAGTTAGTTTATTTTTAGGTAATTAGGAGTAGGTGTAACGTTTACTTTTCTCTCATTTTTCTTTAAGCTTATCTCTCTTTAATCTTCCATTGTTAAACATTAAATCTTAATCTTTTCATTAAGTTTTTAATTAATCTCATCCTTCCTTTCTTGTTTAATTTGTTTATCTTATAGCTTATTAATGCTTATTGCTTATTTGGTTGTTTTGATTATTATGTTAAGTGGGTTTGATAGTTTAATGTTTTTAGATTAGATCTTATTGATTTGCTTAATTTGGTGCTTATTATAGTTTTAATTCGTGTCGTGTTTTGTTTATTTTTTAGATTAATTTAGTTTAATTTTAGCTTATTTACTTTTATTATTTTTGCTTATTTTGCTTATTTTAGGCTCGAGTCTCTGTCTGTTGTGAAGTCACTTTCGGAAGAGGGTTTAGACCATTTCCCGAAAGTCAGTTAAAATATTTTATTCCGAAAGTCATTTTTATTTTTTCTCCGAAAGTCATTTTTAGAGTTTTATCCGTAAGTTTTTGTTAAGATATATATTGCGAAAGTGAGACTTTTAAATATTCCGAAAGTCATCCAATGCACTTATTTCCGAAAGTAAAAAACATATAATCCGAAAGTGGTTTGTAATTTGTTGTTTTGCGAAAGCTTTTTTATCTACCCTCGTGTGAACACAACAGGTGTGAACACATTACCAAAAAATTCCGAAAGTCAAGTATAATATAAATATTCCGAAAGTTGTAATGAAAGAAAATTGCGAAAGTGTTGTTTAGATAAAAATTGTGAAAGTTTTTTTTATATTTTTTTCGAAAGCTTATTTAGTTTTTATTATTATTGCGAAAGTTTTTATTTTTAGATTTATCTGAAAGTTTATTTAATTTTTATCCGAAAGTTTTTATTAGCATTTTATTCCGAAAGTTTTATTTTACATTTTTATCTGAAAGTTTTTATAGAATTTTATAAAATAGTTTTAGTTTGGCTATTTTTATTAATTATATTTTTATTTTTATTATTGCCTATTTTTTTAATATTTGTCTAGTTTTATTTTTCTTTATTGTTTGTCATTTGTATTTAGTTTATTTTTAATACTTTTCGTATTTTACTTTTTAAGTAGAAATAGATAACAAATCTTTCTTTTATTCACAAAAAACGACCAAGTCCACCTTGAACCGGAGATCAATTCGTTAAGACGCACGAGAACAATTATTAACTTGATAAAAATCAGTTATTAAAGTGGCGCCACTGCCGGCTCTTTTCGTAAAGATTAACGGTTTTTTGTGAGACGAGTTGTATTTTGGGATCCGTTCACTTTTGAACGTTATTTTTCATGCAAAATTTAAAAATTTCAAAATAAAAAAAAATAAAAAATTTCAAAAATTCAAAAACATTTAAAAAATCATAAAAAGCATTTCTTTGGTTTTGCACCAAAAATATTTCTTTTTACATTAACCTTGTTTCTTCTTCTATTTCTTGTCTATCTTTTTCTTTTGTAGGTGTATGCGTACTCGTGCGCGCAAGAGGAAAACCACTCAAGCCGATATCGAGACTCGTGCTATTGACACCATGGATAACCGACCAATGATCGAGCTCTTGCAATCACACATTAAAGGCAATGACGATGCTATTGTGGTGCCAGATATTGGAGCTAACAACTTTGAGCTCAAAACCGGTTTTATTCATATGGTCTCTGCAACACCTTTCTTGGGCCACACTCATGATGATCCTCACGATCACATCAAGAGGTTTTTACATCTAACTAATACTGTGAAATACAATGGGGTCTCACAAGAGGTAATTCTTTTGCTCCTCTTTCCTTTCTCTCTCGAGGGACAAGCCCGAATTTGGCTTGATAAGGAACCACCCCAAAGTATTGCCACATGGGCAGACTTAGGGACTAAATTCATAAATTACTTCTTTCCACCCTCAGGTACTACCGCTTTGTGGAATGATATCATTAACTTTGAACAAAACTACGGTGAGACGTTTAGTGAATCTTGGGATCGTTTTAAGGAGCTTTTGAGAAAGTGTCCACAACACGGTTTTTCCTAAAGTGCATCAAATTAATACTCTTTACAATGGATTAATTTTGAATGACCAAGATTCACTAAATAGTGCTTCGGGGGGTAACATTCTAGTGAAAACTACACAAGTCGCTTGGGATATAATTGAAAACAAGGCCAAGGTTCAAACTAAATGTGTAAGGGCTACTATGGCTAGTACTAGTGATAGTGAGACTGACAATCAAATTAAAGCGCTTACTTCAATAGTGACTAAACTTGCTTTACATGTTCAAAACACACCCTTTACAGATGTGAATGCTCTTAATGCGACTTGAGAAACATGTGGTGGGCCACACTTGTACGTTAACTGTGATAAGGTTTATGACCAATCTCAAGCGGAAGTGTATGCTTATAACACCACTGATAGGGTTCATTTCAAGCCGAATGTCAATGTCAATCATTTATCCTATACTTCGACTAACTATTTGGCTCCACCCGGTTTTCAACAAAGACCACCCCCACCCACCCAAAACAACCAAGGTCCACCAAGAGCTAATTTTCAACCAAATACACATGTGAGGGGCTATATTGTTAATCAAGGAACTTATCAAGTGCAAAATCAAGGCTATCCAAACCAAGGTTTTAATCCTCAAGGTTTTCCACCATACAACCAATACCCAAACCAAGGTTTTCCACAACAAGGGTTCAATTTACCTAATCCACAAATGGACTTAGTTCTTCTAAAGATTTCGGAACAATATAAGAAATTTAAGGAAATGCAAGAGTCCATGGATAGGAAATTCGTTCAAATGCTTCAAGCCCTTCGTCCCCAAGGTTCTCTTCCTTCAACAACTGAAACCAACCCTAGAGCTAATGTGAGTGCTATTACTACACGCATTGGAGAAACTTTAGTAGGACCTTTTATCCCTCCCCCAGTTACTCCAGTTTCACCTCCTCCACCCCCAGTTATCCCTCCTACTACCACACCTGGTACTAGTTCTCCATTACCGTCTTCACCTCTTCTTGAAGTTATACACAAGAAAAACCCTTCACCCTCTCAACCTTTACCTTCTCAAACTACACCTCCTAAACCCAATATTCCTTATCCTTCTCGGTTAGACAAGTGCAAAGTGCTCACTAAGGATGATACTCAAGTTTTTCCTTTTTGAAGATGATCTCCCAAATGAACTTTAACATTAGCCTTATTGAAGCTCTTGTCCAAATGCCGAAATTTGTTAAAATGTTCAAGGAGTTGCTTAGTAAGAAGAAGAAGATGGTTGATCTTGTTAATACTCGATTAAATGAAAATTATTCTACAGTTCTTCTCAAAGAACTTCCGATGAAACTTGGAGATCCCGATCGTTTTGTGTTACCATGTTCATTTTCCTAAATCGAAGATTGTACTGCCTTAGCGGATCTCGGGGCTAGTATATGTTTAATGCCATTAAGTGTTTGGAAGAAGTTATCATTACCCGATCTTATACCCACCCGTATGACTCTTGAGCTAGCCAATCGAACTCTCGCTTACCCCGTTGGCATTGCTAAAGATGTTTTTGTTAAAGTTGGTACCTTCACTTTTCCGGTTGATTTTGTTGTTGTTGATTATGAGATGGATCCTCGTATTTTGTTAATACTTGGACGCCCATTCTTACGAACCGGAAAAGCTTTAGTCGATGTTGCCAAAGGTGAGCTAATTCTTAGGGTCGGGAATGATCAACAAGTTTTTCAAATGGGGAAGATTACAAGCAAATCAAATGGAAAAGAATTGGCGAAAATGATTGATGTGCTTCTAGAGGAGCTTGTTACAACTCCTTTGGAACTACAAAGCTTGATGTCAATGATTTTGTACTACACAACAATCCTCTTTTCGAGCCTTTCCATGATAATCCATTTTTTCAAGAACATGCGGACGATTCTGATGATTCTCTTTCCGATTTGGATGCTCTACCAATTTATGATGAATATGATGATTCTACTTTCGAATATGAAGACATGCCAATTTATGATGACTTTGATGATGATGACACTCTTTCGAGTAATTCTTCAACTTTGGTGTCTTCTGATGATGTTTTTGCTCCTTGATTGTGGTAAAATACGACCTTTTAGGAAAAAGGTGTAAAAGCGGTAAGTAATAAAGTGATGATTTAGGAAAATCAAACACTAATGACCCAATTAAGTTCGTTTCCCAAGGAGGTATATGTTTTGATTAAAATGTAAAGATATTTGAGATTAATATTGAGAAAGAACGGATGAGAAAATAGAATGATAGATACGTGAAAATTATTACTACAACGAGTAAATTAAAAACCGTAAAAGGTGCTAAAATAAAAATTAATGCCAAAAACTTACCAAAAATCAAATTAAATAAACTAAGAGTTTACAAAAGATCAAAACTTTTTCAAACCTTTTAATTAATTAAATATTAATTTTTAAATGCTAATTAAAGCCCTAAAAATCCAAATAATTATTAAAAAGTACAAATAAATATTTTTCACTTTGTAAACCTCAAAAATAACTTAAAAAGACTAAAAACTATTTTTATGAATTCTTAAACTAAGGGAAACTATTTTTAAATGATTAAAAACTATTAAAATATTAAAATAATTCTAAAAATTAAGAAAATGATGCTAAAATTTATCTAAGAGTTTTAAAAATCCTATTTTAATGTATTTGACCTAAGAAAAATATAAAAGTTGCAAAAAAGTGAAAAATGAAATTTAATAGTAAAATAATATTAAAATATTATTAAAAATCAAAAATTATAAAAATTTCTAACAACTTGCAAACTAGTTTATTTTAACCTAAATAAACAGAAAATGAAAGTGAAATTACCAAAATACCCCTATTGGGCCCCCAAATGGGCTAGAATCAAAAACAACCAAATGAAATGGACTTTTGGGCCCAATAAAATGAAACTTAACCAAATAAGCTGAAAATCACCAGTCTAGCTTAAAATTCAATTCTAAACACAAAAGTCTGGAGGCCCAAAAGCTGAAAGTGAGCTTATCACAGCTTATTTGAACAACAACTTATTCTTAATGGGCTTTTTGGCCCATTAAGCTATAAGCTAATTCCATAAGCTCAGATTTGACGCACAACCTTCTTTTGAGATGCCTAAGAAATATGTGAAAAGAAATTTCAAATAAGCTCAACCAATAAGTTAGAAATAAGCAAAGTAAGTTTTCACTAAAAGATAAAATAGTCGACTTGGAGTTCTAGACCACCTCAGACATTGAAATAAGTTGCAAAAGACTCTAAGTGACTTAATTAAGACAAATCAACAAAGAAAAGTTCAATAAGCCAAGCCAAATAAGCAGAATAAGCTGATAAACACTTATGTAATAGTCAAAGTTATTGGTTTTCCAGTCAAAGCTCAAAGTCAACCCCTCAAATGCTCCAGTATGAACAAATGGGTCAAATAAGTAACACCTATTACAAAATTAAAATTGTTGCAGGTTTAAATAAGCTAGAACAGCTTATTGATAAGCTATCCTGAAAATAACACTAGTAGTGGCTAGCAGCAGGGGAAAGGAGTTCCCACTGCTTTGACTATTTGACTTGCTTTTTTAGAGAGATCCAGTTGGATTCAATGGAAAACAAAGTCACCCTTATAATCAATGGATCACAAGGAGTCAATATAAACAAAGAAATCACAATTTGGTTCAACCAATAAGCACAGAATAAGCAAACAGTCACCAGATATGATACAGACTTGCAAAATAAGCAGTTATGAACTAAAAAGCAGTTTTAGCATGGATAAGCCAACCAAATTGAACCATATGCATACACAAGCTATAATAAAGTCCAATAAGCACAATAAAACTTGTTTCAAACATTGGATCAAAGATTATAAGCAGATTCAAGCACAAACAATTATTGATGAACAAAGGTGATTATTCAAAATCCTTTTGCTGATCTAATTGACCACCAATCCAATTTTAAACCCTTTAATCCCTTTCCCTGGTTATGTTAACTAAAACTTAGCACTTTTTAACCCTAGTTTACCCCCAGATCTAGGTGTCCCCAAAATTTTAGCCAAAAATTCCAAGTAAAACAGATTTTATGGACCTTTGTTGGATTTAAGTGTTTAGACCCTCAAAACATGTAGATAAATGACCAAATGTACCAGGTAAAAAAGTATCAACACAAAGAAACAACAAACAACCACTCAAGTTGCCTTAAACCTTGGTAGATCAGTTAACCCAAACACCCCTTTGGAATCTGATTTTTCAAATTTTCAAAGGATTGTAATGATTTAACCCTCAAACCAAGATCTAAACAACCTAATAACAATAATACAACCTCAAAACACCAGAATCAACAACAATATCACAGGTTCACAGACAAAAATCCAAAATCACCAATAATCATGCAATATTTCAGAAAAATAAAAGGGAATAAGAGATGCAAACCTCCAAAATGTACATTCACACTTTGGAATGTTTGAGCTTAGGTGCTAGCAAGAACAAGCACCAGCTTCCAATAGCTGCTAAGAAGAACAAACCACAAAAGTTTACCAAAACAGATTATCACTTGGTTTTGAAAACAAGAGTTTTAAACCTTAAAACCTTTCCTCAAAATCAATCAAACCTATAAATGGAACTCATATTTCAGCTAATAAAACACCAAACTTTCATAAAACACAAAAGGGAATTCAAAATTTTCAAAAAACCAAACTTTTATTTATAAAAAGGAATTACAAAGCATTAGCCAAAATCTGGAACAAAGGGGCTCTCACATGTTGAGGCCTCTTCATATAGACGACTAAGGATGATTCAAGAATGGAAAAAATACAGAAACCCTAGCTAGAAAATCTCAAAATTGCCCTCGAATTCTTCTAGATGAATTTTTGATGTGAGTTGTCCAAATGAATCCTGAATGTTCATTTTAGCTTTGGGACCAAGTAATGAGTGTGAGACGTTGATTTGGCCACGTGGTAATCCTTGGAGAGGAAGGTATGATGTGATAGGTGGACGGGTTTAAGTGTGGGCGCCATTGGGTGAGTGGGTGTGTGAGTTTAGGCATGGGATTGGTTCGTGTGAGGGTGAATTGTGTTTAAGTTAAGTTAATTGTAAAAACCCCCTTGCTGGTAAAAAGTTAATTCTGGGTTCATACGTGTGAACAATGCCATGTTAGATCCGAGTTAATTGGGGAGTTTGTGTTTGGCGCGTGTTTATTTGGTTTGAACTTTGGGAAATGGCAATATGAGTCCTTGTATTTTGGTAAATGTGTTATAATAAGATTTTCAGCTTAATAAAACGATTTTCTTTGTTATTTAAGTTTCAGAATTCACATATTGGCCATAAAACTTTGGTGAAAGGGTTTCAAAGGTTAATTTTGCCATTTTTGAATATTTCAAGTGCTGATCTTGGACATTTCTCATCTTTGAAGGTCTTCATTGGATGTTTGACTTCATGAGGGACCATTGTTGACAATTTAGTTTTGTTGAGGGACTAAACTTGCCAAATCTTCAAACTTGGAGGACCTTTTTTGTAATTTTGACAAACTTAAGGGACCAAACTTGTAATTATGAATATACAAGGGTATTAAGTGTCATTTCTTCATAAATGAGGGCTCAGTCTTGTACATCTTCAAATCTTCAAGGGTTTTTCTTTGATAATTCACAAACTAGGGCCCGGTTCTTTGTGCGACTTCGTTTCTCGTGTTCGTTTTTCCTTGTTTCTTGTGATTTTTTGTCTTTTTCACGATATTCATACCTAAAATACAAAAGTAAACAAACACAAGCATATATATGGTATTTTTATGACATTTTATGCATTTAAAGTCCAAAAAGAACGATGAGATCATGTATAAATGCCATCTCATCACTCCCCCATACTAAACCATTGCCGTGCCCTCACGCAATGCTAGAATAAAGTATCGAAGCATCTCCAAAATTCAATTTTATTATCCTTTATTGAAAAAGGCAAAGACTTGCAACAATACTACGAAGATGTGTAAAGACATAATGTACGATTTTCATCACGTGTGTGACTTTTAGGGTCAATGAATAGAAACAAGTAAATATCCCATAGAGTAAAGTTCGTCATCCTTGATTATCATAAATTCCATGCTAAGTGCAAAAACGATATCATTGTTGGTACAAGTCACAATGCTAACACTACTCATACGTCCAAATTGTGTAATACTTTTTCTCACCGCAATCCTAGTTATTATGAAAGGAAATGGGTTTCTAGATTTTTTAACTATTTGTTATGGATCACAAGTGATTCATATTGACTTATTTTAGTATTTATTAGTCCGAAAATAAAGTAGCACGATTTAATCAATAGTTAGCCGAAGGACAAAATCTTTTAAAACGGCTTCTCGAGTATCTCCTTAAGTTCATATCTTGACATAACTCGTTTCATGATTTGATAACTTTCTCGGACCGATATTTGGCATGTACTTCATACTTCAAATCTTGGGAAGACGTTATTGAAATTATGGTCTTCTCTTCATATTTTGGAATTTCTTCACTTAATGTTTTAGAGAGATTCTTCATACTTGGACCACGACTTCATCATTTTTTTTCAATCTTTATTTTGGATTTTGATATACAACGATCCGCCTCCTTTTCAGACTTAGATATATTTATCCTCATACCTTTTTAGGGTCTTTTTGGATAGACTTTCTCCATGATCTTTAGGGGAGTAATTGCTTTTCGTCGTGTGTCTCGATCCTTCATATTGATTTAGGAATAATGATACTTCACATCATCTTGGATCTTTAGCAACAAAATAGAGCTCCTCATGCCTTGTTAGGGCCTTTTTGGATCTTCACCAATCTTCACATCCCGCTTCAATAACTTATGACTTGGCTATGAACTCTATTCAACCCCGAGCAACTTTTAAACCATCTTGTGCTAGAAGCTAAGTAACCTTTCAAATCGTACGACCTTACTTATTGCAATTATTTTTAATCCTAATGCATTGATATTATGGGAGAAAAAGCCACAATTAAAAACATATGAGTTTTTGAAAGAACATTTTCATGTTCTACGTTTAGCATGATCACTTGTCTAACTCTATCATTTCTCGTTCTTCACTATTTAAAGACCTCTAATTAAAGAGACTCGTGAATACTTCGCCATGCAAGTCAAAATTAAGCCAAATTTGGATTAGCTTTCATTAAGACTATATCAAATCGATGTTTTGGGTTTTCAAGCCACCTATAGGGTCTTGCACTTTCTTAGACTTTTCCATGTTTAGAGAATGCATTTTATAGTTACCTTGATAAGTGACTTTCTAGGTTCAATTATAGGAACTTGCGAAAAGTTTTTGTTCATAACCCGAAAGAGCTAAGACTTTCGCGTTTTAAAGTTCCCTATATAAAAGTCTAGCAAAACTTGATTCGAGCGGGTTAAGGAATGTAAAGGGCTCCAAATTCCCATCAAGTCAAAAATTAACTCTTATTCTACCCATCGGAAAATATACATTCGTGTCTTAAAAACACTTATGAAAACTAAGAAAAATTTTAAAATTTGGCCATTTTTAGCCTTATTAGCAACAAAACAAAACAAAACGTTGAAAGTTGGAAAACGTGAGGGCGTTGCAAAGCAAGTATCTATTCACCCCCCATACTAAAATTAAACATTATCCTCAATGTTTCGAGTCTAACGGTGGAGCACCCCCATACTAGAGACGAAGAGTTGAATGCTTAGGATCTAGCATGGAAAGGGTTATCAACAATATATCTAAAGCCGTTTATTAATTATGATAAAAAATAATTGTTAGAACAATAGAGGATATGTCATGGATTCGTGAAAAACTCTTCAAGCAAACGATCGAAGCTCACGAACACGAGAGTCTTCAATCGTGGCAATGATGATGATCTAGATAACACATTCACAAACAACCACGAGACAACGAGTTGGAAGGGCACACATACCCTCTCATTATTTTATTAGAAAGCATAAAAAGGATAAGCATGGGATCTCCCCCACGAGGCACCTCGTTTTTTATTACCGAGTCATGAGCTTGACTCGATCCCCTCAATGCTAATTATCATTGGGGAAGGTGACTTGGTCAAGGTCGTCCAACGAAGGGACTTCCCCACCGAAGTAGTGCTTAAGCCTATGTCCATTCACTTTGAAGTTAGGACCATCATTTTGAGCTAGCTCGATGGTCCCATAAGGAAACACTTGTGTTATGGTGAAAGGACCCGACCAACGATATTTCAATTTCCCGGAAAATATCTTTAATCGAGAGTTAAAAAGTAACACTTGATCACCAACGTTAAAAACCCGCTTTTTAATCTTTGCATCATGAAACTTTTTAGTCTTTTCTTTAAAAATAAATGAATTTTCATAAGCCTTGTCTCTTAATTCATCCAATTTATTCAATTGTATTTTTCGGTGATCTCCCGCGGTCTTCAAATCATAGTTTGCATGCATAAGGGCCCAATATGCCTTATGCTTTAATTCAATGGGCAAATGACAATTCTTTCCATAAACCAACTTATATGGAGTACAACCGATAGGTGTCTTATAAGCGTCCTAAAGGCCCATAAAGCGTCATCAAGTTTGTCGGACCATGAAGCACGGTTTTCTCCAATCGACCTCTCTAAAATCCTCTTCAAAGCTCGGTTTGAAACCTCGACTTGCCCACTCGTTTGCGGGTGATAAGTCGTAGAAAGACGATGAGTAACTCCATATTTCTTTAAGACCTTCTCGAATTGGTCATTACAAAAATGGGTTCCACGATCGCTTATAATAGCACGAGGGGTTCCAAACCGAGAGAATAGTTTCTTCAAAAACTTCACTACCACACGAGCATCATTAGTAGGTAAAGCCTTAGCTTCCACCCACTTAGAAAGGTAGTAGACGGCGTTGAGGATATACTTGTTACCATGAGACGATGGGAACGACCCCATAATGTCTATACCCTAAATGTCGAAAGTCTCACACACTTGAATTATGTTTTGCGGCATTTCATCACTTTGAGACGATTTTCCTTGACGTTGGCACGAATCACACGACTTCACAAGTGCGTGTGCATCACGATAGATCGTAGGCCAAAAGAAGCCAGCTTCGAACACTTTCTTAGCCGTGAGATTAGCACCATGGTGACCACCCATGGGTCCCTCGAGACAAGCTCTAAGGATGTTAGAAGCTTAGGTACCAAAGACACAACGTCGAACGAGTTGTTCCGCACAAACTCGAAAGAGATAAGGGTCGTCCCAAAAATAGAACTTGACATCACGAAAAAATTTTCTCTTTTGTTGTGTCATTATACCCTTGATTATGAAGTTCCCCGCATGGTAATTTGCAATGTCGGCAAACCATGGGGTGGTGTCTTTAGAATTCACTACACCGAGAGTCTCGAGAGGAAATGTTTCGGTTATTCCTTGTTCTCGAAAACATCTTTGTGAGCATCTTCTAGACGAGAGAGATGATCGGCCGCTAGATTCTCAGCTCCATTTTTGTCAAGCACGATGACATCAAAATCTCGGAGGAGGAGCATCCAACGAAGCAATCTCGGCTTAGCATCTTGCTTAGCTAAGAGATACTTGATAGCCGAATGGTCCGTATACACGATGCTTTTAGTCAAGACGAGATAAGGTCGAAATTTCTCAAAAGCATAGACCACGGAAAGGAATTCCTTTTTCGTTTTGGTGTACTTTAATTGAGCCTCAGTCATCGTCTTACTAGCATAATGGATAGGACGGAAATGCTTTTCATAACGTTTCCCTAAGACGGCCCCTATAGCATAATCACTTGCATCGCACATGATTTCAAAGGGTAATTCCCAATTAGGAGCAACAAGAATGGGAGCTTCGGTAAGTTTCCTTTTAAGAGTTTCAAAAGCTCTAACACAATCCTCATTAAAGTTAAAAGGAGCATCCTTCTCGAGAAGGTATGTCACAGGTCGAAAAAAGTCTTTGATGAAACGACGATAAAAGCCCGAGTGGCCTAGGAAACTCCTAACTCCCTTAACGGTTTTGGGATGAGGTAACTTGGCGATGACGTCTACCTTAGCTTTATCGACCTCAATCCCCGCTTTCGAGACCTTGTGCCCTAAGATGATTCCTTGTTTACACATAAAATGACATTTTTCCCAATTAAGCACAAGGTTGGTTTCTTCACAACGTTTTAACATTTGCTCGAGATTAGATAAACACGACGTGAACGAATTACCAAACACCGAAAATTCATCCATAAACACTTCCATCGACTTCTCGATCAGATCATGAAAAATAGCCATCATACACCGTTGAAACGTACCCGGTGCATTGCAAAGTCCGAAAGGCATCCTACGATAAGCAAACGTTCCATAAGGACAGGTGAACGTAGTTTTCTCTTGATCACGAGGGTCGATAGGGATTTGAAAGTAACCGGAAAAACCATCTAAAAAGCAATAGAATTCATTTCCCGCGAGTCGCTCCAACATTTGATCCATGAAGGGAAAAGGAAAGTGGTCTTTACGAGTGGCGACATTTAACTTTCGGTAGTCAATACACACCCTCCAACCGGTCACAACACGAGTGGTAATTAACTCATTGTTTTCATTTGGTACAACGGTCATTCCTCTCTTTTTAGGGACACAATGGATTGGGCTCACCCATGGGCTATCGGAGATACGATAAATCACTCCCGCGTCAAGAAGTTTTAAGACTTCCTTTTTGATGACATCGTGAATTTTGGGGTTTACCCTTCTTTGACTTTGAATTGCGGGTTTGTAGTCCTCCTCCATTAAAATCTTTTGAGTACAAAATTTTTGGTTAATACCCTTAATGTCGGAAATTTTCTACGCAATTGCCCCTTTATGAGCTTTAAGAACTTTCAAAAGTGCAGTTGTTTCATCATTCGCAAGACCTTTTGCAATGATAACCGGAAAGTTGTCATCATGTTCCAAGAATGCGTATTCAAGGTGATATGGAAGATCTTTCAATTTAAGGATAGGCGGTTCCTCGATCGAAGATTTTTTCTCAACACTCATAACTTCCAACGGCGGAAGAAATGGTGGAATAGAAATATCATTACCAATAATCACCTCATCTTCATTTTCGATTTCATTTGAAGTAAAATCGCCTCCTTGGAATGGAGTGAGATTTGGTGTAGAATTAGCAAGAATTGGATCCAAAATAGTGGGATTGCCACTTGACGAGCTATCAGAAAAACCTAACACTTCTTGTGAAAACTCATCGCAAACCACATCAAATAAGTCGATGTGATCGATGGTAGCGATTGCATAAACATGAGAAGGTGTCTAGTTTTGAGTAGCGTTTATAACAAGTTCCCCTTCTTTGAATCTCAAAGTAATAGTTCTTGCATAAACGTCGATAAGCGATCTCGAGGTGTCTAAAAATCGACGACCTAAAATTAGAGGAACTTGAGGATCCGCGGGGATGTCAACTACTATAAAATCAACGGGATAGTAGAACTTCCCCACTTTCACGTAAACATCCTCGGCTACTCCACATGCTAAAATCGTAGAGTGATCGGCCATCTCGATAGACATGTTCGAAGGAGTAAGAGCCAGAAGCGAAAGCGATTTCCAAATGGAAAATGGCATCAAATTAATGCTCGCACCAAGATCGAACAAGGCGAGGCATTCTGTGACAATCCGTCAATTTATGGTTGATATTTTATTCTCAAATATTATTTAAAAACATTATTTTAATGTTATAATATGAACTCACTTATTTTTGGGAAGTAATTTGGATTTACGTCTTGAAGTAGCGTCGACTACGTCTAAACCGGAGGATTCAACGTTACGTGCTTACGTTTACATACACCGTCTTTGGTGACAGTCCGACATTTCAGAAAATAAATTTATCCGTGAATATTATTTTGGAATTTTAAATTTGTGTTGGTTCATAAACTCACAAATTTACGAGAAGAGATAGGACTTACGATTATAATTTAACGTCCTTTACGACTAAACCGGAAACCCTAGGATTATGTATTTACGTTTTCGAACTCCATTTTTTATGAGACAATTTTTATTAGATTGGTTTTGTGCCGTTGATTCATAATTTATAAAAACGTTTTTCGTAAAACGACCCGAGGGCACGCAAATCGAGGAAACTAGTATCGAGCAGTACCCGTAATTAAATGGGGATGAGACAAGTGGGACACTTGCCCCACCCCCACAAACCCACGGCTACACTAGACACCACATCACAAGATGTGGCAAACTTATAGCCTAATACTTACACATGTAAGCCAAGCTTACAAAGTAAGCTTTCTCAAACACAAAACCACCACCTCAAACTACTTCTCTCATTTCCCACTCATGCAAACCACCAAAAACTCACAACTCTCTCTCTCACTCATCTATGCCGTCCACTTTTACACCAAGAACACCCTCATTTGATCAATTTTAAACTCAAACATTTGCTATAATTAACATATGTTAATCTCCATTCAAAAAAGATGAAGATTGGTGCAAGTTTTAACATCCAAAGAGGAGTTTATATGGAGTCTTGGGGCTGATTTTCCACAAGGAGTTCTTGAAGAATGGTGGTCTTGAAGATGGTCTTGGTTTATCACAAGTTCCTCCATCAAAATCCATGTCTTGATCATAACCTACATCATCATGGTGGTATAAAGATTGTTCTCCTCATCCTCTTGTTATTTTTGATTATGTAATCTTGTATTTCTTTTACTTATGTATATGTATATGATGATGAATGATGATTAAAAATATTGTGTGGGGATTTGGTGTTGATAAACATGGTTAAAAAGATGAAAAACTATAAGAAACAAGGCTAAAATCTTGTTTAAATTGTTGGCTGTATAAAACAGTAAAGAACTATGTGATGAACTGATAAAATGGCATAGATTAATGGATATACAGTAAGTAATATGTCTTTTACACATGTGAGAGTTGGCCATGCAATGGAATCATTAGGATGACTGAGATATGATCAAAACAAGTTTAAAGTACAAATCTGAGTTCACTGTTTTGGACGATTTTTAGAAAATACTTAGAAGCTGATTCAACAGTAGCTATAGTAGAGTTAAATGGAGCACATATCATGTAGTTTATGTCATAAAAATTTGAGCTTCTATCCTCATATAGAACTCTAGATATGGCAGTTTTGGTGAACATGAAAATAAAAATCAGATTTTGGGAAATTAAAGTATAATAGTATTATATAAGCACTCAAATAAAAATAGTATAAAATGTGAATTAAAACCCACTAACTTATATAATACATTTATATAAATATGTATAAGGATAAATAAATGGACATTTTATAAAAATGATAGTTTGATAAGTTTTATAAGTTATAAAACTATAAACATGATTTTTACGACTTTTTCGGCTATTACCGTACAATTAACGTTTTTCGCCAATTAAAATTTAGACGATCAAACCCGTCTAATGTAAAGTTTTTAAAACTCATATACTGATATATAAACATATATAACAAGTAAAAACCGATAAAACCCGAACTATATAACATACGGACATTAACGGGCTAAATTAACGTTATTGGACTAATAATACAACAAAATGGGCTAAAACACTTATAAACTTATTTATTGGGCTTAACCCATTTGGGCCCAACATGTATAGTATAAATACTGATAATACAAGTATGAAATGGATTAATATAAGTTAATGAACTTATAATAGGCTTATTGGACCTAAAACACGTAAATAGGTAAAACTAGTAAACTAGTAAGAAGTTACCAATACATAAACACTAAAATGAGTAAAAGAGAATATATAAACCCACTTGATCATCATATATATAAAATCATCATATGTATACATAATTGTTATTTTTATAAATTCATTGGAAAAGAGTCTAAGACGAGTATTATTTGTCTAGGTTTCCGTGATTGAAGCACGTACCGTACATCCGAATCGCCGATAACCCGCTTTCCCACATCAACGTGAGTTCATAGTCTCGCACTGTTTTAAATGTTTTTATGAAATGTTTTATAAACCCGCGAGGGAGATAACATGTTAGTTTTTATAAAATAGGACACTAGTTGTCCCGATTGTTTGTTTATTGATTTTGACCCGGATGATTGTATGACCCTATGAATGATTAAATGACCCGATAGATGAAATGAAATGGATTATTAAAGTTAGGTTATGTCACTAAAATTCCCATTAGCATGAATTGTGAACTACCGAGATTTGGTAGACGCTTATGCATATAATAGTACTATTTGGGGACGATCACCCCAGTTCGCGCCTTGACGGTTGATCCCCGTCATGCCACATTGATTGGTAAGCGAATTTATGTATGAGAAGATTTACATAGTGATTGTGGTAAATTACGACCTTTAGGAAAAGGTGCGTAAAAGCGGTAAGTATTAAGTGATGATTTAGGAGAATCAAGCACTTATGACCCAATGAAGTTCGTTTCCCAAGGAGGTATATGTGTGTGAAAAACTTGTTAAATGTTTATCATTAATGATTGGTTTAGAAGGGGATGAGAAAAGAAGAAGATGAAGACGTGAAAATTACTACTACAACGACAAACGTAAAACCGTAAAAACTACAAAAAAAAAATTAAAATTAATTCTAAAAATTACCAAAAATTCACCAAAAATTCACCAAAAATCAAAATTAATAAACTAAGAGTTTACCAATGAACAAAACTTTTTCAAACCTTTTAAATAATGAAATATTAAGTTTTTTAATGCTAATTAAAGCCCTAAAAATCAAATAAATTATCAAAAAGCCCAAATAAAGATTTTCCAATTGGTAATCCTCTAAAATGACCTAAAAAGATTAAAAACTATTTTTAGAAATTTTTAAACTAAAAAAACTATTTAAAATGATTTAAAACTATTAAAACTTAAAATAATTATAAAAATTAATCTAAAAGTGATAAAATTATTCTAAAAGTTGCTAAATTCCTATTTTAATGTATTAAAGCTAAGAAAAATGTAAAAAGTTGGAAAATGTGAAATTTGAAAAATAATAATAAAATAATATTAAAATAATATTAAAAATCTAAAAATTATAAAAAATTCCAAAAACTTTTCAAACTAGTTTATTTTAACCTAAATAATCAGAAAATCAAAGTGAAATGACCAGAATACCCCTATTGGGCCCTCAAATGGGCCAAAACCAAAAACAGTCAACCTTAATGGGCTTTTGGGCCCAAAAAGTCAAACTTGGCCCAATTGACTTGGAAGAGCCCTATCTGACTCAAAATTTAATTCTAAACACAAAACTCTAAAGACCCAAGAGCTGAATGTGAGCTTATCACAGCTTAATAAGCAGGCAGCTTATTCTTATTGGGCTTTTCAGCCCATTAAGCAATAAGCCAATGCCATAAGCTCTAATTTGACACACAACCTTCTTTTGGGAGATCTGTAAAAAGAAATTTTGAAAAAGCACACTCAAAAACTCACAACTCTCTCTCTCTCTCTCACTCATCTATGCCGTCCACTTTTACACCAAGAACACCCTCATTTGATCAATTTTAACCTCAAACATTTGCTATAATTAACATATGTTAATCTCCATTCAAAAAAGATGAAGATTGGTGCAAGTTTTAACATCCAAGGAGGAGTTTCTATGGAGTCTTGGGGCTGATTTTCTACAAGGAGTTCTTGAAGAATGGTGGTCTTGAAGATGGTCTTGGTTTATCACAAGTTCCTCCATCAAAATCCATGTCTTGATCATAACCTACATCATCATGGTGGTATAAAGATTGTTCTCCTCATCCTCTTGTTATTTTTGATTATGTAATCCTGTATTTCTTTTACTTATGTATATGTATATGATGATGAATGATGATTAAAAATATTGTGTGGGGATTTGGTGTTGATAAACATGGT
The DNA here is from genome assembly GCA_025667525.1 of Glebionis coronaria. NCBI lineage: Eukaryota > Viridiplantae > Streptophyta > Magnoliopsida > Asterales > Asteraceae > Glebionis > Glebionis coronaria. Next base: position 202,799,872 of record CM046878.1, on the reverse strand, counting down.
TAAAAAGATGAAAAACTATAAGAAACAAGGCTAAAATCTTGTTTAAATTGTTGGCTGTATAAAACAGTAAAGAACCATGTGATGAACTGATAAAATGGCTTAGATTAATGGATATACAGTAATTAATATGTCTTGTACACATGTGAGAGTTGGACATGCAATGGAATCATTAGGATGAGTGAGATATGATCAAAACAAGTTTAAAGTACAAATCTGAGTTAACTATTTTGGACGATTTTTAGAAAATACTTAGAGGCTGATTCAACAGTAGCTATAGAAGAGTTAAATGGAGCACATATCATGTAGTTTATGTCATAAAACTTTGAGCTTCTATCTCCATATAGAACTCTAGATATGGCAGTTTTGGTGAACATGAAAATAAAAATCAGATTTTGGGAAATTAAAGTATAATAGTATTATATAAGCACTCAAATAAAAATAGTATAAAATGTGAATTAAAACCCACTAACTTATATAATACATTTATATAAATATGTATAAGGATAAATAAATGGACATTTTATAAAAATGGTAGTTTGATAAGTTTTATAAGTTATAAAACTATAAACATGATTTTTACGACTTTTTCGGCTATTACCGTACAATTAACGTTTTTCGCCAATTAAAATTTAGACGATCAAACCCGTCTAATGTAAAGTTTTTAAAACTCATATACTGATATATAAACATATATAACAAGTAAAAACCGATAAAACCCGAACTATATAACATACGGACATTAACGGGCTAAATTAACGTTATTGGACTAATAATACAACAAAAATGGGCTAAAACACTTATAAACTTATTTATTGGGCTTAACCCATTTGGGCCCAACATGTAAAGTATAAATACTGATAATACAAGTATGAAATGGATTAATATAAGTTAATGAACTTATAATAGGCTTATTGGACCTAAAACACATAAATAGGTAAAACTAGTAAACTAGTAAGAAGTTACCAATAAATAAACACTAAAATGAGTAAAAGAGAATATATAAACCCACTTGATCATCATATATATATAATCATCATATGTATACATAATTGTTATTTTTATAAAGTCATTGGACAAGAGTCTAAGACGAGTATTATTTGTCTAGGTTTCCGTGATTGAAGCACGTACCGTACATCCGAATCGCCGATAACCCGCTTTCCCACATCAACGTGAGTTCATAGCCTCGCACTGTTTTAAATGTTTTTATGAAATGTTTTATAAACCCGCGAGGGAGATAAAATGTTAGTTTTTATAAAATAGGACACTAGTTGTCCCGATTGTTTGTTTATTGATTTGGACCCGGATGATTGTATGACCCTATGAATGATTAAATGACCCGATAGATGAAATGAAATGGATTATTAAAGTTAGGTTATGTCACTAAAAGTCTAATTAGCATGAATTGTGAACTACCGGGATTTGGTAGACGCTTATGCATATAATAGTACTATTTGGGGACGATCACCCCAGTTCGCGCCTTGACGGTTGATCCCGGTCGTGCCACATTTATTGGTAAGCGAATTTATGTATGAGAAGATTTACATAGTGATTGTGGTAAATTACGACCTTTAGGAAAAGGTGCGTAAAAGCGGTAAGTATTAAGTGATGATTTAGGAGAATCAAGCACTTATGACCCAATGAAGTTCGTTTCCCAAGGAGGTATATGTGTGTGAAAAACTTGTTAAATGTTTATGATTAATGATTGGTTTAGAAGGGGATGAGAAAAGAAGAAGATGAAGACGTGAAAATTACTACTACAACGACAAATGTAAAACCGTAAAAACTACAAAAAAAAATTAAAATTAATTCTAAAAATTACCAAAAATTCACCAAAAATCAAAATTAATAAACTAAGAGTTTACCAATGAACAAAACTTTTTCAAACCTTTTAAATAATTAAATATTCAAATTTTTAATGCTAATTAAAGCCCTAAAAATCAAATAAATTATCAAAAAGCCCAAATAAAGATTTTCCAATTGGTAATCCTCTAAAATGACCTAAAAAGATTAAAAACTATTTTTAGAAAATTTTAAACTAATAAAAACTATTTAAAATGATTTAAAATCTATTAAAACTTAAAATAATTATAAAAATTAATCTAAAAGTGATAAAATTATTCTAAAAGTTGCTAAATTCCTATTTTAATGTATTAAAGCTAAGAAAAATGTAAAACGTTGGAAAATGTGAAATTTGAAAAATAATAATAAAATAATATTAAAATAATATTAAAAATCTAAAAATTATAAAAAATTCCAAAAACTTGAAAACTAGTTTATTATAACCTGAAATAATCAGAAAATCAAAGTGAAATGACCAGAATACCCCTATTGGGCCCTCAAATGGGCCAAAACCAAAAACAGTCAACCTTAATGGGCTTTTGGGCCCAAAAAGTCAAACTTGGCCCAATTGACTTGGAAGAGCCCTATTTGACTCAAAATTTAATTCTAAACACAAAACTCTAAAGGCCCAAGAGCTGAATGTGAGCTTATCACAACTTAATAAGCAGGCAGCTTATTCTTATTGGGCTTTTCAGCCCATTAAGCAATAAGCCAATGTCATAAGCTCTAAATTGACACACAACCTTCTTTTGGGATGCTTATGAGATCTGTAAAAAGAAATTTTGAAAAAGCACACTCAATAAGCCAGAAATAAGCAAAGTAAAAATCCACAAAACGACAAAATAGTCGGGTTTGATATTTAGGGCACCTCAGAAGCTCTAGTTTGTTGCAAAAGCTCACAAATAGCTTAACTAAGAATAATCAATCAAGAAAATCACAAAAAGCCAAGTAGAATAAGCTGTAAGAGCAAATAAGCTGGCTGAAAAAGCCAAATAAGCTAGTTTTCTAGCAAAAGCTTAACCAAAAGACTTGTAACCTTCCAGATTTGTTATTAAGCTAAGAAAAATGATTTCTATTACAAAAGCCAAGTCGTTGCATGTGCCAATAAGCAGTTCTCAAAAATAAGCCAATTTGTGCTTATTTGACCAAAATTCAAAGTACTCCAAAGTTCACCAAATGATCAGGAATGGTATATGGGCTTGTTATAAGCAATTTTTGTGAAGGACTCAAGGAGGAGGCCTTGTGAATCAAGAGGTTAGTTGACCTTTTGATGACAGATTTTGGCAATAAGTGCTTAATAAGCCAGTTAGCTTATAAGCCAGATACAAAGCACACCAAATAGCAAAATCCACTCAAAAGCAGCACTTAAACAAGTTCCAAGCAGCAAAATCACAAGGCATACACTAGGATAAAAAATGCAGACACAAAATGAGGTGGTCACTTTGCTGATGCAAATGACCACTTCAGCCAACTTTGATAAGCTATAGCAATCACAAAAAGCCACCAAATTCAACAACCAGATAACCAATAGATAGCTTATCACCTAAACTATTCCCAAACCTGATTTCAAACCTTAGATCCAAGTAACAAAAAAGTTATTGGATCTGATGTGTTTGACCAATTACAAAAGCACTTTTATCAGATTTTTACAAAACTTCAAATCCCTTTTCCAAACTTTCAGAAACTAAACCAATGACTAAAACTTGTTCAAAATGACTTGTTTAGACCTCCCAAACCCTAAGAACCAAGGGCTCAAGGCCACAAGGCCTTATGAACCAGTAATCCCAAACAGTCCTTAATCAACCCCTTTTCAAAGCAACTTGTTATTTCTTCTAATAACCTACTGATTTTAATGATCAAAAACACATACTAGGTAGCAACTAACACAATCAAACTCAAAAATTACCAGCACAAACACAAGAACACAAAATCAAAGCACCAAATCCAAAAGAGGCAGTAACATGCAATTTTGAGAGGAAACTTAATCAAGAGATTATACCTGCCCTCCACAACATCCTAGGAGGGCCAGCTATGCTCATTAGACCTTGTTCAACAACTAGAACAAGACCAAGGTACTTCAAAGAAGAAGATCAAAGCCTGCTGATGTTCAAAGTGGAACAAGGCTTTGATTATGATATGTCTTCAACACAAGCAGCAAACAAACTCAACCAAGGGCTTAGAACTCTTCCCAGGCTTGGTGTCAACAAGCTTGAAGGAGCTCAAGGCTTATGGCTAAGGGTTAGTACACAACAATAAGCAAAAATCAGAAACAAGGACTTCAAGGTTTTTAAACCTTGAAAACCTTATGAACCAAGACGTGCCTTAACCACAAGATTAAGGAAGGTCTTAACAATCAAATGGAACTCAGATTTAGGCTATTCTAACGCCAACTTTTAATCAAATCAAAAAGAGAATTCAAAATTTTCAGAAATTCAAATTTTATTAACTTAAAAAGGAATTACAAAGATTGATAGCCTAAAACTGGAACAAAGGGACTCTCACATGTTGAGGTCTCCTTTTATAGGCAAATGCCTGGCTACACTATTCACAAACCCTAGCACTGATTTCTCTAAAATGCCCTTGAGTGCTTCTAGATAATTCTTGGTTGTGAGCTGTCCAAATGCATCCAAACCGTTTAAAATAGCTTTGTGATGAAGCAATGAGTGTCAGCTGTTGATCTTGACACGTGGCAAGCCTTGGAGAGGAAGTTGGCACCTGATGGTGAAACGGTTTTGGTGGTGGGGCCTCTTGGTGAGTGGGAGTGAGGGTTTTAAGGTTGGGATGGGATTCTGGGCGTGTGAATCAAGTGTGGGTAAGGGTAATTGAGATTTACCCTTTGTTTTAAGTGATGTAAAATCTGGGTGGGTAAAAGTGAATAGTTGAGTGTTTGATCCGTTTTTGGTGGGATGGAAAAATGTTTGGCGCAATTTATGTATTTGAATGTTTCAGTGCACACATTTGGCCCTTGTTCTTCTTCTTTTCTTTCATTTGTGTTTTAAAATGTGTCAGCGCCCATTTCCTTTGTTGACAACTTTCAGGACTTGACAATTTTGGCACAATACTTTCCAACAAGGTTTATAAGGGTTATTTTTGCCATTTTGAGATATTTCAAGGGCTGATCTTGGACAATGTTGATCTTCAAAGGTCTTCAATGTATCTTTGGCTTGATGAGGGACCATAATTGACAATTTGGAATTGTTGAGGGACTAATCTTGCCATTTCTTCAAAGTTGAAGGACCATTTGTGTAATTTTGACAAACTTAAAGGACCAAACTTGTAATTATCAATATACAAGGGTTTTAAGTGTCATTTCTTCAATTAATGAGGATCAATCTTGCATATCTTCAAGTCTTCAAGGGTATTTGTTGAATATTCCATGAATAGGGCCCGGTTCTTTGTACGGCTTCGTTTCTCGTGTCCGTTTTTCTTTGTATCTTGTGATCTTTTGTCTTTTTTACGATATCCATACCTAAAATACACAAGTAAACAAACACAAGCATATATATGGTATTTTATGACATTTTTGTGCATTTAAAGCCCGAAAAGAACGATGAGATCATGTATAAATGCCATCTCATCACTCCCCCATACTAAGCCATTGCCGTGCCCTCACGCAATGCTAGAATAAAGTATCTAAGCATCACCAAAGTTAAATTTAATTAACCTTTATTGAAGAGTAAAAGACTTGCAACATACTACGAAGATGTGTAAAGACATAATGTATGATTTTCATCACGAAAGTGACTTTTAGGGTCAAAGAATAGAAACAAGTAAATGTCCCTTAGAGTAAACTTTGTCATCCTTGATTGTCATACATTACATGATAAGTGCAAAAACGAGATCATTGTTGGTACAAGTCACAATGCTAACACTACTCATACGTCCAAATGGGGTAATACTTTTTCTCCCCGCAATCCTAGTTATTATAAAAGGAAATGGGTTACTAGCATTTTTTAACTATTTGTCATGGATCAAAAGTGATTCATATTGACTTATTTGAGTAGTTATTAGTCCGAAAGCAAAGTAGCACGATTTGATCGATAGTTAACCGAAGGACAAAATCTTTTAAAACGGCTTCTCGTGTATCTCCTTAAGTTCATATCTTGGCATAACTCGTTTCACGATTTGAGACCTTTCTCGGACCGATATTTGGCATGTACTTCATACTTCAAATCTTGGGAAGAAACGTTCTTGAAATTATGGTCTTCTCTTCATATATTTGGAATTTCTTCACTTGACGTTTTTGAGAGATTCTTCATATTTGGACCACGACTTCATCATTTTTCTTCAATATCTACTTTGGATTTGGATATACAACGATCCGCCTCCTTTTCGGACTTGGATATATTTATCCTCATACCTTGTTATGGTCTTTTTGGATACACTTTCTCCATGATCTTTAGGGGAGTAATTGCTTTTCGTCGTGTGTCTCGATCCTTCATATTGATTTAGGAATAATGATACTTCACATCATCTTGGATCTTTAGCAAAAATAGAGCTCCTCATGCCTTGTTAGGGCCTTTTTGGATGATCGCCAATCTTCGCGTCCCGCTTCAATAAGTTATGCCTTGGCTATGAACTCTATTCAACCCCGAGCAACTTTTAAACGATCTTGCGCTAGAGGCTAAGTAACCTTTCAAATCGTACGACCTTACTTATTGCAATTATGATTTATTCCTAATGCATTGATCTTATGGGAAGAAAAAGCCACAATTAAAAACATATGAGTTTTTGAAAGAACATTTTCATGTTCTACGTTTAGCATGATCACTTATCTAACTCTATCATTTCTCATTCTTCACTATATAAAGACCTCTAATTAAAGAGACTCGTGAATACTTAGCCATGCAAGTCAAAATTAAGCCAAATTTGGATTAGCTTTCATTAAGACTATATCAAATCAAAGTTTTGGGTTTTCAAGCCACCTATAGGATCTTGCACTTTCTTGGACTTTTTCAAGTTTAGAGAATGCGTTTTATAGTTCCCTTGATAAGTGACTTTCTAGGATCAATTATAGGAACTTGCGAAAAGTTCTTGTTCTTAACCCGTATGAATTAAGACTTTCGCGTTTTAAAGCTCCCTAAATAAAAGTCTAGCAAAACTTGAATCGAGCGGGTTAAGGAATGTAAATGGCTCCAAATGCCCATCAAGTCAAAAATTAACTCTTATTCCACCCAACGGAAAATATACATTCGTGTCTTAAAAACACTTATGAAAACTAAGAAAAATTTTAAAATTTGGTCATTTTTAGCCTTATTAGCAACAAAACAAAACACTGAAAATTGGAGAGCGTGAGGGCGTAGCAAAGCAAGTACCTATTCCCCCCCATACTAAAAGCAAACATTGTCCTCAATGTTTCGAGTCTAAAGGTGGAGCACCCCCATACTAGAGACGAAGAGTTGAATGCTTAGGATCTAGCATGGAAAGGGTGATCAACAATATATCTAAAGCCGTTTATTAAGTATGCTAAAAGATAATTGTTAGAACAATAAAGGATATGTCATGGATTCGTGTGTTGGGAATAAATTAAGGCCAGATCACTTGAGCGCTGACAAGAGTAAAACAAGCGTTGACAAGAACAAAACAAGCGCTGACAGCTCAAGCGTTGACAAGATAAAGTCAAGCGTTGATACATTGAAGGCAAGCACTGATGGAAAGATATACTCTACGCGTTTATTGTATTCTAGATTACTTCTAGTAAAGATAGGAACAACAATGTATTTTCTATATTTATCTTTACCTAGAATAGTTGATACGTAGATTATTGTACAAGGCTTCTTATGTCTATAAAAGAAGACCTTTAGGTTAGTGTTTCATATAAGTTTTCATTCGTAAACTACTTTCATTGTAAGCAAGTTTGATATTATTAATCAAAGTGAAAGTTTGTTTATATCATTGTGTGTTCTTGTTTAAGTGTTAAATTCCGCATAACACTTAAATTCATAAGCATATACAAAGGTTTCTCTAAGTCTATTACTTGATCTAATCTCGTATACATAAAGCTAAATCGATCTAAGTTTGGGATCAACAAGTGGTATCAGAGCTTGTTGAGGAACTTTTGATCTTAAAGAACACAGGAACCCTAAAAAATCACCAAAACCCTAATTTTCTCAAAAACCCTAACAACATCATGTCTGAAGCAATAACCTCCTCCTCCTCATCTTTACCAAACATCAAGATTCCCATGCTTGATGCAACCAACTTTGATTTATGGAAATTTAACTTTGAGCAATATCTGGGGATCTATGACTACACACTCTGGGAGATTATTGAATATGGAAACACATTCAATAAAGCCCAAAAGATTGCTAATGTTATTGCTCAAAGATCAGCTGTTGCTGGATGTTCTGAAGAGGATAAGAGAGAAAAACCTGGAGATGCTAGAGCTGTGGTTGTTGATGACATAGCAAAGAAAAGGGTTGACATGAAAGCCCTAAATATTCTGAAAGTCTCTTTGGGACAAGAAAACCAACATAAATATAGAGGCTATGAATCTGCTAAAACCCTTTGGGAATCTCTTGAAGTTGCATATGGTGGCAATGCAGACACTAAGGAAGAAAATAAAAAGCAACTCATGCATGATTATGCTGTCTTCAAAGCTCAACCCAATGAGAAACTAAGTAGTGTGAGAAGCAGATTGCTTGACATTACAAGCAAGTTGTCCTTAATGGGGACACAACTTGGTGATATTGACATTAATGCTACCTTTCTTAAAAGTCTTGGTGAGGCATGGAAGATTGAGGCAAGATCTATTTTTGCCAACAATACTTACAAGAGTTCCTCGTTTGATGACATCTACAACAAACTAAGGCTGTTGGAAGATGAAACTCTTTTAGAGCATGGAGGCAAGTCTACCACCAGTAATATGGCCTTCTTCTCTCATAGTGAAGGTCAATTAAATCAGAAGGACTCTTACATGCATCCAGTTACTGGATCATCATATGTCAGCGCTGAAACAAGTCCTGTCAACGTCTCCTATTCAAACGCTGACACATTCAAGAGTGACTCTTCAAGAGTTAAACCTGCTGGTTTAGACTTTGATACTGTATGTGCTTATATTGCTTCTTTGCCCAATGGTTTAGTGATTACATATGAGGACCTTGAGCAGATAAGTGATGAGTACTTGGAAGAGATGGACATCAAGTGGAACATGGCTCTTGCTAGTATAAGAGCAAATAGGTGGAACAGAAGGTTTAAGAAGAAGATGACCTTCAATGCAAAAGACACAGCTGGATTTGATAAATCCAAAGTTGAATGCTACAACTGTCATCGTATGGGGCACTTCATGAGGGAATGTAGATCTCCTAGAAGATCTGATGCTGGTAAACCCTCAAGTCAGGTTGTTAAAGCTCAGGATTCCAAAGCCATGGTTGCAGTTCAAGGAATTGATGGTATGGGATGGGATTGGAGCTATCTGGCCAAGAATGTTGAAGAGGGTAAAGCTTTGATTGCTGAGGTTGAAGAAGAAGATCATGTTGAATATGCTCTCATGGCACACTCCTCCTCTTCATCTGATAATCAGGTATACAATGATGCTTTTTGTAGTAAAGGTTGTAGGTTAAACACTGAGAAACTTAACAAAGAAGTGTTAAGATTAATGAGTGATGTGAGTACTGAAAAGTGCAAACTGTCTAATTACCAAGTAGCTCTCACTGAAACTGAGAAAACCGTTTCTGAATACAAGAAAATGGAATTTGACTTAAAAGATAAAATAAATATCTTAAAACATGAGTTAGAGACTAGTATGGATATTAGAAACATCATGGAAAGGGTTAATGGTGAGTTACAGGCTAAATTAGATGAGGCCATTAAAAATAAAGACAATGTTGGCCTTAAAATTCAAAGATTTGATAGAGCCACCCAAACCCTAGGAGACTGTGTGGGTAAACAAAGAGATCCTAAGGACATGACTGGGATTGGGATGAATGATTACTCTTTGGTTCCACCACCAGCTGGTGACTTCTATGGTGTCCAACAAAAGGACTTATCTTGGACTGGTTTGCCAGAATTCCAAGAGGAGGAATTCATTCCTCCACCAAGAGTTGTCACTCTAGTTGAAGAGTACCAACAAAAGTTGACTGACCTGAATGAATGGAAGAAAGCTAACCCTACTTTGTTTGTCAAGGGTGGCTTACTATGTGAAAGTCCCAATGAGTCAACTCCCATTAAGGTTATAAACCCAGTCACTAGTAAAGCTGTTGACCTAGGCTCAAACACTGATAGAAAACCTAGCATTAAATATGCAGAGATGTATAGGAATACTAGGTCACCAAAGAGCCAAGTTAGCAATAATGGAACAGGCTTCTTCTCTTCTAGACCTAAGGTTGTGTCTAGAAAAGCTTGTTACACTTGTGGTAGCTTTTCACACTTGGCATACAAGTGTGTCAATGCTCCCAAAGCCAGCGCTGACAGGAACAATTTCAGCGCTGACAGGAACAAAGTCAACGTTGTTAGAAAGTCAAACGTTGTCAGACCCAAACCTTGTGTGCAGCAAAGTCCACAAGTGATTAGACCTGACCCATTCTTTACTAGAGGGCCAAACACTCATGGACAAAGACCATTTCAAAAGACAAACACCTGGTCTAATAGGCAATGGGTTTCTGTAGCAAACCCTAGATTCAACGCTAACAAGGGTAATTTCAGCGTTGACAAGACTAATTCCAACGCTGACAGAAACGTGACCAGACTTAAATATTTGCAACCACAGGGTAAGAGGTCTAAAGCTTCTTCAAGCTTAACATGGAGACCCAAGAAAGATCAAAACCCTAATGATAATGGGATTTCAATGACCTGCAACAGATTTAATTACATTTCAAAGGTCATTACGAAACCTATTGGGGTTAACTGGGTATTTCATCCTAAGAAGGATGAGAATGGGGTTGTTGTGAGAACTAAGTCTGTTCTTATTGAACAACCAGATGAATCCAAGTCTTTTAAGACTTGGGTTCCCAAAGAAAACTAATTTGTTTTCTTTATGTGCAGGGCATTCAAAGACAGGTCAATGATTATGGATATTGGGATAGTGGATGCTCAAGGCACATGACAGGGAAGGAAGACTATTTGACCAACTTCACTCCTATTAAGGATGGTGATAAGGTATACTTTGGAGGCGGATATGGTACTATCACAGGCAAAGGAACCCTTCTCACCAAGAATTTGCGTTTTGAAAACGTCTTTCTGGTAAAAGAACTTGATTACAACCTTTTTAGTGTATCACAAGTTTGTGATAACAAAAATAAAGTTCTGTTTACTGATACTGAGTGTTTGGTGTTAAGAAAGGATTTTAAGATCCCTGATGAGAAATATATTGAGTATAGAACACCTAGGCATAAGGATATATACAATTTGAATTTGAATGGGATTAAAATAAACAATAATATGTCTTGTTTTTATGCTAAAGCCTCAGTAGATGAAAGTAATTTGTGGCACAGGAGACTAGGGCACATAAATTTTGAAAATATAAATAGACTTGTGAGACTTGGTTTGGTCGATGGTTTGCCTGAGAAGGCCTTCCACAATGACCACTCTTGTGTTGTATGTCTTAAAGGCAAGCAGCACAAGGTCTCATTCAAGTCCAAACAGGTGCATACTAGTTCTAGACCTCTTCATATGCTACACATGGACCTCTTTGGTCCAACCAATATAGAAAGTTTGAATGGTAAGTCATATTGCTTTGTTATCACAGATGACTTTTCTAGGTTTACTTGGACATTATTTCTAGCTATTAAGAGTGACACAGCTGATATTCTAATTGATTTTATCACTCAGATTGAGAAGAGGTCTGGCAATGAGGTTAAAATGATTAGGAGTGATAATGGTGGTGAATTTAGGAATAAGAAGCTAGATGATTTCTGTACCAGGAAAGGAATTACTAGGCAGATTATTATTGCTAGAACCCCACAGCAAAATGGGGTTGCTGAGAGGAAAAATAGAACCCTAATTGAAGCAGCCAGAATAATGTTGGCCGATGCTTATTTTCCTATAGCCTTTTGGGCTGAGGCTGTTAATACAGCTTGTTATGTTCAAAATAGAGAATTGGTTAATAAAATTCAGAATAAAACACCTTATGAGTTGCTTTGGGGAAGAAAACCTAATATTGGTTTTCTCAGACCTTTTGGTTGTCATGTAGTAGTTTTGGACACTAGTGATGCCTTAGGTAAATTTAGTGCAAAAGGTGATGAAGGCTACTTCATGGGGTACTCAGTGCAGAGCAAGGGATATAGGGTTTATCTTAAAGAGGAAAAACGTATACTTGAAAGAGTACATGTTAGGTTTTTAGAAAATAAACCTAGTGATCCTGAAAGTGGTCCTATTTGGTTGTTTGACTTGGAACCCTTATCTAGAACTTTAAATTATATGCCTGTCACTAATCCAGAAATTGTGAAGGTAGCTTCAAATGTTGTGGAGGAACAAGTTGTTGATGTTTTAGGTACACAGGTTCATGAAAAGGTTGGATCACAAGCAGAAAAGGCATCTCCTATACTAGAATATGTCACAATTCCCATTTGGACAGATGCTTTTGCTGCTGATGCTGCTGCTGGGAAAGATAATGGTGGTCCCCAAGTACCACCAGATATAAACATGCATGGTCCTTCATGCGCTGACAAAGGCAAATCTAGCGCTGACAAGACCAATTCAGACGTTGATGGTTCAGACGTTGACAACAACAGTTCAAGCGTTGTTAGCCCAAGCGCTGACAATCAAGATTCAGGCGTTGACAACACCTTTGCACATCTTTTCTTTTCCACTTTTGAACAAGGTGAACCTTCCAATTCATATGAAGAAGGTCATCCTTATGTTGATATAAGAGAGTCTGATGAAGAAGGTATTGGCAATATGGAGAATGAAGTTGAAGATACTAGACATTTTGAGGGAGGAGTAGTTACTTCAGTCATGAAGAATCATCCTCCTTCTCAAATCATTGGTCCTGTTAATACTCCAGTTCAGACTAGAAGATCTCATCAAGGTCTTGGTGGGTTTATTGCCAATATACACAAGAAGGTTGATACCCCTCTTGTGCAAGCATGTTTGTTTGTCTGTTTTCTGTCACAACAGGAACACAAGAAAATATTTGATGCTCTCAAAGAACCAAGTTGGGTGGAAGCAATGCAGGATGAGCTTCACCAATTTGCAATTCAGGTTGTTTGGGAGCTGGTTGATTGTCCCAGATATGTCAGACCTATAGGGACAAGATGGGTTCTAAGGAACAAGAGAGATGAAAGAGGCATTGTGGTCAGAAACAAGGCAAGGTTAGTGGCTCAGGGATATACACAAGAGGAGGGGATAGACTATGAGGAGGTCTTTGCACCAGTTGCAAGGATTGAAGCTATTAGGATTTTTCTAGCCTATGCATCCTGCATGGGCTTCACAGTCTATCAAATGGATGTCAAGAGTGCCTTCCTCTATGGAACTATTGTTGAGGAAGTATATGTAATGCAGCCTCCTGGTTTTGAGGATCCAGAGCATCCAGATAAAGTCTATAGAGTCAAAAAGGCTATGTATGGCCTTCATCAAGCCCCTAGAGCATGGTATGGTACTTTGTCTACCTATTTGTTGCACAATGGATTCAAGAGGGGCACCATAGATCAGACACTATTTACAAAGAAGAAATGCAAGGATGTGTTGCTTGTCCAGGTCTATGTTGATGATATCATTTTTGGGTCTACTGATCCAAAGATGAGTGAGGATTTCTCCAAGCTTATGACAGACAAATTCAAGATGAGTGCTATGGGGGAGATGAACTTCTTTCTTGGTTTACAAGTTCAGCAGAAAGAAGATGGTATCTTCATCTCCCAGGATAAATATGTGGCTGAGATCTTGAAGAAGTTTGGCTTTTCTCCACATGAAAAGAGGGCTACTACTCCTATAGATAGAGAACACCCTTGGGGAAAGATTGGAGATGGGAAAGATGTTGATGTCAGGCACTATAGATCCAAGATTAGATCCTTGATGTATCTTACTACCTCCAGACCTGACATCATGTTTGCTGTGTGTGCTTGTGCACGCCATCAAGTGACTCCCAAAGAATGTCACCTTTATGCTGTGAAGAGGATCTTTAGGTATCTAAGATGCTATCCTAGTCTTGGTTTGTGGTACCCAAAGGATTCACCATTGGAGCTGATTGCATATTCAGATAGTGATTATGGAGGTGATAAATTTGATAGGAAATCCACAACTGGTGGATGTCAGTTTCTTGGGAGCAGGTTGATATCTTGGCAATGCAAGAAACAAACAGTGGTGGCTAATTCTACAACTGAAGCTGAGTATGTGGCTGCAGCTGCTTGTTGTGGACAAGTTTTGTGGATTCAGAACCAGCTGTTGGACTATGGGTATAATTTCATGCATACCAAGATATTTGTTGACAATAACAGCACTTTATGCATAATTAAGAATCCTGTGCATCATTCTAAAACTAAACACATAGAAATTAGACACTATTTTATTAGAGATTGCTTTGAGAAAGGTTTAATATAACCAGATAGGGTTGAGATTGAGGAAAATGTGTCAGATTTACTAACTAAACCTTTTGATGCTGGGAGATTTCAATACTTGGTAACAAGTATTGGAATGGTCAATCTCACATAATATGTGTTTTGGAGTCTTTTTGTAAAAGTATGTACAGGATGATGCATTGTTATTGGTCTTATTTATGATTTAGATTTTCCACTATATTTTTCTAACACTGACAAAGGTTGCTTGAACGCTGATAAGTGTTTTTGCAACGTTGTCAGCAATATAATTGTCTAACGCTGACAAAGCTTCCCTCAACGCTGTCATGTGTTATCGGGGCGTTGTCAGCAACAATGTTAGTTTTGTTGTTTTCAATCTAAATGTGCAGATGGTGTTAGCAGTATACCATTGGATACAGAGTTTCTTATGGATCAATGGAGAAGCATTTGGACAAGTTTTTATTTATGGATAATGGTTGGAATTTTAAATTCCTATCTTGACATAAATTTTTATGTTCATGCATGATTTTAGCAAACTTATGTATCATAGTTTAAGGGGAGGTTTTAGGAACCTTTAGGATGTTTGGGTATCCATATGATACTCTTATCACAATTCTAGATTCTGTCCACAGGTGAGCATGAGTTAGTTTTACTAAATCATGAGGCACTGTAGCATGCAAAGTTGACATACTATGCATGCTGCCAAGACACTTTTGGCTTAGAATTGGTTGTGGTCTGTTGGGAGACTTGGGAATAATTTTGTTATGGGATTTACCTGGGAGTAACAAGGAATTTTCTAAGGTAACTTGGTTGTTAAGAGTTTTGGTTAGCAAGGGACACTAGAGGACTGTTATGTCTATCTTGCTTAAGCAAGTGTGCATAACTGGACAGTGCTTGCCGCCCTATAATAATTATCAGCTTTTTGGTTATCTTCTCTAGGATAAATTATTTTGTTAAGGTCATTTTTCATTTTTTTTTAAACATTTTTATTTTTGGACGCTGACAAGAATTTTCCAAGCGTTGTTGTGACCAAATTAGACGCTGACATGGCTATAGGCAAACGTTTACAGGATTATAGCCGTTGGGCGTTGATAGGTTATTTTTTACCGTTGACACTCAATGGGACCTACCCAGTTGTTACTTTTTGACATATTTTTAGGCCGTAATTTTGGGAGTTGTTACTTTTCATTTAATGCATGAGATAAACTTATAATTTTTCAATATTTTCATGATTACTTTTTGAAAATACTTGCCTATTTTTGGGCCTATCACATGCATTTTCTTCTCCTACAAAATTGGCTCCTATTTTTAAACAGGGTATCTATAATTCTTGTCTAACACAATTTTCTCTTATCAACTTCATCTTCTTCACTTAAATTTAAAAGCTTTCAACAATGGCACCAAAGTTTAGACCATCAGAGTTGGAATTGGGGTTCAGAAGTCAACATAACATGATTGCGTATCTTGAAGCTGATACTCTGTTTCCCCAATACACACAAATGGTGGCGTATTTGAACGCATCCCCCTTAAGGTATGCTCTTTCTCATGCACCACTCATTCCAGTCACACATATTAAATAGTTTTGGAACACTGTTAGTTCCTCAACAGTTAATAGAGTGACTACATTGACTTCTATTGTTCATGGGAGACCTTGGGTGGTTACTGAGGCTTTGGTACGCCAAGCCTTGCATCTTGATGATGTTGATGGTATAGCCACCCTTCCCATTAATGAAATAGAACAAGGGCTAAGGGCTTTGGGATATCCTTTTCTTGATGAAGGTACCTTAAACAAGTATCACAAACAGGAATTTCCCCCAGCCTGGAAGTACCTCATACATGTCCTCCTTCAATGTTTGAGTCCCAAATGCACTGCACACAATGAGATCAATAGATCTATTGCTAGTGCTATTGTGTGCATTGCTACCGGGCAAAACTTTAACTATTCTAAAATGATTTTTGAGGGCATGTGTAAAAATAAGGGGAAAAAAATGACTTTAGCTTATCCCCGATTTTTGCAAATGGTTTTTGATGTTCAAGGATATTGCACAAGGGATCATAATGATTTTTATAAGATCCCTGAGCAAAAGAAAGCTATTTTTATGAAGATGAACTCACCACCCCATCGTGACCTACCCTTAACCCAAGCTATGCTTGCTGTTATTGCAGCAGCACAACCCCAACCAGACCCCCAACCCCAAATTGACCCTCAACCACAACTTGACCCAATACCTGAACCCATACCTTCACCTGAACATATGCAAATTGACCAAGATCCCTTCAACGCTGATACATTAAATGTTGGCGTTGATGTGCCTATTCCCAACGTTGACACACAACCTTCACAAACCCAAACACCCCTTAACCAACCCACATCCACCCATTCTTCCACACCATCTTCCACACCCCCTGAATATAGGTTGATGAAACGCCAAAGGACTACTGGAGTGTTCTACTTTGGTGGTCCTAGCCATGTAGCAGAGAGAACCACCACAACAAGTGTGGCTGGTGACCTGGATGAGGTTGGGACTATTGGTTCTGGCTTAGATGCTGGCCAAGGAAGTCCTACCATCATTAAGTCCTCATCCATGCCCAATAAATCTGACTTGGGAGGTCAAATCCCCATTTTAGAAGAGGGCAGACTGGAACCAATGACTCTTATGGAATTGACGGCAGTCTGCATGAGCTTGCAAAAGCAAAATGCAGACTTAGTACATGTTTTTGGCTCACAAGGCCTTGAACTCAAGCAATTGAGGGAGAGGATTGTTGTTTTGGAGAGTTCTAGTGCCAGGAGGGGTATGGAGGAATCTTCCAAAGGGGAGGAAGATCCAAAAATCTGAGTGATAAGGGCAGCCATGATGGTCAATCCTTGGATGTTGCTGAGGCCCTTACAACTTTGAAGAAACAAACAAGTTTTGATACGTCCTTAGTCTCTCCTACCAACTTGAATTTATCATTTACAGCTATGTTGAGAGAGGTTACAAAAGGCGCTGAGGCAGGATATTTGGGCGTTGACAAGGAGAATTTGGACGCTGACAGAAATATTTTGGGCGCTGATAGGACAAAATTGGGCGTTGACAGACCTGCACATGAAGGTGATGTATCCCAGTCATCATCTATCATCAAGGAGGTTTCTGCACAGGTATCACCATCTACCTTATCAACCATTGCACCATCAAATAAGGGTAAGGGTATAATGGTAGGAGAGATTGTTCCAAAGGATGCAGATCAAGTTGAGTTTGATAGAAGATTAGCTGCACAAATCATGGAACAGGATAAAAAGGAGGTGAAAGAGTCACCATTTGTTGTGACTTCAGAAGAAGGAAGTGATGGAGCTAGCTCAGACCCAAGTGTGATGATTATAGAACAAGAAAGACTTGAGTATGGAGAAGAGTTGGCCAAGGAGAAATTGAGAGAATTGAAATTGCAGGTTGACTTTGACATGCCAGAGGTGGTTCAAATGTACAATGCTTGGGAAGAAAGATGTATGGAGAGTCCACACTTGACCACTTCAGATCAAATATGGGGTTTGGAGATTCTCCTCAGAGTTCAGAAGGATTGCCAGGTACTTTTGAAACACAAGGCATGTAATATTCTCTCAGAATTGAAAAGGGATAGAAGGGAGCTATACTGCATGTTGCTCAGATGTCATGGAGTAGGATGCACTTATCAAAAGTTGAAGGCATTGACATTTGATGAGTTGGAATGCAAGGCTTATCCCATTTGGGTGAGAGTGCAAGAAGCAAACACTCTCAGACTTCTTTCTGATGAAAGGAAAGAAGAACTTGCAGAAGAAATGGAACTCAAGAAAGCTATGTTTGTTCCTAGGCCAGTGAAGAAGGGAATTTCTCTTGAGTTTCCCAAAGATATGGATCCACTATATCCAAGTGAAGTTGTCATAAGAAAGAGCCACAAGCTCTCACCATTTGAAGCTTCAGATATGGTGCAAGTGTTACCATTAGATTCTAGAAACCCAATTGTGAGCTATGAAGAAGATGAATGTGGGTTTTGGAAGATTGGCAGATATGGCAAAGAGGTACACACTTTTACCACTCTCATATCTTTCTTTGCAAGTTGTGATAGAGAAGACTTGGTGGACCTTTGGAGGTTACTGGAGACCAAGTATGAGGCTGAAGCACCAACTTCAGCTAATGGAATAAAACTGTGGTCCACATTCAAAAGAATGTGTGGACCAAAAGATGAGGATCCTGCTATTTGGAAGGATCTTGAAGATGACCTCAGTGGTCTTCAATGGAGGTTATATTCAGCTGCTGGTGTTTACCATTTGAGTTCTACAAAGTTTGCTGAGTATCTACTTGTGGATGGTCAGTATTTCATATCCAAAGCTATTTTGGAGAAGATGAAGGACACTCAGCTGGAAATAGATTATTCAAGTGACGTGGCAAAAGATTTGATCAGATTTATTCATTATCAATATGATAAGGTTTGTAAGATTCCTCCTAGTCCATAATGCTTATTTAGAAACTTGATCATAAGAGTGGATATCAAGTTCAGGGGAGGATTTTTGGGAATAAATTAAGGCCAGATCACTTGAGCGCTGACAAGAGTAAAACAAGCGTTGACAAGAACAAAACAAGCGCTGATAGCTCAAGTGTTGACAAGATAAAGTCAAGTGTTGATACATTGAAGGCAAGCACTGATGGAAAGATATACTCTACGCATTTATTGTATTCTAGATTACTTCTAGTAAAGATAGGAACAACAATGTATTTTCTATATTTATCTTTACCTAGAATAGTTGATACGTAGATTATTGTACAAGGCTTCTTATGTCTATAAAAGAAGACCTTTAAGTTAATGTTTCATATAAGTTTTCATTCGTAAACTACTTTCATTGTAAGCAAGTTTGATATTATTAATCAAAGTGAAAGTTTGTTTATATCATTGTGTGTTCTTGTTTAAGTGTTAAATTCCGCATAACACTTAAATTCATAAGCATATACAAAGTTTTCTCTAAGTGTATTACTTGATCTAATCTCGTATACATAAAGCTAAATCGATCTAAGTTTGGGATCAACATCGTGAAAAACTTCTTCAAGCAAACGATGTAGGCTCACGTAAACGAACACGAGAGTCTTCAATCGTAGATGATGATGATGATCTAGATAACACAATCACAAACAACCACGAGACAACGAGTTGAAAGGGTACAAGTCCCCTTATTAGCTAATAGTAAGCATAAAGGATAAGCATGGGATCTCCCCCACGAGGCACCTCGTTTTTGATTACCGATTCATGAGCTCGACTCGATCCCCTCAATGCTAATTATCATTGGGGAAGGTGACTTGGTCGAGGGCAACCATTGAAGGAAATTCCCCACCAAAATAGTGCTTAAGCCTATGTCCATTCACCTTGAAATTAGGACCATCATCTTGAGCTAGCTCGATGGTCCCATACGGAAACACTCGTGAAATGGTGAACGGACCCGACCAACGAGATTTCAATTTTCCGGAAAATATCTTAAGTCGAGAGTTAAAAAGCAACACTTGATCACCAACGTTAAAAATCCGGTTTTTAATCTTTGAATCATGAAACTTTTTAGTCTTTTCTTTAAAAATTAAAGAATTTTCATAAGCATTATCCCTTAGTTCATCCAATTCATTCAATTGTATTTTCCGGTGATCTCTCGCGGTCTTCAAGTCAAAGTTTGCATGCTTAAGGGCCCAATATGCCTTGTGCTCTAACTCAATGGGAAAATGACAATTCTTCCCATAGACTAACTTATAAGGAGTGCAACCTATAGGTGTCTTATAAGCGGTCCTAAAGGCCCATAAAGCGTCATCAAGTTTGTCGGACCATGAAGCACGGTTTTCTCCAATTGACCTCTCTAAAATTCTCTTCAAAGCTCGGTTCGAAACCTCGACTTGCCCACTCGTTTGCGGGTGATAAGCCGTAGAAAGACGATGAGTAACTCCATATTTCTTTAGAACCTTTTCGAATTGGTCATTACAAAAATGGGTTCCACGATCGCTTTTAATAGCACGAGGGTTTCCGAACCGAGAGAATAATTGCTTCAAAAACTTCACTACCACACGAGCATCATTAGTAGGCAAAGCTTTAGCTTCCACCCGCTTAGAAAGGTAGTCCACCGCGACGAGGATATATTTGTTGCCATGAGACGATGGGAACGGTCCCATAAAGTCTATTCCCCATATGTCGAAAATCTCACATACTTGAATTATGTTTTGCGACATTTCATCACGTTGAGACGATTTTCCTTGACGTTGGCACGAATCACACGACTTCACAAGTGCGTGTGCATCACGATAGATAGAAGGCCAAAAGAAGCCGGCATAGAACACTTTCTTAGCCGTGAGACTAGCACCGTGGTGACCACCCGTGGGCCCCTCGTGACAAGCTCTAAGGATATTAGAAGCTTCGGCACCAAACACACAACATCGAACGAGTTGATCCGCACAAACCCGAAAGAGATAAGGGTCGTCCCAAAAATAGAACTTGACGTCACGAAAGAATTTTCGTTTTTGTTGTGTCGTCATACCCTTGATTATGAAATTGCCCGCATGGTAATTTGCAATGTCGGCAAACCATGGGGTGGTGTCTTTAGAATTCACTACACCGAGAGTCTCGAGAGGAAATGTTTCGGTGATTTCCTTGTTCTCAAAAACATCTTTGTGAGGATCTTCTAGACGAGAGAGATGATCGGCTGCTAGATTCTCGGCTCCTGTTTTGTCAAGCACGGTGACATCAAATTCTTGGAGGAGGAGCATCCAACGAAGCAATCTCGGCTTAGCATCTTGCTTAGCTAAGAGATACTTGATAGCCGAATGGTCGGTATACACGATGCTTTTAGTCAAGACGAGATAAGGTCGGAATTTCTCAAAAGCATACACCATGGCAAGGAATTCCTTTTCCATTGTGGTGTACTTTAATTGAGCCTCGGTCATCGTCTTACTAGCATAGTGGATAGGATGGAAATGCTTGTCATAACGTTGCCCTAAGACGGCCCCTATAGCATAATCACTTGCATCGCACATGATTTCAAAGGGTAATTCCCAATTAGGAGCGACAAGAATGGAAGCTTCGGTAAGTTTCCTTTTGAGAGTTTCGAAAGCTCTAACACAATCCTCATTGAAGTTAAAAGGAGCATCCTTCTCGAGAAGGTGTGTCATAGGTCGAGAGATTTTCGAAAAGTCCTTGATGAAACGACGATAAAAGCCCGCGTGGCCTAGGAAACTCCTAACTCCCTTAACGGTTTTGGGATGAGGTAACTTGGCGATGACGTCTACCTTAGGTTTATCGACCTCAATCCCCGCTTTCGACACCTTATGTCCTAAGACGATTCCTTGTTTACACATAAAATGACATTTTTCCCAATTAAGCACAAGATTGGTTTCTTCACAACGTTTAACATTTGCTCGAGATTAGATAAACACGACGTGAACGAATTGCCAAACACCGAGAAGTCATCCATAACCACTTCCATCGACGTCTCGATCATATCGTGAAAAATCGCCATCATACACCATTGAAACGTACCCGGTGCATTACAAAGTCCGAAAGGCATCCTACGATAAGCGAACGTTCCATAAGGACACGTAAACGTAGTCTTCTCTTGATCACGAGGGTCGATAGGGATTTGAAAGTAACCGGAAAAGCCATCCAAAAAGCAATAGAATTCATTTCCCGCAAGTCGCTCCAACATTTGATCCATGAAGGGCAAAGGAAAGTGGTCTTTACGAGTGGCGTCATTTAACTTTCGGTAGTCAATACACACCCTCCAACCGGTCACAACACGAGTGGGAATTAACTCGTTGTTTTCATTAGGCACAACGGTCATTCCGCCCTTTTTAGGGACACAATGGATTGGGATCACCCATGGGCTATCGGATATAGGATAAATCATTCCCGCGTCAAGGAGTTTAAGGACCTCCTTTTTAATGACATCGTGGATTTTGAGATTCACCCTTCTTTGACTTTGAATTGCGGGTTTGTAGTCCTCCTCCATTAAAATCTTGTGAGTACAAAATTTTGGGTCAATACCCTTAATGTCGGATATTTTCCACGCAATTGCCCCTTTATGAGCCTTAAGAACTTTCAAGAGCTTGGTTTTTTCATCATTAGCAATACCTCTTGCAATAATAACCGGCAACTTGTCATCACCTTCCAAGAATGCATATTCAAGGTGAGAAGGAAGATCTTTCAATTCAAGGATAGGTGGTTCCTCGATTGAAGATTTTGGTTCAACACTCATAACTTCCATCGGCGGAAGGAATGGTGGAATAGAAGTATCATCACTAATCAACACCTCATCTTCATTGTCGATTTCATTTGAAGTGAGATCGCCTCCTTGAAATGGAGTGAGATTTGGTGTAGAATTAGCAAGAATCGGATCCAAAATAGTGGGATTGCCACTTGACGAGCTATCGGAAAAACCTAACACTTCTTGTGAAAACTCATCGCAAACCACATCAACGATGTCAATGTGATTGATGGTAGCGATTGCATAAACATGAGAAGGTTTCGAGTTTTGAGTAGCGTTTATAACAAGTTCCTCTTTGTTGAATCTCAAAGTGATAGTTCTTGCATGAACATCGATAAGTGATCTCGAAGTGTCTAAAAATGAACGACCTAAAATTAGAGGAACTTGAGGATCCGCGGGGATGTCAACTACTATAAAATCAACGGGATAGTAGAACTTCCCCACTTTCACGAAAACATCTTCGGCTACTCCACATGCTAAAATTGTAGAATGATCGGCCATCTCGATAGACATGTTCAAAGGAATAAGAGCCGGAAGCGAAAGCGATTTCCAAATGGAAAATGGCATCAAATTAATGCTCGCACCAAGATCGGCCAAGGCGAGGCATTCTTTCATATCTTGTATGTCACAAGGAATGAGAAACTTTCCGGGGTCACCAACTTTTTCTGGTATGCGGTTAAGATAAACCGAAGAACAATTAGCAAGCTTTGAAAGCTTTTCCTTATCGCTCATCATACTTTTAAAAGTGGAAGCGAAACGAGGCATATACAACAACGTGTCGGCTAAACTCACATCAAAATGCACTTGTTGAAACATTTTTATAAAAAGCTCGATTTGTTGTTTGTTACGTTCTTGCAATTTCTCTTTGTTTCGTCTTGAAGGGTTGGGTAAAGGTGGTGTGGGTTGGTCATTAGGCAACGGCCTTGGAAACTCGGGTTCCACAATTGGTATTGGTTCAACCGTAGGTGTGGTTTGAGTGGTACTTCGTGGGATTGTAATGTGCTCCTTTTCGATCATCACCTCGGGTTCTTTCTCGATTTCCTTCTCCGTAGAAGTACTTGGACGAGAGATTGGTTCCTTGAAAGTTTTACCACTTCGTGTAGTAATAATCTTCATTTCTCCCTTCGGGTTTGCAATGGTATCACTAGGAAGACCACCCGAGGAAGAGGGTTTACACATGATTTCTTCAAACATCTTAGCCATTCGGTCCTCAAATTTTGATTGCCTAGCATCCGCTTTTAATAACTCTTGCTTAATCTCATGTTGTCCTAATTCCATCTTTTGTTGATTTTGTTGAAGACATTGGACATTTCCTTCCATTTTATTTGCATGAGTTTTAAGTTCATTAGCAAGTTCATTTTTAAGCTCGTTTTTCAACCCGGATCTTAAGCTAATCATCTCACGTTGCATGTTATCAAATTTAGCATCATTTGCTTTAGCATAATCCAAAAATTCTCCTTGAAGATTTTTAGTGTGAGCATTTTGAAAACCTTGTGCAGTGTTTTGAAAATCACGGTTTTGGTTTTGATTAGTGACTTGTCCATTCCCATTTTGATAATTCCCTTTGTTGTAGTTGCGTGAATTGCCTTGGTAATTACCACCTTGGTTGTTGTTTCGATAATTATTAGCATTTTGATTTGGTGGAGCTTGATTTGGGCGGGAACCTTGACCATTTTGGTTGTAAGTTCCCGTTGCTACATAAGCACTTGAAGTGTTACCATCCGCGGTAATGCACTCGGAAAGATCATGAGCTCCACCACACGACAAACAACGCTTAGCAACCGCTTTAACCGAAGCGGAATTTGAAGCTTCTTGAGCTTTCCAATGGGACATAAGATTAGTAAATCTATCAAAAAACCGATTTTACTCATTAGCTTCATCATGTAAGGCATTAATGCTACGAGACGATGACGATGATGACGAACCCAAATTGGCAACACTTGGTGTGTTACGAGGGCTATAAACCTTAGATCTATTCTTGATGATTTTCAAAGCCTCATTTGTCATCTTACACAAAAAATTACCACCCGCGGCGACATTCAAATAATCTCGTTCATGATCATTAAGCCCATTATAAAAAGTATCAATTTGATGTAATTCCGAAAAATCATGTTGTGGACATTCATGTAACATTTCTTTAAAGCGTTCCCATGCCATTGAAAAACTTTCATTATTTCTTTGCACAAATCGTGAAATCTCATTTTTCAAATGTGTTGTTTTAGATGGTGGAAAAAACTTGTTCACAAACTTAGAAACGAGATCCGCCCAGGTTAAAATCGAATTTGGCGGTTCTTTCTCAAGCCAAATTTTAGCGGGTCCATCTAACGAGTATGGAAACAACATCATCTTAATGGCGTCATGTGGAACATCCTTAAACTTGCTAGTAGCGGTGAGACGATTAAAATTCCTAATGTGATAGTGCGGGTTGTCTTTCTCATGACCTCTAAACTTATTTGCTTGCAACATCGACATTAAACCCGTCTTAATTTCGAAATTCTCCGCAAGGATGGCGGGAATCACAATAGCCTCTCCAAAACCCTCGGTGGGTGCTTGTAGCAACTCCATCATAGTACGATTAGCCATGACGACTTCTTGTTCTACAATAAGTTCTACAATTGGAGGTTGTTCTTCAATCAACATCTCTTGATTGGCTTGCTTTTGAAGACGTTTATGAGCTCGTTTTGCTTGATTACGAGTGATCATAAACTTCACGAAGAATGGGAGGTGAGCAAAGAAGATTCTTTTTGGGTGTTTTGTGAATTTTCAATTTTTTTGTGTTTTTGATTGTATTTAATTTTTTTGGATTTTGGTTGTATCTTCGTAGACAACAATCTACAAAATCTCTCCTCGAATCAAACTCTTGATTAAAGAAGCCTCAAAGGAATGAAAACGATCACGTGGAGTGAACGCCTTCGAATGACTTTAGAACTTTGGTGAAAACCAAATTGTTCAAGAGGTTTTAATCACAAAGAAACCAAGCAAATATATTATACGTAATAATAATTTGGGCGGCAAAACCCTCGATTAGCCTTCAATCTCAAAATACTCACAAGCAAGCGGGGAAACGAGGCGGCGCGAAGCACTTAAGAGCCTTTTTCCTTAGGGTATATTTTATAATACCCGCCTTATACCCACCTTATAGTTTGTATTTTTCAAAATCGAGCTTCACAAAAGTATTTATCTATTTTTGCCTTTTTCTTTTTGTTTGAGATTCGAATACAATAATTAGGAGATCAAATCCCAATTAAGGTTGTGTTTTCACACTTTTGGAGATATTGTTTATTTGTTGTGATACTTAATACAATATAGTAATAATATTTTCACAAGAAAAACCAAGAAAACCGATAATACGTATTAGTAGATTTCTACTAATACAAATACTATTTATGGTTAATATTAAAAACAACAAGACAAATTAATCACCACACACCTCCCCGACAGCGGCGCCAAAATGATTGTGGTAAATTACGACCTTTAGGAAAAGGTGCGTAAAAGCGGTAAGTATTAAGTGATAATTTAGGAGAATCAAGCACTTATGACCCAATGAAGTTCGTTTCCCAAGGAGGTATATGTGTGTGAAAACTTGTTAAATGTTTATGATTAATGATTGGTTTAGAAGGGGATGAGAAAAGAAAAAGATGAAGACGTGAAAATTACTACTACAATGACAAACGTAAAACCGTAAAAACTACAAAAAAAAAATTAAAATTAATTCTAAAAATTACCAAAAATTCACCAAAAATCAAAATTAATAAACTAAGAGTTTACCAATGAACAAAACTTTTTCAAACCTTTTAAATAATTAAATATTCAATTTTAATGCTAATTAAAGCCCTAAAAATAAAATAAATTATCAAAAACCCCAAATAAAGATTTTCCAATTGGTAATCCTCTAAAATGACCTAAAAAGATTAAAAACTATTTTTAGAAATTTTTAAACTAATAAAAACTATTTAAAATGATTTAAAAACTATTAAAACTTAAAATAATTATAAAAATTAATCTAAAAGTGATAAAATTATTCTAAAAGTTGCTAAATTCCTATTTTAATGCATTAAAGCTAAGAAAAATGTAAAAAGTTGGAAAATGTGAAATTTGAAAAATAATAATAAAATAATATTAAAATAATATTAAAAATATAAAAATTATAAAAAATTCCAAAAACTTGCAAACTAGTTTATTTTAACCTAAATAATCAAAAAATCAAAGTGAAATGACCAGAATACCCCTATTAGGCCCTCAACTGGGCCAAAACCAAAAACAGTCAACCTTAATGGGCTTTTGGGCCCAAAAAGTCAAACTTGGCCCAATTGACTTGGAAAAGCCCTATCTTACTCAAAATTTAATTCTAAACACAAAACTCTAAAGGCCCAAGAGCTGAAGGTGAGCTTATCACAGCTTAATAAGCAGGCAGCTTATTCTTATTGGGCTTTTCAGCTCATTAAGCAATAAGCCAATGCCATAAGCTCTAATTTGACACACAACCTTCTTTTGGGATGCTTATGAGATTTGTAAAAAGAAATTTGAAAAAGCACACTCAATAAGCCAGAAATAAGCAAAGTAAAAATCCACAAAATGACAAAATAGTCGGGTTTGAGATTTAGGGCACCTCAGAAGCTCTAGTTTGTTGCAAAAGCTCAAAATAGCTTAACTAAGAATAATCAATCAAGAAAATAAAAAAAAGCCAAGTAGAATAAGCTGTAAGAGCAATAAGCTGGCTGAAAAAGCCAAATAAGCTAGTTTTCTAGCAAAAGCTTAACCAAAAGACTTGTAACCTTCCAGATTTGTTATTAAGCTAAGAAAAATGATTTCTATTACAAAAGCCAAGTTGTTGCATGTGCCAATAAGCAGTTCTCAAAAATAAGCCAATTTGTGCTTATTTGACCAAAAGTCAAAGTATTCCAAAGTTCACCAAATGATCAGGAATGGTATATGGGCTTGTTATAAGCAATTTTTGTGAAGGACTCAAGGAGGAGGCCTTGTGAATCAAGAGGTCAGTTGACCTTTTGATGACAGATTTTGGCAATAAGTGCTTAATAAGCCAGTTAGCTTATAAGCCAGATACAAAGCACACCAAATAGCAAAATCCACTCACAAGCAGCACTTAAACATGTTCCAAGCAGCAAAATCACAAGGCATACACTAGGATAAAAAATGTAGACACAAAATGAGGTGGTCACTTTGCTGATGCAAATGACCACTTCAGCCAACTTTGATAAGCTATAGCAATCACAAAAAGCCACCAAATTCAACAACCAGATAACCAATAGATAGCTTATCACCCAAACTGTTCCTAAACCTGATTTCAGACCTTAGATCCAAGTAACAAAAAAGTTATTAGATCTGATGTGTTTGACCAATTACAAAAGCACTTTTATCAGATTTTTGCAAAACTTCAAATCCCTTTTCCAAACATTCAGAAACTAAACCAATGACTAAAACTTGTTCAAAATGACTTGTTTAGACCTCCCAAACCATAAGAACCAAGGGCTCAAGGCCACAAGGCTTTATGAACCAGTAATCCCAAACAGTCCTTAATCAACCCCTTTTCCAAGCAACTTGTGATTTCTTCTAATAACCTACTGATTTTAATGATCAAAAACACATACTAGGTAGCAACTAACACAATCAAACTCAAAAATTACCAGCACAAACACAAGAACACAAAATCAAAGCACCAAATCCAAAAGAGGCAGTAACATGCAATTTTGAGAGGAAACTTAATCAAGAGATTATACCTGTCCTCCACAACATCCTAGGAGGGCCAGCTATGCTCCTTAGACCTTGTTCAACAACTAGAACAAGACCAAGGTACTTTAAAGAAGAAGATCAAAGCCTGCTGATGTTCAAAGTAGAACAAGGCTTTGATTATGATATGTCTTCAACACAAGCAGCAAACAAACTCAACCAAGGGCTTTGAACTCTTCCCAGGCTTGGTGTCAACAAGCTTGAAGGAGCTCAAGGCTTATGGCTAAGGGTTACTACACAACAATAAGAAAAAATCAGAAACAAGGACTTCAAGGTTTTTGAACCTCGAAACCTTATGAACCAAGACGTGCCTTAACCACAAGATTAAGGAAGGTCTTAACAATCAAATGGAACTCAGATTTAGGCTATTCTAACACCAACTTTTAATCAAATCAAAAAGAGAATTCAAAATTTTCAGAAATTCAAATTTTATTAACTTAAAAAGGAATTACAAAGATTGATAGCCTAAAACTGGAACAAAGGGACTCTCACATGTTGAGGTCTCCTTTTATAGGCAAATGCCTGGCTACACTATTCACAAACCCTAGCACTGATTTCTCTAAAATGCCCTTGAGTGCTTCTAGATAATTCTTGGTTGTGAGCTGTCCAAATGCATCCAAACCGTTTAAAATAGCTTTGTGATGAAGCAATGAGTGTCAGCTGTTGATCTTGACACGTGGCAAGCCTTGGAGAGGAAGTTGGCACATGATGGTGAAACGGTTTTGGTGGTGGGGCCTCTTGGTGAGTGGGAGTGAGGGTTTTAAGGTTGGGATGGGATTCTGGGCGTGTGAATCAAGTGTGGGTAAGGGTAATTGAGATTTACCCTTTGTTTTAAGTGATGTAAAATCTGGGTGGGTAAAAGTGAATAGTTGAGTGTTTGATCCGTTTTTGGTGGGATGGAAAAGTGTTTGGCGCAATTTGTGTATTTGAATGTTTCAGTGCACACATTTGGCCTTTGTTCTTCTTCTTTTCTTTCATTTGTGTTTTAAAACGTGTCAGCGCCCATTTCCTTTGTTGACAACTTTCAGGACTTGACAATTTTGGCACAAAACTTTCCAACAAGCTTTATAAGGGTTATTTTTGCCATTTTGAGATATTTCAAGGGCTGATCTTGGACAATGTTGATCTTCAAAGGTCTTCAATGTATCTTTGGCTTGATGAGGGACCATAATTGACAATTTGGAATTGTTGAGGGACTAATCTTGCCATTTCTTCAATGTTGAAGGACCATTTGTGTAATTTTGACAAACTTAAAGGACCAAACTTGTAATTAACAATATACAAGGGTTTTAAGTGTCATTTATTCAATTAATGATGATCAATCTTACGTATCTTCAAGTCTTCAAGGGTATTTGTTGAATATTCCATGAATAGGGCCCGGTTCTTTGTACGGCTTCGTTTCTCGTGTCCGTTTTTCCTTGTATCTTGTGATCTTTTGTCTTTTTCACGATATCCATACCTAAAATATACAAGTAAACAAACACAAGCATATATATGGTATTTTATGACATTTTTGTGCATTTAAAGCCCGAAAAGAACGATGAGATCATGTATAAATGCCATCTCATCACATAGCGTAACCTTTGTGACGACACGCTAATTTAGATGGGAAAATGAGTTTCGGGCTAGCTACCCGTTGTTTGTTGTAGTAAGGTAACAATGTCATGCGGCTTATAATAATCCAATTAACGAAATACTACTATACGCACCGAATTACGATGTATTTCCTGACTAGCAATACGGGGTCATACTATTGATTTTATGTTCGTATTTTGGTTTTATATAATCATATTCATATAACGGTTTTTATTTAATCTATACAACGTTGTAAAACGTTTTGTATGATGTTTTTACGACAATGGTTCGTATAATGATTTTTAAGGCAAATGCCTATATTATGATTTTGATAAGGATTTGTATAAAATGACATTGGCTATTTTATGGCCTATTACAATGAATTGTACAAAATGATTTTCGGTAATAATTTTATACAGATGCTAAATTGATGGATTTTATTAAACTCTATGAATTCACTCGGCGTTATCGCTGACCTTTTCTTTTAACATGTTTTATCTCAGGTACTTGAAGGTAATTCTCGGGAAGATGACAAGAATTCATGGCCCGCACTTAAACAATAATTTCCATTCAAATGCTTTGTAAAACTTTGTATGAAATAATATGACTTGGGACCTATGTAAATTTGATATTTATGAATGGAAATGCTTTTATTATTAAACGACGCGATTTTTATGCGTTGTCTATGATATGAGTAATGTGCTATCCCGTAACACCAACGAGTCTTTCGCTGTATTGAGTTGTATAAATTTGGGGGTGTTACAGTTTGGTACTAGAGCTCTCGTTATAGAGAAGGAAAGATTTTTAAAACCAAGGTTTTGAATAAAACATTTCAAAATCTTTTAACTAAAAACATTTTTTCTAAAAATGTCTAAAAATCTTTTGACTATAACGATGCCAAAGAATTCCCGAGTTACCGACAAGACCAGACTGAGAAGTGTTATTTTAATATATATATATATATAACTTGGATTATATATATATATATATGATGTAATTTTATTACATGATTGTTTGATTATTATTTTGATTATGCGAGGTATTTATACGACGTAGATTGTCACAAGGAACCCTAAATCCCCTAGCAAGTGAATCTAAGCTATTCTCGTAGGAATTCTAGCTATCCTAGATCTAAACCAAGTTATGGTTATTTATGATCCCAACAAATGGTTGATATTCGTAGAAATGTTGATATTAGTTGATTGTGATATTGAAGAAAAATTGGCGAGATTAAAATTGATATCGATGTCATGACGATCTTTCCTTATAAAGTGGAGTTTGACAAAACGATACCACCTAGAAAGATGTCATCTGATTCGTTGTCATCCAATTATTAAATTGAAATCGAAAGGGTGAATGTTGCACTTAAGGCTGTCATTGGAACCATTACCCAAAAGTCTCATGCCACTAGTACCTTTCCGAGAAATCTAATTGAATGTGTGAGTCATCTCATGCTAGTGACTCATTTGATAATTGTTATTGTAAGAACTATAGGATTGGAAATTAAGTGGTGTTCATATCGAGATTTTATTGCCCTATTAAGGTCTGAAAATAAGGTTGAAAATATTGGAAAATGAGGTAGGATATCGCCTTGAGTATAAGTTTATTGAAACTTGAATAAAGTAAAATTTAACTTGTATGGAATAAGAAATTGTTAAGAGGAAGTCGTTAAGTTTTGTGATTGAATTATAAGGTTTTAATTGATTGTTGATTCGTGTTAAGGGTTGTTCCTAGGCCATTGTCCACTAATGAGGATGCCCAGTGTCCAAGAAATAAATTGAAGAAATCTTCTTCTAAATTGGGACCGATGGATCTTCCGGGACAGGTGGGACACCTAATGACTCTTGTAGATTAGTATTCATTGTGGTGTCTTTTAAAAATAATCCCTAACTTAACTGTGACATGAGTTGGTAGGATGAGATCTTGAAATTGTATGACATAGTGACACATAATGTGTTACGGTACAATTTGACTTGTTTGTGATTAATGAAAAGACTACCTTTGATTGCTAAATTCTACATGTATCGATGTTATCTATCTCTTATTGCCTCTTTCTAATGATCGCATTAGTGATGCAACCATTGAACAAGTACTCATCTCGATTTGAGTTACGTTGTGGATTATTCTCTTTGTATTCCTGAGTGCCATCGAAGTCATGAACCTCATGATTATTTGGCCAAGCTCATTTCCTGATATATATTGAAGTTAGTTCTTGGTGAACAACTTTTCATCACTCCTTTGCAGATCACTAATTGTCTTTATAAGTTAAAACAGTATCCTTTGAGAAAAATTGAATTTTCATCACTATATGGATTATTTAAAGTGAGACTTATAAATAATCATTATTGAAATAAAGTTGATTATGAAATACCTTGGAAAACTTAATTGTTTTCATAACAAAGAAAATCTTTGTAAATTTATTTTTGATTCTTATTTAAGAATTAAGCATGAAAATATTTTTATTATAAACATGATGATGAAATTTTGACGAACTGAGTATTGCATCGTTAATCTTGAAATTGTATATAGTTGCGCGCCTACATACAATTTGGAATGAACCATGCAAGGCTGATTAGTAGTCACCATAAAACTAATGAATAAGCACTACATTTTCTTTGAAGATTGTGAAAGAATAAATTTTATGAGATCTGCAAGAAGTGAAAAATAAGGACATAGTGTTAGGGACACCTACATATGTGCCTGTAACATCTATTCTTCTGAGTCGAATTTACTCATCTGTGGAAATTGTCTTATTTGACAATTGACAATTCTTTCTTGTCCAATTCTCCCGTAGTGAGATTCTTAGGAAAAGTATTTGATTACCGAGTTTTGATACCCGACCGGATGTATCGACGTTCTTATCATTTCTTTTGATTAGATTTCATTTGAATGACCTGGGTAACGATCCGAGGAGCTTTCGAATGAGTACTCAAATTATGAAAACATGGGATATATTCATATTCATTAAATGTTTTCGTCTGTATCTGATTTAAACTTCTCTCACGTAGATTATGCGTTAACCTTACTCTTTTAAGGTTAGTTTTGTCTCCATACATCCCTGAATTTGTGAAGGATTATGAGTTATTATTAGTCTTTTGAGAAGTTCACATCTTATCGACGGCAATGAAACTGGAAAGTTGATAGTGCCAGTAGAATGAATCGATTGATTATGACATGACGACATTGTCTTAATTGATGGGAACTCGAGTAGAATTCCCCTAAATGATAAGATGTTGATTATCAAAAGTGATCTAAATAATTCTTGATGGATGACCATATCCTGCATTTAGACTTGAAATTATACCATGAATGGTTGTGAATTAGTCATAAATATTATAATCTAGAAAGAACTTAAAAGTGAATGTATTAAAGGATGTTTCCGTTATCTGAAACTTTAGGAGGTATTTGTTGGTGAATTACCTAGACTTTCGCCATTAAGGCAAGTTTAAATTGGTATTGATTATATTCTCGGTGCTGCACCTGTGGCTTGTGCACTGTACGTCAGCACCATCTGAATTAAAGAAATTACCATACAACTGAGAGAGTTGTCGGAGAAAGATTTTATTCTACCGAGCTCGTCATCATGAAGAGCTATGGTGTTATCATTCCTTATATTTATAGATTACTGTGAACTGAGTAAACTGACAATCGAAAACGATATCCATGACTCGAAATGGAAGATTTGTTCGATCATTTACAAGGTTCTAGCGTATGTTTTAAAGATTTGATCCATGGCATGGTTATCATCAACTTCGCGTCCGCAAAAAAGATTATCTATTCCAATCACTACATCCGGTACTTGTAATGAACATTATGAGTTTCACGTGATGACGTTTGGATTGACTAATACACATGTTGCATTCATAAATTGGGTGAATCACGTGTGTAGGCTGTAAATTAATAAATTCATGCTTGAGATCATTAAGGACCATTTGTTTGTTTATAAGAATAAGAATGAGTTAATAATTATTTATAGATTGCCCTGAATTGGCCGAACAATAAAAACATGTACCTTGAATAGTTAACATGAGATTAAAGACTTAAACCTTTACATTATTTGACTATGTGATTAATAGATTATGGAATCTATACTGACTCTTTAAATTAGAGCCATTTAAGACTTTGAGTTACACTAAAAAGAAAGTGCAAATGCGTTTTGACAAATGTTTTAACAAAGGATTTTTAAGGGATTATTCACTTATGCACAAATCATTTAACTAAACTCCTGTTTAGGGGTAAATGTTTGTGTATACCTCAAGACAACCTAAGAGGGATTGAGAAAACCATTTAAACCATGACTTAAAATTTGAAACGACAATTTTTGCTTTTCAACTAAGAAAATTTCTACCAAAGAATAAACGAAGGTGTTTCGAACATTTACGAATCCTATTAATTATTTTCGATAAATCAACAAAAATCGTGTTAACTAAATTTAAAATTATTTTGAACATTTTCATATAATTGGATGGACTAAGAAATTTAAAATCTTTACGTTTACGTTTTATAAAAATTGAATATTTAATATTTAATTAATTGTAATAATTATCAACGCTTTAGACGCCGGATTGAGTAAAACAGATAAAAATAATAGTTGAGATGAAACTAAAACTTAGAAAATACGAAGAAAGAAATTATGAGTGAATTTTGGTCATGATAATTATATCATCAGGAAAGGTGAATGTAGATATCGACACATAATATAAAAGGATATAGAATCAATTAGGACATGTTCCTTAATAATGAAGGTGCAAAATAAATTGCCGAACAATATAAAAATAAACGATGTTTGTAAAAAGGATAATATAGATAATAAAAGGAGTTCGCGTCTAATGTGAACCATTAGGATTGAGAAGCCGATAGCGTTAAATGTATAAAAGGCCACTTGTGATTGTCTAAATATGGAGGATTGTGAGATATAGTTATGTTGGAATCTTGTAAGTATAAGTATTTTATTCATGACATTTCTGATTTAATGTATCATTATCAGAAGAAGTTGTACTGATGGCAAATTATGAAGGCAGACACCGCCTCATACATTAGTAAACGTCTAGCAACTGCAAAGGTCATCATCTGAATTTGATTCGATTTGGGTCATCGTTGACAGACTGACCAAATCTACTAATATCATTCCTGTTAATGATAGATTCTTGATGAAGAAATTGACTCTTTTGTATTTAAAGGAGTTATGTAAACATGGTGTGCCTGTATCGATCATCTCTATCAAGATCCTCGCTTCGCATCGAATTTCTAGAGATTTGCTCAGAAGTCATTGAGAACGAATCTTGAGGAGAGTACTGTACCACCCCAATCGAAGGGACGAGGTAAAGTAACGATACAAAATACTATAAGTGCTGTTTTATGTTTGAATGATTGACCTTTGGTAATGAACCGTATAATCGTTTTCCTTTGGATAGATTATCATTGATAATTATCGTGTTAGGACCGAGATCGAATCTTGTTAAGATTTATATATTAGAGCATCTGTAAGCAGGAGTTGAGATGAAGACACCCGACATACACCCATTGTGAGTTGGACATGTCTTCTAGGTTTAAGGTTTCCTATGATGGCGAACCTAACCTTACAAAATACTCGACCCGCGAGACCTGAAATGATTTTTGAAATTAGGATCTGATTATTGACTGCCGGTAGTGGGCAGGAGGTTATGTGAATATGAAATGCAGATCTTGGAGTGCCAGATGGTAGCGAAGTTATGCCAAAAATTTTAACCATGGAAAATGAAATGATGATCTGGAAGATCATGGGATATAAGTCCCCGTTGTATGGGACCATTGAGATGATGTAAAAGATTGGTTAGAAAGGCATATAAGCTGGATCTACCCTAGGATTTCAAGAGCTGCGTGAATTATGTTTCGTATATCGAACTTGATAAAATGCCTATCAAGTGAGAATATGATCACTTCTTGATAAGTTTAGATCGGCGAAAAGTTGCATTCATCAAAAACCCGTGAACATCATGGATAGAGAAAGTAAGTCAATATTAAGCCTGATCTTATTCCTGTAGTTATGTTTGATGAAACTCGCGTATTGTAATGGATTACACTTGTGAGAAAAGACCAAATGTGGAGGAAATACCCACATGGCTTTAACTCTATAAGAAGCGAGTAGTAAGGTAAGATGAATTTTGAGGACAAAGATCCTGTTTAGGGGTAAATGCTGTGACAATCCGTCAATTTATGGTCGATATTTTATTCTCAAATATTATTTAAAAGCATTATTTTATTGTTATAATATGAACTCACTTATTTTTGGGAAGTAATTTGGATTTACGTCTTGAAGTAGCGTCGACTACGTCTAAACCGGAGGATTAAATGTTACGTGCTTACGTTTACATACACCGTCTTTGGTGACAGTCCGACATTTCAGAAAATAAATTTATCCGTGAATATTATTTTGGAATTTTAAATTTGTGTTGGTTCATAAACTCATAAATTTACGAGAAGAGATTAGGACTTACGATTATAATTTAACGTCCTTTACAACTAAACCGGAAACCCTAGGATTACGTATTTACGTTTTCGAACTCCGTTTTTGATGAGACAATTTTTATTAGATTCGTTTTGTGCCGTTGATTCATAATTTATAAAAACATTTTTCGTAAAACGACCCGAGGGCACGCAAATCGAGGAAACTAGAATCGAGGAGTACCCGTAATTAAATGGGGATGAGACAAGTGGGACACTTGCCGCACCCCCACAAACCCACGGCTACACTAGACACCACATCACAAGATGTGGCAAACTTATAGCCTAATACTTACACATGTAAGCCAAGCTTACAAAGTAAGCTTTCTCAAACACAAAACCACCACCTCAAACTACTTCTCTCATTTCCCACTCATGCAAACCACCAAAAACTCACAACTCTCTCTCTCTCACTCATCTATGCCGTCCACTTTTACACCAAGAACACCCTCATTTGATCAATTTTAACCTCAAACATTTGCTATAATTAACATATGTTAATCTTCATTCAAAAAAGATGAAGATTGGTGCAAGTTTTAACATCCAAGGAGGAGTTTCTATGGAGTCTTGGGGCTGATTTTCCACAAGGAGTTCTTGAAGAATGGTGGTCTTGAAGATGGTCTTGGTTTATCACAAGTTCCTCCATCAAAATCCATGTCTTGATCATAACCTACATCATCATGGTGGTATAAAGATTGTTCTCCTCATCCTCTTGTTATTTTTGATTATGTAATCTTGTATTTCTTTTACTTATGTATATGTATATGATGATTAATGATGATTAAAAATATTGTGTGGGGATTTGGTATTGATAAACATGGTTAAAAAGTTGAAAAACTATAAGAAACAAGGCTAAAATCTTGTTTAAATTGTTGGCTGTATAAAACAGTAAAGAACCATGTTATGAACTGATAAAATGGCATAGATTAATGGATATACAGTAAGTAATATGTCTTGTACACATGTGAGAATTGGCCATGCAATGGAATCATTAGGATGAGTGAGATATGATCAAAACAAGTTTAAAGTACAAATTTGAGTTCACTGTTTTGGACGATTTTTAGAAAATACTTAGAGGCTGATTCAATAGTAGCTATAGAAGAGTTAAATGGAGCACATATCATGTATTTTATGTCATAGAAATTTGAGCTTCTATCTCCATATAGAACTCTAGATAAGGCAGTTTTGGTGATCATGAAAATAAAAATCAGATTTTGGGAAATTAAAGTATAATAGTATTATATAAGCACTCAAATAAAAATAGTATAAAATGTGAATTAAAACCCACTAACTTATATAATACATTTATATAAATATGTATAAGGATAAATAAATGGACATTTTATAAAAATGGTAGTTTGATAAGTTTTATAAGTTATAAAACTATAAACATGATTTTTACGACTTTTTCGGCTATTACCGTACAATTAACATTTTTCGCCAGTTAAAAATTAGACGATCAAACCCGTCTAATGTAAAGTTTTTAAAACTCATATACTGATATATAAACATATATAACAAGTAAAAACCGATAAAACCCGGACTATATAACATACGGACATTAACGGGCTAAATTAACGTTATTGGACTAATAATACAACAAAATGGGCTAAAACACTTATAAACTTATTTATTGGGATTAACCCATTTGGGCCCAACATGTAAAGTATAAATACTGATAATACAAGTATGAAATGGATTAATATAAGTTAATGAACTTATAATAGGCTTATTGGACCTAAAACACGTAAATAGGTAAAACTAGTAAACTAGTAAGAAGTTACCAATACATAAACACTAAAATGAGTAAAAGAGAATATATAAACCCACTTGATCATCATATATATAAAATCATCATATGTATACATAATTGTTATTTTTATAAAGTCATTGGACAAGAGTCTAAGACGAGTATTATTTGTCTAGGTTTCCGTGATTGAAGCACGTACCGTACATCCGAATCGCCGATAACCCGCTTTCCCACATCAACGTGAGTTCATAGCCTCGCACTCTTTTAAATGTTTTTATGAAATGTTTTATAAACACGCGAGGGAGATAACATGTTAGTTTTTATAAAATAGGACACTAGTTGTCCCGATTGTTTGTTTATTGATTTGGACCCGGATGATTGTATGACCCTATGAATGATTAAATGACCCGATAGATGAAATGAAATGGATTATTAAAGTTAGGTTATGTCACTAAAAGTCCCATTAGCATGAATTGTGAAC
Source organism: Glebionis coronaria (assembly GCA_025667525.1). Classification (NCBI taxonomy): domain Eukaryota; kingdom Viridiplantae; phylum Streptophyta; class Magnoliopsida; order Asterales; family Asteraceae; genus Glebionis; species Glebionis coronaria. The sequence goes on along the minus strand of CM046878.1, from coordinate 202,761,308 downwards.
TACCGGGATTTGGTAAATTCTTATGCATATAATAGTACTATTGGGGGACGATCACCCCAGTTCGCGCCTTGACGGTTGATCCCCGTCGTGCCACATTGATTGGTAAGCGAATTTATGTATGAGAAGATTTACATAGCGTGACCTTTGTGATGACACGCTAATTTAGATGGGCAAATGAGTTTCGGGCTAGCTACCCGTTGTTTGTTGTAATAAGGTAACAATGTCATGCGGCTTATAATAATCCAATTAACGAAATACTACTATACGCACCGAATTACGATGTATTGCCTGACTAGCAATACGGGGTCATACTATTGATTTTATGTTCGTATTTTGGTTTTATATAACCATATTCATATAACGGTTTTTATTTAATCTATACAACGTTGTAAAACATTTTGTATGATTATTTTACGACAATGGTTCGTATAATGATTTTTAAGGCAAATGCCTATATTATGATTTTGATAAGGATTTGTATAAAATGACTTTGGCTATTTTATGGCCTATTACAATAAATTGTACAAAATGATTTTCGGTAATAATTTTATACCGATGTTAAATTGATGGATTTAATTAAACTCTATGAATTCACTCGGCGTTATCACTGACCTTTTCTTTTAACATGTTTTATCTCAGGTACTTGAAGGTAATTCTCGGGAAGACGACAAGAATTCATTGCCCGCACTTAAACAATAATTTCCATTCAAATGCTTTGTAAAACTTTGTATGAAATAATATGACTTGGGACCTATGTAAATTTGATATTTATGAATGGAAATGCTTTTATTATTAAACGACGCGATTTTTATGCGTTGTCTATGATGTGAGTAATGTGCTATCCCGTAACACCAACGAGTCTTCCGCTGTATTGAGTTGTATAAATTTGGGGGTGTTACAGTTTGGTACCAGAGCTCTCGTTATAGAGAAGGAAAGATTTTTAAAACCAAGGTTTTGAATAAAACATTTCAAAATCTTTTAACTAATAACATTTTTCTAAAAATGTCTAAAAATCTTTTGACTATAACGGTGCTGAAGAATTCCCGAGTTACCGACAAGACCAGACTGAGAAGTGTTATTTTAATATATATATAACTTGGATTAAATATATATATATGATGTAATTTTATTACATGATTGTTTGATGATTATTTTGATTATGCGAGGTATTTATACGACGTAGATTGTCACAAGGAACCCTAAATCCCCTAGTAAATGAATCTAAGGTTTTCTCGTAGGAATTCTAGCTATCCTAGATCTAAACCAAGTTGTGGTTATTTATGATCCCAACAAATGGTTGATATTCGTAGAAATGTTGATATTAGTTGATTGTGATATTGAAGAAGAATTGGCGAGATTAAAACTGATATCGATGTCATGACGATCTTTCCTTATAAAGTGGAGTTTGACAAAACGATACCACCTAGAAAGATGTCATCTGATTCGTTGTCATCCAATTCTTAAATTGAAATCGAAAGGGTGAATGTTGCACTTGAGGCTGTCATTGGAACCATTACCCAAAAGTATCATGCCACTAGTACCTTTCCGAGAAATCTAATTGAATGTGTGAGTCATCTCATGCTAGTGACTCATCTGATAATTGTTATTGTAAGAACTATAGGATTGGAAATTAAGTGTTGTTCATATCGAGATTTTATTGTCCTATTAAGGTCTTAAAATAAGGTTGAAAATATTGGAAAATGAGGTAGGATATCGCCTTGAGTATAAGTTGATTGAAACTTGAATAAAGTAAAATTTAACTTGTATGGAATAAGAAATTGTTAAGAGGAAGTCGTTAAGTTTTGTGATTGAATTATAAGGTTTTAATTGATTGTTGATTCGTGTTAAGGGTTGTTCCTAGGCCATTGTCCACTAATGAGGATGCCCAGTGTCCAAGAAATAAATTGAAGAAATCTTCTTCTAAATTGGGACCGATGGATCTTCCGGGACAGGTGGGACACCTAATGACTCTTGTAGATTAGTATTCATTGTGGTGTCTTTTAAAAATAAACTTAACTGTGACATCAGTTGGTAGGATGAGATCTTGGAATTGTATGACATAGTGACAAATAATGTGTTACGGTACAATTTGACTTGTTTGTGATTAATGAAAAGACTACCTTTGATTTCCAAAATTCTACATGTATCGATGTTATCTATCTCTTATTGCCTCTTTCTAATGATCGCATTAGTGATGCAACCATTGAACAAGTACTCATCTCGATTTGAGTTACGTTGTGGATTATTATCTTTGTATTCCTGAGTGCCATCGAAGTCATGAACCTCATGATTATTTGGCCAAGCTCATTTCTTGATATATATTGAAGTTAGTTCTTGGTGAACAACTTTTCATCACTCCTTTGCAGATCACTAATTGTCTTTATAAGTTAAAATAGTATCCTTTGAGAAAAATTGAATTTTCATCACTATATGGATTATTTAAAGTGAGACTTATAAATAATCATTATTGAAATAAAGTTGATTATGAAATACCTTGGAAAACTTCATTGTTTTCATAACACAGAAAATCTTTGTAAATTTATTTTTGATTCTTATTTAAGAATTAAGCATGAAAATATTTTTATTATAAACATGACGATGAAATTTTGACGAAATGAGTATTGCATCGTTAATCTTGAAAATTTATATAGTTGCGCGCCTACATACAATTTGGAATGAACCATGCAAGGCTGATTAGTAGTCACCATAAAACTAATGAATAAGTACTAAATTTTCTTTGAAGATTGTGAAAGAATAAATTTTATGAGATCTGCAAGAAGTGAAAAATAAGGACATAGTGTTAGGGACACCTACATATGTGCCTGTAGCATCTATTCTTCGGAGTCGAATTTACTCATCTGTGGAAATTGTCTTATTTGACAATTGACAATTCTTTCTTGTCCAATTCTCCTGTAGTGAGATTCTTAGGAAAAGTATTTGATTACCGAGTGTTGATACCCGACCGGATGTATCGACGTTCTTATCATTTCTTTTGATTAGATTTCATTTGAATGACCTGGGTAACGATCAGAGGAGCTTTCGAATGCGTACTCAAATTATGAAAACATGGGATATATTCATATTCATTAAATGTTTTCGTCTGTATCTGATTTGAACTTCTCTCGCGTAGATTATGCGTTAACCTTACTCTTTTAAGGTTAGTTGTGTCTCCATATATCCCTGAATTTGTGAAGGATTATGAGTTATTATTAGTCTTTTGAGAAGTTCACATCTTATCGACGGCAATGAAACTGGAAAGTTGATAGTGCCAGTAGAATGGATCGATTGATTATGACATGACGACATTGTCTTAATTGATGGGAACTCGAGTTGAATTCCCCTAAATGATAAGATGTTGATTATCAAAAGTGATCTAAATAATTCTTGATGGATGACCATATCCTGCATTTAGACTTGAAATTATACCATGAATGGTTGTGAATTAGTCATAAATATTATAATCTAGAAAGAACTTAAAAGTGAATGTATTAAAGGATGTTTCCATTATCTGAAACTTTAGGAGGTATTTGTTGGTGAATTACCTAGACTTTCGCCATTAAGGCAAGTTGAAATTGGTATTGATTATATTCTCGGTGCTGCACCTGTGGCTTGTGCACTGTACGTCAGCACCATCTGAATTAAAGAAATTACCGTACAACTGAGAGAGTTGTCGGAGAAAGATTTTATTCTACCGAGCTCGTCATCATGAAGAGCTATGGTGTTATCATTCCTTATATTTATAGATTACTGTGAACTGAGTAAATTGACAATCGAAAATGATATCCATGACTCGAAATGGAAGATTTGTTCGATCCTTTACAAGGTTCTAGCGTATGTTTTAAAGATTTGATCCATGGCATGGTTATCATCAACTTCGTGTCCGCGAAAAAGATTATCTATTCCAATCACTACATCCGATACTTGTTATGAACATTATGAGTTTCACGTGATGACGTTTGGATTGACTAATACACACGTAGCATTCATAAATTGGGTGAATCACGTGTGTAGGCTATAAATTGATAAATTCATGCTTGAGATCATTAAGGACCATTTGTTTGTTTATAAGAATAAGAATGAGTTAATAATTATTTATAGATTGCCCTGAATTGGCCGAACAATAAAAACATGTACCTTGAATAATTAACAAGAGATTAAAGACTTAAACCTTTACATTAATTGGCTATGTGATTAATAGATAATGGAATCTATACTGAATCTTCAAATTAGAGCCATTTAAGACTTTGAGTTACACTAAAAAGAAAGTGCAAATGTGTTTTGACAAATGTTTTAATAAAGGATTTTTAAGGGATTATTCCCTTATGCACAAATCATTTAACTAAACTCCTGTTTAGGGGTAAATGTTTGTGTATACCTCAAGACAACCTAAGAGGGATTGAGAAAACCATTTAAACCATGACTTAAAATTTGAAACGACAATTTTTGCTTTTCAACTAAGAAAATTTCTACCAAAGAATAAACGAAGGTTTTTCGAACATTTACGAATCCTATTAATTATTTTCGATAAATCAATAAAAATCGTGTTAATTAAATTTAAAATTATTTTGAACATTTTCATATAATTGGATGGACTAAGAAATTTAAAATCTTTACGTTTATGTTTTATAAAAATTGAATATTTAATATTTAATTAGTTGTAATAATTATCAACGCTTTAGACGTCGGATTGAGTAAAACAGATAAAAATAATAGTTGAGATGAAACTAAAACCTAGAAAATATGAAGAAAGAAATTATGAGTGAATTTTGGTCATGATAATTATATCATCAGGAAAGGTGAATGTAGATATCGACACATAATATAGAAAGGATAAAGAATCAATTAGGACATGTTCCTTAATAATGAAGGTGCAAAATAAATTGCCGAACAATATAAAAATAAACGATGTTTGTAAAAAGGATAATATAGATAATAAAAGGAGTTCGCGTCTAATGTGAACCATTAGAATTGAGAAGCCGATAGCGTTAAATGTATAAAAGGCCACTTGTGATTGTCTAAATATGGAGGATTGTGAGATATAGTTATGTTGGAATCTTGTAAGTATAAGTATTTTATTCATGACATTTCTGATTTAATGTATCATTATCAGAAGAAGTTGTACTGATGGCAAATTATGAAGGCAGACACCGCCTCATACATTAGTAAACGTCTAGCTACTGCAAAGGTCATCATCTGAATTTGATTCGATTTGGGTCATCGTCGACAGACTGACCAAATCTACTAATGTCATTCCTGTTAATGATAGATTCTTGATGAAGAAATTGACTCTTTTGTATTTAAAGGAGTTATGTAAACATGGTGTGCCTGTATCGATCATCTCTATCAAGATCCTCGCTTCGCATCGAATTTCTAGAGATTTGCTCAGAAGTCATTGAGAACGAATCTTGAGGAGAGTACTGTACCACCCCAATCGAAGGGACGAGGTAAAGTAACGATACAAAATACTATAAGTGCTGTTTTATGTTTGAATGATTGACCTTTGGTAATGAACCGTATAATCGTTTTCCTTTGGAGAGATTATCATTGATAATTATCGGGTTAGGATCGAGATCGAATCTTGTTAAGATTTATATATTAGAGCATCTGTAAGCAGGAGTTGAGATGAAGACACCCGACATACACCCATTGTGAGTTGGACATGTCTTTTAGGTTTAAGGTTTCCTATGATGGCGAACCTAACCTTACAAAATACTCGACCCGCGAGACCTGAAATGATTTTTGAAATTAGGATCTGATTATTGACTGCCGGTAGTGGGCAGGAGGTTATGTGAATATGAAATGTAGATCTTGAAGTGCTAGATGGGTAGCGAAGTTATTCCAAAAAGTTTAACCATGGAAAATGAAATGATGATCTGGAAGATCATGGGATATAAGTCCCCTTTGTATGGGACCATTGAGATGATGTAAAAGATTGGTTAGAAAGGCATATAAGCTGGATCTACCCTAGGATTTCAAGAGCTGCGTGAATTATGTTTCGTATATCGAACTTGATACAATGCCTATAAAGTGAGAATCTGATCACTTCTTGATAAAGTTTAGATCGGCGAAAAGTTGCATTCATCAAAAACCCGTGAACATCATGGATAGAGAAAGTAAGTCAACATTAAGCCTGATCTTATTCCTGTAGTTATGTTTGATGAAACTCGCGTATTGTAATGGATTACACTTGTGAGAAAAGACCGAATGTGGAGGAAATACCCACATGGATTTAACTCTATAAGAAGCGAGTAGTAAGGTAAGATGATCTTTGAGGACAAAGATCCTGTTTAGGGGTAAATGCTATGACAATCTGTCAATTTATGGTTGATATTTTATTCTCAAATATTATTTAAAAACATTATTTTAATGTTATAATATGAACTCACTTATTTTTGGGAAGTAATTTGGATTTACGTCTTGAAGTAGCGTCGACTACGTCTAAACCGGAGGATTCAACGTTACGTGCTTACGTTTACATACACCGTCTTTGGTCACAGTCCGACATTTCAGAAAATAAATTTATCCATGAATATTATTTTTGGAATTTTAAATTTATGTTGGTTCATAAACTCAAAAATTTACGAGAAGAGATTAGGACTTACGATTATAATTTAACGTCCTTTACGACTAAACCGGAAACCCTAGGATTACGTATTTATGTTTTCGAACTCCGTTTTTGATGAGACAATTTTTATTAGATTCGTTTTGTGCCATTGATTCATAATTTATAAAAACGTTTTTTGTCAAACGACCCGAGGGCACGCAAATCGAGGAAAATAGAATCGAGGAGTACCCGTAATTAAATGGGGATGAGACAAGTGGGACACTTGCCCCACCCCCACAAACCCACGGCTACACTAGACACCACATCACAAGATGTGGCAAACTTATAGCCTAATACTTACACATGTAAGCCAAGCTTACAAAGTAAGCTTTCTCAAACACAAAACCACCACCTCAAACTACTTCTCTCATTTCCCACTCACGCAAACCACCAAAAACTCACAACTCTCTCTCTCTCACTCATCTATGCCGTCTACTTTTACACCAAGAACACCCTTATTTGATCAATTTTAACCTCAAACATTTGCTATAATTAACATATGTTAATCTCCATTCAAAAAAGATGAAGATTGGTGCAAGTTTTAACATCAAAGGAGGAGTTTCTATGAAGTCTTGGGGCTGATTTTCCACAAGGAGTTCTTGAAGAATGGTGGTCTTGAAGATGGTCTTGGTTTATCACAAGTTCCTCCATCAAAATCCATGTCTTGATCATAACCTACATCATCATGGTGGTATAAAGATTGTTCTCCTCATCCTCTTGTTATTTTTGATTATGTAATCTTGTATTTCTTTTACTTATGTATATGATGATGAATTATGATTAAAAATATTGTGTGGGGATTTGGTGTTGATAAACATGGATAAAAAGATGAAAAACTATAAGAAACAAGGCTAAAATCTTGTTTAAATTGTTGGTTGTATAAAACAGTAAAGAACCATGTGATGAACTGATAAAATGGCATAGATTAATGGATATACAGTAAGTATTATGTCTTGTACACATGTGAGAGTTGGTCATGCAATGAAATCATTAGTATGAGTGAGATATGATCAAAACAAGTTTAAAGTACAAATCTGAGTTCACTGTTTTGGACGATTTTTAGAAAATACTTAGAGGCTCATTCAACAGTAGCTATAGAAGAGTTAAATGGAGAACATATCATTTAGTTTATTTCATAAAAATTTGAGCTTCGATTTCCATATAGAACTCTAGATATGGCAGTTTTGGTGAACATGAAAATAAAAATCAGATTTTGGGAAATTAAAGTATAATAGTATTATATAAGCACTCAAATAAAAATAGTATAAAATGTGAATTAAAACCCACTAACTTATATAATAAATTTATATAAATATTTATAAGGATAAATAAATGGAAATTTTATAAAAATGGTAGTTTGATAAGTTTTATAAGTTATAAAACTATAAACATGATTTTTACGACTTTTTCGGCTATTACCGTAAAATTAACGTTTTTCGCCAACTAAAACTTAGACGATCAAACCCGTCTAATGTAAAGTTTTTAAAACTCATATACTGATACATAAACATATATAACAAGAAAAACCCGATAAAACCCGAACTATATAACATACGGACATTAACGGGCTAAATTAACGTTATTGGACTAATAATACAACAAAATGGGCTAAAACACTTATAAACTTATTTATTGGGCTTAACCCATTTGGGCCCAACATGTAAAGTATAAATACTGATAATACAAGTATGAAATGGATTAATATAAGTTAATGAACTTATAATAGGCTTATTGGACCTAAAACACGTAAATAGGTAAAACTAGAAAACTAGTAAGAAGTTACGAATACATAAACACTAAAATGAGTAAAAGAGAATATAAAAACCCACTTGATCATCATATATATAAAATCATAATATGTATACATAATTGTTATTTTTATAAAGTCATTGGACAAGAGTCTAAGACGAGTATTATTTGTCTAGGTTACCGTGATTGAAGCACGTACCGTACATCCGAATCGCCGATAACCCTCTTTCCCACATCAACGTGAGTTCATATCCTCGCACTCTTTTAAATGTTTTTATGAAATGTTTTATAAACCCGCGAGGGAGATAACATGTTAGTTTTTATAAAATAGGACACTAGTTGTCCTGATTGTTTGTTTATTGATTTGGACCTGGATGATTGTATGACCCTATGAATGATTAAATGACCCGATAGATGAATTGAAATGGATTATTAAAGTTAGGTTATGTCACTAAAAGTCCCATTAAGATGAATTGTGAACTACCGGAATTTGGTAGACGCTTATGCATATAATAGTACTATTTGGGGACGATCACCCCAGTTCGCGCCTTGACAGTTGATCCCCGTCGTGCCACATTGATTGGTAAGCGAATTTATGTATGAGAAGATTTACATAGCGTGACCTTTGTGACGACACGCTAATTTAGATGGGCAAATGATTTTCGGGATAGCTACCCATTGTTTGTTGTAGTAAGGTAACAATGTCATGCGGCTTATAATAATCCAATTAACGAAATACTACTATACGCACCGAATTACGATGTATTGCCTGACTAGCAATACGGGGTCATACTATTGATTTTATGTTCGTATTTTTGTTTTATATAACCATATTCATATAACGGTTTTTATTTAATCTATACAACGTTGTAAAACGTTTTGTATGATGTTTTTACGACAATGGTTCGTATAATGATTTTTAAGGCAAATGCCTATATTATGAATTTGATAAGGATTTGTATAAAATGACTTTGGCTAATTTATGGCCTATTACAATGAATTGTACAAAATGATTTTCGGTAATAATTTTATACCGATGTTAAATTGATGGATTTTATTAAACTCTATGAATTCACTCGGCGTTATCGCTGACCTTTTCTTTTAACATGTTTTATCTCAGGTACTTGAAGGTAATTCTCGGGAAGACGACAAGAATTCATGGCCCGCACTTAAACAATAATTTCCATTCTAATGCTTTGTAAAACTTTGTATGAAATAATATGACTTGGGACCTATGTAAATTTGATATTTATGAATGGAAATGCTTTTATTATTAAATGACGTGATTTTTATGCGTTGTCTATGATGTGAGTAATGTGCTATCCCGTAACACCAACGAGTCTTCCGCTGTATTGAGTTGTATAAATTTGGGGGTGTTACACATTCTTTCATATCTTGTATATCACAAGGAATGAGAAACTTCCCGGGGTCACCAACTTTTTCTGGTATGCGGTTAAGATAAACCGAAGAACAATTAGCAAGCTTTGAAAGCTTTTCCTTATCATTCATCATACTTTTTAAAGTGGAAGCGAAATGAGGCATGTATAACAACGCGTAGGCTAAACTTACATTAAAATGAACTTGTTGAAACATTTTTATAAAAAGCTCGATTTGTTGTTTGTTACGTTCTTGCATTTTCTCTTTGTTTCATCTCGAAGGGTAAGGTAAGGGTGGTGTGGGTTGGACATTAGGCAACGGCCTTGGAATCTCGGGTTCCTTGATTGGTATTGGTTCAACCGTAGGTGTGGTATGAGCGGTACTTCGTGGGCTTATGATATGATCCTTTTCGACCATCACCTCGGGCTCTTTCTCGATTTCCTTCTCCGTAGAAGTACTAGGACGAGAGATTGGTTCTTTGAAAGTTTTACCACTACGAGTAGTAATAACCTTCATTTCTCCCTTCGGGTTTGCAATGGTATCACTAGGAAGACCACCCGAGGAAGAGGGTTTACACATGCTTGCTTCAAACATTTTTGCCATTCGGTCTTCAAATTTTGATTGCCTAACATCCGCTTTTAACAACTCTTGCTTAATCTCATGTTGTCCTTGTTCTATCTTTTATTGATTTTGTTAAAGACGTTGAACGTTTCCTTCCATTTTATTAGCATGAGTCTTAAGTTCATTAGCAAGTTCGTTTTTAAGCTCGTTTTTCTACTCGGATCTTAAGCTAATCATCTCACGTTACATGTTATCAAACTTAGCATCGTTTGCTTTTGCATAATCCAAAAATTCTCCATTAAGATTTTTAGTGTGAGCATTTTGAAAACCTTGTGTAGTGTTTTGAAAATCACGGTTTTGGTTTTGATTTGAAACTTGTCCATTCCCACTTTGGTAATTCCCTTTGTTATAATTACGTGAATTGCCTTGATAACCACCATTTTGATTGTTGTTTCGATAGTTGTTAGCATTTTGATTTGATGGAGCTTGATTTGGGTGGGAACCTTGGCCGTTTTGGTTGTAAGTTCCCGTTTCTACGTAAGCACTCGAAGTGTTACCACCAGCGGTAATGCACTCGGAAAGATCATGAGCTCCACCACAAGATAAACAACTCTTTTCAACCGCTTTAACTGATGCGGAATTCAAAGCATCTTGTGCTTTTCAATGTGTCATAAGGCGTCGAAAACCTATCGAAAACCGATTTTCCTCATTTGATTCATCATGTAAGGCATTAATATTACGAGACGATGACGACGATGATGAACCCATATTGGAAACACCCGGTATGTTACGAGGGTTATAAACCTTAGATCTATTCTGATAATCTTTAAAGCCTCATCGGTCGTTTTGCACAAAAAATTACCACCTGCGGCGGCATTCAAATAATCTCGTTCATGATCATTAAGCCCATTATAAAAAGTATCTATTTGATGCAATTCCAAAAAATCATGGTGTGGACATTCATGTAACATTTCCTTAAATCGTTCCCATTCCATTATAAAACTTTCATTATTACGTTGTGTAAACCTTGAAATCTCATTTTTCAAATGTGTTGTTTTAGATGGTGGAGACAATTGGTTCATAAACTTAGAGACGAGATCACCCCATGTCAAAATCGAATTTGGCATTCTTTCTCGAGCCCAATTTTTGCAGGTCCATCCAACGAGTATGGAAAAAACATCATCTTAATGGCGTCATGTGGAACATCCTTAAACTTGCTTGTTGCGGTGAGACGGTTAAAATTCCTTATGTGGTAATGCGGGTTGTCTTTTTCTTGACCTCTAAACTTATTTGCTTGCAACATCGACATTAAACCCGTCTTAATCTCCAAATTCTCCGCAAGGATGGCGGGAATCACAATAGCTTCTACAAAACCATCGGTGGGTGCTTGCAGTAACTCCATCATAGTACGATTAGCCATGGCGACTATTGGTTCTACAACGGGTTCGACAATTGGAGTTTGTTCTTCAATCAAAGGATCTTGATTTCCTTGACTTTGACAGCGTTTACGAGCTCGTTTTGCTTGATTACGAGTTAGCATAAACTTGACGAAGAATGGGAGGTGAGCAAAGAAGATTCTTTTGGGTGTTTTGTAGATTTTCAATTTTATTGTGTTTTTTATTGTTTTTAATTTTTTTTGGATTTTGTGTGTATTTGTAGACAACAATCTACAAAATCTCTCCTCGAATCAAACTCTTGATTAAAGAAGTCTCAAAAGAATGAAAACAATCACGTGGAGTGAATGCCTTCGAATGACTTTAGAACTTTGGTGAAAACCAAATTGTTCAATAGGGCTTAATCACAAAGAAACCAAGCAAATATATATGATACGTAATAATACTTTGGGCGGCAAAACCCTCGATTTGCTTTCAATCTCAAAATACTCACAAGGAAGCGGAGAAACGAGGCGGTGCGAAGCACTTAAGAGCCTTTTTCTTTAGGGTATATTTTATAATACCCGCCTTATACCCACCTTATAGTTTGTATTTTTCAAAATCGAGCTTCACGAAAGTATTTATCTATTTTTGCCTTTTTCTTTTTGTTTGAGATTCGAATAAAATAATTAGGAGATCAAATCCCAATTAAGGTTGTGTTTTCACACTTCCGGAGATAGTAATAATAATTCACAAGAAAAATGAAAAAACCGACAATACGTATTAGTAGAGTTCTACTAATACAAATACTATTTATGGTTAATATTAAAAATAAAATGACAAATGAATCACGACACACCTCCCCGGAAGCGGCGCCAAAATGATTGTGGTAAAATACGACCTTTTAGGAAAAAGGCGTAAAAGCGGAAAGTATTAAGTGATGATTTAGAAAAATCAAACACTAATGACCCAATTAAGTTCGTTTCCCAAGGAGGTATATGTGTGTGATTAAAATGTAAAGATATTTGAGATTAATATTGAGAAAGAAGGAATGAGAAAATAGAATGACGGATACGTGAAAATTATTACTACGACAACTAAATTAAAAACCGTAAAAAGTGTTAAAATAAAAATTAATTCTAAAAATTCTCAAAAAATTATCAAAAATCAAATTAAATAAACAAAGAGTTTACAAATGATCAAAAAATTTTCACACCTTTTAATTAATTAAATATTAATTTTTAAATGCTAATTAAAGCCCTAAAAATCCAAATAATTATTAAAAAGTCCAAATAAAGATTTTTCACTTTGTAAACCCTAAAAATGACTTAAAAAGACTAAAAACTATTTTTATGAATTTTTTAAACTAAGGGAAACTATTTTTAAATGATTAAAAACTATTAAAATATTAAAATAATTCTAAAAATTAAGAAAATGATGCTAAAATTAATCTAAGAGTTTTAAAAATCCTATTTTAATGTATTTGACCTAAGAAAAATATAAAAGTTGCAAAAATGTGAAAAATGAAATTTAATAATAAAATAATATTAAAATATTATTAAAATTAAAAAATTATATAAATGTATAAAAACTTGAAAACTAGTTTATTTTAACCTAACTAAAAAGAAAATGAAAGTGATATTACCAAAATACCCCTATTGGGCCCCCAAATGGGCTAAAATAAAAAACAACCAAGTGAAATGGACTTTTGGGCCCAATAAAATGAAACTTAACCAAATAAGCTAAAAATCACCAGTCTAGCTTAAAATTCAATTCTAAACACAAAAGTCTGAATGCCCAAAAGCTAAAAGTGAGCTTATCAAAGCTTAATTGAACAACAGCTTATTCTCAATGGGCTTTTTGGCCCATTAAGCTATAAGCCAATGCCATAAGCTCAGATTTGACACGCAACCTTCTTTTCAGATGCCTAAGAGATCTGTGAAAAGAAATTTCAAATAAGCTCAACCAATAAGTCAGAAATAAGCAAAGTAAGTTTTCACTAAAAGACAAAATAGTCGACTTGGAGTTCTAGACCACCTCAAACATTGAAATAAGTTGCAAAAGACTCTAAATGACTTAGTTAATACAAATCAACAAAGAAAAGTTCAATAAGACAAGCCAAATAAGCAGAATAAGTTGATAAGCACTTATGTAAAAGTCAAAGTTATTGGTTTTCTAGTCAAAGCTCAAAGTCAACCCCTCAAATGCTCCAGTATGAACAAATGGGTCAAATAAGTAACACCTATTACAAAATTAAAGTTGTTGCAGGTTTTAATAAGCTAGAACAACTTATTGATAAGCTATCCTGAAAATAACACTAGTAGTGGCTAGCAGCAGGGGAAAGGAGTTACCATTGCTTTGACTATTTGACTTGCTTTTTTAGAGAGATCCAGTTGGATTCAATGGAAAACAAAGGCACCCTTGTAATCAGTGGATCACAAGAAGTCAATATCAACAAAGAAATCACAATCTGGTTTAGCCAATAAGCACTACAATAAGCAAACAGTCACCAGATATGATACAGACTAGCAAAATAAGCAGTTATGAACTAAAAAGCAGTTTTAGCATGGATAAGCCAACCAAATTGAACCATATGCATACACAAGATATAATAAAGTCCAATAAGCACAATCAAACTTTTTTCAAACACTGGATCAAAGATTAGAAGCAGATTCAAGTACAAACAGTTACTGATGAACAAAGGTGATTATCCAACATCCTTTTGCTGATCTAATTGACCACCAATCCAATTTTAAACCCTTTAATCCCTTTCCCTGGCTATGTTAACTAAAATTAGCACTTGTTAACGCTATTCTACCCTCAGATCTAGGTGTACCCAAAAGTTTAGCAAAAAATTCCAAATAAAACAGATTTTATGGACCTTTGTTGGATTTAAGTGTTTAGACCCTCAAAACTTGTAGATAAATGACCAAATGCACCACGTAAACAAGTATCAACAAAAAGCAACAACAAACAACCACTCAAGTTGCCTTAATCCTTGGTAGATCAGTTAACCCAAACACCCCTTTGGAATCTGATTTCTCAAATTTTCAAAGGATTGTTATGATTTAACCCTCAAACCAAGATCTAAACAACCTAATAACAAGAATACAACCTCGAAACACCAGAATCAACAACAATATCACAGGTTCACAGACAAAAATCCAAAATCACCAATAATCATGCAATATTTCAGAAAAATAAAATAGAATAAGAGATGCAAACCTCCAAAATGCACATCCACACTTTGGAATGTTTGAGCTTAGGTGCTAGCAAGAACAAGCACCAGCTTCCAATAGCTGCTAAAGAACAAACCACAAAAGTTTACCAAAATAGATTATCACTTAATTTTTGAAAACAAGAGTTTCAAACCTTAAAACTTTTCCTAAAAATCAATCAAACATATAAATGGAACTCAGATTTCAGCTAATCAAACACCAAACTTTCATAAAACACAAAAGGGAATCCAAAATTTTTAGAAAACCAAAATTTTATTTATAAAAAGGAATTACAAAGCATTAGCCAAAATCTGGAACAAAGGGGCTCTCACATGTTGAGGCCTCCTTATATAGACGACTAAGGATGATTCTAGAATGGAAAAAATAAAGAAACCCTAGCTAGAAAATCTCAAAATTGCCCTTGAATGCTTCTAGATGAACTGTTGATGTGAGTTGTCCAAATGAATCCTGAATGTTCATTTTAGCTTTGGGACCAAGTAATGAGTGTGAGACGTTGATTTGGCCACGTGGCAATCCTTGGAGAGGAAGGTATGATGTGAAAGGTGGACGAGTTTGATTGTGGGGGCCATTGGGTAAGTGGGTGTGTTAGTTTAGACATGGGATTGGTTCGTGTGAGGGTGAATTGTGTTTAAGTTAAGGTAATTGTAAAAACCCCCTTGCTGGTAAAAAGTTAATTCTGGGTTCATACGTGTGAACAGTGCCACGTTTGATCCGAGTTTAGTGGGGAGTTTGTGTTTTGTGCGTGTTTATTTGGTTTAAACTTTGGGAAATGGCAATATGAGTCCTTGTCTTTTGGTAAAAGTGGTATAATAAGATTTTCAGCTTAATAAAACGATTTCCTTTGTTATTTAAGTTTTCAAATTCACATATTGGCCACAAAACTTTGGTGAAATGGTTTCAAAGGTTAATTTTGCCATTTTTGAATATTTCAAGGGCTGATCTTGGACATTTCTCATCTTTGAAGGTCTTCATTGGATGCTTGACTTCATGAGGGACCATTGTTGACAATTTAGTTTTGTTAAGGGACTAAACTTGCCAAATCTTCAAACTTGGAGGACCTTTTTTGTAATTTTGACAAACTTAAGGGACCAAACTTGTAATTATGAATATACAAGGGTATTAAGTGTCATTTCTTCATAAATGAGGGCTCAATCTTGTACATCTTCAAATCTTCAAGGTTTTTTCTTTGATAATTCACAAACTAGGGCCCGGTTCTTTGTGCGGCTTCGTTTCTCGTGTTCGTTTTTCCTTGTTTCTTGTGATCTTTTTTCTTTTTCACGATATCCATACCTAAAATACAAAAGTAAACAAACACAAGCATATATATGATATTTTTATGACATTTTATGCATTTAAAGTCCGAAAAGAACGATGAGATCATGTATAAATGCCATCTCATCACTCCTATCTTTGATGAGGATCCTCCACCAACAAAGTTTGATACTACTTTAGAGGATTACTATTTTGAGGAAGATTTTGACGCGTTTCTCAATACTTACTTTGCTAATGAGCATGATTCTCCTACTTTGGATTTCGATTATGGCCTTTACCCTCCTTCGGACTTTAAGAAACGCGTTTCAAAGGAAAAGAAACCGGACGACACCAACATTCAGAGTACTTATGTTTTGACACCTCTCTTTCCACCTTCTTCGGATGAGATTGTGAGGTATATGGGTGAATCTTCTTCAAGTTCTACTGAGTGTCTTTCTTCTTTTCCCCTAAAGGAAAAGGTGTTTGATCCAGGTATCACAGTTTTTGAGCCATCTCAGTATCCATTTGATGAAATAAAAGGAAAGATTTTTGGAATATTCTTAGCTACGCTTTCACCTTACCACACCTTCTACTATCACCCTGCTCACCATTTGCTTAAAGGAGACTCGGCTACTCTGCTTTGGCTTGTGCTTTCCGCTGTATAGTTATGCTACTTTTTGGATGAGAACAATGTATTTGGCCCGACGGATTTTTTTCAAGGTTTTCTATGAACGTTTCACCATAGTATTCAGGGTCGAGTCAGGCTCATGACTCAGTTAACAAAAACAAGAGCTTCTCGGGAGACAACCCGAGGATCTATCCTTCTTTATCTGTTTTCCATAATAAGTGTAGGGGGAGCCAAGTAGGTTTTTGTTGTTTTTTTATTTCTTATCATGTGCAGGGATTGGAGCTTTTAAAGATCCACTTTTGGTGACTTTTGACGACCCGTGATTCCGTGTACCCGTCATATCGGTTCTACCCTAAACTCTTGTGATTTAATATTTTCTCAAATTATGTTGAAATAGGAATAACTTTAGTTGTCTCTTCCTTAGCAAGATTTAAACAACGTGCACAATGTCCTAGGTGTAGGGGAGTTTACTTCCACATGCTAAAACAGTGAGGACAATGTTTATATTAAGTGTAGGGTAGACTTCTATCGAAGTTAAGTGGGCTTTTCCATGAATTTGTCTTCATTTTAACCGGAAAATTGATTTTTTCGACATTTTTCAAAATTTTAATATATTTTGGCCTAATAGTATTACCCTTTCTTATCGTTATTTTCTTTCATCATATGTATATATTCCATTTCTAGAACAAAATCAAAATAAATAAATTAATAAAATGGTTTTAACGAGTTTAGACGTCTTTGATATATTAGGCTTGTCGTGAATATTTTCACTCAACCCGAATTTACTTATTTGAGTTTACTCTAGCTAGTATCCTTAACCATATGGACCTTAATTGGTTTATTAGGCTAAGCATCCACGGGTCTCATTCTTTGAGATTTTAAATTGTGGAGAAAGAGAAATGATAGAGTCAATTATAAGTTTTGTAATCTTTCATGAACTTATGTGAGTTAATTATATTTTTCTCCCATCACTTGTAAATAAATAAATGAAATAAGTAAGGTCGTACGATTTGAAAAATTACTTAGCTTCTAGCCCAAGATCGTTTATAAGTTGCTCGGGATTAATTAGAGTTCATAGCCAAGGCATAACTTATTAAAGCGGGACGCGAAGATTGGCGAGTCCAAAAAGGCCCTAACAAGGCATGAGGGCTCCATTTTGTTGCTAAAGATCCAAGATGATGTGAAGAATCATTATTCCAAAATCAATATGAAGGATCGAGACACACGACGAGAAGCAATTACTCCCATTAAGATCATAGAGAAGTCTATCCAAAAAGACCCTAACAAGGTATGAGAATAAATAGATCCAAGTCCGAAAAGGAGGCAGATCGTTGTATATCAAAATCCCAAGTAAAGATTGAAAAAAAAATGAAGAAATCGTGGTCCAAGTTTGAACAATCTCTCAAACACTTCAAGTGAAGAAATTCCACATATGAAGAGAAGACCATTATTTCAAGAACGTCTCTCAAGATTTGAAGTATGAAGTAAATGCCAAAAATCGGTCCGAGAAAGGTCTCAAATCGTGAAACGAGTTATGCCAATATATGAACTTTATGAGATTTTAAGAAGTCGTTTAAAAGATTTTGTCATTTAGCTAACTATTGATTAAATTGTCCTACTTTATTTTCGGCCTTAATAAATTATCTTAATAAGTCAAAAATGCATCATCGTGATCATTCAAGACAAAAATAAAATACAAGAGATACACCGTGTGAATAAGGGGGTCTAAGTGAATAATTGAACCACATGAGTAAGTGTTATCTTTACTAACTTATAATAACAATGATCTCGTTTTTAAGCTTGGTGTGGGGAACGTGAAACTTGAGGGTGATAAATATTTATGACACCAAAGCCCTAATTTAAGTCTCCGATTTCTTTACAAGTTTCTTCCATCAAACAATTTCAAGTAAATAAATAATGTGAAATTGTATATCTTTTTCTTTTGAGAAATTTTCTATCTTTTTAGTTTTCATAGTTTCGTAGTATATAATAAGGGCCAAAGTGGGTTAATTATGAGGAAAATGTAAATGTTTCTTTAAAATTAATGCATTGCATGAGGTCATTGCAATGGTCAAGTGAAGGGGATTTAATAAGTATGAAAACACTTATCCTTTTACCACTTAAACCAAATGAAAACAAAATCAAAACGTGTGTTTAATGTCGTAAAAGTCGGAATTACGTGTGGTTTGTGTTTTTGTTGTTTTTTTGTTGTGTTTTAGGACCAAAAGATGAAAAAGGAAGAAAACAAAGGATTTCACGGGCTTTTATCGAAGATAAAGAAAAAAGACAAGTCAAAAGATCAAAAGTGAAAAAAGAACGGAAGTCAAAATCCTATTCTGAAGAATTATTGAAGAAAAAGACCAAAGACGGAAGTTTAACAAGTCGAAGAGCCAAATCTAATAAAAGAAGAAATTAGAAGACAAGTTCAATTTTATTTATCGACGAATCCCAAGACAAAGTCGAGAATGACAAATTTATTGTCAAGACGAGAAGACTAAAGAAAATAAAGAAGAGCAACATCACTTATGACTCCTCCACTATAAATAGACCTCATCTCCTTCATTTGTATTAGTTAGTTAGTTTATTTTTTAGGTAATTAGGAGTAGGTATAATCTTTACTTTTCTATCATTTTTCTTTAAGCTTATCTCTCTTTAATCTTCCATTGTTAAACATTAAATCTTAATCTTTTCATTAAGTTTTTAATTAATCTCATCCTTTCTTTCTAGATTAAATTTGTTTATCTTCTAGCTTATTAATGCTTATTGCTTATTTGATTCTTTTGATTATTATGTTAAGTGGGTTTGATATTTTAGATTAGATCTTATTGATTTGCTTAATTTGGTGCTAATTATAGTTTTAATTCATGTCGTGTTTTGTTTATTTTTTAGATTAATTTAGTTTAATTTTTGCTTATTTGCTTTTATTATTTTTGCTTATTTTGCTTATTTTAGGATTGAGTCTCTGTCTGTTGTGAAGTCACTTTCGGAAGAGGGTTTAGACCATTTCCCGAAAGTCAGTTTAAATATTTTATTCCGAAAGTCATTTTTTGTTTTTCTCCGAAAGTCATTTTTAGAGTTTTATCCGTAAGTTTTTGTTAAGCTATATATTGCGAAAGTGATACTTTTAAATATTCCGAAAGTCATCCAATGCACTTATTTCCGAAAGTAAAAAACATATAATCCGAAAGTGGTTTGTAATTTGTTGTTTTGCGAAAGCTTTTTTTATCTACCCTCGTGTGAACACAACAGGTGTGAACACATTACCAAAAAATTCCGAAAGTCAAGTATAATATAAATATTCCGAAAGTTGTAATGAAAGAAAATTGCTAAAGTGTTGTTTAGATAAAAATTGCGAAAAGTTTTTTTTTAATATTTTTTTCGAAAGCTTATTTAGTTTTGTTATTATTGCGAACATTTTTATTTTTAGATTTATCCGAAAGTTTATTTAATTTTTATCTGAAAGTTTTTATTAGCCTTTTATTCCGAAAGTTTTATTTTACATTTTTATCCGAAAGTTTTTATAGTATTTTTTTAAATAGTTTTAGTTTGTCTATTTTTATTACTTATCTTTTTATTTTTATTATTGCCTATTTTTTAATATTTGTCTAGTTTTATTTTTCTTTTTTCTTTATTCTTTGTCATTTATCTTTAGTTTATTTTTAATACTTTTCGTATTTTACTTTTTAAGTAGAAATAGATAACGAATTCTTTCTTTTATTCACCAAAAACGACCAACTCCAACTTGAACCGGAGATCAATTCGTTAAGACGCACGAGAACAATTATTAACTTGATAAAAATCAGTTATTAGGTTCCCAACAAACTCATATGTTATTCATAAGGGATGCGTATTGGACACACGAACTTTCTAATATTACTTTTGAATCATTGTCATGAGTAATTTTTCAAATATGGTGATTAAGTTATCCTTAGACTTGAGATGCAAACAAGTTTATGCATGTGTGAATATCATTTATTGATTATAAGTTAAATGCATTCTCGCAAGAGTTAGTTATAAAGGCTATCGTTGGAAGTGTTGTGAAGCAGCGATCCACAAACACTTGCAGTCAATATAGAATTTGTTCCTCTACTTGATATAGTGCAGTTTAGTACCTTGGATCCTCTCTAGAATTAATCAGGTAATTGTATGGCCATACCCAAAGGGTAATTCAAGATGATTCTTGTTACATTTGGTGTATCTGAATTTACTTCGTTAATGAGAAATAATTTTTAAACTATATGGAATGAGTCAGTATCCGTATCCATGGCTTAACTAGTACTAGAAACAAAGGGAAGATTATAGCAAGCCACATAATCTTATACCATTATTACTTTTGAGATATTCTTCTTAAAACTATACCTCAATCATTTCCAGTAATAATAAAGTATTCCTAAATGCTTTATTATGGACGTACTATGTCTTAAACTCTCACAAGTGGGAGACCCTTAACTCTTTGATCCCAATTCAATTGTTGTTTGATGTAATAATAGAGGTGTCAGGCTCAGACTCTGAGAAAGATGACATGCGGCTAGTCCCAACTCTTAGTCTCGTAGTCTTGAAACTCAGCCGTACTTCCTTTGGCTGGCCTTTCGATCCCCTCGTTCACAAAGGGGCGCAACTGAAGCTCATCTAACGATGTTTGCGATCGTTAATCCATCAGGAATGAGTGGACCTATCAGGGGCACACACTCAATATGGAGAACACACTTTTTTTATACCTTTATTATTTATATTAGACATTTAATAAAAACTACACTTTAATATTATTTAATGGTATTTAAATTGGTTACAAGTTTAATTAATTTAAGATACATGTTTAATTTGTTTCTAGGAAACTCTAGGGCCCTAGTCGGCCGAATACACCTTAAGGTGTTCTATAAAGATTTTTTATTTAACAATTAAGCTAAATATTTACCTTAATTAAGTTTTCTTGGAGTAGGGTCCAAGTTTTATAAGGAGGTGAGAAGGCTATATATACCTCACACCTATCTCATTAGAATCGTCCCATACACCCCTTTGGAGTCGAAAACTGATCGACCAAGAAACCAAACAACCCTCAAAACCCTAAAATCACCTAAAGTGTATATCTTTGCAAGATCGACTACCTTATGGTACTGTAATGTTAATATGAGATTCACCATGAACACGGGTTTATGATCCGGAGGTCGGGGATGATTGAACAAGTGTTTAGCCATTTGTAGAGAGAGAAACAAGAGAGAAATAAAGATGTGTGTTTATTTCTAGAGAGAGAAGTAGAAACAAGAAAATGATAATCCTCATCCCTCCATGGAAGTATGAAGGGGTATATATAGCACGAGACTTGAACTACTTACATGTGACATTAATAGTCCCTGTAAGTCTCGGCTATGAAACTAATTTAATTCCGTTAATCGCAAACATTTTAAGGCTAACAATCTTCCCCCCAATGTGGAGACATACGGAATTACTTACAATGTTCCTAACAAATGAAAATACAACAAAAATATGACAATATTAATTTGCTTCCAATGCTGAGGATGACATCGTTGTCTTCAAGTCTTCTAGAAAAACTTATACCCTAGTTTGAATCCGCTTTGTCTTTGTTTGTTAAGGAACCATTGTATCATGTATGAACTGGATTAACTTTCCCCCAATTCATACTACATGTCTTAAACAGCTTTCTTCATAGACTTCTTTTTGACGAAGCTTCTGAATCAGCATCCCCCCAAACCAATATCCCTGTCTTGAGCAGAATCTGTAGCTTGAGCAATCTTCTATCTTTGACATTTAAGGTGCACAGTGGAATTTTGTAGAAGAAGAAGCAAACCACACCAAGTAACTGCTACCTTGACATTTTTGGTCTTCATGATTATGTGTTTGGGGGAACATGTAAGAAATCAGCAACAAATCTTCTCACGCTTGTAGAATACTTCCCCATAGAAGTTGAACTAAGTACCCTAAAATACACGTTCTTCCCTCATGATGGTGACGAACTCTCGGAAGCATCATCTGACGTGTACGGTCAAAATTGCGAGATGTTTTTGTCGAAAGTATGATGGGTACGAACACTTAGAAGCATCATATGACGTGTACGCTCAGAATCGCGAGATGTTATTATCAAAGGTATGATGGTTACGAACACTCGGAAGCATCATCTGACGAGTACAATCAGAATCGTGAGATGTTCGTGTCTAGAGCAGAAATCTTTGTTGACATTTTGTAGCTCAAGTTGCTCGTGAGAATTGTTTCCTGATCACATCTCTACTCATTTACTCTCTGGCTAGACTTACCAACCTCGTATTCTTTCGGCTATCTATAGTAATCACTAATGAAGTAAACCTGATATTCTAAACTTGAAACTGAAGTATAATCCCCCAAATTTATTACTTACGCTTAGCACTTTTTTTGATTGACGAACGGTGCAGAGAAACGTCTCTTAGTACCTTATACAAAGAAGAGATAAGTATAAGATGTAAAACACCTCTTGAAATACCCACAACTACAGGTGAGTGTGACACTGAGCACTACAATGTAACTCCTCTAAGTGATAGTTGTCAATGTCGTCGACCATCCACCCCTTGACATTGGAAACTAGATAAATCAAGTCTCAATCATAAACGCTCAAGCAAATCATCAACCAATAGAAGGTTGAGAAGGCTCGATGTTGAATTAAGTAAACGCCTTCGTGAAATTCCACATCAACTTCAAATAACAAATATCAAATCCACTTCGTAATCACTTTTCTTTGCTCTGAATACTAGCCGTTTTGACAATTAAGTGAATCTTAAACGGATCGTTTTGGTGTTTATTTGTTTTTGTCGTGTTTGTCGTGTTTGTTGTGTTTGTTTGAGTGTCGTTAACTGAAAAATCAACGATAATTAGAAATGAGAAACCATCAACGTCATCTAGTTATGTTTAATTTGAAGCCCAAAATCAGTCATATGCCCAACTGATGCGCGGATCGACCTCCATGGAGGTCGGGGAGGATTGAACAAGTGTTTAGCTATTTGTAGAGAGAGAAACAAGAGAGAAATAAAGATGTGTGTTTATTTCTAGAGAGATAAGTAGAAACAAGAAAATGATAATCCTCACCCCTCCATGGAAGTATGGAGGGGTATATATAGCACGAGACTTGAACTACTTACATGTGACATTAACAGTCCTTGCAAGTCCCGACTATGAAACTAATGTAATTCCGTTAGTCGCACACATTTTAAGGCTAACAGTTAAGATATAAGATTCAAAGCTATAAGAGGGTGATCCAGAGGTCGGAGAGGATAAAATAGATGTTTAGACATTTTAAGCCCAATACTAAACCCTTGATCATCATGTCAAGGTTTTAGCTTCGTCTTTGTTCCCCTTGTGGTTCATTGCTACCTAAACCCTAGTTAGGGTTTCGGGTGATTTTTTCAAGTGTCTTGTAACGTTTATAAACCGATCCTTACGTAGTCCGAATTAGGTTTTGTATCTAGGGTTTCTAGTTGCAAGATAAATACATAAGTTTGTTTGAAGTGAAGTTACTACTAGCATCTTTGTAATTGTTCGTTTGACATGTCGTGTGAGCAAACAATAAAGACGACTATTTTACCGTTAGGTTCAAGATCAAGATCAAGTTCAAGCTTCATTATTCCATTTATTCAACTAATAAAGGTTGGTTTTAATTGTTTTATTTGTGTGCTTAATTATGTGTATTATACTAGATACATTCTCCTGCGTACTCGTATCTAATGGTTTAACTAGTTTCAAAATCCCAACACATCCTATGAGAAGTGCGACACTAAATCATATAAAAACATACAACACCTTTAAGCAGACCAACTACACCCACTTGAAATTATGGTTTCTTATTTTACTCCAATTTTGATGTTTAAATAGAAAATCTCAGGTCCTTCATATAATTCATATTGAATAATTTGGTTTATGCAAATGATGTGACGAATACTTTCAAAATTTATTATGAGTGCCAACTCCTTAGTAGAAACCAATAAGCATTTACCGTCCATGTCGTTTAGATACGAACTATAAAAAACCCTCAAATATAGATGTGGGTAGAGATCTACATAGTCTCACATTTGAGTAAAGATCCAGTGGACCAATCCCAGCCACCCATCACAATTTCATCTAGTGGTTAAGATTAAACCACCTTTCCTACTATATCCCTAACCTTTATTAACATACAGTATTAATTTACAAAATAAATTCGGATCGACACCCTCACCACCTACCTTCTATCGACCGTCCACCGTCAATCTCTTTCCTTACCACCCACCTTCTACAACGACCGCTGCCACCTTAACCATTGACCGCTGCTACCTTATACCAGAGACCACCGCCATCTTCTACAGGCGACCGCCACCACCTTCTACCAATAACCTTTTCTACATCACAGACCTTCCGATGGTGATCATGTGTAACTATTATACACTATCTATCACTGATTCACAATCAAGTGTAATTATTGAATAGTATTGAAAAAGCATGTGATTACTAACATACAGTAATCTCCACATTTTAAAGAGTGGAATGCTTATCACAAAGTATTTTTGGTATTGTAATATATGAAATCAAAGATTGTTTTTTTCATATATTGTAGAAGCTTGATTATTGTTGACTTGATGGAGGTGTAATTTCGACTTTTCGGAAACTTTAGAATAATAAGGTTGTCTATTTGCATAAAACATCCTACATGGGTTGTCATCAAACAATTACTCAAAGGGATGCTTATCATCAGCTAGGACACGAGTATTATTCACGAGGCAAAGAAAAGAAGTCTTTTCTATGTGTATTAACAAGTTTTTTGCTTTTACACCGAAGGAGTGTTAATCATCTGACATTCTATCAATGTTGGAATCTATTGTCAATTTTTAGAAATGAGTTGTTACCGAGTATTTCCAATCAGTGACAACAAAAGCAAATATGGAAATTGAGACATGCTTGGAAGTTTCAGAAACTACCTATAATTTTTAACACATGATTCATACAAGAGTCAATATGACTCATACATGAGTCAGAGTGACTCATTTATGAGTTACACTGACTCATGTATGAGTCACTCTGAGTCATATATGATTATGTAACATATGACTCATACACGAGTCAGTGTGACTCATACATTAGTTAGAGTGACCCATATATGATCATGTAATAGATCACTCATACATGAGTCAGTGTGACTCATACATGAGTCAGTGTGACTCATACATGCGTTAGAGTGACTCATGTATGAGTCACACTGACTCATGTATGAGTCACTCTGACTCATATATGATCGTGTAATAGATGACTCATACATGAGTCAGTGTGACTCATACATGAGTTAGAGTGACTCATATATGAGTAGATGACTGATACACGAGTCAGTGT
Organism: Glebionis coronaria; assembly: GCA_025667525.1. NCBI lineage: Eukaryota > Viridiplantae > Streptophyta > Magnoliopsida > Asterales > Asteraceae > Glebionis > Glebionis coronaria. Next base: position 202,735,184 of record CM046878.1, on the reverse strand, counting down.
GACTCATACATGAGTCAGTGTGACTCATACATGAGTCAAAGTAAATCGTGTATGAGTCACACTGACTCATGTGTGAGTCACTCTGACTCATATATGATCGTGTAACAGATTACTCATACATGATTTAGTGTAACTCATACATGAGTTAGAGTGACTCATATATGATCGTGTAATAGATGACTGATACATGAATCAAAGTGACTCATAAATGAGTCAGTGTGACTCATACATGAGTCAGAGTGACTCATGTATGAGTCACACTGACTCATGTATGAGTCACTATGTCTCATATATGATTGTGTAACAGATGACTCATGCATGAGTCAGTGTGACTCATACATGAGTTAGAGTGACTCATATATGACCATGTAATAGATGACTCATACATGAGTTAATGCGAATCATACATGAGTCTGTGTGACTCATACATGAGTCAGTGTGACTCATGTATGAGTCAGATTGACTCATATATGAGTCAGAATGACTCATACAATTCCTGACTCATATAAAAGGGGTCTGTGCGAAAACAAACGTAGGATACAAAAGGTAACACTTTTTCATTATATATACAAGTAAAAGCGTACAATAAAGATGTAACACCCTACTTGGATAAGTGGACCGTTACGTTTATTTTTGGCGTGTAATCAAAGCATATAAGGTAAATGTCCTAAAATATTAACTGACCACAAAGGAAATACCGGAATCAAACATCGGTAATCCAAACATAAGCTCAAAACATGAAAAGTAAAAATAATAAAAGAAAGGACTAAACAATGTCCAAACAGGCAAGTAAATTAATGAAGTGCATAAAGTAAAGAAGTTTGGATAGCTTCCATCCCATGCACGTACTCTCAGAATCCTAAGAGCGTCCTGGTGTACCTGCCGTTAGAACATGAAAGGAACTACGGCTAAGCATAACGCTCAGTGAACGGATATAAGAGCATGATAAGTAATACTAAAATGAAGCAGATAATAAAATACTGAAGCTGTAAAGACAAATATATTAAGAGCAACGGAAAACTGTGTATGTATCTGAAATGTCTGATTATAAATAGTAAAGCTGAATTATTATCTGTTAAATCTGAAAACATGCATTTACTGTATTTTAATTGCCAAGAGCTTATATAGGTCATGTGCTGTAACAACGTCTGCATGAATACATGGAGGGGTAACCTCGTCATGCTGTAGAGGGGTGACCTCTAAATAATGTGCTGGGTGGAGGGATCAACTCCTATGTGAAGGATGTAGAGCACACACTATATTCACTTGATAAGCTGTAAACTGGTAACCTAGGATGCATCCATACGCCCCGCTGATAATACTGATAAATGGCCAAGCTAAAATAAATGGGAAGTTGAGAGAATTCACTCCCCCGCAGAGGAGTCACGACACCGGTGCCTCAAGTGTCATGGTTACGGTACCTCCGTAACTAGTAATTACTGGTCATGCATGTATATAAAGCTAAGGCAATTTAGCATAGTTATTAAGTAATTAATGTGAAGTTCGTAGACGGAGAATCCTAATCATGCATAGGAAAGGAAGTCCTTACTGAAGGACGGAAAATTCGTATTATCAATCGAAACGAAAAAGACAAATAATAGTAGAGAGATAGGAATATCCGTACCTTAGCAAATCTCGACGTCTAATCAAAATCCAAAATTATTTTCCACTCAAATACTCTACAATAATTAATCAACTAATACAAATTAATATAATGAAAGGACTAATTATTGTTTTAGTCTACATCACATTAGTGTTGGTTAATAGTTCTTACATTACTACTATTATTTGATCAACTATGTTTAGGGTCCATTATTCACCACCTTTCACATGTTTCAAAATTCAAATGGAGTTACTATGTCAATAAGTAACTTTATTCAATACACCTTAACAATCAAGTCATGATTTTGTTGATTCATGTAAAGATATAACCGTGTATAAAATTAATTTACGACTTCATGAGGTAATAACTAAGTACAACAAGACGTAACGCTTAAAGTTAAAAGGACTTCAAGTTACATGCTTAAGTGATTAGCTCATAATTAACATAACTTCGTTTCTTCTACACTGCCTTTTCAAACATAATTGACATGAAACGACAAAAAACCGACTTATATATCGACAAAAGTTGCAGTAGGCTAAGGCAACCACATTTAAACCTTCTTTGGGATTACTTAAAAACATTTTATATAACTTAAAGATAGAAAATGTAGAATTACAAATCATATGTTTTTGCTAAATTTATATCAAATGCATCTTCTTCCCCATGGTAAATATATCAACGCATGCTTGAATCTATATAACCTAACATCATTAGTTAAAACCTAATACTAATATGATAATCCATTTGTAATCTTTTACGATGATTAGCTTTTGATAGTTATAGGAATATATTATGGTTTAAGATTTACCTCCATGCAAACGAGTACTGAGATATATATCTAACGAGTACGACACCAACTCGAAGGCCCACGTCAACACACAGCGCGGTCGATCATAACCAGAACCCATAACACAAACAGTAAATGTGAAGTGGTACAGCCGTTATTCTAACTCTAAGCGAGAACTCGAGCCTCGATGCGATCAGAAATTAGTGAGGATTCCGTATAAGCACATGAACTCCAGCAAGAATTCCAAAGAACTAGTGTCCCGATCACCGATACCATAACCCGAAAAAGAAACTGATCCTCCACGATGAGGACTTTTCTCTTGTACATGAACCTATCGTATCGAACCGAGAAGAACATCAATCGCGAACCACCCCGAAATTCAAACCAAAATATATGAACTCAATCAAATTGCGCACGAAATGAACCGAAACCATCCACTCGATATAAGCTACTGAAATTGGGATTTTGCTAGGTTAAAAAGTTCGTTTTCTTAGTGTCTTAACGAATTTATTTCCGGTTAAATGTGTGACTCAATTGTTTTTGGTTAAGAAGAAGGGAAGTTGATTATCTATAACTAATTAAAAAGTAAATGCGAAAAGTATTTAAAAACAAACTAAAGACAAGAACAAATAATAAAAGTAAAACAAGGTGAATATTAAAAACTAAAAATTAAAACGAATATTAAAACAAATAATAAAACAAAATTTAAAACGAAACAATTAATAAAAATAAAACTAAAAGACGAAATTAACTATCGACTCGAAAATAAAGTTTACTTAATGAAAAAGGAGAAAATAAAACTAAGTGGGTGCTTTAAAGTTAAACGAGGCAAAACCTAAAGCGGGTACTAAATGAAAGATAAAAATTGAAATTTACGAAAAAATATTAATTTTAAAATTAGACGAAAAATTCAACTAAAAATACGTGACTTTCAGAAATAAAATCGGAACAACTTTCAGATTAAACTAAACAATTACGGAACAAAAATAATAAATAAACAAGCTAGCAGGCAGCTAGCTCAAGCTAGCAGCCTACTAGCTCAAATTGGCCGAAAAAAGGATAAACATGAAAGCATGCAGGTAGCACATTTCTATATTACGATCGGAATGTCAGTTTTGAAACCATCGGAATATATAGAAAGAAGAAAATCTATCGAAAATAGTAGTAATATAAAACTGTCGGAAAGTTTTAAAAATAAAATAATAAAAGAACTATCGGAATGTTGTTGTCAAAATTTGGGCAGCATTTCGTCGCAATATGCCTTATACCCGATCGCAAAGTACGATGCTAGGGGAAATCGCAACCTACGATCGGAATAAGTGAATATTGCAATAAGCTATCACAAAGCTGTCACAGTGTAGAAACCCTATTGTGATGGAAAAATCACAATATTCGGATGGATGAACATAAGCTAATAAACCAATAAGCACTTCTAAAAAGAACAATTAACAAAAACTTTACCAACTCAATAAGCACAAATTTGAAAACTTTTGAAATACTAAATATGCAAAATTTATAAAATAAACTTTAAAAAGACTAAACTTTTTAAGAAAACTAAAAAAAAGTAAATAAGCTAAACACAAAATTAAGCCAATAAGCATGTCAAGCTCAAAGCTTAATTCGTATTAAAACTTATAGATGAATAAAAAGATAAACTTTCTAATCAATCAAACATCAAGATTAAACAAAATCAAAGATTATTTCGAATCAAACATAATTAAAAAGATCAAGAAATGTAGAAGAAGATGATTGTAAAAGTCTTGGAATAAGATAAAGATTAAAGATTCAATAGTACAAGATTAAAAATTAAAGATTAAGAAAACTTGAAAGAAAAGCTTAAGAACATGAAATAATTCTAGAGAGAAAAAGTGAAAAACTACACTACTCCTATACTAATCTAACTAACCAACTAACTAACACCCTCCTAATGTGTCATTAGGAGGGTATATACAGGAAGTGAGGAGTGCATGTGTTGCTTCCTTCTTTCTTTCTCTTTCTCGTTCTCGTCTTTTAATTCTTTGTCTTTCTCGACGTCGTCTCGGGATTTTTCGATATAAATTGAACTTGTCTTATAATTTCTTCAATAATTAGACTTGAGTTCTTCGACTTCATTAAACCTCTGTCTTGAGACTTTTTCTTCGATAAATCTTCAGAATAGGCCTTGGACTTCCATTCTTTTTGCACTCTTGATCTTTTGACTTCGTCTTTTCTCGTTTTCATCGATAAAAGCCCGTGAAAGCCCGTGTTTTCTTTCTTTCTCATCTTTTTGGTCCTAAAACACAATAAAAACACAAACCACGCATAATTCCGACATTTACGACATAAAATATACGTTTTAGCTTGGTTATTATTATAATTAAGTGGTAAAAGGATTGGTGTTTTCACACCTATCAAATCCCCTACACTTGACCATTGCAATGCCCTTATGCAATGCATTAATTACAAAGCAAGTGTTACATTTTCCATCACAATCAATCCACATTGGCCTTTATTAAAGATATAAAATATTTAAAGGAAGAAAACAAGTAAAAAGATCAAAAACTTACCTTAGGGTTTTGGAATGTCATGAATGATTATCACCCTCAAGTTTCACGTTCACCATACCAAGCTTAAAAATGAGATCATTGTTATTATAAGTTAGCAAAATATCACAAACTCATGTGGCCCAATTATTTACTTAGACTCCCTTATTCCTAGGTGTATCTCTTATACTTTATGATTGTCTTGAATGATCACGGGGATGCATTGTTGACTTATTTCGATAGTTATTTAGGCTGAAAATAAAGTAGGACGATTTAATCAATAGTTAGCTAAAGGACAAAATCTTTTAAAACTGCTTCTCGGGACCTCATAAAGTTCATATCTTGGCATAACTCGCTTCACGATTTGAGACCTTTCTCGGACCAATATTTGGCAGTGACTTCATACTTCAAATCTTGAGAGACGTTCATGAAATAATGGTCTTCTCTTCATAATAGGAATTTCCTCAGTTGAAGTTTTTGAGAGATTCTTCATATTTTGACCACGACTTCTTCATTTTTCTCCAATCTTTATCTGGGATTTTGATATACAACGATCCGCCTCCTTTTAGGACTTGGATCTATTTATCCTCATACCTTGTTAGGGCCTTTTTGGATAGACTTCTCTATGATCTTTAGGGGAGTATTTGCTTTTCGTCGTGTGTCTCGATCCTTCATATCGATTTTTGATAAATGATTCTTCACATCACTTGGGATCTTTAGCAACAAAATGTAGCCCTCATGCCTTGTTAGGGCCTTTTCGGACTCGCCAATCTTCGCATCCCACTTCAATAAGTTATGCCTTGGCTATGAACTCTAATTAATACCAAGCAACTTTTAAACGATCTTGGGCTAGAAGCTAAGTAAATTTTCAAATCGTACGACCTTATTTATTGCAATTAAATTTATTAACAAGCAATGGGAGCTAAAGCTCATAATCAACTCACATAAATTCATGAAAGAATACCAAACTTATAACTGACCCGATCATCTCTCGTTCTCCACAATTTAAAATCTCAAAGAATGAGACTCGTGGATGCTTAGCCAATTAAATCAAAGTTTTGGGTTTTCAAGTCATCTATAGGATCTTGCAACTTCTTAGACTTTTTCAAGTTTAGAATTTTCATTTTAAAGTTCCCATGATAAAGGACTTTCTAGGATCAATTATAGGAACTTGCAAAAAGTTCTTGTTCTTAACCCGTGAGAGTTAAGACTTTCGCGTTTTAAAGTTCCCTATATAAAAGCCTAGCAAAACTTGACTTAAACACGTTAAGGATACTAGCTAGAGTAAACTTAGATAAGTAAACTCGGGTTGAGTCAAAATATTCACGACTTTGAAAAATTAAAACCACTTTATTAAAATTTATTCTAGCAACGAAATAAAATAACTATAACAAAGGTAAATACTATTAGGCCAAAATAGATTAAAAATTTTGAAAAAAAATCGAAAAATCAATTTTTCGGTTAAAATGAGGACATATACAAGGAAAAGCCCACTTAACTTCGATAGAAGGCCCCCTACACTTAATATAAACATTTTCCTCAATGTTTAAGCATGTGGGAGTAAATTCCCCTACACTTAGGACATTGTGCACGTTGTTTAAATCTTGCTAAGTAAGAGACAACTAAAGTGATTCCTATTTTAATATTGAATAAATATAACATAGTGAATCAAAAGAGTTTAGGATAAAACCGGGAAGACGGTTACACAGAATCACGGGTCGTCAAAGTCATTAAGAATGTTTCTTTGAAAGCTCGAATCCCTGCACATGAAAAGAAAGAAAAAAAACAAACACATACTAGGGTCTCCCCCTACACTTATTAGAAAAACAGATAAAGATAGATAGATAATCGGGTTGCCTCCCGAGAAGCGCTTGTTTTTGTTAACCGAGTCACGAGCCTGACTCGTCCCCGAATTAAATGGTCCATGGGGAAGCCTCAAATGTAATACCGGGATCAAAGACCTTGTCCTCGTTCCCAGAGGAAAATACAACAGGAGAGACCGGAGGATAAGTCTTGAAGGGTAGAAAAGTCCTCTCAACATACGAAAAGTATGTGAGGTTGTGATCCACGGGAGGTGGGGTGGGTAAAGGAATCAAAATGTCATCCCCAAAAGACATATGATTATCACTGAGCGGCAAATCCGTAAAGTTATCACTCATAAAATAGTCAATGTCATCCCCGAGTCAAAACACTCATCCTCCATAATGGTGTCTAAAGGAGTGGATGAAAGGTTCTCGGGAGGGGGACTTGGGGCGATATCTTCATGCAACAAATTATTAAAAAGAATATCCCCCTCGGTGTCAACATCATCAATACCCGGAGGTATTGAGAGAATGTCGATTTCCTCCGTAGTTGTATCATTATTCTCAACTGAAGTAATAGACGGAGGTAAAGACTCAGAAACAGGAGCAGAATTCAACGCTTCAATTTTAGCAATAACAAGATGAACTTTCAGTATTTTGTCGCGAAGAATAACGTCTTTCACCTCATTTACAAGATCAAGTTTAGTGGTGAACTTCTCGTAAGTCGGAGAGAATAAATCAACATCGCCTTCATTGCCCGGAGGAGAAGGAGACATTTCAAAAGTGAAATTCTCATAGCATGGAGAAAAATCATCATCATTAAGAGCGACCTCTTACGTAAGCTCCTCAAAAGTCTGCACATCACAAACCTCATCAAAGAATTTGTCGAGACCAAAATCACTAATCTTACTCGATGTATCACTATCCTTAGACGCATTAGGGATATCAAGAGTAGGAGTAGTAATCTCAGAAGATGGGTTGAGATTATAGATATCATCCTCGTCATCATCATAATAGTAGTATGGACGCACAAAAGGAGGAGTATAATCACTAAGATTAGATACTTGTTCATGTTGTTGTCGCTTTTCCTCCTCCCTTGCTTCGCGTATGTTAGCTAATTCTTGTTGAACGTACTGAAGTGTATTCAAAAAATTGGCTCGTTCTTCTTCACACATTCCAACGGAAGGTTGATGATCGAGGGTGTATTGTGGGGGCCCAAAATTTTGAAAACCGGAATTATAGCACGGATGTGGCTCATAGTAATTCATCGGTTGAGAAGAATTAGAACACGGATTTGGTTCATAATAATCCATCGGTGAAGAAAAATGAGGACACGGATTTGGCTCATAATAATTCATTGGCTGACAATAAGAAGTATCGTGAGGGTCCCCACAATTGTTGCAATACGGGCATTGAGGAAAATCCGGTGCTTCTTGTAGATAGCTATTACCATTGTCATAATTGTTACCCAGTTGTTGCTCGCCATTAGGCGGGTATCGAATTGGACACGAAACATGCCAATGAGAATCGCTTCCACAATATATGCAAGGAGGAGAGTAGGTGCATTAGAAGAAAAGGATGAATTAGTCGAATTGCACGATGGACAAAATCCAAATTGTGAATCGGTTGAAATGGGTGGAAGATCTTTTCTGCATTGCTCGCATGAACACCATTGACATGATTCGCACCCATATAGTCGTCTCCCACACCCTACGCAATGGACATAAGAATCCATGAAGAATAATAGATAAGCAAGAAGAATATTTTTGGTGCAAAACTTTCGAAAAAGAAATGCTTTTAATGATTTTTCAAATGTTTTTGGATTTTTGAAATTTTTTAATACGAAAAACAACGTTCACGGGTGAACGGATCCCAAAATCCAACGCGTCTCTCACAAAAAACCGTTAATCTTCACAAAAAGAGCCGGCAGCGACGCCATTTGAAATTGGGATTTTGCTAGGTTAAAGAGTTCGTTTTCTCGGTGTCTTAACTAATTGATTTCTGGTTAAATGTGTGACTCAGTTGTTTTTGGATAAGAAAAAGGGAAGTTGATTATCTATAACTAATTAAAAAGTAAATGCGAAAAGTATTTAAAAACAAACTAAAGACACAAATAATAAAAGTAAAACAAGGTGAATATTAAAAACTAAAAATTAAAACGATATTAAAACGAATATTAAGACAAATAATAAAACGAAATTTAAAGAGAAACAATTAATAAAAATAAAACTAAAAGAAGAAATTAACTATCGACTCGAAAATAAAGTTTACTTAATGAAAAAGGAGAAAATAAAACTAAGTGGGTGCTTTAAAGTTAAACGAGGCAAAACCTAAAGCGGGTAATAAATGAAAGATAAACCTTGAACTTTACGAAAAAATATTAATTTTAAAATTAGATGAAAAATTCAACAAAAAATACGTGACTTTTAGAAATAAAATCGGAAAAACTTTTAGATTAAACTAAACAATTACAGAAAAAATAAACAAGCTAGCAGGCAGCTAGCTCAAGCTAGCAGCCTACTAGCTCAAATTGGCGAAAAAAGGATAAGCATGCAAGCATGCAGGTAGCACATTTCTATATTACGATCGGAATGTCAGTTTGGAAACTATCGAAATATATAGAAAGAAGAAAATCTATTGGAATAGTAGTAATATAAAACTGTCGGAAAGTTAAAAAAAAATAATAAAAGAACTATCGGAATGTTGTTGTCAAAATTTGGGCAGCATTTCGTCGCAATATGCCTTATACCCGATCGCAAAGTAGGATGCCAGGGGCAATCGCAACCTACGATCAGAATAAGTGAATATCGCAATAAGCTATCACAAAGATGTCACAATGTAGAAACCCTATTGTGATGGAAAAATCACAATATTCGGATGGATGAGCATAGGCTAATAAACCAATAAGCACTTCTAAAAAGAACAATTAACAAAAACTTTACCAACTCAATAAGTACAAATTTGAAAACTTTTGAAATACTAAATATGCAAAATTTATAAAACAAACTTTAAAAAGACTAAACTTATTAAGAAAACTAAAAAAAGTAAATAAGATAAACACAAAATTAAGCCAATAAGCATGTCAAGCTCAAAGCTTAATTCGTATTAAAACTTATAGATGAATAAAAAGATAAACTTTTTAATCAATCAAACATCAAGATTAAACAAAATCAAAGATTATTTCGAATCAAACATAATTAAAAAGATCAAGAAATGTAGAAGAAGATGATTGTAAAAAGCTTGAAATAAGATAAAGATTAAAGATTCAATAGTACAAGATTAAAGATTAAAGATTAAGAAAACTTGAAAGAAAAGCTTAAGAACATGAAATAATTCTAGAGAGAGAAAGTGAAAAACTACACTACTCCTATACTAATCTAACTAGCCAACTAACTAACACCCTCCTAATGTGTCATTAGGAGGGTATATATAGGAAGTGAGTAGTGCATGTGTTGCTTCCTTCTTTCTTTCTCTTTCTCGTTCTCGTCTTTTAATTCTTTGTCTTTCTCGACGTCGTCTCGGGATTTGTCGATATAAATTGAACTTGTCTTATAATTTCTTCAATAATTAGACTTGAGTTCTTCGACTTCATTAAACCTCCGTCTTGAGACTTTTTCTTCGATAAATCTTCAGAATAGGCCTTGGACTTTCGTTCTTTTTGCACTCTTGATCTTTTGACTTCGTCTTTTCTCGTTTTCGTCGATAAAAGCCCGTGAAAGCCCGTGTTTTCTTCCTTTCTCATCTTTTTGGTCCTAAAACACAATAAAAACACAAACCACGCATAATTCCGACATTTACGACATAAAATACACGTTTTGGCTTGGTTATTATTATAATTAAGTGGTAAAAGGATGGGTGTTTCACACCTATCAGCTACTATGAACGAAAACTTATTGAGTTGTACTCCTCTCACATTCTTAGATCATGCAAATTTATGTATGATCAATTTGAGAGACGTAGTTTCCAAGGTGAATAGAAGAGATCTGGTTATATGCAAAAAAATTTAGCCATTTTGCCGCAATAAGCAGACACGCTTTGAAGTGATATGGGAAAGACCTTTGTATAATATCATGTATATTAATGAGTGATTTTGTTAATTATTTTCATTATCATCTTGCCTTGTTGACCAAAATATTCATGAGGTTAAATGCAGCTTTTCATTATGTAGTTTTATTCCATAATATCTTATGAATCATGTAATTTACGAGTAACGTATGATTTATTTATAACTAGAAGTTGATAAAGTTCCTCAAAACAATGAAACAATGACATATATTATTTATTTTCTGAATGAATACTTATCTCGTAATGCTTGAATAAATACTTATTATTTATTCTGGTTAAATAATAGTTTACGTATCGTTTTAAATGAACCTGAGACTGCGTGTAATAGATGTTTGAGGATTTTAAAGCGTGCTTTACAACTATTTTCCTCTAAAAAAAATAATTCGTCCTCAAATTAGAGACACGATAATGCTGCGGTTTTACAATTCTTCCCTTCTAAAAAGGGAAATTCGTCCTCGAATTAAAGGTAATAAGCTAATGAAGTTATAAGAACTGAAAGAACACGTAAGCTGAAAAGCCATGTAAGCTGAAAGGATAATTCATGCTCGAATTAGAACATAATGCTGTTGAAAGGGTATAAATGTGGCATGACTGAAGTGAACATGGAATATGACACGGCTGAATAGGACATGGAACGTAACATGACTGAAAGAACTTAACCGAATTATTGAAGGAAAAAGATGAGAGGTCCTGATGGACTTCTTCATTCCAAGTGGCTTCCCGCTCAAAACGACTTCTTCAAAGGTCTAAACACAACGAAAATCTTGGTCCTAATGACCCTGTCTTGACGATGCTGAATAGTTTCTGGTTCCATACTTGAGATGGATTTTCTAAATCTGATCTAATGAATAAAATACAACACGTAGGATATATGAAACGATACTCACAATTAACATGAAATGTTTACTTCTATATCTATGAGCCAAGCTGCCGAAAACATATTGGGACGAACTACGTGAACATTTGTGAACGTGGTTCGCGATTATATGAGGAACGCTTTGCATGGAGTATATTGTGAATGTGATACGTAAAACATACTGTGAACGTGATAATAGGACATATCATGAAGGTATGCTGAATAAGGAAGGAATGCCAAACGATACGTCCTGAGACGAGAAACATCTGCATGGGTATGGAAAAGTTGTGCTAAACTTGAGTCTAGTTTCTTAAGCTTTCTGTAACCGTATTCTGTAACAAGCTGTGAAATGTGTATCGTGAGGTGGAACACGAACTTGAACGTGAACAATGTCATGAACGCGAACGTGAACTTGAATCATGAGACAAAATATGGACTGAAACAACATCATAATGTGAACGTGAGACGTAAACGTGAAGGTGAGCGTGGTTCGTGAACGTGATTTTTCTATCTGACATGATTGTTGATAGCGTGAAATCATACAATTTTATTGGTGAATTTCTTGCAGATCCGCTACTGCGTAATCCTTTCGGATGAAAGAAAACGTATAGGCTGGTTAAATGGTCGACAATGACTTAGATAGTATCCTACTTCTTCTAAGTCTACGGTAACCTGATAACAACCTCGTGGAATCTTGCCTCATTTCTGTTCAGAAATTTCTAATGATTGCACTAACTCATCAGCATGTGGGTGTTCTATCTTAAACCTACTGGAATGGAAGGTATTTAGATAAGAACATAACCACCTCAACATGTTATACTGCTTCTATCAAGATCTTGCTTGGGATTATGGTACATTCTTGTGGAATCTGGATGAATAGTCATGGAAGAACTATGAGCCTCGGTAATTTAGACTTCTCCTAGCGTAGGATCTTATGGAATACATAAATTAGTGTAGGTTCTCTCCTTTATGTGTAAGCTTAGTCATGGTAAAGCTAATTGTGAGAACTATCTACAATTTGTGCGGTAGCAAGCAATTGAATTCTAGAAAAACTTCGTACTTCCGTCACAGACATCGCTCTTGACCATCTGGTGATGGCCTTCACCTTCGCAGGATTCATGGAACTTCTTTCTGCTAAAATAATATGGCCCAGAAATGCCACCTTGTTCAACTGGAACTCACATATGGAAAGATGCATATATAATTTTCTCCTATCATAAAATCTGCAGGACCGTGAAAAGATGATTCTCGTGTTCTTCTCTAGAATTTAGCAGATCAGGATGTTATCAATGAATATACTGATGATCTTTTCTGAGAATTCATGGAAAACTTTATTCATCAATTCAATAATATAGCTGGAGCATTCGGGAGCCTAAAATCATAATCAAAATTTTAGAGAGACCATGACGTGTGCAAAAAGCAGTTTTGGGGAATGTCCTGTTCTTTCCCTCACAACTGATGGCAGCATGATCGTGAATTGTTCATGGAAATTTTTTAGGTCATCATAGCAGATCAGATAAACCTTTTATACGTGGAATGAATATCGATTATGAATGGTGATCTTGTAAAATTTTCTATGGTCGATACAAGATCTCATGTTACCAGCCTTCTTCTTGACAGACAGAAACAGTGCATCTCCTGATGGTGCACTAGGATGAATAAAGCCTCGTTCTGGCGACTCTTGCAGCTAATCCTGCAACTCTTTTAACTTTGTTGGAGACCTGCGATAAGGAGTTTTGAAAACCGGTTATGTTCTTGAGACAAGCTTGATGTTAAACTCCGTCTCGTGGTTTGGCGAGGGTTTTCTGGAAACCTTTCTGAAAATACATCTGAAAACTCTGGAATAATCTACTAATCATGAATTTAAGTAAATTCTGAAATCGGGTCATAACTGATAGCCAGAAAGTCTTCGCAGCTATGGGATAATAAGTTACGCGCATGTAAAGCAGAAATAATTTGTACTGAAAGAGAAAACTTTGATAAATCTGGGTGATATTATGAAGTCTATTCTGGCTGGAGGGTAGGTAATACATGATTTAAGATAAAGCTGACATGTGAACACGTGAGTAACTGTGGCAGATCTTACTTGATGTGTATTAATACAAGGTTTTTAGCCAAGTATAAAAAGAGTTATCGTCTGATCTTTTCGAATTTATTACTAATAGAAAGTGCGACTCAGTCGTTCTTGGTGGAAAATAAAAAGGTTTTATTATCTATTTTAAACTAAAAATGAAAATGTCGTTGAGTAAAATAAAAGCTTTAAAAGTTAAACTAAAAATTAAGACTTATAAAAAATAATTAAAAAAGTAAATGATGAAACTTGTGAAAATGTAAACTTTTAAAAATTAAACGAAAACAAGTCAAGTTAAAATAATGCTAAGTAAAAAGGCGGGAAAAATTGAAATTCAAAAACTGGAAATTCAAACCCTTATCCGGAAGGTTATCCGGAATACTTACTAGTAGGCCTTATCCGGAATGAAGAAATGCACCTTATCCGGAATACTGGGGATGTAAGGCTTATCCGGAATCAAGGCTTGAGGTACTTATCCGGAATAAAGTCTTCGTGCTTATCCGGAATATGTAACTTCTAAATCTTATCCGGAATAAGGGTTTAAAAACTCTTATCTGGAATGTTCTCGGGGTACTTATCCGGAAAAAGGACTTCGAAGGCTTATCCGGAATACTCTTAAGGTGACTATCCGGAATACCTGAAATGCACCCTTATCCGGAATGCATGACTATCTGAAATAACTGAAACTACCACTATTCGGAATGAAGTTCTGATCACTATCCGGAATTCTGAATCATGGTTCTTATACGGAATGTTTGAAGGTGTAGCTATTCGGAATAATGGAAATGTAGCTTATCCAGAATAATTAAACGGTGACTATTCGGAATGTATAATCCGAGAGCTTATCCTGAATAAAAGGGTTTACAAAATGGTCCGTATAACAAAACTAGTAATAAGCAAAAATAACCCAAAAATCAATAAGCAATTTACCAAAAGCTAAACCAAAAAGATTTTAGAAAAAGGTGAATAAGCTAAAGTTTGAAAACTTTTAAAACACTAAATAAGCTAGAAATCAAAAAGCACTTTTTATAAAAACTTAAACTTATTAAAAATAACTTATTTTTAAGAACTATTAAGCATTAAGATTAAGGAAATAAGCACTTTAATATAGAAACTTTTAAGATTACCATTTTTATAAGCACAACCAAATAAGCTACACAATCAAATCATCAACAAAATTTAAAATTAACTACATGATTATCAAGATTAAGAAAAAGATTAAGAAAGGTAGAATGAGAATTGAGGAAAATAAGCTTGATTGATTAAGGATTAATATCAAAGATTACAAGATTAATGTAAAGATTAATAAGCTTGAAAGGAAAACTAGAGAGAAAATAAAAAACACACTTAATAAAACTATAAATTAACTAAAAACTCTAATAACTAACCACCCTCCTAATGACATATTAGGAGGGTATTTATAGGAGGTGGGGAGATTAAGGGCTTAAGATTTCTTCTTTCTTTCTTCTCGTCTCGATTCGATTTAATTTCTTTGTCTTTCTCGACGTCGTCTCGGGATTTGTCGATATAAGTTGAACTTGTCTTATAATTTTTTTCTATAATTAGACTTGAGTTCTTCGACTTCATTAAACTTCCGTCTTTAGACTTTTTCTTCGATAAATCTTCAGAATAGGCCTTGGACTTCCGTTCTTTTTGCATTCTCGATCTTTTGACTTCGTCTTTAGTCTTTTTCTTCGATAAAAGCCCGTGATAGCCCATGTTTTCTTCTTTTTTCATCTTTTGGTCCTAAAACACAATAAAAACATAAACCACACATAATTCTGACTTTTACGACATAAAATACACGTTTTGGGCTTGTTATTATTGGAAATAAGTGGTAAAAGGATAAGTGTTTTCACACTTATTAAATCCCCTACACTTGACCATTGCAATGTCCTCATGCAATGCATTAATTTCAAAGAACGGTTTACATTTTTCATCATAGATAACCCACCTTGGCCTTTATTAAATACTAAACTTTAAGAAAACTAAAAGAACAAAACAAGTAAAGAAATCAAAGACTTACATTGGGGTTTTTGGTTTTCATGAATGTTCATCATTCTCAAGTTTCACGTTCCCCATACCAAGCTTAAAAACGAGATCATTGTTATTATAAGTTAGCAAACTAACATGAACTCATGTGGCCCAATTATTCACTTAGACTCCCTTATTCCTAGGTGTATCTCTTATATTTTAATATTGTCTTGAATGATCACGAGGATGCATTGTTTGACTTACTTCGATAGTTATTTAGGCTGAAAATAAAGTAGGACGATTTAATCAATAGTTAGCTAAAGGACAACATATTTTAAAACTGCTTCCCGGGACCTCATAAAGTTCATATCTTGGCATAACTCGCTTCATGATTTGAGACCTTTCTCGGACCGATATTTGGCAGCGACTTAATACTTCAAATATTTTAGAGACGTTCTTGAAATTATGGTCTTCTCTTCATAATAGGAATTTCTTCACTTGAAGTTTTGAGAGATTCTTCATCTTTGGACCACGGCTTCTTCATTTTTCTCTAATCTTTATTTTGGACTTTGATATACAACGATCCGCCTCCTTTTAGGACTTGGATCTATTTAACCTCATACCTTGTTAGGGCCTTTTTGGATAGACTTTTCCATGATCTTTTGGGGAGTATTTGCTTTTCGTCGTGTGTCTCGATCCTTCATATTGATTTTCGATAAAAGATTATTCACATCGCTTTTGGATCTTTAGCAACAAAATGTAGCCCTCATGTCTTGTTAGGACCTTTTCGGACTCGCCAATTTTCACAATCGCTTAAATAAGTTATGCCTTGGCTATGAACTCTAGTTAATACCGAGCAACTTTTAAACGATCTTGTGCTAGAAGCTAAGTAACTTTTCAAATCGTACAACCTTATTTATTGCAGATAAATTTATTAGCAAGCGATGGGAGAAAAAGCTTATAATCAACTCACGTAAATTCACGAAAGAATACCAAACTTATAATTGACTCTATCATCTCTCGTTCTCCACAATTTAAAATCTCAAGGAATGAGACTCGTGGATGCTTAGCCAATTAAATCAATGTTTTGGGTTTTCGAGTCATGTATAGGATCTTGCAAACTCTTAGACTTTTTCATGTTTAGAAATTGCATTTTAAAGTTCCCTTGATAAACTCTCTAGGATCAATTATAGGAACTTGCGAAAAGTTCTTGTTCTTAACCCGTGAGAGTTAAGACTTTCGCGTTTTAAAGTTCCCTATATAAAAGCCTAGCAAAACTTGACTTAAAGACGTTAAGGATACTAGCTAGAGTAAACTTAGATAAGTAAACTCGGGTTGAGTCAAAATATTCACGACTTTGAAAAATTTAAAACCACTTTATTCAAAATTTATTCTAACAAAGAAAGTTAATAACGATAACAAAGGAAAACTACAAGGCCAAAATAGATTAAAAATTTTGAAAAATGTCGAAAAATCAAATTTTCCGGTTAAAATGAGGACAAATTCATGGAAAAGCCCACTTACTTCGATAGAAGTCCCCCCTACACTTGATATAAACATTGTCCTCAATGTTTAAGCATGTGGGAGTAAAATCCCCTACACTTAGGACATTGTGCACTTTGTTTAAATCTTGCTAAGGAAAGGACAACTAAAGTGATTTCAATGTGAACATATAACATGTGATACCCGTGAAAGTACCGTATGATGCTAAGTTATTGTCTCAAGAGCTGTTCAGTAGAGCATCTCTCTTAAGTTGCGACTCACTTGAGGATGTGATATCCCGAGCCCAACGTTATTTATTTAATCCTATTTTACGAATATTTTTGAAATTTTTAAGAAGTTTCGTTTGCTATATATTTGACGGTTTAAATTGAAACCAACGTTTACGGTCGTAATTTTAACACTTGACGATTTAAGAAGAACCGATGACGACTACGATATCGAAGGATGCCCAAAATTTATCTTTTATTATCGATTGATCGATATTTGAGTTTTTCGAGATTTTTATTTTTATTACGTGTTAAGTCGAGTCGGAACCATATGAATATTCGTTTTGTGTGCATTTTAACCTTTGGAAAGTAATTTTGTGAAAACCCGACTCCCGTAAAATTTTTAAAACCGACTACTAGTCACAATCCCGCTCTTTAAGAAGGATTTGCCACTAAGGCCAAAAGAATGACAATATTGCAAGAAAGGGCCTTTATAATTTTACAAAAGAAAGAGAGAGAAAAACACTTTCATTTTTCATTTCAAAAATTTTCTTTCTTCCTCCTTTTTCTCTCTTAGGCCGCCGGCCATGTACCACCATCACCACCACCACATCAAATTTTTTTTGGGTTTTTGAAGAATCTAATCAAAGACCCACCTCCCTTTCATCATTGTAAGTGTTTTAATCCACTCATAACATACATGCAACAACTTGATTTTTCCAAGAATCAAAGATTTTTCAAAAACATGTTTTGATATAATTAAATCATGAATTTGTTTAATCAGTGAGTGGGTAATGTTAATTAACCCATAAAACAAGATGGGGATTTATGATTTTGGCTTTATACAGCCCCAAAACCCACGAATTTTTGGGGGTTTTTGGGTGTTCATGGTGTTTGATGAAATGTGTCATGGGTTTGTGTTTATAAAGTTGTTTTTGATGTTTTTAAATGAGTTAAACATGTTGCATGTTGATTTTGTGAAATGGGTTTTGATTAATATTGTTCATAAAAGTGATTAAGGATGATTAGGATGTTTTAGATTGATGTTATGGTGATATAATAGGTTTAGGAATCAATGGAATTGATTGGAAAGGCGATTTGTGATGATTTTAAAAAGGTATTTTTAGATCAGAAACTTTAAGGGTATTTTCGTGGGTTTAAGTCTAAGTCCAGGTCTAGATGATCGGATATTGTTGTAGAGCTTTGTCTTAGCTTCGTTTTGGTATAAGGTAGAGCTTACGACTCCAAACGAGTCAAAAGTTATGATATTTTGAAAGTTAATGTACCGGGAGATGCGTATCGACACAATACGAAATTGTTGTCGATATTAGGTCAAATATCGGGGACTATAGGTTGAGTTTCAAAAATGGTCAAGGGCTGTTCTCAGGCCCTAAACTTAGCATTTTGAGTCTATTTTCATAATCAAGAGTCGGATTTGCAAATGGTATTAGTTAAGATGGTCAAAATGATCTTACAAGTCGAGTGTGTAAAACAGTCCGAATTTTGTACTTCAAAGGTGTGTCGGGCAGAAGGTCTTAGAAGTGAAAACTTTTTATGAAATTTGGTATGGGGTTTCTACAGATCATAAGTGATTTTTACAACTTTTCTCAGATTTTTAGGAGTGGTCTAAGTGGGGTAAAACAGCCCGTACATTCGGTATGTACCGGCAGAATTGTAAAATGAGTAATAGTTTTAATGAAGTATAAAAATGGCTCGTGTCTAGTAAATATCACTTGTATGGGTTTTTGGCGTGAGTTTATATGAACCTTGAGTGTTCTTAATTATGTACATACAGTACTTGTAGGTACTTGAATGTGTTGATTCATTACGTGTTTATTCGTTAGGTGTTGTATTTGATTTCCCGGGGCATCCTCATCGTCGGTGATCGATTCCGTTTACGCCATAGTTACTAATACTACCACTACTACTTAAGGTGAGTCTATAGCCTCTCTCTTTACTTATTTCAAATGATTTTACCCGCGAGGGGGATACATGCTATTTAAATGAAAATGAACATAAGTCATGAATGATTGTTGGACCCGAATGTTGCCTTGAATTGTGTTGAGTACCTAGTTGCAAAAGGCCCTAATTTCATGAACTATTAACTATTGTTTAATCCTAGTGTGGATTGAAAATAGCCGCTTATACAAATTGTAGTACTACGGGGCTGACGACCCAATGCTAGCCGAGAAGCTGTACGTTGAGTAAGTTCTGCGGTAGATTATTTTTGTATAAGAGATAAGGTATAATTGCAACTGATGCCTTTAGTAGGGGCACTGGTTTCATCTGAATCACGCCGGTAATTATTACGCGGGTGATTGAGTTAACGGATTAGTGTCATGAGCTTAAACATAATTGTCATATCCTTGAATAATAGATTGTGAGTACGACAATGCTATTGAACGGTCATGATTGGTTTTAATACTTATGTTCAACTTATGATTTGATAAACCTATAGATTCGCTCAACCTTTATGTTGACTGTTTTAAGCATGTGTTTCAGGTAACCAAGATTGATAGCAGCGGAGCATGCGAGGATGGAAGTTGTTGTGGCTTGGCGGTCTATTTTGTTTTTCTTCCCTTTTAGCACTTAAATATTTTATATTATGTCATTTGAACGAAAATGTACTTTTGGGTTGAGATTCAGTGGGGACCTAAACGCAAACTCTGTTTTGTATCATCTTGGGATTTGGAAAACTGTAGACTTTGATGATTTAATCAATCTTTGATTTATGTTTAAACTTTTACGTCTCTTTGAGTCGTTTAATATAGCTTATGTGTGATGATAACTACGTAGCACCCAAATGTTGTAGTTCCGCTGTGCATAGCATTTGTTGGGGGTGTTATAGATTGGTAATCAAAGCCATGAGTTATAGAGAACTAGCTCATTTTGAAAATTCCTAAACTATAACTTTTGGTGTCGTAAGAAATTGTCCAAGCACACAACTATCCTGCATGGCTCCGGTAAGATTTCTTTAGCATTGCTTTATATTTTAGATGTATCCCTCAAATTGATATGAATTCCCTAGTATTTAGTAATTACATACTTTGATATATATTGAGATATATTGTTTTGTACGTTGAGTACTTATCATCATAATTTGCAAATTCATGTAAAGATTATCTTATATGTTGCATGTATTTGGCATAACGGGCTACATTGCATTACATGGCAACATTGCGTTGTAATCCTACGTGTATGTAGGAATGATTTTATGTATAAATATGTATATACTATGGTATTTAAAGGCATTGCACGTGAAGCAATGGTCCTTGAGTGATTATCGTACATGTTATAATGCGGTTTTGTTGAGAATTCGGCCTCACCGCAAATTATCAATCTTGATAATTAATTTATTGTTCGGATAACCGCGTGTGAACCTCGTTTGATATTCTAGATACGTAAATAACGCCTCGTAACATATTGTATATTAACTAGAGTGATCTCGATGGTCGTTATCGCACCGTGATGTGTCATTTTTTGGACATTTTCTTTTGAAACGTAATTTACTTACGTATTACTTTATTTTTCCTTATTCCTTATGGGTTTGATATGTTAATTGGCGTAACTATAATATAGACGAAGTATAACCAATGATGCGTACATCGTAGCGACGAATCACATGTGTGTGTTATAAAACGTGGTTGAGGCGTGTTGCCATTTAATCGTTGTTTACTATTCTACTTGAATTTAAAGATGTGTTTTAAAATAGACTAGCGTTGTGATCAATCGCGATAACTTGGAATTTTGTTGGTTTTTGTGTTAATTTTGTGGAGTACAATTTCGAGACTCATCCGAGACTGATAACAACATTTAGTTGACATACGTATTCTCGCTTCGTTTATTTCAATTTTGTCCTTGTTGTCTTATTATTTTAAATTTGATAGTATATATGACGAGGTCTGGCATTTGTGTGAGTTAAATAAGCATTAAACTTTGTTGATCGAATGATTTAAACATAAAGTGTTTTATATATTAAATAAATGGCTAATGAAACTTTTGGATAAAAATGACGTATGGTGTGTCTTGTAACAAAGTAGAATTTTTATAGAGAATAAATGGATAAAGTGAAATTATTTTTCCTTCAACCTTGGTTGGTAAATCGTAATAAGTAATTTATATTACTCGTAAAATCTTTATTTTTATATATTAATAATTTGATACTAGAAGCTAGTGATGGATTTGTTAAGAATTTGTTTAATTTAATTTGAGAAAGGGGTTATAATAAAATTTACGATATGACTATCGAGTATATGCAACTTTGGATTTATTATGAAGTAATTTTAGGTCATTAAACTATGGACGTATTTTGTAATATGAAACATGAGTAGAAGAATTGGTCATGTATTTTGGAGCAAAAAAAAAACAAAAAAAAAAAAAAAAAAAAAAACTTTGTAAAATTTGGTTTTATTTTAAACATAAGTTTATGTTTACGTATGCATTGGTGTAAACTAGAACACGTTACTTGTTGTAGTGAATTAACTGGGATAAAATCGGAATATATACTATAAGTGAGAAATTATAATGCTTGAAATAAATTATTAAATATTGATGGAACGTTATTTTATTCCGCTGCGAGATGTGTTAATTTTACAATCGTTTGATAACGGGCTAAGGATTAAAAGTTGAATTTTATATATCTTTGAATTATTGAAATAAGCATCTTAATTATTTATTATTATTATTATTATTATTACCATCAAGATTCAAGTGTCGACAAAAATCAATAAGTATCCGAGATAATACCACGTTAAACCTCTTTATCATTTGAGTCGAATTACGCGAATACTATTTAATAAATCAGTTTTAAGGAAGACATGTGTATAATAAAAAGTCAAGGTTAATTTTAAGGGTCAACTGGACTAATTTGAGTTGTGTTGGTTACTTGTATATATGTGATGAGATAAGTTGTAACAATAATAACATGAAACTTGGAAAAATTTTACTATGCACGTTTTTGGTACTTAAGATATGAACATTAACGAGATTTTGACACAAGTATGGAGATTTTCAAACCTAGTGAATTGTCGATTATGATAACCGAGTCACCGCATCTACTAATGTTAATAATTTCCGAGAGATTGAAATTTTTCCAGAAATAAAAACTTTGTATAGATTGAAACATGAAAGGTCTGAAATCTTTAATGGGGTAACACGAATTAAAAAAGTGCAAATGTTCGGTTTTACAATGTACCAGGTAACAGTAACTAGAAAATGCAAATGGATTACCCAACAAACGAATATTTATATTATTTTCTTAAGATGTATATGGAATGTTTTGAGTCACAATGGTTCGATCGTCCGACATCCCTTCTTTGATTTTATGAGTCTGTATTTGAACTTGAGTCGTCATGTGACTGTTCATTTTAATATTTTCCATGATATGAGACCATTATTTATTTTGAATTGCTACTTCACGATTACATGATAATAAGGGTATGTCACCCGGTGTATATTTTTGTCCTGTTCACGGACGCCGTAACTCTTCTTCTTTCGGTTAATGGAACCTAAAATTCTGTATTTACTTGTATGATGCTATAAATCTTCATTAAATTGGTTATTTATTTATATTGAACAAAAGCGAGGAGGCGAAGCCGCTTTACCAAATTGTAGAGGTGAAAGAACTCGATCTTCCTGGTGAAATTGTTTTTATTTAACCAAGTGATTATTCTTCTTTCCTCGTATACCCTTGGTGGAATGTGTGTGCAACTCGAGACGATGGGAATTATGATCGTTGTTTTATTTTTGAAGCTTGTGTTGATATTCATTTTTTTTACTCCATGTATTCGTAGATCGCTGTTGTTATCCCGAGACTTTTGTCATATATTTGAAGTATTTTCAATTCTAATGTAGTTAAATTTTAGTTGGCAATTATATTGCTCGTTTACCTTGTTCGATCCCATTGATTTTTGATTTTATTACTTGTTGTGCTTACAATGATCTTTAATCATGAACCACCTTACCGTTATTTTGTGAGTAGTCTATTTTGAAAATATGTATGTGTGTGAAATGTTTTGGTGAACCAAATGCAAAGGGTGTCGATTTATTTATTTAATTATTTATTTATTTTCTCATAAAAAGGCAAAGCAAAGGTATGTTTTCAAAGTGGACGAAAAATGTTTGATGTGTTTCCTAAAACGATAGTAACAATATTTTCCCATTTCAGATTCCATTTCAAATAATTTAATTATTTTGAAGATTATGTCGAAAGCTTTTGTGGTCATATTTGGTATGTAATAATAATGTTTGCGTCATCACTCGATCCTCAATTATGCATAGCTTAGCTAACTATGCATAATTCAGGAAGAGTCCTGTTTTGTTAATTGTCGTTGCTTGGTCCTCAAGTATGCATGATCTAGCTAGTTATGCATAGTTTTGGAAGGGCGATGTAGTTTCAAGTCAATTGGTCATCTTTAAAACCGGTAGTGTTTTTGATAAATGTTTGGATAAGAACGTTTTAAAAATGGTGGTTCCTTATAGAAGTAATCGTATTCTCTTTGATTCCTAAAGAAAATCCTGAATTTTATGTGTTCCTTGAAATCTTTTCTTTCGTTTGGCGTTGACTTGGTAAGTCACCTTGACCGAGTAATTTTGGAAAATGTTTTTATGTGTTGTGTGTAACGTGTGAAATTTATCAGAATCGCTAGGGTGTTGATGAAATACCAAAGGGACTCGTACCGACACTGAGAAGAAATTTTAAACAAGAATAGAAGACTGCCAAAGTAGAGGAAATCAGAGATCAAGTGACTCTGAGGGGAATGACGAAGGCTTCTCCTACATCAAACGTATCGTACCTTATTTATTTTCTTTTCTCGTTCTTTTGATATGTTTTACGACACGCGATAAACTGTTGAAGTTTACCAACTATGCATCGGTAATTGGAAGGCCATTCCATTGCCGTCTTCGTTTATTTAAGTAAGGAATCCTCTTTGCTTAACTCAACCATCCTTGATCATCGATGGTTAAACGATAGATAGCCATAGTTGATGTTTGCGTGGTAAACCCTTGTCTTTTATGTGTTTATGTTGTATGTGATCTAGTCGAGTGATCGAAAGTTGTGAGAACTTGAGACGACATTGTCCAATGACGTCCGATCATGGAGAACACATGCCATGTAATATATTATTATTTTTCTCTATGAACGATGATGCTTATTGAGCTTTTAACCACGTTTGGGATGGAAGGTGAGATGGTGTTCTTGTATTATATATATATATATATATATATATATATATATATATATATATATATATATATATATATATATATATATATATATATATATATATATATATATATATATATATATATATATTTTTGGGTATGGATCCGTGTGTGAGCACCCTGCGATGACATATGTATGTATTTTATTTTATTTTCTTTTCTTTTTGGATATGCATCCATAGCTAGCAAGCTTGTGAACCTTCTTTAACTTGTAATTTTCTTTTTGACTGGACTCATCCGAGAATCATCACAAATATCCTTATTTTATCCTGGCTGGGCTGATTAGCAAGCATGAGTTAACTCGATTGAACTGATTGACTTGGGATGGTTTGGCTATTTTGCAAACATGCCGTAATGTGGTTGTATGTGTTTTATTATGGCTTTTGTGTTATATGGGATTGTGACGTTTTCGAGAGAGTTATGTATATGTCGGATGATTCCGTATCGATGAATTCGTTTTTGACGAACTAGGGTTGTATGTACGTAATATTGCGATAAGGTGATTTTGTACGACTAGTAAAAATTACTTCGTCTTGTATATTATGAACGTTTTCGATGGGGTTATGTGTGACCCGTGCGATCTTATTTTGTGAGTAGTTGTTTTTATGAGATGATGAACCAAGTGAAAGGACGATTCGAAAGTTGGAAGCCATGCTCTGAACGTGTGTGATTGATTTTGATAGTTGTTGAGATCGACACTTGCCGTTGGTAGTACCTTTGTACAACGACATTTACCAAGTTAGCAATGAAGATGCAACATTTGAAGAAATATGTTGATGAAAACGTGAATCGCCAATTGGATAGAATGAAGTAGGAAAAAGTCAGTTGAATGAACTTGAAATGATTTGGGAGGCTACGGATAGATCGAGATATTAAGAGATTTAAGCAAGGTATAACACTCATTGTGAAGGTGTGATGGAACCCGAGACGTGAACCGAAGTCCACATTGGAATGCGAATACCTCTTTAGTAAGAAGTACCCTCATCTTTCTAGTAGTACGAAATACGAGTATAAGAACCGGAGAGCGCCGGGACGTCGCTCCCTTAAGGAGGGGAGGATGTGATACCCGTGAAAGTGCCGTATGATGCTAAGTTATTGTCTCAAGACCTGTTCAGTATGAGCATCTCTCTTAAGTTGCGACTCACTTGAGGATGTGATATCCCGAGCCCAACGTTATTTATTTAATCCTATTTTACGAATATTTTTGAAATTTTTAAGAAGTTTCGTTTGCTATATATTTGACGGTTTAAATTGAAACCAACGTTTACGGTCGTAATTTTAACACTTGACGATTTAAGAAGAACTGATGACGACTACGATATCGAAGGATGCCCAAAATTTATCTTTTATTATCGATTGATCGATATTTGAGTTTTTCGAGATTTTTATTTTTATTACGTGTTAAGTCGAGTCGGAACCATATGAATATTCTTTTTGTGTGCATTTTAACCTTTGGAAAGTAATTTTGTGAAAACCCGACTCCCGTAAAATTTTTAAAACCGACTACTAGTCACAATCCCGCTCTTTAAGAAGGATTTGCCACTAAGGCCAAAAGAATGACAATATTGCAAGAAAGGTCCTTTATAATTTTACAAAAGAAAGAGAGAGAGAAAAACACTTTCATTTTTCATTTCAAAAATTTTCTTTCTTCCTCCTTTTTCTCTCTTAGGCCGCCGGCCATGTACCACCATCACCACCACCACATCAAATTTTTTTGGGTTTTTGAAGAATCTAATCAAAGACCCACCTCCCTTTCATCATTGTAAGTGTTTCCACTCATAACATACATGCAACAACTTGATTTTTCCAAGAATCAAAGATTTTTCAAAAACATGTTTTGATGTAATTAAATCATGAATTTGTTTAATTAGTGAGTGGGTAATGTTAATTAACCCATAAAACAAGATGGGGATTTATGATTTTGGCTTTATACAGCCCCAAAACCCACGAATTTTTGGGGGTTTTTGGGTGTTCATGGTGTTTGATGAAATGTGTCATGGGTTTGTGTTTATAAAGTTGTTTTTGATGTTTTTAAATGAGTTAAACATGTTGCATGTTGATTATGTGAAATGGGTTTTGATTAATATTGTTCATAAAAGTGATTAAGGATGATTAGGATGTTTTAGATTGATGTTATGGTGATATAATAGGTCTAGGAATCAATGGAATTGATTGGAAAGGCGATTTGTGATGATTTTAAAAAGGTATTTTTAGATCAGAAACTTTAAGGGTATTTTCGTGGGTTTAAGTCTAAGTCCAGGTCTAGATGATAGGATATTGTTGTAGAGCTTTGTCTTAGCTTCGTTTTGGTATAAGGTAGAGCTTACGACTCCAAACGAGTCAAAAATTATGATATTTTGAAAGTTCGTGTACCGGGAGATGCGTATCGACACAATACGAAATTGTTGTCGATATTGGGTCAAATCTCGGGGACTATAGGTTGACTTTCAAAAATGGTCAAGGGCTGTTCTCAGGCCCTAAACTTAGCATTTTGAGTCTATTTTCATAATCAAGAGTCGGATTTGCAAATGGTATTGGTTAAGATGGTCAAAATGATCTTACAAGTCGAGTGTGCAAAACAGTCCGAATTTTGTACTTCAAAGGTGTGTCGGGCAGAAGGTCTTAGAAGTGAAAACTTTTTATGAAATTTGGTATGGGGTTTCTACAGATCATAAGTGATTTTTACAAATTTTCTCATATTTTTAGGAGTGGTCTAAGTGGGGTAAAACAGCCCGTACATTCGGTATGTACCGACAGAATTGTAAAATGAGTAATAGTTTTAATGAAGTATAAAAATGGCTCGTGTCTAGTAAATATCACTTGTATGGGTTTTTGGCGTGAGTTTATATGAACCTTGAGTGTTCTTAATTATGTACATACAGTACTTGAAGGTACTTTAATGTGTTGATTCATTACGTGTTTATTCGTTAGGTGTTGTATTTGATTTCCCGGGGCATCCTCATCGTCGGTGATCGATTCCGTTTACGCCATAGTTACTAATACTACCACTACTACTTAAGGTGAGTCTATAGCCTCTCTCTTTACTTATTTCAAATGATTTTACCCGCGAGGGGGATACATGCTATTTAAATGAAAATGAACATAAGTCATGAATGATTGTTGGACCCGAATGTTGCCTTGAATTGTGTTGAGTACCTAGTTGCAAAAGGCCCTAATTTCATGAACTATTAACTATTGTTTAATCCTAGTGTGGATTGAAAATAGCCGCTTATACAAATTGTAGTACTACGGGGCTGACGACCCAATGCTAGCCGAGAAGCTGTACGTTGAGTAAGTTCTGCGGTAGATTATTTTTGTATAAGAGATAAGGTATAATTGCAACTGATGCCTTTAGTAGGGGCACTGGTTTCATCTGAATCACGCCGGTAATTATTACGCGAGTGATTGAGTTAACGGATTAGTGTCATGAGCTTAAACACAATTGTCATATCCTTGAATAATAGATTGTGAGTACGACAATGCTATTGAACGGTCATGATTGGTTTTAATACTTATGTTAAACTTATGATTTGATAAACCTATAGATTCGCTCAACCTTTGTGTTGACGGTTTTAAGCATGTGTTTCAGGTAACCAAGATTGATAGCAGCGGAGCATGCGAGGATGGAAGTTGTTGTGGCTTGGCGGTCTATTTTGTTTTTCTTCCCTTTTAGCACTTAAATATTTTATATTATGTCATGTGAACGAAAATGTACTTTTGGGTTGAGATTGAGTGGGGACCTAAATGCAAACTCTGTTTTGTATCATCTTGGGATTTGGAAAACTGTAGACTTTGATGATTTAATCAATCTTTGATTTTTGTTTAAACTTTTACGTCTCTTTGAGTCGTTTAATATAGCTTATGTGTGATGATAACTACGTAGCACCCAAATGTTGTAGTCTTGCTGTGCATAGCATTTGTTGGGGGTGTTATATAAGATATGAAATATTAAATCACGACAATTTAGGATAGAACCGGGAAGACGGGTACACGGGATCACGGTTCGTCAAAGCCATCGAGAATGTATCTTAGAAGATTTAATCCCTGCACAGAAGAAGAAACAAGACAACAAACACATACGGGGCTCCCCCTACACTTATTAAGAAGGCGGTAAAAGATAGATCATGGGTTGCCTCCCGAGAAGTACTTGTTTTTGTTAACCGAGTCAAAAGCCTGACTCAACCCAGAACATAATTCAAGGGAAACGTGGTGAAGGATGGAATCATCTCATGAGAGATGTCCTCACCAAAGTACAACTTCACGCGCTGGCCATTCACCTTAAAATTGGGCCCATTTGGCTGAGAAAGCTCAATGGTGCCATATGGGAAGACTTTGGCGACAGTGAATGGACCAGACTAGCGGCTCTTCAGCTTTCCCGAGAAGATCTTTAACCGAGAGTTAATGAGTAAAAATTGATCACCAACGTGGAACTCTCGGTTCTTAATCCTTGCATCATGGATGATCTTGGTATTCTCCTTGTAGATCAATGAGTTCTCATATGCTTCATTCCTTAGTTTATTGAGCTCGTTGAGTTGAATCTTCTGAAGGTCGCCGGCTTTGATGATGTCGAAGTTAGCCCACTTCAAGGCCCAATATGCCTTATGTTCCAGCTCGATAGGGAGGTGGCATGCTTTCCCGTACACTAGACGATAAGGTGTACAACCAATCGGGGTCTTATAAGTGGTACGGAAATCCCACAAAGCATCATCTAACTTATCGGCCCATGAGGCATGATGCTCTCCAACAGTACGCTCAAGAATTCGCTTCAATCCACGGTTAGATATCTCGGCTTGACCATTTGTTTGAGGATGATAAGCGGTGGAAAGACGGTGATTGACACCGTACTTAGCCATGACTCGAGCAAATTGATCATTGCAAAAATGAGTCTCGCGGTCACTGATAATAGCACGAGGAACACTGAATCGAGCAAAAAGCTGCTTCAAAAAGTTCACAACCACCCTCGCATCGTTCGTAGGGAGAGCCTTAGCTTCAACCCATTTGGAAACGTAGTCAACAGCTACGAGGATGTACTTGTTCCCTTTAGATGATGGAAATGGCCCCATAAAGTCGATGCCCCATACATCAAAGATTTCACATTCTTGTATGAAATTTTGAGGCATCTCATCTTTGTGTGTGATCTTGCCTTGTCTTTGGCAAGCATCACAAAGTTTAACCATTTCATGAGCGTCATGATAAATGGTGAGCCAATAAAATCCAGAGTCGAATACTTTCTTCGCGGTGTAATTGGGACCAAAGTGACCACCGGTGGGTCCTTTATGGCAAGCATCAAGGATTTGTAAAGCTGTCGGCCCATCAACACATCGACGAATGACAAGATCCGCACATTGTTTGAAAAGGTAAGGGTCGTCCCAGAAATAGTGTTCAGTGTCTTTAAAGAACTTTTTCTTTTGTTGGGACGTTAACCCTTCCTTGAGAATGCCACCCGCTAAGTAGTTTGCAATGTCCGCAAACCATGGGGTGTCATCAAGATTGGAATTGATAGACATTAAGGCCTCAAGGGGGAAAGAGTCATTGATCTCTTGATTCGGATGATCCTCTTGATAAGGATCCTCAAGTCTACTTAGATGATCCGCGACTAGGTTTTCGGCTCCCTTCTTGTTATGAATTTCAATGTTGAATTCTTGAAGGAGCAAAACCCAACGAAGAAGTCTTGGCTTAGAATCTTGTTAGTCAACAAGTACTTCAACGCGGAATGATCGGTATACACGATGGGGGTAGAAAGGACAAGATAGGGGCAGAACTTCTCAAAAGCATACACTATAGCGAAAAGCTCTTTTTCGGTAGTGGTATAATGCAATTAAGCCCCCGTCATTGTCTTGCTAGCATAATGGATTGGTTGGAAGTGTTTGTTCACTCTTTGGCCCAAAACCGCTCCAATAGCAAAGTCGCTAGCATCGCACATCAATTCAAAAGGTAGCTCCCAATTAGGGGTAACCAAGACCGGTTCCTTAGTTAGCTTATCCTTAAGAAGATTGAAGGATTCAAGACAGTCTTTGGAAAAGATGAAAGGAGTATCTTTTTCCAAGAGGTGGGTCATCGGGCGACGATAGATGCCCGCATGACCAAGGAAACTTCTCACACCCTTCACGGTTGAAGGTGGAGGTAATTTGGATATGACATCCACTTTAGCACGGTGCACTTCAAGACCGGCTTTTGAGATTTTATGTCCAAGCACAATGCCTTCTTTTACCATGAAATGGCATTTTTCCCAATTTAGAACAAGGCGAGTGTCTTCACACCGCTTAAGCATGCGTTCCAATTTGGCAAGGTAATGAGAGAAAGAATCACCATAAACCGAGAAATCATCCATGAAGACTTCCATAGTTTCTTCAACCATGTCATGGAAGATAGCCATCCTACACCTTTGGAATTTCCCAGGAGCATTGCATAAGCCGAAAGGCATTCTTTTATAAGCAAATGTTCCATAAGGACAAGTGAATGTGGTTTTCTCTTGGTCTTTGGGATCGATGTATTTGAAAATACCCGGAGAAATCGTCTAAGAAGCAATAATAGTCATTACCCGCTAAACGTTCAAGCATTTGGTCCATAAAAGGAAGGGGAAAATGATCCTTTCTCGTAGCATCATTGAGTTTGCGATAGTCTATACAAACTCTCCACCCTGTAACGAGACGAGTAGGAATCAACTCGTTGTTTTCATTGGGCACAACGGTGATTCCGCCTTTCTTAGGCACACAATGGACGGGAATAACCCATGGTGAATCCGAGATAGGGTAGATCATTCCCGCATCAAGAAGTTTGATTACCTCTTTTTTGATAACGTCATGGATCTTGGGATTCACCCTTCTTTGGCTTTGAATAGTGGGTTTAAAGTCGTCCTCCATGAGAATTTTATGTGTGCAAAAGTGAGGATCAATTCCACGAATATCGGAAACTTTCCACGCAATCGCTTTCTTATGATTCTTCAGCACGGCGATAAGTCAGGATTTTTCTCTTCTTTCAAGTCCTTAGCGATGATGACGGGTGACTTCTTGTTGTATTCAAGGAAAACGTACTCGAGATGAGACGGTAGGTCCTTAAGCTCTAAATCCGGAGGATTTTCGATGGAAGGCGTAGTCAAATTCGGTTCATCGATAGAGATATCCTTAGGAGATGGTGGAGAAATATGGTCCTCATTGAGAAGTTTCTCAATGGTATGAATGTCTTCATCCCAATTGGAGGGAGAATCGTCATATTGCAAGTCCACATCTCCCAAAGTTGCTTCAAGTTCTTTCAAAATGAAATCACTTTCTCCAAATGGAGTTAGTGATGGAGCAATAGAGGCAACGATCTCAACAATGGGTAGAGAAGAAGAACCACTTTTACAAGCGTCTTTGAAATGTTCTTCACAAGCCTCATCAAGAACGTCAATGAAATTAACGCTCTCGTTTTCAGAAGGCTGCTTAGAAAGTTTACCCATGTTGAAGACGATTTTATCGTCACCAACTCTCATGATTAATTCGCCCGCGGCTACATCAATGAGAGTGCGACCGGTCCTCAAGAATGGACGTCCAACGATTAATGGAACACGGGGGTCCATCTCGTAGTCAACGACAACAAAATCCGCCGGAAAGGTGAATTTGTCGACACCGACGAAGACGTCTTCGGTTATCCCCACTGGATAAGCAACCATACAGTTGGCTAGTTCCAAATTTATTCGTGTGGGGACTAGCTCGGGTAGGGCCATACAATTCTCTACCCTGGGGAAGTTACAAGGAATGAGAAAATGACCCGGATCACCATGTTTGGTGGGTAATTTCCTTAAGAGCATTGCGGAGCAATTCTCGTTAAGTTAGGTCTGAGAAATGTCAAGAAGTTTCTCCTTATCACTGAGAAGATCTTTAAACATTTTAGCATATTTGGGCATGTGAGCGAGAGCCTCAGCAAAGGAGATATTCAAATTCAGTTGTTTAAACATTTTGAGAAAGTTAGAAACCTGAATATCATCCTTATTCTTCAATTTCTCTTTCCTCAACCTCGAAGGATAAGGTATGTTGGGTTGAGATGAAGGCTTTGGTATGGAATTCTCACTCACATCCTTGGGTGGTGGAGGGGTGGAAGTAGAAGGTGGAGGAATTGGAGAAGTAGAAGTTGGAGGAATTGGAGAAGGGGACTCGTTTTCCTTTGTCACAATCACCGGTGTAGGTGTAGGAAGCTCGGGTTCCTTTAAACCTTTTCCACTGCGAGTGGTGATTGCTTTCATCTCCCCTCTTGGATTAGCAACGGTTTTACTCGGAAGAGACCCGAACCAAAGGCTTGATTACTTGGGAAGAAACTAGCCATCATGTTCCTTAAGTCATTCGTTTGACTTGCCAAACAGTTTCGAATATCAGCTCGAAGATCATTCCCTTGTTTCACCATATCTGCTTTCAAGTTGATCATTTCCCGCTAATGATTTTGCACTATCACATCATTAGTCCTCATGTAAGTGTCAACCTCTTGATTAAATGTGGTGGGTTGGTTGGGAGGAAGAGCATGGTAGGCAGGTGGTTGATAAGCGGGTGGTTGGTGAACTTGATTGTTTCTTTGAGGTGGATATGGGTTTCTTTGGGTTTGATATTGATTTGGAGCTCGAGGTTGGTTTTGATTGTTGCAATTGAGGTTGTTTGGGTTTTGTGGTGGGAAACCGGGTGGTGAAAGAAAGTTGTTTGAGCGATAGCTGAGCAAATTACGGTCACCTTGAGGACGTGCTTGATAGCCTCCCGTAGAAAAGTTACCGTTGGCGGCATACACATTTTCCTGATTGTCATGAGTCTAAGGACAATCGGTGTATGAGTGAGATCCCCCACATATTTCACATGATTGACTCATAGCATTAACTTGGGCATTGATAGCTTTGGTGTTATTAGCGGTTTGGAGAGGAAGTGTTTCAACAAGCGTAGTAAGCTTATAAATTCTCTTGTCGCTCTCATTAGTGCTAGCACTAGCCACATTAGTCCGAACACTCTTGGTTTGCACTCTAGACTTGTTCTCAATAATATCCCAAGCGACATTAGAAGACTTAACCAAAATATTACCCCCCCCCCCCCCCCCCTTGAGGCACTATTTAGTGAATCTTGGTAATTCATGCTTAAACCGTTGTAAAAAGTATTAATTTGATGTACTTTTGTGAAACCATGTTGTGGACACTTTCTTAAAAGTTCCTTAAAACGATCTCAATATTCACTGAATGTCTCACCGTACTTTTGTTCAAAGGTAATGATTTCATTCCGCAAAGCGGTAGTACGTGAGGGTGGGAAAAAATAGTTGACGAATTTAGTCTCTAAATCCGTCCACGTAAGAATACTTTGTGGCGGTTCCTTATCAAGCCAATTCTGGGCTTGTCCCTCTAAGGAGAAAGGAAAAAGTTGTAAGCGAATTACCTGTTGTGAAACCCCATTATACTTGACCATATTATTTAGTTGAAGGAACCTTTTTATATGGTCATGAGCATCATCAAAATTGTTGGGTCCAATCTCGGGTATGACAATAGCATCGGTGTTGCCCTCGACATGTGATTGCAAAAGCTCGATCATTGGTTGATTGTCCATGGTAACAATAGGTGGAGTAATAACTTCGGCTTGAGCTACTTTCTTCTTACGAGCACGAGTATGCATACACACCTACAAAAGGAAAAGAGAAATATACAAGAAATATTTTTGGTTTTTTATGTTTTCTATTTTTTTGTATTTTTGAAAATTTTATATTTTTTAGGATTTTTTGAAAATTTAAGCAAGAAAATAACGTTCAAAAGTGAACGGATTCCAAAATCCAACGCGTCTCTCATTTAAAACCGTTAATCTTAACGAAAAGAGCCGGCAGCTGCACCATTTAATACAAGGTTTTTAGCCAAGTATAAAAAGAGTTATTGTCCGATCTTTTCGAATTGATTACTAGTAGAAAGTGCGACTCAGTCGTTCTTGGTGGAAAATAAAAAGGTTTGATTATCTATTTTAAACTAAAAATGAAAATGTCGTTGAGTAAAATAAAAGCTTTAAAAGTTAAACTAAAAATTAAGACTTAAAAAAATAATTAAAAAAGTAAATGATGAAACTTGTGAAAATGTAAACTTTTAAACATTAAACGAAAACAAGTCAAGTTAAAACAATGCTAAGTAAAAAGGCGGGAAAATTTGAAATTCAAAAACTGGAAATACAAACCCTTATCCGGAAGATTATCCGGAATACTTACTAGTAGGCCTTATCTGGAATGAAGAAATGCACCTTATCCGGAATACTGGGGATGTAAGGCTTATCCGGAATCAAGGCTTGAGGTACTTATCGGGAATAAAGTCTTCGTGCTTATCCGGAATATGTAACTTCTACAGCATATCTGGAATAAGGGTTTAAAAACTCTTATCAGGAATGTTCTCGGGGTACTTATCCGGAAAAGGGACTTAGAAGGCTTATCCTGAATACTCTTAAGGTGACTATCCGGAATACTTGAAATGTACCCTTATCCGGAATGCATGACTATCCGGAATAACTGAAACTACCACTATTCGGAATGAAGTTCTGATCACTATCCGGAATTCTGAATCATGGTTCTTATCCGGAATGTTTGAAGGTGTAGCTATTCGGAATAATGGAAATGTAGCTTATCCAGAATAATTAAATGGTGACTATCCAGAATGTATAATCCGAGAGCTTATCCTGAATAAAAGGGTTTACAAAATGGTCCGTATAACAAAACTAGTAATAAGCAAAAATAACCCAAAAATCAATAAGCAATTTACCAAAAGCTAAACCAAAAAGATTTTAGAAAAAGGTGAATAAGCTAAAGTTTGAAAACTTTTAAAACACTAAATAAGCTAGAAATCAAAAAACACTTTTTATAAAAACTTAAACTTATTAAAAATAACTTATTTTTAAGAACTATTAAGCATTAAGATTAAGGAAATAAGCACTTTAATATAGAAATTTTTAAGATTACCAATTTTATAAGCACAACCAAATAAGCTACATGATGTGATCGTGATAGTATAGTGATAATTAAGATACGTTATAGGGTAAATTAGAAAATTACCTTTAGGAAAAAGTAATAGACTAATATTACCAATGACGAATTCAATTAAACAAGTGATGAACCAAGTTCGTTGTACACGAAGATCGAGTGAATTTGAGACGTTTCATTTCGTTTTGGACAATTGATTTGAATTGTTTTTCGGTTTTTAAACTAGAAACTAATTCTACCAATTTTAAGCTATTTAAAATTATCCTAAAGTGCATGAATCGTAAACCCCGCTATAATTAAAATCTACAAACAATTACTTAAAATTAAAACAATTTAAAAATTAAGCTATTTAATAATCTATAAAAAATTAATCTATTTAATAAAAATAACTTTTAAACTATTTAAAAATCTAATTAAACTTTTTAAGCTAATTACTTTAACAAAATACTTATACTAAATCTATTTTAAAAACTATATTTATTTAGATTTAAAATTATAAAAATCTAATTATTAAAATTAACTAATAAAACTTTTAAATTAATAAAAACATTTTTTATTAATTTTATTTTATTTATTATTTATTTTATTCAAACTAAAAGTATATATAAGAAAGTTAAAAGACACGAAATTAAAAAAATAAACTAAAGTAATTAAATAAAACTGTCAGCTCAACAAACAGTCTATATTAATAAACGGTATTAAAACAAAAAGAATAAGACAGGCCAGTTGGTTAACTCGTTGGACCTTTACCCTTGAGGTCAAGGGTTCGAGTCCCATAAGGGACCTATTTTTGAGATTAATTATTTTTTGGAAAAATGAGATAAAACGAATCACATGAGTGACTGATGTGCAAAAATCTTATGGTTTGCTGATAAGGATATCAGCAATTAAGTAAAACAGTTCAATGGAACCTGTTTACTTTTGAAACTTACAAAATCAAAGAGTAGAAAGCACAAGTAAAAAAAAGACAGATAAAATCATCCAAACCCAAAACAAACATGTTCGAAATAATTCAATAACAAAACTGCTATAACTAGATTACCACAACAATAAGAAAATAGCAGATTAAGAACTTAGTTATATCTAAATAAGAAAATCTAAAACTGACAAGCACTACTCACGTACACAGATCAATCACAAGCTACAAATGGAGAAATGAACAGTCCTAGTTTATCAGGTTAAATCAGAAACTGAACAATTAGCATACTCGAAAATCAAAATAGATGTAACAACAAGTAAATCCCATTAACAGTTTTATCTCGATTCAATTTTCATGAAAAACATTCAGTTAGTGATAAACCTTCAAAGGTATATTCATCTAAATCAAACTAAATAATTTCCACTAAATCAGCTTAAAATCTCTCTTATTCAGTTTCTTATTTAAATCAAAACAAAAGCCATTCAACCAAACAGACAAGTTATATCATAAAACTTAACAGTTTCAGAAGTTTATTTAAAACTGAGCAACTTGAACATTCAGTAACATTATTAACTAAAAAAAATAGAATAACCATTTCTTATACTATGCAATTATAATCAGCTAGCAAATCTACTAAATACTCTCATAAATCTTAAACAATTTAAACTAATACTCAGTTAACAAACTTAAACCTAAATGATCAAATCAGATTAAAATAACAGTACTAGTAAACCAACTATATCAGATTTATTAAGCTGAAACATAACATACAAATCATTTAAAACTAAACATTTAAAGTAAAGGAGCTAAACCTTGAAGACGATAACCGTTGAGAAGAAGGTAGGGCGCTGAGCCACCTTTGGACCTAAACGAACCACCATCAGCTTAACTCGAACCACCAACATCAATCTCCATTCACCAATTTCTCGAATCCGAGCAGATTTGGTATAATTTCTTCCAGTGGGGAAGAAACTTAAATCCCAATTTTTATTTAATTAATTAATTAAAGCTATTATTTAGCTTAATTAAATAATTTTATCAGTTATCAACATAAAAATTAATAAGATTGCAAAGACAGTATATAAAAGATTAAACTCAGGAACTCAAAACTTTAAAACTAAACTTTTCATTAATTCAAATCAACATTACATTATCGAAAATAAAATTACAAGTCTACACTAATTTTAACATTATAACAGTAAATAAAGAAAGGGATGAAAATTACAATAGAAATGAGGGGTTTTTATAGCCATCCCAGGGCTTGTGATGAGCGAATATCCGCATCTCCAAAGGAATATCCCTTCTTCATCTTGACCCTTGGATCATCATTTTCTCTCTCTTTGTTGATCATACGGTTGAGAGGACACATCTAACACACGGATTGCCAACTTGGCATCCGTGTGTGCTAGTTGTGTTTCTTTTCTGCTTTCTGATTGGATGAATGAGATTAGTGAGGTGTAGTCTCCAATTGAAATCTGCCACGTATCTTTTTCCTTCCTCATCTTCTCTTCCTTAAAATTGGGGGATTTAATTCCCCCACACTTGAATTACACGTGTGGTGAAAAGCCCCAAATAATATTGACATTTACTGGTTTAGGGTTTGTGGAACAGTAATTATTTGTTACTGGTTTTGGTGGGATGGGGAAGAAAGACATAGGATATAACGAAGGTTTATTTAATTGTGGTGGAAAACGTGTAGGAGTTGAATAAGTGGGTGAAGTTTATTTAATAACGTGACATGTGAGAATGAGAAGTGAAAAGATTGCTTTGACCAAACGAATTTATATCGTAGATTTAACCCTAATGGGTCCTTAGGCCCAACAAACGCCCTTTTATTTTTTAAATCTTCCAATTGGGCCATGAATTTCCCCGTTTCATGCTTATCTCTCAATTTGGGCCGTTTGGATTTAAAGATTAAACATAGTATACTCTTTAATCTCAAATGGGCTTTTGAGCCCATTTTCCAAAATGTGGGACCCACTTGTCGTCAAACTTGATAAATCCGTGAATAATACAACTTGTGGTCGATCTTTACTTCAAACTCGTGTCGTTCTTGCCGGTTTTCACGATCTTGGTACCTACACACATAAAAACAAGAAACAAGCATATACAAGGCAAAATTGAAACATATTGTACACTTATTCATTGTTTTAAGATAAAAATGATATGAGTATTTAAGCTCATATCAAACTCCCCCTTGCTAAGCAATTGTCGTGTCCTCACGCAATGATAAAATAAAACATTAACTACACCATTATTCAACTTATGACATTTTATTTTGCAAAGACATAATGTATTGCTTTCATTATTTGAAAAATAACTTTAAGGATCATAAAACTCCAATAGATTCATCGTCCCCGACTTTTCACTTTTCCATGCCAAGTGCAAAACAAGATCATTGTCAATCATAAGCCCCTAAAATTAAACCAACTCATACAAGTAATTTCTGTTAAACTCAATCTCCTATTATTCCTAACTGTATCTCTAGATTTTATTTGTCATTCACCCAAAGGCTCATTTGACGTTATTTTGATACTTATTAGTCCAAAAATGAAGGCAAGAACGGTGTAAACTCAACACTCAAAACCTAACCTCGACTTCAAAAACCGTTGTCACTAAAGAAAGCCCACATCAAGGATAACTTAACACTATTTAGGGATAAATCCCGGACCCGAAATTTGGCTAATAGGACTACTTAAAAGCAACAATAAAAACCTCCAAAGTCAATTATGACCTTATTATGGAGTTAGCAACAATCACATCATAACACCTTGTGGCTCTTTAAGATGCAATTGTGCTTCTTATTTAAAATCCACACCCTAAGGCTCCTTGGACAAAAATAAGGGAATTGACTTCACCATCCCACCTTACGGATCATAATGATGAAGCAATTTTTATTCAACACACCCCTTGACATACACCCTAAGGCTCTAATGACAAGGTTAGTGCTACATGACTCCCACCCGAAGGCTCCTAGAGAACATGTTTTTATTTATTCTTCTTTATTAATATGATATTTATAGTAAGCCAAATTTCCGCAATCCCATGATCAAAAGTCCATGACGCTGACACCCTTAATGTGTTCTAACTTTAATTACAAGGGAAGAAAAAGAAGAAGTTACGAGTTAAGATATCAAGCCTAAACCGCTAAAAACTTCCTTTATTAAGCAATTATTATACAAGTGAGGAAAGTAAGTACGAGGAGATTAAATCAAACACAAAAATACTTCCACAAAGAAGAATTTAACCTTAGAAACTTATAATTGAACTCTATCATCTCTTGTTCTCCATATTGTAAAATTTCAAAAATGTGAAATCAATGGATACTTAGCCTATTAAATCAAAGTTTTGGGTTTTCATGTCATCTATAGGATCTTGCACCTTCTTATACTCTTTCAAGTTTTAGAATTTGCGTTTTAAAGTTCCCATGATAAACGACTTTCTAGGATCAATTATAGGAGCTTGCGAAAAGTTCTTGTTCTTAACTCGTATGAATTAAGACTTTCGCGTTTTAAAGCTCCCTATATAAAAGCCTAGTAAAACTTAATTCAAATACGTTAAGGAAAAGCTAAGGTTAAAAACCGAGTCGAGTCAAAAACTATCTTTATTTTCACCAACGGAAAGCCTACATTCGTGTCAAAAGCACTTATTTTATTTATTAAAACTTAAAAACAACACTAAAAATTTAAAATTTTATTGAAAAATGAGAAAAACAACACGTTTGGACACGACAAGAGAAATTGCAAGCGATTATATCGATTGAATCCCCCATGCTAAAACCAAACATTGTCCTCAATGTTTCTTAGCTCAAGAGTAACACCCCCTTGCTAAGACACGAAGAGTCTAATGCAAAATCCTAGCATGGAAAGAGCACGCAAATCTATTAGCCGTTTATTAATTATGCCTTAAGATAAAACGTTAGTCGATAAAAATCAAGGGATAGAAAGTGTGCCCCTTTATGGCAATCAAAGTACGGAAGATCAAGTGGACCGGCAAAAACCAAACACGAGAGTCTTCAAATATTAGGGTCATACCTAAGATCACAACACAACAAAACACGAGCACGAGCTTGAAAGATCAAGCCTTATTAATGTTAGAAAATAGAAAAAAGATAGAATGTATGGGACTCCCCCACAAGGCACCTCGTTTTTGTTCAACGAGTCATGAGCTCGACTCAATCCCCACATTCATTGGTCCTTAGGGAAAGTTTGAAGATCCGGGACAACCTCCGTAGGTATGTCGCCTCCAAAGTAATGTTTCACACGATGACCATTCGCCTTAAAGTTAGGCCCGTCTTTTTGAGCTAGCTCAACGGTACCATAAGGGAAAACTTGTGCAATGGTGAATGGTCAAGACCAACGGGATTTAAGCTTGCCCGAGAAAATCTTAAGTCTAGAGTTGAATAAGAGGACTTGATCACCAACATTGAAAATGCGTTTTTTGATCTTAGAGTCATGAATCCTCTTAGTCTTCTCTTTATAGATCAAAGAATTTTCATAAGCTTGATCCCTTAATTCACTTAGTTCATTCAATTTAACCTTGCGATGATCACCCGCGGTCATCAAATCAAAGTTACAATGCTTAAGAGCCCAATACGGCTTATGTTCGAGTTCAATTGGCCAGTGGCATGCTTTTCCGTAGACCAACCTAAATGGTGTACAACCAATTGGCGTCTTGTAAGCCGTACGGAAATCCCACAATGCATCGTCCAATTTATCCGACCATGAAGTGCGATTTTCTCCAATAGAACGCTCCAAAATCCTTTTAAGAGCACGGTTTGAAACCTCCACTTGACCACTCGTTTGAGGGTGATAAGCCGTAAAAAGTCGATGAGTGACACCATATTTCTTTAGAACTTTTTCAAATTGTTCATTACAAAAATGGGTCCCACGATCACTTATAATAGCCCGCGGAGTTCCAAACCTAGCAAAGAGTTGTTTCAAAAAGTTCACCACAACTCGAGCATCATTCGTGGGCAAAGCCTTAGCTTCAACCCATTTAGACAAATAACCCACGGCTACGAGAATGTATTTATTTCCTTTCGAAGATGGAAACAGCCCCATAAAATCAATTCCCCACATGTCAAAGATTTCACAAACTTGGATAATATTTTGAGACATTTCATCCCTTTGTGAGTTCTTTCCTTGACGTTGACAAGCATCACAAGTCTTGATCAAGTCTTGGGCATCACGATATATGGAAGGCCAAAAGAAGCCGGCATCAAAGACTTTCTTCGTGGTGGCGTTAGCACCATGATGTCCCTCGGTGGGTCCCTCATGACAAGATTTAAGGATATCTTGAGCTTCTTTTCCAAACACGCACCTACGAATAACTTGATCTGCGCACACACGAAACAAATAGGGATCGTTCAAAAGTAATAGGAAATATCCTTGAAAAGCTTTCTTTTTTTTGGGACGACATACCCTTGATCACAAACTTCCCCGCATGGTAATTTGCGATGTCCGCAAACCATGGGGTACTATCATCACCACGAAAAGAAATCATACCAAGCGTCTCGAGAGGAAATGTTTCATTAATTTCCTTGTTCTCTCGATCGCTTTGGTGAGGATTTTCAAGTCGAGATAAATGATAGGCCGCGAGATTCTCGGCTCCTTTTTTGTCTAGAATTTTGACATTAAATTCTTGAAGGAGGAGAATCCACCGGAGCAACCTTGGCTTAGCATCTTGTTTATTAAGAAGATATTTGATAGCCGAGTGGTCCGTATACACTATGGTTTGAGACAAGACGAGATATGGTCTAAACTTTTCAAAAGCATACACAACGGCAAGTAACTCCTTTTCCGTTGTAGTGTACTTTGTTTGAGCATCCGTCATAGTCTTACTTGCATAGTGTATAGGCAAGAAATGTTTTAACTTACGTTGCCCCAAAACCGCACCAACCGCATAATCACTAGCATCACACATAATTTCAAAAGGTATGTCCCAATCCGGGGCAACTAAGATTGGAGATTCGGTTAACTTCCTTTTAAGCATCTCAAAGGCTTGAATACACTCATCCGAAAAGATGAAAGGAGTCTCTTTTTCCAAAAGATGGGTCATAGGCCGAGCTATCTTAGAGAAGTCTTGTATAAAACGACGATAGAAGCCGGCATGGCCGAGAAAACTCCTTACTCCCTTAACGGTGGTGGGTGGAGGAAATTTGGCAATCACGTCGATTTTAGCCCTATCAACCTCAATACCGGCCTTAGAGATCTTATGTCCTAACACAATTCCGTCTTTGCACATGACGTGACATTTTTCATAATTAAGCACAAGATTCGTTTCCTCACAACGTTGCAACATTCTTTCAAGGTTAGAGAGACATGAAGTGAAAGATTCCCCACAAACCGAAAAGTCATCCATGAAGACTTCCATGGTTTTCTCGATCATATCATGGAAAATGGCCATCATGCACCTTTGGAACGTCCCCGGAGCATTGCATAGTCCAAAAGGCATGGGACGATAAGCAAATGTTCCATAAGGACAAGTGAATGTGGTCTTTTCTTGATCACGAGGGTCAATGGGGATTTGGAAATAGCCGGAAAATCCATCCAAAAAGCAATAGAATTCATTCCCCGCTAGTCTCTCTAACATTTGATCCATAAAAGGTAATGGAAAATGATCCTTCCTAGTGGCATCATTAAGTTTCCTATAGTCAATACAAACATGCCAACCGGTCACAAGTCTAGTAGGAATCAATTCATTATCCTCATTAGTAACAACCGTCATTCCTCCTTTCTTTGGAACACAATGCACGGGGCTAACCCAAGGACTATCCGAGATAGGGTAGATCATTCCGGCGTCTAGAAGTTTAGTGACTTCCTTTTTGATCACCTCATGAATCTTTGGATTGACCCTTCTTTGATTTTGGATAGCGGGTTTATAATCATCCTCCATTAGAATTTTATGAGTACAAAATTTTGGATCTATACCCTTAATGTCGGAGATTTTCCATGCAATGACCCGTTTATGTTTCTTAAGCACTTTAATAAGTTCATCCTTTTCGTTTTCCTTTAATCCCTTAGCAATAATCACTGGTAACTTATTCGTTCCCTCAAGAAAAGCATACTTCAAATGAGTGGGTAATTCCTTAAGTTCTAATTCGGGTGCTTCCTCAATAGATGTTTTCACTTTAGTTTCATTAGCACTCACAACTTTTAGTTCCATAGGTGGTGATTCAAAAGGATACAAATTCAACAATTTTTCAATCAAAGAAATATCTCCCTCGGGATCAAAATTCTCACTATCAAACTCACTAGGATCAAATGGTGTGCTAAGGTAATCATCAATTTCCTTTTTGATTTTTGAATAAGCATTATTCTCAAGCTCTTCAAGAACGAAGTCACCTCCCTCAAATGGAGTGAGTGAAGGTTTAGCCAAAGTGATAATAGGATTCGATGAAGTGGGATTGTCACTTTTAGAAGTATCCAAAAAACCAAGCATATCTTGCGAAACCTCCTCGCTAGCAACATCAATCACATCGATTTGATTGATTGATTCCTCGTCGTCTTCGGAAGAAAACTTTGAGATATTAACAACATTAAGAGTGATACTTTCATCATCAAAACGTAAGTCAATTTTCCCTCTCTCATGTCAACTAAAGAACTAGCCGTATTTAAAAACGGTCTTCCCAAAATACGAGGCACACGAGAATTTTCCGGATAATCACAAATCACAAAATCCGCTGGGAAGATGAGCTTTCCTACTTTGACTAATACGTCCTTGGCTATACCTTTTGGAAAGACGATCGATCGATCTGCTAGCTCGATAGTCATTTTAGTAGGTGAAAGCTCGGGAAGTGATAACCTTTTCTATACGGAAAGAGGCATCAAGTTAATGCTAGCGACTAGATCGGCTAATGGTAAGCATTCTTCCATATTAGGGAAATCACATGGTATCAAAGATTGACCGGGGTCTCCAAGCTTTTTGGGAAACTTTTTAGAGAGAACCGCGGAACAACTTTCATTTAAGGACGTAGATACTTCAACTAATTTCTCCTTATCGTTCATCAACCTTTTGATTGTTGAAGCAAACTTAGGCATGCTAAGCAATGCATCCGCGAAACTAAGATTAATATACATTTTCTTAAACACGTCAAGAAACGTAGAAACTTGAGCATTGGTCTTTTCGCGGAGCTTCTCTTTGGTAAGTCTCGAAGGGTAGGGTAGTGTGGGTTTAGTCTTCGGAAGCTCGGGTTCCGGAATAGGCAATCGGTCTACCTTTGGTGGAATAGGAATTTCCTTTTCTTTAACCACCTCGGGTTCTTGCTCCACTTCCCTCACCGGAGAGGTACTCACACGTGGAAGCAAAGGTCCGTCTAAAGATTTTCCACTACGTGTGGTTATAGCTTTCATCTCACCCTTCGGGTTTGGAATGGTGTTGCTAGGTAAACCACCCGAAGACGAGGAAGGTTTGGTCATAAAAGATTCAAACATCGAAAGCAATTTATTTTGACCTTGTTCCATACTTTGTTGCAT
Source organism: Glebionis coronaria (assembly GCA_025667525.1). NCBI lineage: Eukaryota > Viridiplantae > Streptophyta > Magnoliopsida > Asterales > Asteraceae > Glebionis > Glebionis coronaria. The sequence goes on along the minus strand of CM046878.1, from coordinate 202,690,225 downwards.
ACGATTTTGACTTTGCTCAAACATTTGCTCAAATCTTTGTTCAATTCTTTGTTGATTAAGCTCAATCTTATTGTTTTGCCCTTTAATCGTATTTTGAAACTCATTTTTCAAAGTTGCCATTTGTCCTTGAATGTTGTTTTAAAAAGCTTTCAAATTTGCCTCATTCATTTTCATGTAGCTTGACAAATCATTTTGGTTATTGCTTTGAAAACCTTGATTGTTTTGATTAGCATTAAACCCATTTCCTTGATTATAATTCCCTTGGTTACCACGGTTAAAATTATTCCCACTGTTTCCATTGTTGCACCTATTTTGAACCGGTGGAGGAACATAATTTTGACGAGGACCTTGACCGTTGGAGCCATAAGTTCCCGTCGCGGCAAAGGCATTAGCTTGATCAAACCCCATGGTTAAACAAGCATAATTAGGATGTGCTCCACCACATGATAAACAAAAACTCTCAACCATATTAATCGATCCATGAGGATTCTTCCTAAACTCATTCAAAAGCGTTTCAATCTTAGAGTCCAATCTAGCAATCTCGATATTAGATGAATTCACATTGGAAACAACCGGTGTGTTTCGTGAATATTGTGCTCTAGACTTATCCTCAATTATTCTCCACGCGTCTCTCGGAGTTTTTCTTAAAAGATTACCACCCGCGGCGGCATTTAAAGAATCTTGTTCAATCATATTTAGCCCATTATAAAAAGTATTAATTTGATGCAATTCCGAGAAACCGTGGTGTGGACATTGTCTCAACAAATCTTTAAATCTTTCCCATGCAACCCCAAATGATTCATGCACTTTTTGCTCAAATCTAGTGATCTCGTTCTTAAAGTGTGTTGTCTTAGATGGTGGAAAGAAATAATTCATGAACTTAGACACTAAATCATCCCATGTTAAGATCGAACCCGGTGGTTCTTTCTCATACCAAATCTTAGCATTACCCTCGAGCGAGTACGGAAAAAGCATGAGCTTAATCACGTCATTCGGCACATCTCTAAACTTGAGAGTCGAGGTAATTCGATGAAAATTCTGAATGTGAGAATGCGGCTATCGGTCTCATTGCCATGAAATTGGTCGACACGAATGAGCAATAAAAGACCCGTCTTAATCTCAAAATGATCCGCCAAAATAGCCGGCACAACGATTGCTTCCCCATACCCTTCGGTGGGTGCACGGAGCAATTCCTCCATTGTTCGGTTATCGGCCATCTCTACAACAATAGGTGGAAGCTCGGGTTCCACTATTCGTTGTTGACGATTTCTATTTCTACGAGGAATATTTTCAAGCCTATTAAAATCAATCACAAGACGAGAAGAACGTAATTGCATACACTACAAAGACGAGAATTTAGAGGATTGAAGAAAAGAAATTAGACAAGAAGAAGATTATTTTTGGTATTTTATTTGGTATTGCTCAATAAAAAATGATCGATAAAAAACAAGGAATAAGGATAACTACTATGGAAGTAAATTACCCTCGGTCGACTTTGAAACGATAGGTGAAAACCTAAACGTCTCGAGGTTCAATAAGTAAACTACAAAAATAAGATTTATTACTACTTGAGTCGGCAAACCAATAATAGGTTGTCCCTCTCAATATACGCACAAGCAAGCGGGGAAACGAGGTGGCACAAAGCACTTAAAAACCTTTTTCCTTAGACGGCCTTTTATAGCACGTCGCCTTATACCCACCTTATAGTTTGTATAAATCGAGTTCAAACTTCTTATTAGTATTTATCTATTTTGCCTTTTATTTTTTTGTTTTGGATTTGACTACAATAACTAGGTGATGAAATCCCAACTAAGGCCTTATTTGAAAAGTATGTAAATTTATTGTTCTAAGTAATACAATATATTATTCACAAAAACCGAGAAAAACGATACATACTATATAATAGAAAAATAACAAACTTTCCGAGGATGGAAAGGGTCTTCAAATCAACGATCAACAAATCTCCACAAAAGCGAATCGTAAACTAGATCCCCGGCAGCGGCGCCAAAATTTTTGATGTGATCGTGATAGTATAGTGATAATTAAGATACGTTATCGGGTAAATTAGAAAATTACCTTTAGGAAAAAGTAATAGACTAATATTACCAATGACGAATTCAATTAAACACGTGATGAACCAAGTTCGTTGTACACGAAGATCGAGTGAATTTGAGACGTTTCGTTTCGTTTTGGACAATTGATTTGAATTGTTTTTCGGTTTTTAAACTAGAAACTAATTCTACCAATTTTAAGCTATTTAAAATTATCCTAAAGTGCATGAATCGTAAACCCCGCTATAATTAAAATCTACAAACAATAACTTAAAATTAAAACAATTTAAAAATTAAGCTATTTAATAATCTATAAAAAAACTAATCTATTTAATAAAAATAACTTTTAAACTATTTAAAAATCTAATTAAAATTTTTAAGCTAATTACTTTAACAAAATACTTATACTAAATCTATTTTAAAAAACTATATTTATTTAGATTTAAAATTATAAAAATCTAGTTATTAAAATTAACTAATAAAACTTTTAAATTAATAAAAACATTTTTTATTTATTTTATTTTATTTATTATTTATTTTTTTCAAACTAAAAGTATATATAAGAAAGTTAAAAGACACGAAATTAAAAAAATAAACTAAAGTAATTAAATAAAACTGTCAGCTCAACAAACAGTCTATATTAATAAAATAAACGGTATTAAAACAAAAAGAATAAGACAGTCCAGTTGGTTAACTCGTTGGACCTTTACCCTTGAGGTCAAGGGTTCGAGTCCCATAAGGGACCTATTTTTGAGATTAATTATTTTTTGTACAAATGAGATAAAACGAATCACAGGAGTGACTGATGTGTAGAAATCTTATGGTTTGCTGATAAGGATATCAGCAATTAAGTAAAACAGTTCAATGGAACCTGTTTACTTTTGAAACTTACAAAATCAAAGAGTAGAAAGCACAAGTAAAAAAAAGACAGATAAAATCATCCAAACCCAAAACAGACCTGTTCGAAATAACTCAATAACAAAACTGCTATAACTAGATTACCACAACAATAAGAAAATAGCAGATTAACAACTTAGTTATATTTAAATAAGAAAATCTAAAACTGACAAGCACTACTCACGTACACAGATCAATCACAAGCTATAAACGGAGAAATGAACAGTCCTAGTTTATCAGGTTAAATCAGAAACTGAACAATTAGCATACTCGAAAATCAAAATAGATGTAACCACAAGTAAATCCCATTAACAGTTTTATCTCGATTCAATTTTCATGAAAAACATTCAGTTAGTGATAAACCTTCAAAGGTATATTCATCTAAATCAAACTAAATAATTTCCAATAAATCAGCTTAAAATCTCTCTTATTCAGTTTCTTATTTAAATCAAAACAAAAGCCATTCAACCAAACAGACAAGTTATATCATAAAACTTAACAGTTTCAGAAGTTTATTTAAAACTGAGCAACTTGAACATTCAGTAACATTATTAACTAAAAAATAGAATAACCAATTCTTATACTATGCAATTATAATCAGCTAGCAAATCTACTAAATACTCTCATAAATCTTAAACAATTTAAACTAATACTCAGTTAACAAACTTAAACCTAAATGACCAAATCCGATTAAAATAACAGTACTAGTAAACCAACTATATCAGATTTATTAAGCTGAAACATAACATACAAATCATTTAAAACTAAACATTTAAAGTAAAGGAGCTAAACCTTGAAGATGATAACCGTTGAGAAGAAGGTAGGGCGCTGAGCCACCTTTGGACCTAAACGAACCACCATCACCTTAACTCGAACCACCAACATCAATCTCCATTCACCAATTTCTCGAATCCGAGCAGATTTGGTATAATTTCTTCCAGTGGGAAAGAAACTTAAATCCCAATTTCTATTTAATTAATTAATTAAAGCTATTATTTAGCTTAATTAAATAATTTTATCAGTTATCAACATCAATATTAATAAGATTGCAAAGACAGTATATAAAAGATTAAACTCAGGAACTCAAAACTTTAAAACTAAACTTTTCATTAATTCAAATCAACATTACATTATCGAAAAGAAAATTACAAGTCTACACTAATTTTAACATTATAACAGTAAATAAAGAAAGGGGTGAAAATTACAATAGAAATGAGGGGTTTTTATAGCCATCCCAGGGCTTGTGATGAGCGAATATCCGCATCTCCAAAGGAATATCCCTTCTTCATCTTGACCCTTGGATCATCATTTTCTCTCTCTTTGTTGATCATACGGTTGAGAGGACACATCTAGCACACGGATTGCCAACTTGGCATCCGTGTGTGCTAGTTGTGTTTCTTTTCTGCTTTCTGATTGGATGAATGAGATTAGTGAGGTGTAGTCTCCAATTGAAATCTGCCACGTATCTTGTTCCTTCCTCATCTTCTCTTCCTTAAAATTGGGGGATTTAATTCTCCCACACTTGAATTACACGTGTGGTGAAAAGCCCCAAATAATATTGACATTTACTGGTTTAGGGTTTGTGGAACAGTAATTATTTGTTATTGGTTTTGGTGGGATGGGGAAGAAAGACATAGGATATAACGAAGGTTTATTTAATTGTGGTGGAAAACGTGTGGGAGTTGAGTAAGTGGGTGAAGTTTATTTAATAACGTGACATGTGAGAATGAGAAGTGAAAAGATTGCTTTTACCAAACGAATTTATATCGTTTTCAAAAGATTTAACCCTAATGGGTTCTTAGGCCCAACAAACGCCCCTTTTATTTTTTAAATCTTCCAATTGGGCCATGAATTGCCCCGTTTCATACTTATCTCTCAATTTGGGCCGTTTGGATTTAAAGATTAAACGAAGTATACTCTTTAATCTCAAATGGGCTTTTGAGCCCATTTTCCAAAATGTGGGACCCATTTGTCATCAAACTTGATAAATCCGCGAATAATACAACTTGTTATTGGCTTCGTCGATCTTTACTTCAAACTCGTGTCGTTCTTGCCAGTTTTCGCGATCTTGGTACCTACACACATAAAAACAAGAAACAAGCATATACAAGGCAAAATTGATACATATTGTACACTTATTCATTGTTTTAAGATACAAATGATATGAGTATTTAAGCTCATAACACTACACAATCAAATCATCAACAAAATTCAAAATTAACTACATGATTATCAAGATTAAGAAAAAGTATAAGAAAGGTAGAATGAGAATTAAGAAAATAAGCTTGATTGATAAAGGATTAATATCAAAAGATTAGAAGATTAATGTAAAGATTAATAAGCTTGAAAGGAAAACTAGAGAGAAATTAAAAACACACTTAATAAAACTAAAAATTAACTAAAAACTCTAATAACTAACCACCCTCCTAATGACATATTAGGAGGGTATTTATAGGAGGTGGGGAGATTAAGTGCTTAAGCTTTCTTCTTTCTTTCTTCTCGTCTCGACTCGATTTAATTTCTTTGTCTTTCTCGACGTCGTTTCAGGATTTGTCGATATAAGTTGAACTTGTCTTATAATTTTCTTCTATAATTAGACTTGAGTTCTTCGACTTCATTAAACTTTCGTCTTTAGACTTTTTCTTCGATAAATCTTCAGAATAGGCCTTGGACATCCGTTCTTTTTGCATTCTCGATCTTTTGACTTCGTCTTTAGTCTTTTTCTTCTATAAAAGCCCGTGATAGCCCATGTTTTCTTCCTTTTTCATCTTTTGGTCCTAAAACACAATAAAAACACAAACCACGCATAATTCCGACTTTTACGACATAAAATACACGTTTTGGTCTTGTTATTATTGGAAATAAGTGGTAAAAGAATAAGTGTTTTCACACTTATTATGTATCGTCTGTAGCCTCATAGAATGAACACCGCGTGTCTAATCCGGACAATACTCTAGTGGTGGTAACTGAACTTTTAATGGTCTGATTTATGCACGGCATAACAGAATGGCTATATCCCCTTAGAGGGTACCCTAAATTTCTGAGGGTCTGGTTTATGTGCTAATTGTTTATATATAAAAGTGCATTTGAAGCATAAGTGGCCATAAAATATAAGTTTATGAGCTAAAATTATTGTATTTATTTGCATGACCGGTTGGATCATCCCGGATCAATGATAATACAAAAAGTATAGAAGAACCATGAGTTTCTTCAAAGATAATTTTGATTATCTTTATTGTTCTCAGTGAAAGTTCATTACTTATCACCACTATATATAAATAAGGACTCATTCCTTGACATTTTAGAAAAAGATAAAAAGAGCATGTATACATGTCTCATGTGGATCATTTTGAGTTATAAAATCAATGCATCGTCAAAATGATCATCAAATATGCAACTTCAAGTCGGCGTGATTAGTGGCTCGATGTGAGCATGCTTTTCCAAAGTATATTATTGAGAATGGTGATGAATACTTCCAAGTATTGAGCGATTATTAAAATAAGTGTTGAACTTTGTATAGCCCATGTTCATGCGTGAATTGCTTTTGTTGATACGTTTATAAACGTCTTCAGTTGATTGTAAAGCCAATAATTATGAGAACAAAAGTTTTATTTTATGGGGCAATTTATAACATATGAATTCACATCTTGCCAACAATTAATAATGAATCTTCCCCATTATAATAATTTTTGGTCACAACCCATATAGTTACCATATGAGGTGTTGAAATGTGCAATATGTCATAGTAAATACACCACAACGTACAAAATGGGATGTTGAGAATGATAATTCATTCAGGGGAGAAAGAGCAGCGAGAAATTTGGAATGAATTATGATAATGAAAAGTAGATCCTCACAATATTGAATATGAACATAAAGTTCATGGGACAATTTATATTCCAAATCTAGTAATTGCCAGAAAGGTTAGTGACTTAAACAAAGTGACTAGATCATATACGCTGCGTGTGCTCCAATTATAGTACTTGTCCCAACAGTATAATTAATGATTGATAGTAAGTCTATGGCACGTCTACAATGTGATAGACTAATCAGTTCCAAATAAAAATCCTCGATTGTATTGATAAATGGAGCAAGAAAATTAATATGGTCGAATTGAGGTAATAAAGACCCCATGATAGTCTCCTAAAGATACACTAGACATGAAGGTGATTGAGAAAACCTCGGGTACATGAAATATTATGAGATCTCAATAAATGATAGAATGCAATGTCTAGTAAAGTGTGGAATCGAGATTAAATGAATCGACGTCGATGGATATATGCCTTGAGAAAATATTCGTACGACATGTATTATGACTGGTGTCCTAGCATGTGTCTTCCGACATGATACCTGAGACCTACGTCTCGACTGATATCTTGTCATGTGTTTTGGTAGGTGGATACGAGTAAGGTTAAAATTTCTTGCAACTGCTAGGGTTGGCGGACTGGTTAGACTGCTGACCTCTGTATTTCTAGTCACGTCCGTTCCGAAGTTCCGATGGTTACTGACTGATTAATTATTAGCACGGTGGTCTTCACTACCCCCTTGTCTATCAGTTTCCTGATTAGTCATTATCATGACCGTGATTCATGTAACTATTCTACTGAGTGGCCGACGGGGTACCGGTCCCCACTCTTCTGACTGAAAGGATTGCTGAGTGACGTGTGACATCTAACTGTGGAGGTAACGGCATGGAATGGGATGATAGTGTCTGAGGTGTGGAGTATATTCTATAGAAACTAGAGGGGGGGGGGGGTTGAATAGTTTCTCATCGGTTTATCTCCTACTTAAAATCCCTTTCAATTAGGTGAGTGCCAAAACTATCTTTTACTTGAAAGCTAGTTGCATAATGATTAGGTCCAATTCAAATGCATTAACAATAAGTAGTAAGTGTAAGATGATGAATATAAGTGATGAGTAAGGAAAGAAAAAACCTAGTAGGAAGACACCAAGATTTATAGTGATTCGGCAATGAGGCTCTATCCTCGTTCCTACTCCACTCCTCGAGTACACCTTACTTAAGATTTCCACTATATCCACAAGCTCCCTTCTTGGCGGAGAAAACCTTACAACGTCGCTTACATTATTTTTCGACACTAAGCTAAATGTCGAGACCTAATCTTAGCTAGGACCAATCTACACAACGTCGCCCACTTCACCATTTTATGACACAAGGCTAGATGTCGAGTTCTAATCCAAAGCTAGAACCAATCTTCACAACGTTGCCTACTTCACCATTTTCCGACACAAGGCTAGATGTCGAGTTCTAATCCAAAGCCAGAACCAATCTTCACGACTCTTCACTTTGAAGCTAAGTGAGAACTTCACACAACACAACTACACATCACTTTATAGTTTAGTGAGAACTCACAAGACACAACCAAATTACTTTATAGTTTAATGAGAACTAACAAAACTTATTACAACTCAAATAAACATATACAAGTACACACATGTAACTTGGATCTACACACCACAAATTCAAGCACACACATATGCTAAGGATTTACACAACTCTAATCCAAGTATTCACACATAGTTTGGATGACCACAACTAGTCCAAGTATTCACAAATACTTTGGATCTATTTAAGACACAAATAATCATATGATGAACATGACTAGCTCTTTAAGAGGGGACGATCTTCATCAAGGCTTCATCTTTAATCACATCACAAGTATGTGAGTGATCTTCTCTTTGGACAAGGTAAAGAAGGAGATCAAGAGGATAATCATAAGTAAACATACTTAACATATTAAGTGATCATTTAAAAACGATTAGGATTAGATAGGAGAAAGAAGGTTGAAAAAGATGTCCAAAAAGGGTTAATGAAAATGCAGATTTGATCCACTATTTATAGAAGACAAATCCCAACAGCCAGCTGGGGCGGTTCCTTAAATACCCAAGCGGTTCCTTATCGATAGGGAACCGCATAGGCACTTAAGGAACCGCGGAGTGTAGACTCTGATCCTTTTTGTCTTTTAGTGAATTTGAAAAATCTGAGGCTGTTTAAACCTTCAAAGGATATTCTTATGGCATTTGGAATATGCCATATTCAAATTTACATTTTAATTTTAATAAAACATTTTCTTAAAACCTTAAAATATGTCATATTCCTTTAGAAAATCATTGGACCACCACAACACTAGGGAATAATGCTTAATTGAAGGATTATGAGTTGAATCGAGATAGGAAAAGACCGAAACGGACAAACGGCTACTCGTAGCAAGGAAGCAAAGGGGAGAGGAGTTAAGAGAAGTGAATCAAGATCAAGAACATTGCTCAAGAGACAAATAAAATTCTTCAAATCAAGGAGACGAAGAGCTTGTGTCATATATAGTGGTTTAAGACGTGCCTTTCCGGCGAAAGTCTAAATGGATTTTGTAACACCCCCAAATATTCATATTTCAATTCAGCGGAAGAGTCGTTGGTGTTACGGGATAGCACATTACTCAAATCATAGACAACGCTTAAAAATCGCTTCGTTTAATAATAAAGCATTTTCCATTCATAAATACCAAATTACATAGGTCCTCAGGTCAAAGTATATCTTACAAAATTTACAAAACATTTGAATGGATTTTTTTAAATGCGGGCCATAAATTCTTGTTATCTTCCCGAGAATTACCTTCAAGTACCTGAGATAAAACATTTTAAAAGTCAGCGAAACGCTGAGCGAGTCCATAGAGTTTAATAATAACCATTAATCATAAAAGCGGTATATAATCATTACCGAAATCATTTTTGTACAATTCTTTGTCATAGACCATAATATAGGCCAAAAACAGTTTATACGAATCATTGTCGTAAATCATTTTCATAAATCATAACTTAGGCCAAAAACATTTCATACGAATCATTGTCGTAACAACACCATTCAATACGTTTTATAAAGTTGTTTATAAAATACAAAACCGTTATATAAAACAGTTATGTAAAACCAGAACACGAGTATAATCATAAATAAGACCCCATATTGCTAGTCAGGCAATATATTATAATTCATTTCATATATCATATGTTATTCCTGAGACCGCAACCTCAGTATTACCATTATCATTATTATTATCGGATTATTATAAGCCGCATGACATTGTTTCGTTTCTATACCATATATCGGCTAGCTAGCCCAGATTTCATGTGCCCATTTAAAACAGCGTACCGTCACAATAATCACGCTAAATATATCCCTCTCATACATAAATTCGCTTACCACTTAATGTAGCACAACGGGGATCAACCATCAAGGCGCGAACTGGGGTGATCTTCCCCAAATAGTAATATTATATGCATAAGCGTCTACCAATCCTGGTAGTTCACAATTCATGCTAATGGGACTTATAGTGACATAACCTAACTTTTAATAATCCATTTCAATTCATTCATTGGGTCATTCAATCACTCGGGTCCATATCAATAAACATACAATCGAGACCACTTGTGTTCTATTTTTATTAAAACTAGCATGTTATCTCCCTCGCGAGTTTATAAAACATTTCATAAAACAGTTAAAACAATGCGAGGCTATGAACTCACATTAGTTGGGAAAGGCGGGTTATCGGCAATTAGGATGTACGGTACTTGCCTCGATCACGGAAACCTAAACAAATAATACTCGGTCTTAGACTATCGTCAAATAACTTTATAAAAGTTGTTATGTATATGTAATCATGTCATAATGTGATGATCAAGTGGGGTTTTATTACCTTGTACAACATTATTAGTTGTTAAGTACTAGTTAACTTAGTCTAGTTACACTAGTTTTAGCCCATTCACATGTCAAGGCCCAATAGGCCCATTAAGAGTCCAATATATTTTTATTAGTCCATTTATCTATATAAGACCAGGCCTATACTCGTATGTTGGGCCAAGTGGGTTAAGCCCATGAGTAAGTCCAATAATATTAAACCAAACTAGTTAGGCCTAGTGGTCCAACAAGGCTAATTTGGCCCATAATGGTCCATTAGTTACAAATCTCGGTTTTGTCGATTTTTACTTGTCAAATGTGTTTACATATCAGTATATGTTTTATAAAAATGTTACATTAGACGGGTCCGACCATCTAAGTTTTATTTGGCGAAAACGTTAATCTTTCGGTTTTAGCCGAAAAGACGTAAAACTTATATATAGTTTGTAGTTTAGAAAACATTTGAGTTTTTCTTCTATAAAATGTAATGTTTATTTATTATAGTATAAAAACTTATTTTATAATAGTTATTCTTATTTAGTGGCCTTTATATACTTATTTTATAATAGTATTTCACTTTGAGTGCGCTTTTTATATGATATAGTTTATTAAGAAATCTGATTTCTAAAGTCAAGTCTACCATATTTGTCATATCTTGAGTTTTACAAGGAGATAGAACCTAAAATTTTAACAGAATAAACCACATGATGTGTGCTACAAATAACTCTCTTATAGATACTGCTCAAACAGCCTCTAAGTATTTTTAATAATTCGTCCAAAATAGACTAGATAGATTTGTACTACAAAAGTGTTTTGGTCATATCTTGCTCATTTTTAACATTCCATTGCATGGTCAATTCACCACTTATGGAAAAATCAATTATCTATATGTATATTTAATAATCTTATCCATTTAACCAAGTGAAGATATTGAAACTTACTGTTTTATACAGCCTATGTGACTAGTCATGATTTTAACATTTTTACTTGTAGATTTTAACCTTTTTAGCCTAATCTAGTAACACAAAATCCCCACACAATATATTGATCATCATTTATCATCATATACACATACAGTTTTTAAGAAAATACATGAGTACATTTACAAAACAATAAGGTGATGGAAAGAAATGATCTTGTACCAACCAATATGATAAAAGGTTAAGGTTTATGATGAACAAGACTTGGTTTCTGGTAACCAAATCTTATGAGTTAGCAAGACCACTTTTAAGATCACCAAATGTATGAATACTTTCTTGAGAAATCAGCCCTAAACCTCCATGAAAACTCCTTTCTAGTTGTTAAAATCACCTCCAATCTTCATTTCTTCAAATGGCCTTCAACATAAGTAGATTGTGTATAAAATTTATGGTAAATTTTTTATGGTGGTGGTGTTGTGGTGGTGTATGTTGGACGACAATGAGAAGAGGAGAGAAGAGAGTGGGAAAAAATTTTCTAGTATTCCATGTATGAGAAAGTGATAAGAAGTGTAGATGGTTTTGGTTTAACGGTTTAGTAAAAGTATGAGGACAAGTTTCCTTGTACTTGTATAAATGTGACACCAAGGGGTGTTGGTGGCTTGTTTTGGCCGCCCATAGTGGGGGTGAGACAAGTGTAAACTTGTTTCATTCCCACTAATTTACGGGTACTCTTTGATTTTAGTTTCCTCGATTTGCGTGCCCTCGGGTCGACTTACGAGAAATGTTTTTATAAATTATGAATCTACGGCACAAAACGATTCTAATAAAAATTGTCTCATCAGAAACGGAGCACAAAAGCGTAAATACGTAAACCTAGGGTTTCCGGTTTAATCGTAAAAGACGCTAAATTATGCACGTAAGTCCTAATTTCTTCTCGTAAATTTGTGAGTTTCATGAACCCACATAAAATAAAATTTCAAAATAATATACGAGAATAAATTTATTATATGCAAATGTCAGACTGTCACAAAAACAGAGTATGTAAACGTAAACACGTAACGTAGAGCTCTCCAGTTTAGACGTAGACGATGCTATTTTAAGACGTAAACCCTAATGTCTTCCCAAAAGTGAGTGAGTTCATAATTTAATAATAAAATAATGATTATAAATAATACTTGAGAATAAAATAACGACCTCAAATTGACGGGTTGTCACAGCTTTGGTAATGAATTATACCAAGCAACTTTGATACATAGAATAAGATCAGTTTCATGAGTAGTCGTATTCTATTTTAAAATATGAGCAAGGTATAGATTCACTTTCTCTCCCACATAATCGGATAATTATTGCTAGGATTTACAACAACAATATCCTTGGAATATTTCAATTCCAAATGTGTAAAATCCACCTACAACTTAATGAAGTAGTTTGGTATCTCAAGGGATTCATCATTCATCCTAGAGATGAGATTAATTGCACAAGTTACACATGATATTAGGCCTACTAACTATAAGGGTGTAAACCATGGAAATCATGCTTGATACTTTAAGCTTCATACTAACTCACTCTACATCTCCATAGTGAGTCAAGTATCCAAGCAATGAAGGTTTGAGAGGGAAAAAGGGAAGAATCCCAAACCACAAGTAAATGTCAAGGAAAGGATGCCAAGAACCAACATATAGTCAATTAATGATCAAAAGAATGAGCAGTAGGGCGTGTGGAAGAACGAAAAACATACCTTGGCCACAAATTGCATTCCAACCTTTCAAGGAGCCAATGAAAAGCCCAACCATGACTAATAGTGACTACTAAGTATTCAAGGACTAGTATCACTCCTATCCATCTTGATATAATCATTCAATGATGTTGGAAATCAAAGAAGACGAGTCTTATACAAGTGTAAGTAACTCAATCCACAATCAATTGAATGATTGATCTTCATGAATACCTACACATAACAAGATGCAAACTTGTAGATACATTTCAAGAGTAAATCTAAAATGCATTAATACTACTAATCTAAATGAGATGCAATATTATCAATTAAAAGGCTTATTTTCAATAAAAAAATAGTTTTGACCAAAGAAAAACTTTAGTACAACTTAACCTTCTAATTTGATGAGACAATGGATCGATCCAAGTTTTAAAGTACAATATTACTTCAAAGATCTTGTGTCACCATCGCTCTGATGCCAATTGAAGAAACTAGAAGGGGGAGTTGAATAGTTTCTCATCGGTTTATCTCCTAATTAAAATTCCTTTCAATTAGGTGACTGCCAAAACTATCTTTTACTTGAAAGCTAGTTGCATAATGATTAGGTTCAATTCTAATGCATTAACAATAAGTAGTAAGTGTAATGATGATGAATGTAAGTGATGAGTAAGGAAAGAAACAACCTAGTAGGAAGACACCAAGATTTATAGTGGTTCAGCAACGAGGCTCTATCCTCAATCCTACTCCACTCCTCGAGTACACCTTACTCGAGATTTCCACTATATCCACAAGCTCCCTTCTTGGCGGAGAAAACCTTACAACGTCGCTTACATTATTTTTCGACACTAAGCTAAATGTCGAGACCTAATCTTAGCGAGGACCAATCAACACAACGTCGCCCACTATACCATTTTACGACACAAGGCTTGATGTCGAGTTCTAATCCAAAGCTAGAACCAATCTTCAAAATGTTGCCTACTTCACCATTTTCCGACACAAGGCTAGATATCGAGTTCTAATCCAAAGCTAGAACCAATTTTCACGACTCTTCACCTTAAAGCTAAGTGAGAACTTCACACAACACAACTACACATCACTTTATAGTTTAGTGAGAACTCACAAGACACAACCACATCACTTCATAGTTTAGTGAGAACTAACACAACTTATTACAACTCAACAAAACATATCCAAGTACACACATGTAGCTTGGATCTACACACCACAAATCCAAGCACACACATATGCAAAGGATTTACACAAGTGTGTGAGTGATCTTCTCTTGGAACAAGGTAAAGAAGGAGATCAAGAGGATAATCATAAGTAAACATACTTAACAAATTAAGTGATCCTTTACAAATGATTAGGATTAGATAGGAGAAAGAAGGCTGAAAGAGATGTCCAAAAAGGGTTCATGAAAATGCAGATTTGATCCCTTATTTATAGAAGATACCCAACGGCTAGCTGGGGGCGGTTCCTTAACTACCCAGGCGGTTCCTTATCGATACGGAACCGCGTAGGCACTTAAGGAACCACAGAGTGTAGACTCCGCTCCTTTTTGTTCTTTAGTGAATTTGAAATATCTGAAGCTGTTTAAACCTTCAAAGGATATTCTTATGGGATTTAGAATCTGCCATATTCAAATTTACATTTTCGTTTTAATAAAACATTTTCTTAAAAATAAAGTTTATTTAAAATCTTTTGTTACATTTGACAAAAAGTGAGCTTTAAGGCTAATCAATTTTATGGTCACTAAGCACGATTAAGATATGTTAGTGTAATGATTATGTTAGCCTCAAAATATTGAGTCAAATAAGAATGCTCAGTCATAGGTTATTATTGTAACATTAGCTAGAACGTTGTAATAGGTAGTTAATTAGTCATGGTTTACGGGCTTGGATTTAAACTAATTAAAGTCCAAAAGACAAGACCGGCTCAATATATAGCCCATTAAAGCCCGCATGTGGGTGGACTATATATACTACCCTCCTAGCATGTTAGGAGGGTTGGATGGCCATTAGTACTCTCATTATTCTAATCTAATATTCACCAAGTTAATCATCTCTTCTCTCTATTTTCTCTCACTACTTTCTCTCTCTAGAATTCATCTTCTTCATCTATTTTCTTTCTTTCTTCCTTGCTTAATCATCAAAAATATATTGGACAACAATTGGTATCAATCGCCATGGGGTAGTTTTGTGATTCGTTGTTGATATTACTTGGTTCGTGTGATTTTCTCTTATAGTCATCTCGAATTCAAGAGAGACCACCAACATAATGGTGGCGGGTAACAAAGAGAGACCACCAATGCTTGTGTCTGGTCGGTATGCTCAATGGCAATCACGTTTCATACGATACCTTGATACAAGACCTAATGGTGATGCCTTGAGGAAATGTATTAGTCATGGACCATATATATTCAAGAAGATCTCAATTCCTCCAAGACCAGCTACAAATACTACTGATCCAATACCCGCAAGTGAACGTGATGAAACAAGAGCTGATCTTACACCTAAAAATTGTTCTTGGCATGATGCGGAGAAGGAAGCCATCTATATGGTTTTAAGTGGGATTGGAGATGATATTTACTCCACGGTTGATGCATGCCCGACAACACATGAATGTGGACTGCTATTGAACGCTTGCAACAAGGAGAATCACTCAACAAACAAGATGTCAAAACAAACTTGTTTTGGAATTTTGGCAAGTTTACTTCAATGGATGGAGAATCAATTGATTCATACTACTCCAGGTTTTATAAAATGATGAATGACATGACAAGAAATAACCTGCAAGTCTCCACCATGCAAGTCAATGTTCAATTTCTTCAACAACTTCAACCCGAGTGGACACGATTCGTCACTTTAGTGAAACAACAAGAAAAGTTAGACGAGGTCTCATATCATCGACTCTTTGATATCTTGAAGCAATTTCAGAATGAAGCAAATGAGATTCGAGTTGAACGTGTTGCAAAGACGGCTAATCCACTTGCTTTAGTGACTACCACTCAACATGTTCAAGACCATCACTCTCGTGCTCCTAAGCCATACTCCACTACATCATCCTCACCATGATATTTCACATCATCTAAGTCTTCATCATCCACAAGATCACGAGGAAAAGTGCCAAGAGCACCATCACCACCATCTGAGTCATCATCTGAAGAAGATAGTGATGAAGACCAAGCTCAAAAGAATCGTGAGATGAAACAACAAATTGCATTCATAATAAAGACTTACAAGAAAATCTACAAACCCACCAACAACAATCTTCGAACATCATCTAATTCAAAGAATCAATATGTTGAGAGTCCTCCAAGGTATGACACACGTCGACGTGGTGAAAGTCCTTCTAGGTATGATCGACATAATCTAACGCATGTTGAGGGTTCAGCAAGGTATGATCGACAAACTGCCAAGTATGATACTCAGAGGATTGCTGCTGCTACTGGGAATAGGGAAACTGTTGGAAGTCAAGTGGTTCAGTAGAGTGGGATTCAATGTTTTAATTTCCAAGGTTATGGGTGTTGGAAATACGTTTTTAACGTATATTAGAAGTATCGGTCACTCTACGATATTATTAAATGTTATATAGCTCTTAGTTGAATGTTAATTTACTTATTAGTAAACCCGACCCATGGGCTTGTCATGGGTTGGAGGCCCAAGTCCATTAGTGACTTGGGTATATAAACCCCTTTCCACCTAAGGAAAGGGGGTTGGTTGTTTTATCTTGTTTCATTCAATATACACATTTTCTCTCACTTTCTCTATCTAGTTTCACTCTCTAGAAACATCAACCCACCTTATTGATTCACTAGATTATCACAAATCTTCAATTGGTATCAAGAGCCATGGGGTGATTTAAGGTAATGATTTGTGTTGTTTTTTAGTTTTTGATTGTGTTAGTGGTTTTTAGGAAAATCTATCTTGAATCTTGTATTTTTTGGTGATTTAGTTGTTGGGATTAGTAGATAAGTATTGGGTTTTACTTATTTTGGTAGAAATCACAAAACTTTTCGTGTTGTTTGGTAAAAATCTGGATTTGGATTCGTTTGTTCTAAATATCACAAAAGTCGGTTTAGCTACGAACTAGTTTTGCCAGAATATTCCGAATAAAGCAGTTATTCCGGATCAGTGATTATTCTGAACCAACGGTATTCCGAATCAAGCTTTTCCGAATCAGCAAGTTATTCCGGATCAGTGATTATTCCGAACCAAGCTTATTCCGCATCAACGCTTATTCCGAACCAAGGTATTCCGAACCAAGGTATTCCGAACCAAGGTATTCCGAACCAAGGTATTCCGAACCAAGGTATTCCGCATCAACGCTTATTCCGAACCAAGGTCTTTTTCCGCATAAAGGTATTACTATTCCGAATCAACTTAATTATTCCAAACCAATGAATATTTTATGATTTTTTCGACGATTTTTAGAGGATTTAATCTTAGTTTTTTACACACTTTTTATTTCAATAACACAACACAACTCACAACCTTACTTCAATGCTCGGTCAACCGATAATCTTTGATTCTTTAAAGTGAGAAAAATGAATCCGAGTTCATTAATGCCTCAAATGACATCACATACGGATATCTCTGTCATAGCGGGAACGGATAATCGCCCTCCAATGCTCATTAAAGAAGTCTTTGAAGCATGGCAAGGCCGTATGATGTCATACATTAATGGTAAACCGACATATGGGAGGCTTATGGTCAAGTCAGTTCTAAATGGTCCACTTGATTATGGTACCATCACTGTTAACAATGTGACTCGACCACGGGAGTTTGAAGAACTTACGCCAGCTCAACAACTTATTGCCGATGCAGATGAAAAGGCTCTTCAAACCATTCTCCAAGCTCTTCCACATGACATCTATCGAATGGTAAGTAAATATACGGTCGCAGAGGAGTTATGGGAACGCCTACAGGTTTTGCTACAAGGTACGTCTCTTACTAAACAGGAACGCGTATGTCAGTTGTATGACTTGTTTGATAGGTTCACATACAGTCCTGGGGAAACGCTTCACGACTACTACTTCAGATTCACTACTCTCATGAATGATTTGAATGTGTACAATCTTGTGATTGCTCCATTCCAGGTTAACACCAAGTTTTTGAATACTTTACCTCAAGCTAAATGAGGTGAGTATATTACTGATGTTAAGTTAACTAGGGACTTGCATAAGTCCAATTTGGATCAACTCTATGCTTTTCTCCAACAGCATGAGAAACATGTGATCGTGCACCGTATGCCGCGAGGTATGTACCCTGAACCTTTAGCTTTGATGGCAAATCAACCAAGCTTGTCATATAACAACACTCCTTATATCATGGGACACCAAGCTTATCATCCATCTCCGTACATGACTCCAAGCTTCCCCCAATATTCGATTCTACCTCAACCACCTACCTCACATCAGCAACAATATCGGTTTAATGCACCTTTGTCTCAGAGAGAATCACAAGCATCATAATATGCTCCACAACCTCACCCATATTCACCAGCAAGCATTGCACCCTATGCTCAGTCATCATACTCTCCATATCAAGAAAATGCAGCATATCCACCAAGCTATTCTCACCACATAAGTACTCCTTCTAGTGCTTATGCCGCTCAACTAGACCAAGCAATGTATTGTGATAATGATGAGGTTCCCATTCCTGAATTCAAACAAGGAACTGACCCAGCTGAAGTGTTAGCCACTATGTCTGCTTACCTCACAAGGACATTGAGCAAAAGAGGATTTAGAGGACCAGCTCCTACTAACAATCAGCTGAGGAACTCATCTAATTCTCGACAACAAGCTACAATTCAAGATGGCAGAGTAATGGTTCACCTATTCAACCTTATCAGGGGAGACCCACTACATTAACCACCAATGCACGCATGGTCAATCCTGCTCCAATGGTCAACACTGCTCCAATGGTTACTGCTCCATGGGCTAATTCCATAGGTAAATTGAGAATGATCACATGCTACAACTGTAAGGAAGAAGGTCACATGTCTAGGGATTGCATAAAACCCAAGAGGGGAAGGGATGGTCAATGGTTTGCAAAGAAGATTTATTTGGTGAATGCTCAAGCACAAGGACAGGAACTTGATGAAGAGGAGTTAGCATTTCTTGCTGATCCAGGGATTGCGGAACAAGAAGTTCTCACTACACAGAATGCAGCATACCAAGCAGATGATCTGGATGCTTACGATTCAGACTGTGATGATCTTCAATCTGCTCAGGCAGCTCTTATGGAAACTATCTCTCGCTTTGGGTCAGATCAAATATCTAAGGTACTTACTAATACCACTGATACTAGTATTCAACCACATCAAGTTGGGCAAGAGGGTGCTGATCTGAATGAGTCTTCGGTGGTGAGTCTTTCAAATGAGGAGACAATCAATGATAGTAATATCAATGCAAGTCCCCAGACTTTGAGTGAATCACAACCGGGAGTCATTTCGCATACGCATATTACCGCTCAACAAGATTTGGTCATGGTTCCTGCAAAGTTACTTAGCCAAATGAATACTGCACTCTTAGAAACCCTAGCTACGAATAAGAATCTGTCTGCTGAGCTTGCCTTATGCAACGAAAAAGTTCAAACTTTAGAATTAGTTCCTTCATCCAATGTTCAGACAAATCCCGAATATGATCATTTTTGAAACAAACAAATGGGTCATTTGCAAGAAATTGAAACCTTAAGAGCAAATTTTTCCAACGAACTTAAAGACAAAGAGTTAGTGGTCACTAATTTTCACAAACTTCATACGGATTTCAAACTACTCGAGTCTAAAAAGAATGAAATGGAAATTAATGCGGCTAATAGGATTAAAAGGTTAGATTATTTGCTTTTAAGACAATACGCTGCCTCTCAACTAGTGCACTTATTTGACTCATCGTTTAGAGATTTTAACTTATCACGTCAAACAGACCTTCCCCCTAACCCACGGTATGCAAGACAAGCTTTTATCCATAATCCAAGACTTTATGATGCAACCAAATTAGGATTGGTCTTAGATCTGATTGTTATTTTCGAGGATCGCAAGAATAAGGTTGTAGTTGATGAGAGTCGGTCATACAACTTTGCAACATATCCTCAGTGTGATTATTTTAAAATGAATCAGGAGTTTGCAAAAAAGGACTTTAGAATTCGCTTCCATATCGATTAAGATCTCATCACAACACCAACCTACATGTTAAATGAAGAAAACCCTAGTACACTTCCTACACTTGTCAAAATGGAAGGACCTAAGGAAATTCCAAAGGATCTTCCACCTGTTAGCACTGTATGGATAAACTTGCAAGAGATTAATCAATACTTTGCTAGTTTTGACAAGGTCATCCGGGAATGTACGACTTAAAATGGTCTAAACGCCGTAGAATGGGCTTTATAACACATGAACGAGGTGTTTAGGAATGAGATCAACCCTTTTGTCGAAAATCTAAAAAGAAGTTTTGCATCTCTTTCGGAAAATCTCAATTTTGAAATTAAAGAAGTTTAAAAAGTGTTTTATGAAATGGACACCGCTTACGAACTACAATTAATTGAAAAGGAAAAGATTTTATCCGAATATGACCAATTCTTGTCCCAAGTAATATCGTACGATGTGCTTACTACTATGAATGTTAATTATTCGAATGAGCTTACATCCGCTATGAATAAATGTGATGCTGTGAATATATGTGATGATGTGCATGATCTCTCTATAAATATTGCTGAGACTGTAAATGACATAGATAGTTATTCTTGTCACGAGTCTAACGCTGAATTTTTAAAGCTTCAAGATTCTTACAATTTACTTGCAAAAAATTTTAATCAACTTGAACAACATTGTATATCTTTAGAATTAAAACACCAAACTCAAAATGAGGATCTTTTGGTAAAAACTGGTTGTGAAAAAAGTGTTGAGACGAGTGACAAGATGATTGAGATAGTTAAGGCATTAGAGGAAGAGATTATGAGATTAAAGAGAGATTTATCATCGAACGAAACACTAAATTTTGAAATAGAGGCTGCAGAGTCTAAAAACCAGTACTTAGAAAATAGACTTTCGTCTATTCTAGGGGAGATGGAACGTGCAAGACAGGGAATGTCCACTCTTTATGGTTTAATAGAAGAACGCTTCGCTTTTAATGCGGCACAACAACAATCTTATATTGAACAATTGAACCAAAAGTGTGAGGAAATCTCTGACTTAAATATCAAGCTCAATGAAAAAAACATGGTCTTGGCCGAGTTAAAGGAGACACTTCTTCTCACCCGACAAGAAGTTGTTAATAACTTAGCTACAAACTTTGCACCGTCCTCTAGTGCTCCATCAACCAATTTAGTGGTGATC
The DNA here is from genome assembly GCA_025667525.1 of Glebionis coronaria. Taxonomy (NCBI): domain Eukaryota; kingdom Viridiplantae; phylum Streptophyta; class Magnoliopsida; order Asterales; family Asteraceae; genus Glebionis; species Glebionis coronaria. Next base: position 202,668,622 of record CM046878.1, on the reverse strand, counting down.
TATAAGAACCCGCACCATAAGCAAAATCCGGATACTTACGATGTTTATATGATGAATGCAATTAAGCACGTGGATCTTGTTATGGATATTTTAGATGATTTGTATGCGTTAGATCCCTCAAGCAGTTACTATTATTCAGCTCATGCATATTTTCAACGAGTTCAATATTGCTTAGCATATTTGCAATACATAGGAAAACCGGGTTCTGCACTACTCACTAATCGACCCATTGCGGTAACTCCATTCAATAAAACCCCAGGAGCAAAACCGTCATTGACACCATCAACTAAGGCACCGTTAAAATCTGTTGCTAATGTTTCCACTTTGCCTTCTACAGGAGTAAAAGAGTCTACTAAGGCTAAAGGATCACAAGTCAAGAAACATAGGATCAAGCCCTCCACTAGTAGTACCATCAAAAAGAAAGTAGAAGCTCACCTTAGGGATGTTATTTCAGATTTAAATAAAAAGAATCATGTTGCTAAGATTAAAAGCTCTGCGCCTGTGCCGAAGCCTAAGCCATTTGTGAATTCTAATTTGAAATGTTGGAATTGTAATGAATGCATGTTTTCTCAGCGTCATGATTTGTGTCTTATTTATCATGTGAATGGAATGAATGCCATTAGGAATGATCTTGAATGGAAACCAACTGGGAGAACTCGTACCCAAGTTGGATGGCAATGGCGTCCCACTGGTAGGACCTTTACATTAGATGGAAAAATGTGCTCTTTAACTAGGAATGCATCCATTGATGTTAGGTCTCAGCGTCCATTAATTAGGCACACTAGCACTAAAGTATGGAAACCGCGCCCTTTAATTAGGTCAGCCCTCACTATAGTGCCTATCAGTGAAGAAATACCTCAGGATTTAAGCCAACTTGAATCTACACCACCAACTAGGAAGAACGCTAGGAAATCTAAGAAACTTAATGTTAGCAAATCTAAGATCATTAAATCTGTACCTGCTAATAACAAGGAACATTCAGATTCGAAGCCTATACATTGTCCTCGTCTGGTGATATTTTCAGGTGGTCCAAATCATTCTCTTGTATTTGGACTCCGGTTGCTCAAAGCATATGAGCGGAGATTGCTCGATGCTTAGAAATTTCGTCAGCAAGTTTCTTGGAACGGTTAAATTCGGTAATGATCATATTGCAAAGATAATGGGGAATGGTGAATATCAGATTAGAAATGTCACGATTTCAAGGGTATACTATGTAGAAGGTCTTGGTCATAACTTATTTTCAGTAGGACAGTTCTGTGATTCCCACCTAGAGGTTGCTTTTCAACAACACACTTGTTTCATCCGCAACTTGGAAGGAAAAGACTTGTTGAAGGGGTCTCGTGGTGCAAATCTTTACACTTTGTCCCTACAAGACATGATGGCCGCCTCTCCAGTATGTCTTCTCTCCAAAGCATCTAAGACCAAGTCATGGTTATGGCATCGCAGATTATATCACCTCAACTTTGATGCTATTAATCATTTGGCTAAAAACGAATTCGTTCGTGGTCTTCCAAAGCTCAAATTTCACAAGGATCATTTATGTTCCTCGTGTTCAAGGGGGAAAAGCACCAAGAAATCATACAAGCCCAAAGCTGAAGACACCAATCAAGAAAAACTTCATCTTTTGCATATGGATCTTTGTGGGCCAATGCGAACCGAAAGTGTGAGTGGTAAGAAATTCATCCTTGTTATGGTGGATGATTTTTCCATGTTTACATGGGTTAAATTTCTACGTAAAAAGGATGAAGCACCGAAGGCTATCATCACTTTCCTGAAATTCATTCAGGTACGTGTAAATACTACTGTCCGCCATATTCGTACTGATAATGGAACACAGTTCGTCAACCAGACTGTTTGTGATTACTATGAAGAAGTTGGTATCTCACATGAAACATCCGTTGCACGTACTCCACAACAAAACGGTGTCGTTGAAAGACGGAATCGTACGCTTATGGAAGCTGCTAGGACTATGCTGATTTATGCGAACGCTCCGTTATTCTTATGGGCAGAAGCTGTATCTACTACATGTTACACCCAAAACCGCTCTATCATTCGGAAACGCCATGGAAAACACCTTACGAGCTTCTACATGATCGTAAACCCAATGTTTCATTCTTTCATGTGTTTGGTGCTCTTTGTTATCCAAACATTAATAGTGAGAATTTGGGCAAACTTCAACCGAAAGCCGATATAGGTATTTTCATTGGTTACTCACCCACAAAGAAAGCATACCGAATTTATAACCGTCGTCTTGGTAAGATAGTAGAAACTATGGACGCAGATTTTGATGAGCTGACAGTGATGGCTTCTGAGCAACGCAGCTCTGAACCCGCGCTTCACGAGATGGGAACCGGTGCTATTAGTTCCGGATTAGTTCGCAATAATCCTACTTCTACATCATTTATACCACCTACAAGGCCTCCGTGGGATGAAATATTTCAACCTTTGTTTGATGAATTCTTTGATCCCCCAAGTGATGAAGTTCCAGCACCTGTAGTGATAGCTCCAATCCATGAAGTTGTTGCTCAAGCTAATGAAGCTTCATCAAATGCATCTTCAATTAACATTGAACCGGATGCACCTCCACCAAGTAATTCTCAAACTACACCTGAATCTTCACCCTTACTTGTGCCTAATTGTGACAATCCGTCAATTTATGATTGATATTTTATTCTCAGACATTATTTAAAAACATTATTTTAATGTTATATTATGAACTCACTTATTTTTGGGAAGAAATTTGGATTTACGTCTTTAAGTAGCATCGATTACGTCTAAACCGGAGGATTCTACGTTACGTGCTCACGTTTACATACACCGTTTTGGTGACAGTCCGACATTTCAGAAAATAAATTTATCCGTGAATATTATTTTGGAATTTTAAATTTCTGTTGGTTCATAAACTCACAAATTTACGAGAAGAGATTAGGACTTACGATTATAATTTAACGTCCTTTACGACTAAACCAGAAACCTTAGGATTACGTATTTACGTTTTCGAACTCCGTTTTTGATGAGACATTTTTTATTAGATTCGTTTTGTGCCGTTGATTCATAATTTATAAAAACATTTTTCGTAAAACGACCCGAGGGCACGCAAATCGAGGAAACTAGAATCGAGGAATACCCGTAAATAAATGGGGACGAGACAAGATAACTCTTGTCCTATACCCACTAAATAAAATAGCAAGATTTACTAACACACTTTGAGGTGTCATAATGCATGTTAACTAAGGACACTTGTCCTTAGTTACACACAAAACCACTAGACACATAAAACCACCAAAACAAACTAGCTAACTCATTTGCAACATGCAAAACCACTCCATTTTTCTCTCTAGTCTCTCCTTGAACGTCCCATATACACCAAAAACATCACCATTGATGAAAAATATTAACCACAAATCATATGTATAACTTGCATATGATGAAAATCCTTTGAAGATATGAAGATTAGAGGTGATTCTAACATCCAAAGAGGAGATTTCTTGGTGTCATAGGGCTGATTTCCCACAAGGAGTTTATAAAGCATGGTGAACTTGAAGATGATATTGGTTTATCACAAGTTTTTCCATCAAAATCCAAGCCTTGTTCATCAAAAACTCATCTTTTCATCACTAATAGTGGTATAGAGATTGTTTCTTCCTATCCTCTTGTTATTTTGATTATGTAATCTTTTATTTTCTTTATTTATGTATATTTATATGATGATGAATGATTATTAAAAATATTATGTGGGGATTTGGTGTTGATAGATTTGATAAACATGGGTAAAAAGATAGAAAAACCACATGTAAAAATGGTTAAATCTTACTTAAAAATATGGCTGTATAAAAACAGTAAGTAACCAAATGATAAACTAATAAAATGGTAAAATGGAATCAATATACAGTAATTATTAGGTGCTATACACATGTGAGAGTTGACCATACAATGGAATCATCAAAATGAGTGAGATATGATCAAAACAAGATGAGTCCACCAATCTGAATAGTCAGTTCTGGACGGACTGTTAAGGATATTTAAAGTTGGATTTAGCAGTAGCTAAAGCTAAGTTAATTGTAGCACATATCATGTAGTTTATGGTGTCCAAAAATGAGCTTCTATCTCCTTGTAGAACTCAAGATATGGTAAAAATGGTGAAAGTGAAAGTAAAAATCAGATTTTGGGAAATTAAAGTATAATAGTATTATATAAGCACTAAAATAAATATAGTATAAAATGTGAATTAAAACCCACTAACTTATATATTACATTTATATAAGTATGTACAATGATAAATAAATGATATATTTTATAAAAATGGTAATTTGATAAGTTTTATAAGTTATAAAACTATAAACATGATTTTTACGTCTTTTCGGCTAATACCGTAAAATTAACGTTTTTGCCAAATAAAACTTAGACGGTCGGACCCGTCTAATGTAAACTTTTATAAACTCACATACTGATATATAAACATATATAACAAGTAAAAACCGATAAAACCCGAACTATATGACATACGGACATTAACGAGCTAAGTTAGCATATTTGGACTAATAATTTAACTAAATGAGTTAAACACTTATAAAAATTACTTATTGGGCTTAACCCATTTGGACCCAACATATAAAGTGTAAATACTGATAATACAAGTATAAAATAGATTAATACAAGTTAATGAACTTATAATAGGCTTATTGGACCTAAAACACGTAAATAGGTAAAACTAGTAAACTAGTAAGAAGTTACCAATACATAAACACTAAAATGAGTAAAAGAGAATATGTAAACCCACTTGATCATCATATATATAATATCATCATATGTATACATAATTGTTATTTTTATAAAGTCATTGAACAAGAGTCTAAGACGAGTATTATTTGTCTAGGATTCCGTGGTTGAAGCACGTACCGTACGTCCGAATTGCCGATAACCCGCCTTCCCACATCAACGTGAGTTCATAGCCTCGCACTCTTTTAAATGTTTTTATGAAATATTTTATAAACCCGCGAGGGAGATAACATGTTAGTTTTACTAAAATAGGACACCATTTGTCCCGATTGTTTGTTTATTGATTTGGACCCGAATGATTGTATGACCCGATGAATGATTATATGACCCGATAGATGAAATTAAATGGATTATTAAAGTTAGGTTATGTCACTAAAAGTCCCATTAGCATGAATTGTGAACTACCGGGATTTGGTAGACGCTTATGCATATAATAGTACTATTTGGGGACGATCACCCCAATTCGCGCCTTGACGGTTGATCTCCGTCGTGCCACATTGATTGGTAAGCGAATTTATGTATGAGAAGATTACACAAGCTTGATTATTGTGACGACACGATAATTTAGATGGGCAAATTGAGTTTCGGGCTAGCTACCCGTTGTTTGGTTTAGTAAGGTAACAATGTCATACGGCTTATAATAATCCAATTAACGAAATACTGCTATACGCACCGAATTACGAGATATTGCATGACTAGCAATATGGGGTCTTACTATTGATATTATGTTCGTGTTTTGGTTTTTCATAACCATATTCATATAACGATTTTTATTTAACTTTATACAACGTTATAAAACGTATTGTATGATGTTTTTACGACATTGGCTCGTATAATAATTTTGAAGGCGAAAGCCTATATTATGATTTTGATAAGGAATTGTATAAAATGACTTTGGCTATTTTAAGACCTATTAAAATGATTTGTACAAAATGATTTTCGGTAATAATTTTATACCGATGTTATATTGATGGTTTATTAAACTCTATGAATTCACTCGGCGTTATCGCTGACCTTTTCTTTTAACATGTTTTATCTCAGGTACTTGAAGGTAATTCTCGGGAAGACAACAAGAATTCATGGCCCGCACCTAAATACTTATTTCTATTCAAATGCTTTGTAAAACCTATATTAAATACAAATGACTTGGGACCTATGTAAATTTGATATTTATGAATGGAAATGCTTTATTATTAAACGACGGGATTTTTATGCATTGTCTATGATGTGAGTAATGTGCTATCCCGTAACACCAACTAGTCTTCCGCTGTATTAAGTTGTATAAATTTGGGGGTGTTACAGTTTGGTACCAGAGCTCTCGTTATAGAGAACGAAAGATTTTTAAAACCAAGGTTTTGAATAAAACATTTCAAAATCTTTTAACTATAAACATTTTTCTAAAAATGTCTAAAAATCTTTTGACTATAACGGTGCCGAAGAATTCCCGAGTTACCGACAAGGCCAGACTGAGAAGTGTTATTTTAATATATATATATAACTTGGATTATATATATATATATATATATATATATATATATATATATATATATATATATATATATATATATATATATATATATATATATATATATATATATATATATATATATATATATATATATATATATATATATATATATATATATATATATATATATATATATATATATATATATATATATATATATATATATATATATATATATATATATATATATATATATATATATATATATATATATATATATATATATATATATATATGATGTAATTTGATTACATGATTGTTTGATGATTATTTTGTTATTTATGCGAGGTATTTATACGACGTAGATTGTCACAAGGAACCCTAAATACTTTAGTAAATTAATCGAAGCTATTCTCGTAGTAACTCTAGCTATCCTAGATCTAAACCAAGTTGTGGATATTTATGATCCCAACAAATGATTAATATTCGTAGAAATATTGATATTAGTTGATCATGATCTTTAAGAAGAATTGGCAAGATTAAATCTGATATTGATGTCATGACGATCTTTCCTTATAGAGTAGAGTTTGACAAAACGTTACCACCTAGAAAGATGTCATCTGATTCGTTGTCATCCAATTCTTAAATTGAAATCGAAAGGGTGAATGTTGCACTTGAGGCTGTCATTGGAACCATTACCCAAAAGCCTCATGCCACTAGTACCTTTCCGAGAAGTTTAATTGAATGATCGAGTCATTTCATATTAGTGACTCATTTGATAACTATTGTTGTAAGATCTATAGGATTGGAAATTAAGTGTTGATCATATCAAGCTTTTATTGCCCTTTTAAGGTTTAAGAATAAGATTGAAAGTATTGGAAAAAGAGGTAGGATATCGCATTGAGTATAAGTTGATTGAAACTTGAATAAAGTAAAATTTAAACCGTATGGAATATGAGATTGTTAATATAAGTCGTTAAGTCCTGTGATTGAATTATAAGGTTTTAAATGATTGTTAGTTTGTGATAAGTGTTGTTCCTAGGCCATTATCCACTAACGAGGATGCCTAGTGTCCAAGAAATAAATTGAAGAAATCTTCTTCTGATTTGAGACCGATGGATCTTCTGGGACATGTGGAACACCTAATGACTCTTGTAGAATAGTATTCATTGCAGTATCTTTTAAAAAATAATCCCTAACTTAACTGAGACATCAGTTGGTAGGATGAGTTCTTGAAATTGTATGACATAGTGACACGTAATGTGTTACGGTACAATTTTCACTTGTTTGTGATTAATGAAAAGACTACCTTTGATTGCTAAATTCTACATGTATCGATGTTATCTATCCTTTATTGCTTCATCCTAATGTTCGCGTTAGTGATGCAACCATTGAACAAGTACTCATCTTGATTTGAGTTACGTTGTGAATTATTCTTTTTGAGCGCCATCGAGGTCATGAACCTCATGATTAATTGGCTAAGCTCATTTCCTATTATATTGTGGTTAGTTCTTGGTAAACAACTCTTCATCACTCTTTTGCAGATCACTCATTGTTTTTATAAGATAAAACAATATCCTTTGAGGAAATTGAATTTTCATCACTATATGGATTATTTAAAGTGAGACTTATAAATAATCATTATTGAAATGAAGTTTTCATAAAACACCTTGCAAAACTTAATTGTTTTCATAACAAAGAAAATCTTTGTAAATTTATTTTTGATTCTTATTTAAGAATTAAGAATGAAATTTTTTTTATTATAAACATGATGATAAAATTTTGACGAACTGAGTATTGCATCGTTAATCATGAAATTGTATATAGTTGCGCGCCTACATACAATTTGGAATGGACCATGCAAGGCTGATTAGTAGTCACCATAAAACTGATTAATAAACACTACATTTTCTTTGAAGATTGTGAAAGATTAAATTTTATGAGATCTGCAAGAAGTGAAAAATAGGGACATAGTGTTAGGGACACCTACATATGTGCCTGTAGCATCTATTCTTCTGAGTCGAATTTACTCATCTGTGGAAATTGTCTTATTTGAGAATTGACAATTCTTTCTTGTCCAATTCTCCCGTAGTGAGATTCTTAGGAAAAGTATCTGATTACCGAGTGTTGATACCCGATTGGATGTATCGACGTTCCTATCATTTCTTTTGATTACATTTCATTTGAATGACCTGGGTAACGATCCGAGGAGCTTTCGAATGCGTACTCAAATTATGAAAACATGGGATATATTCATATTCGCTAAATGTTTTCGTCTGTATCTGATTTGAAATTCTCTCGCATAGATTATGCGTTGACCTTACTCTTTTAAGGTTAGTTATGTCTCCAGATATCCTTGAACTTGTGAAGGATTATGAGTTATTATTAGTCTTTTGAGAAGTTCACATCTTATCGACAGCAATAAAACTAGAAAGTTGATAGTGCCAGTAGAATAGATTGATTGATTATGACATGACGACATTGTCTTAATTGATGGGAACTCGAATAGAATTCCCCTAAATAATAAGATGTTGATTATCAAAAGTGATGATGACCATATCCTGCATTTAGACTTGAAATTATACCATGAATGGTTGTGAACTAGTTATAGATATTGTAATCTGGAAGAACCTAATATGAATTTATTAAAAGATGTTTCTGTTATCTGAAACTTTAGTAAGTATTTGTTGATGAATTACCTAGACTTTCCCCATTAAGGCAAGTTGAAATTGGTATTGATTATATTTCCGGTGCTGCACCTGTGGCTTGTGCACTGTACGTCAGCACCATCTGAATTAAAGGAATTACCGTACAACTGAGAGAGTTGTCGGAGAAAGATTTTATTCTACCGAGCTCGTCATCATGAAGAGCTATGGTGTTATCATTCCTTATATTTACAGATTAATGTGAACTGAGTAAATTGACAATCGAAAACGATATCCATAACTCGAAATGGAAGATTTGTTTGATCATTTACAAGGTTCTAGCGAATGTTTTAAAGATTTGATCCACGACATGGTTATTATCAACTTCGCATCCGCGAAGAAGATTATTTATTCCAATCACTACATCCATAACTTGTAATAAACATTATGAGTTTCATGTGATGTCGTTTAGATTGACTAATACACATGTAGCATCCAAAAATTTGGTGAATCACGTGAGTAGGCTGTAATTTGATAAATTCATGCTTGTGATCATTAAGGACCATTTGTTTGTTTATAAGTATAAGAAGGAGTTAGTAATTATTTATAGATTGCCCTAAATTGGCCGAACAATTAAAACCGGTACCTTGAATAATTAACATGTGATTTAAGACTTAATCTTTTACATTATTTGACCGTGTGATTAATAAGATAATGAAATATATTGACTCTTCAAAAATTAAGAGCCCTTTTAAGACTTTGGATTTTACCAAAAAAAGGAAATGGAAATATGTTTTAACAGATATTTTATCAAAAAAATTTTAAGGGATTATTCCCTTATACCCAGAACATTTAACTAAACTCCTGTTTAGGGGTAAATGTTCGTGTATACCTCAAGACAACCTAAGAGGGATTGAGGAAACCATTTAAACCATGACTTGAAATTTGAAACGACACTTTTTGCTTTTCAACTAAGAAAAATTTTGACCAAAGTATAACCAAAGATTTTTCGAACATATACGTATCTTATTAATTATTTTAATTATTTTCGATAAATCAACAAAAATCTTGTTAATTAAATTCAAATTTATTTTGAACATTTTTATAATTGGTCGAACTAAGAAAATTAAATTTTTTACGTTACGTTTCATAAAAATTGAATATTTAATATTTAATTAGTTGTAATAATTATCGACGCTTTAGACGTCTGATTGAGTAAAACGGATAAAAATGATAGTTGAGAAGAAACTAAAACATAGAAGATATGAAGAAAGAAATTTTGAATTAATACGGTCATGTAAAATATATTTCATCAGGAGAAAGTGAATGTAGATACTGACGCAATACGTAGAAAGGAGAAAGAATCAATTAGGATGTGTTCCTTAATAATGAATGTGCAAAATAAATTGCCGAACAATTTAAAATAGCCGATGAGTGTAAAAAGGATAATATAGATAATAAAAAGGGGTTCGCGGTAAATATGAACCATTAGAATTGAGAAGCCGATGGCGTTAGATGTATAAAAGGCCACTTGTGGTTGCCTAAAAATGGAGATTTTGAGATATAGTTATGTTGGAATCTTGTAAGTATAAGTATTCTATTCATACTATTTCTGATTTAGTGTATCTTTATCTGAAGAAGTTGTACTGATGGCAAATTATGAAGGCAGACATCGCCTCATACATTAGTAAACGTCTAACTATTGCAAAGGTCATCGTCAAAATTTGATTCGATATGGGTCATCGTCGACAGACTGACCAATTCTGCTAAAATCATTCCTGTTAATGATATATTCTCGATAAAGAGATTGACTCTTTGTATTTAAAGGAGTTGTGTAAACATGGTGTGCCTGTATCGATCATCTCTATCAAGATCCTCCCTTCACATCGAATTTCTAGAGATTTGCTAAGAAGTCATTGAGAACGAATCTTGATGAGAGTACTGTACCACCCCAATCGAAGGGACGAGGTAAAGTAACGATACAAAATACTATAAGTATTGTTTTATGTTTGAATGATTGACCTTTGGTAATAGACCATATACTAGTTTTTCTTTGGAGAGATTATCATTGATAACTATAGTATTAGGATCGAGATCGAATCTTGTGAGGATCTATATTAGAGCATCTGTAAGTAGGAGTTGGGATGAAGACATCCAACATACACCCATTGTGAGTTGGACATGTCTTTTAGGTTTAAGGTTTCCTATGATGGCGAACTTAACCTTACAAAATACTCGACCCGCGAGACCTGAAATGATTGTTGAAATGAGTATCTGATTATTGACTGCCGGTAGTGGGCAATGGGTTATGTGAATATGAAATGTAGATCTTGAAGTTCCAGATGGGTAGCGAAGTTATGCCAAAAATTTTAACCATGGAAAATGAATTTATGATCTGGAAGATCATGGGATATAAGTCCCCGTTGTATGGGACCATTGAGATGATGTAAAAAGATTGGTTTGAAAGGCATATAAGCTGGATCTACCCTAGGACTTCAAGAGCTGCGTGAATTATGTTTCGTATATCGAACTTGATAAAATGTCTATCAAGTGAAAATCTGATTGTTTCTTAGTAAAGTTTAGATCGGCGAAAAGTTGCATTCATCAGATACCCGTGAACAACATGGATAGATAAAGTAAGTCAACATTTAGCCTGATCTTATTCCCGTAGTTATGTTTGATGAAGCTCACGTATTGTAATGGATTACACTTGTAAGAAAAGACCGAATGTGGAGGAAATACCCACATGGCTTTAACTCTATAAGAAGCGAGTAGTAAGTAAGATGATCTTTGAGGACAAAGATCCTGTTTAGGGGTAAATGCTGTGACAATTCGTCAATTTATGATTGATATTTTATTCTCAGATATTATTTAAAAACATTATTTTAATGTTATATTATGAACTCACTTATTTTTAAGAAGAAATTTGGATTTACGTTTTGAAGTAGCATCGACTACGTCTAACCCGGAGGATTCTACGTTACGTGCTCACGTTTACATACACCGTTTTGGTGACAGTCCGACATTTCAGAAAATAAATTTATCCGTGAATATTATTTTGGAATTTTAAATTTGTGTTGGTTCATAAACTCACAAATTTACGAGAAGAGATTAGGACTTACGATTATAATTTAACGTCCTTTACGACTAAACCAGAAACCTTAGGACTACGTATTTACGTTTTCGAACTCCGTTTTTGATGAGACAATCTTTATTAGATTCGTTTTGTGCCGTTGATTCATAATTTATAAAAACATTTTTCGTAAAACGACCCGAGGGCACGCAAATAGAGGAAACTAGAATCGAGGAATACCCGTAAATAAATGGGGATGAGACAAGATAACTCTTGTCCTATCCCCACTAAATAAAATAGCAAGCTTTACTAACACACTTTGAGGTGTCATAATGAATGATAACTAAGGACACTTGTCCTTAGTTACACACAAAACCACTAAACACATAAAACCACCAAAACAAACTAGCTAACTCATTTGCAACATGCAAAACCACTCCATTTTTCTCTCTAGTCTCTCCTTGAACGTCCCATATACACCAAAAACATCACCATTGATGAAAAATATTAACCACAAATCATATGTATAACTTGCATATGATGAAAATCCTTTGAAGATATAAAGATTGGAGGTGATTCTAACATCCAAAGAGGAGATTTCTTGGTGTCATAGGGCTGATTTCCCACAAGGAATTTATAAAGCTTGGTGAACTTGAAGATGATATTGGTTTATCACAAGTTTTTCCATCAAAATCCAAGCCTTGTTCATAAAAAACTTATACTTTCATCACTAATGGTGGTATAGAGATTGTTTCTTCCTATCCTCTTGTTATTTTGATTATGTAATCTTTTATTTTCTTTATTTATGTATATGTATATGATTATGAATGATTATTAAAAATATTATGTGGGGATTTGGTGTTGATTGATTTGACAAACATGGGTAAAAAGATGGAAAAACCACATGTAAAAATGGTTAAATCTTACTTAAAAAGATGGCTGTATAAAAACAGTAAGTAACCAAATGATAAACTGATAAAATGGTAAAGTGGAATCAATATACAGTAGTTATTAGGTGTTATACACATGTGAGAGTTGGCCATACAATGGAATCATCAAAATGAGTGAGATATGATCAAAACAAGATGAGTGCACCAATCTGAATAGTCAGTTTTGGACGGACTGTTAAGGATATTTAGAGTTGGATTAGCAGTAGCTAAAACTAAGTTAATTGTAGCACATATCATGTAGTCTATGGTGTCCAAAAATGAGCTTCTATCTCCTTGTAGAACTCAAGATATGGTAAAAATGGTGAAAGTGAAAGTAAAAATCAGATTTTGGGAAATTAAAGTATAATAGTATTATATAAGCACTCAAATAAATATAGTATAAAATGTGAATTAAAACCCACTAACTTATATATTACATTTATATAAGTATGTACAATGATAAATAAATGATACATTTTATAAAAATTGTAATTTGATAAGTTTTATAAGTTATAAACTATAAACATGATTTTTACGTCTTTTCGGCTAATACCGTAAAATCAACGTTTTTGCCAAATAAAACTTAGACGGTCGGACCCGTCTAATGTAAACTTTTATAAACTCACATACTGATATATAAACATATATAAAAAGTAAAAACCGATAAAACCCAAACTATATGACATACGGACATTAACGAGCTAAGTTAGCATATTTGGACTAATAATCTAACTAAATGAGTTAAACACTTATAAAAATTACTTATTGGGCATAACCCATTTGGGCCCAACATGTAAAGTGTAAATACTGATAATAGAAGTATAAAATGGATTAATACAAGTTAATGAACTTATAATACACGTAAATAGGTAAAACTAGTAAACTAGTAAGAAGTTACCAATACATAAATACTAAAATGAGTAAAAGAGAATATGTAAACCCACTTGATCATCATATATATAAAATCATTATATGTATACATAATTGTTATTTTTATAAAGTCATTGGACAAGAGAATAAGACGAGTATTATTTGTCTAGGTTTTCGTGATTGAAGTACGTACCGTACGTCCGAATTGCCGATAACCCGCCTTCCCACATCAACGTGAGTTCATAGCCTCGCACTCTTTTAAATGTTTTTATGAAATATTTTATAAACCCGCGAGGGAGATAACATGTTAGTTTTACTAAAATAGGACACCATTTGTCCCGATTGTTTGTTTATTGATTTGGACCCGAATGATTGTATGATCCGATGAATGATTATATGACCCGATAGATGAAATTAAATGGATTATTAAAGTTAGGTTATATCACTAAAAGTCCCATTAGCATGAATTGTGAACTACCGGGATTTGATAGACGCTTATGCATATAATAGTACTATTTGGGGACGATCACCCCAGTTCGCGCCTTGACGGTTGATCCCCGTCGTGCCACATTGATTGGTAAGCGAATTTATGTATGAGAAGATTACACAAGCGTGATTATTGTGACGACACGCTAATTTAGATGGGCAAATTGAGTTTCGGGCTAGCTACCCGTTTTTTGGTTTAGTAAGGTAACAATGTCATGCGTCTTATAATAATCCAATTAACGAAATACTGCTATACGCACCGAATTACGATATATTGCCTGACTAGCAATATAGGGTCTTACTATTGATATTATGTTCGTGTTTTGGTTTTTCATAACCATATTCATATAACTATTTTTAATTAACTTTATACAACGTTATAAAACGTATTGTATGATGTTTTTACGACATTGGCTCGTATAATAATTTTGAAGGCGAAAGCCTATATTATGATTTTGATAAGGAATTGTATAAAATGACTTTGGCTATTTTATGGCCTATTAAAATGATTTGTACAAAATGATTTTCGGTAATAATTTTATACCGATGTTATATTGATGGTTTATTAAACTCTATGAATTCACTCGGCGTTATCGCTGACCTTTTCTTTTAACATGTTTTATCTCAGGTACTTGAAGGTAATTCTCGGGAAGACAACAAGAATTCATGGCCCGCACCTAAATACTTATTTCCATTCAAATGCTTTGTAAAACCTGTATTAAATACAAATGACTTGGGACCTATGCAAATTTGATATTTATGAATGGAAATGCTTTATTATTAAACGACGCGATTTTTATGCGTTGTCTATGATGTGAGTAATGTGCTATCCCGTAACACCAACTAGTCTTCCGCTATATTAAGTTGTATAAATTTGGGGGTGTTACACTAATGATGATGAAGAGGATTCTGTTGATCGGGATTTGGAATATGCTCACCAACAAGAGCTTCCATTCTTTGGCATACCGATACCTGAAAATCCTTCAGCCGCGTCTACCTCAGAAGAAGCTCCTACAAACGTTCACTCCAGACCATCACGGATTGAAAATCACAGCACCAAATGGACAAAAGATCACCCAATTAGGAATATTATTGGAGGTCTTAATCGACCAGTCTCGACACGCCATTAATTACAAGAGAGTGCACTATATTGCTATTTTGATGCATTTCTCTCCGAAGTTGAACCTAAAAACTAGCAACATGATATGACTCAATCATCTTGGATTGAAGCCATGCAAGAGGAACTAAATGAATTCCAAAGACTTGAAGTATGGGAATTAGTTCCTCTCCCTGACAAGGTTAACATCCTTACTTTGTTGTGGGTTTATAAGGTTAAACTCGATGAGATGGGTGGAGTTTTGAAGAATAAGGCTAGATTGGTTGCTAGAGGATACAAACAAGCCTTGGGTATCGACTTTGAAGAATCTTTTGATCCGGTTGCAAGATTGGACGCTATTAGACTATTCCTTGCGTATGCTGCTCATATGAACATGATCGTCTATCAAATGGATGTGAAGACGGCATTTTTGAATGGTGAACTAAGGGAAGAAGTCTATGTTAGTCAGCCGAATGGGTTAGTTAGCACGGAGTTTCCTAATCATGTGTACAAGCTTAAGAAGGCTCTCTATGGGTTGAAACAACCTCCACGCGCGCGGTATGATCTCCTTTCAACATATCTCATTTCAGAAGGCTTCTCCAAAGGCAAGGTGGACCCCACTCTATTCACTCTCAAGGAAGACAACGACATGATACTGGTACAAATTTATGTTGATGATATAATATTTGCTGCCTCTAACATAGAATTGTCAAACCGCTTTGAGAAAATAATGTCCACACGCTTTCAGATGTCAGTGATGGGAAAAATTTCATTTTTCTTAGGATTACAAATTTCTCAGAATCCTAGAGGCATCTTTATTAATCAATCCAAATATGCTCTAGAATCATTAACGAAATATAACTTTGAAAATTGTGACCCCGTGGATACTCCAATGGTGGTAAAATCCAAGTTAGATGAAGATAGGAATGGGATTGCTGTCGATCCGAAACTCTACCATGGGATGATCGGCACCCTTCTCTATCTGACTGCTAGCAGGCCTGATCTGCAATTTGTTGTATGCATGTGTGCCCGGTATCAGGCTCGGCCTACCGAAAAGCACCTACATGTTGTTAAAAGCATCTTTCGGTATCTCAAAGGAACACTTCATCATGGTCTATGGTATCCGAAAGATTCCTCTATTGCTTTAATATCATATGCAGATGCCGATCATGCTGGGTGTCAAGACACTAGGCGTAGCACTTTTGGTTCTATGCAACTCCTTGGAGACAGATTGATTAGTTGGTCTTCAAAAAGGCAGAAAAGCGCTGCAATTTCAAGCACGGAGGCTGAATACATTGCTATGTCCAGTTGTTGTGCTCAAGTCCTTTGGATGAGATCACAACTAATTGACTACGGTCTTGGATTCAAAAAAATCCAAATGTATTATGACAACAAGAGCGCCATTTCCCTTTGTTGCAACTACGTTCAACACTCCCGGTCAAAGCACATTGACATACGCTACCATTTTTGTAACACCCCATTTTGATAATGGAAATGTCACACATAATTATGGCGTGTCATCAAAGCATACAAGGAAAAATGTCTAAACATTACATGACCATAAAAGGAAAATACCGGAATCAAACATCGGTAGTCCAAATGTAAAGCTCATCACACACAAACATAAGTATAGTAAAGGAAAGGACTAAACAATGTCCATATCAATGTATCAAAAGAAAGGAAATGCATAAAGTAAAGAAAGGCTAGAAAGCTTCCAGTCCGTATGCACATACTCTTTAAGTCTACGAGCGTCCCTGAGTACCTGCCGTTTTGCGAACATAGAAAAGGAAAACGGTTGAGCAATATGCTCAGTGCACGGATGTACAATAAAGCATGAATAGGATAAGCATATATAATATAACATATAACAGCGGAAGAAACTAAGTCCCGAGTAACCTGGTTAAGTCTTGATAAAACTGGTTTTATAGTTTGAAAAGTCTTATGTTTATATTGTAAAAACTGTTTAACATATTTTACCATTAGCCAATATAGGTCATGAAAATCCACCGTGCATGAATACTTGGAGGGGTGACCTCATCATGCAAATTAGAGGGGCTGCCTCTAATTTAATATACTGGTTCTGGGTAGGAGGGATCAGCTTCTTATGAAGGATGCAAGGCACACACCACATTCACCATGAAATCCTGACTGAAACATGTAACTAGGATGCACCCATACGCCCCACATGATAAATATAATATAAATGGCCAAAAGCTGAAGGGATGCCACGAGCAATCACTCTGCCGTGGTGAAGTCATAACATCAGTGCCTCTAATGTTATGGTTATGGTACCTCCATAACTAGGTGAAACTGGTCATGCATGTATATGGCTATAGGTATTCTAATTTAAACATAAACAATTCAAACACATACTTATACTACGGGAAAACATTTGGTTGCATACGGGGAATCCTAATAAGGAAAGAATGTCCATAGTGAAAGGACGGGAATCCGTACCTTATGTCCAGTGAACGAAGAAGATGAACTGAGAGGAACCCTACTTCCGTATCACTAATGCTACATAAATACATACATGAATAAGTATCTGCTTACTAAATACGTAACAGGTTTTATGTCATGTCTTAGCTTATTTTATATGTTCTTATTATGTTTTACTGTTTTTAAGCATTAAACTGCATTTATCTTATATTCTGTTTACTCTGATTAAGTATTTCTGGTATTTCGTGTATTATTATACTTACTGTGTAATAATAAGTAACTTTCCAAAAATAGCAGGTTTCCTAAAATAGAAAGTTTCCAAAAATATAAAGTTTCCAAAAATAGAAAGTTTCCAAAAATAGAAAGTTTCCTAAAATAGAAAGTTACCAAAAATAGAAAGTTTCCAAAAATTGAAAGTTTCCAAAAATAGAAAGTTTCCAAAAATAGAAAGTTTCCAAAAATAGAATTACTGCTTAAAATAGATAAGTTTCTAAAAATAGAAAGTTTCCACAAATAGATCAGCTTCCTTAATTAAATAAGTTTCCATAAATAGATTAGCTGCCTGAAATAAATAAGTTCCTAAAAATAGAAAGATTCCATAAATAGATTAGCTGCCTTATTTAATTAAGTTTTTAAAAATAGAAAGTTTCCATAATTAGAAATAAGTTGGTTAAATAAGCTAAGTATATAAGCCTAAGTGTTTTCATGATTATTTTCTAAGTCATATTATATAATGTATAGTTTATTAATTATTTCATGTAATTAAAATAAACTATAGGTTAAAATATTTAATTAAGTATAACATGTTTTTAATTAAATAAAGTTAAATACTTAGGTTAAAACATGTATTATTATTTATTAATAATATAACCTAAGTCATGTTAATTAATTAATTATACCCATAGTTTTTAAATAATTAATTAATCATAATTCTAAAATATAAAAATACTTAGGTTAATAATTTCATGATTTTAATAATTAAAATAACCTAAGTCATGTTATTAAATTAATCATGTCATGTTATTAATTTAATTTTAACATAAGATCATAAAAATAAAAATCTAAACATACACTGTGAACCGGATCTTGACTAAGAACCATGAACCAGACATTAAATCGACACCATACCCCGAACCAAATCGGGGTTACCCTTGTCTTGTTGCTGCCGTGGGATCCACACCAACCAACCGGGACCATATGGTCTCGGTGGTGGTCAAATAGCCAAACCGAGACCCTCTCGGGTTCGGTTTAGGCGGCGGCCAAGAACAAACACCCCTTAAACATCCCTTTTGATTTATACCAAAACCAATATCATGTTAGATCTATGATTTAATTAGGTTTTTAAGAAAAACATATCATGTTCTTAATTATTTAAAAAGATTAAATCAAAAGAAAAGGGTTAAAAGAATTACCGAATGCGTGGATCTAAAGAACGATGAACAAACACGATCACTAGCAATAAATCCAAGATCAAAGATCAATCAAACACTCCTTTGGTGTGTTTGAGGGTGGCGGCCAAAAGAAAAAAAGAAGGAGGAGGAGAACTTTTAGGTTTCTGTAAAATTCTCTGTAAAGTGGAAAAATGAGTAGTGTTTTTCCCTTAACCCCCTTTTAGAGAAAATTGAAATGGGCTTGGCCCATTTCTCCCTTGTAGCCGCGGGTAGGGTCCCCACATGGGGTACCCGTACCGTTCCGTGTCTCGATGTTTAGTTACTCGTTCGTGATTATTTGTGTTCGCGTTTAATGTGTTCTCGTTAAATAATTACTGTGACCTAATATATTTATTCACGCTCGTAATAAATATATATATATATATATATATGTAATTAATAATAGTTCGTGATTTAATTACGTTCATGATTTCATGATCGCATGTTCGTGATTAATTATTGTTAAATAATTATTGTGTGCTCGTGCGTAGTAAATACTTATCGTGTTCTAACGCGTACGTAATACGTAAAATCCTAACATGTAATCGTAATCATGCTATATTAGGGAAGTTTTAATCTAGTACGTACGATCTTAAGGGTACTATTCATGGTAAAAGCATGCGGGTTTTACAATTTTATTAAAGAGCAAGTGGAAAATGGAGTGATCGAGCTGTATTTTGTCACCACTGAGTATCAGCTGGCAGATATGTTCACAAAAGCCTTAGATCGAGGACGAATCGAGTTTTTGATCGACAAGCTTGGCATGAAATCCTTCTCTCCAGCGACTCTCAAAGAGTTGGAAGAAGAATCAGCAGAATAGTAGTGGTAAACTATTCATGCGTATCCTTTGATCGTGATCATGTATATTATCGTATAAAGTAAACTGGAAAAGAAGAACATACCCGTATTCAAAATATGAAATGAGGGTAAGAAGCCCGGATAGACTCCTCTGTTTCCCAAGTGGCTTCCCGCTCGGTATGATCCCTCCATAGGATTTTGACGAATGGAATCGTCTTCCTTCTCATGACTCGTTCTTGTCTGTCAAGAACTCGTTCGGGTTCTTCTATAAAAGTGATATCTTCACGTACCTGTTCCAGTGGATATTGAACCATGTGAAGGGGATGATACTGGTACCCTCTGAGTAAGGACACATGACACACATTGTGCACATACGAAAGCTGCGGAGGTAACGCCAACCGGTAAGATACTTCACTGACTCGTTCAATGATATCAAATGGTCCGATGAAACGAGGACTGAGCTTCCCTTTATTCCCGAAGCGTCTAACACCACGTGCCGGCGAAACCTTAAGGAAGACGTGATCTCCTACATTAAAATGTATGTCCCTACGATGCTTATCGGCGTAACTTTTCTGACGTGACCTTGCTTCCTGAATTTTCTGCTTAGCTACTGCGATCTTTTCATTGGTCATCTCTATGATTTCTAGTCCTTCAAGTGTTCGCTCGCCAACCTGATCCCAGCAGATTGGAGTGCGACACTTCCTGCCATACAACATCTCGAAAGGAGCACACTTGATACTTGCGTGTCAGTTGTTGTTGTATGCAAACTCCACCAAACAGATATAATCGTCCCAATCACCCGTCCATTCCAACGCACATGACCTCAACATATCTTCCAATGACTGAATGGTTCGCTCCGACTGTCCCTCCGTTTGAGGGTGAAAAGCCGTGCTAAGCTTAAGTTGTGTACCCCAAGCTTTCTGCAGACTCTTCTAAAAGCGTGAAGTGAATCGAGGATCTCTGTCTGAGACGATGTTGGATGGTGCACCGTGGAGTCTCATGATCTCTCTTCTGTACGTATCGGTGAGTTTACTTACCGGATCTTCCTTGCGGAACGGTAAGAAATGAGCTGATTTGGTAAGTCGATCAACGATAACCCAAATTGCATCGTGCTTCCTCTTGGTAGGCGGAAGACCAGTAAAAAAATCCATGGTGATTTTTTCCCACTTCCACTCTGGAATATCTAACGGTTGAAGGAGACCGTCAAATCGCTGATGCTCGATCTTAACCTGCTGGCAGGTAAGACATTTGGAGACGTAAGTGGCCACATCCTGTTTCATACCACTCCACCAAAAGTACTACTTGATGTCATGGTACATCTTAGTCGAACCAGGATGTATAGAGAATGGGGAGCTATGAGTTTAAGCTAACAAGGCTTCCCGGAGTTCTTGGTTATCAGGAACACAAAGTCTCGTGCCCTGCCATACGATACCATCTGCATCTACTATGAATTCTGTCTGTTTCTCCAAATTCTGTACTATCGCCCAGATTTCTCCGTCATCCTTCTGAGCTTCCTTGATCTTAGAGAGTAACTCGGGTTCTACTCTAAGATTAGCCCAGTAACCGTACTGTCCACGTACCATGATCTCGATGTCAAGTCGCTCCAGGTCTCTTATGATTTCCTCTTCGATTTTAATGCCGTTGATCATTCCGGACTTCTGCTACTACATTTGCCTTTCCGGGATGATACTGTAGATTAATGTCATAATCCTTCAACAGCTCTAACCATCTCCTCTGTCTCATGTTTAATTCACGTTGAGTGAAGATATACTTCAAGCTCTTGTGGTCCGTGAAAATGTCACATGATTCTCCATACAAGTAGTGCCTCCATATCTTCAATACAAACACCACTGCTGCAAGTTCCAAGTCATGTGTGGGGTAATTTTCTTCTTAAGGCTTAAGCTGCTGTGAAGCGTACGCGATCACTTTCCCATGTTGCATGAGAACACAGCCAAGTCCCTTCCCCGATGCATCGCTGTAGATTTGAAATCCACCCGTACCAGATGGGAGAGTAAGAATAGGTGTAGATACTAGCTTCTGCTTCAGGTCTTCAAAGCTCTTCTCTCGTTCTTTAGTCCAGACGAATTTCTCCCCTTTCCGCATCAGTTTGGTCAATGGTAGTGCTAAGCGGGAAAAGTTCTCCACGAACCTACGGTAATAGCCAGCTAAGCCTAAGAAACTGCGGACTTCCGTCGCTGATGTCGGCCTTGGCCACTTAGTAATGGCCTCAACCTTCGCTGGATCCATAGTGATTCCTTCTGCTGATACAATGTGACCTAAGAATGCCACCTTGTCTAACCAGAACTCACACTTGGAGAATTTAGCATACAGCTGCTTCTGGCGAAGAATCTGTAGTACTGTACGAAGATGGTCTTCGTGTTCCTCATTGGACTTTGAGAAAATCAGGATGTCATCGATGAAGACAATGACGAACTTGTCCAGAAATTCATGGAAGATTCTGTTCATCAAATCCATGAACACTGCTGGAGCATTTGTCAGGCCAAATGGCATAACTACAAACTCGTAGTGGCCATAGCGGGTACGAAAGGCAGTCTTAGCGATGTCCTGCTCCTTGACCCGTAGCTGATGATAGCCTGATCTAAGATCAATCTTGGAGAAGTGTTTGGCCCCTTGGAGTTGGTCAAACAGATCGTCAATACGTGGCAGTGGATATCTATTCCGGATAGTAATCTTGTTGAGCTCGCGATAGTCTATGCAAAGACGCATACTGCCGTCCTTCTTCTTAACGAACAAGACCGGTGCGCCCCATGGAGATGCGCTCGGTCGAATGAAACCTCGTTCAAGAAGTTCTTGCAGTTGATCCTTCAGCTCCTTCAGCTCTATGGGAGCCATGCGATACGGAGCCTTGGAGATTGGTTCAGCTCCTAGAATAAGATCGATACTGAATTCCATTTCTCGTGTAGGTGGTATGCCCGGAAGTTCTGCTGGAAAACATCTTGGAATTCCGACACTATAGGTTGATCCTGAATTGATGGGGAAACATCATCCATGTCGTGAACCGTAGCTAGATAACCCTCGTAGCCATGTGACAGTAGTGCACGCGCTTGTAGGGTGGATATGACTTGTACAGACCGTCCGGGTATAAACCCGTTATGAATGTACTCTGGTGCATTAACATCACCGAAGATAGCTCGATATGAATGTCAATTTATGGTAGCATGATGTTTGGATAGCCAATCCATGCCCAAAATCATGTCGAAGTCATTCATGTCCAGCGGAAGTGCGTCAACAGGTCGAACCTTATCGTCAAATTCTTGGGGAAGACTCTTGTATACATGAGTGATTAATACAGAGTCCCTCAAAGGCGTGGAAATAGTAAGCCTATTTTCTAGTAGCATGGGGAGCATCCTAATGTTCTTAGCATAAGCAGTAGAAATAACCGAGTGAGTAGCACCCGTATCGAAAAGAACACATGCAGCTTGACCATACATATACAAGATTCCAGTGATGGTACCTGTAGACTTGTTGGCCTGGTCTCGAGAGGTCGTGTAGACACGGCCGGTAGTAGGAGGCGGCTTGGAATCAGCATGTCCCGATGTACCCTCCATCTCGCCCTTACGGCAATCCTTCATGATATGGCCAGGAAGACCACACTTGAAGCATGCGTTAGTGTTACGGCGACATGGCCCTTGGTGCCTACGGTGGCAAGTAGAGCAAAGAGGATGAGTAAATCCTCCAGCAGGTGCTCTGGCTGGCTGGGAACCTGATAAAACATTTTACATAAGACATGATAATTGGGTACAAAGGACAATGCGGATAATCGTAAGATTGAATACCAGTGATAGCTGGACGGCTAGGCTGTGAACCTCTCTGGTTCTGGTCCCTACCGTTTCCATGGTTCCTGGTAGAAGTTTTGCTAAAGTGTCAGAATATGAGTTATAACATGAAATCATAAGGAAAATGCGTAAGTATTAGGACCTGCTGCTGTTGGAGTGTCCAGCGTTGTTACGGTAATTATCATTACCGCCACGCCTATCCATAGCAGAACGGTCGTTAGTCTGACCGTTTCCCTTGGGCTAATGAGGCTGCTGCTGAGTAGCCGGCTGAGACCGGTCCCCAATTTTCTGCCTGAAAGATACATTTAAAGAGATGAATAATTGACATATATGGAAAGTATACGGATTGATCACCGCTTGAATACGCTGTTTACCTCTTGTCGGGTCTCTCAGCTTCCCCGAACTCATCTCTCTCCTGTAGCATCTCCAGCTTACGTGCTGCATCGGCCACTTGTGCTATAGTGTTGAACGTAGCACACACCAGATTGTTCGCGACCGATGTGCGAAGAGCCCACCTAAAGTGGCGTGCCTGCTCTTCAAGAGTACCTGCAGCCGCACCAAGGAAACCAGCTAAGCGAAGAAAGCGCCGCATAAACTCGTTGCTATTCTCCCCAGCTCTCTGTCGGATCCCTTGGTACTCTCTCTTGAGCTTGTCCTACTCAGCCTTGGGAAAGAACTGCTCCATCACCCTGTCCTTGAACTGAGCCCAAGTCAAACCAGCAACCCACTCGTCACCACCCTCAGACTGCATCAACGCTAACCACCAATTTAGCACATCGCCTTCGAACCGATAACATGCCAGCCTCGCCTTGTATGCGGGGTCACAGCCCATAGCATTGAAAATATTCTCGATGTGAGCCAACCAGCTTTCAGCATCAGTGGGGCTATCTGTCTTCTCAAAAGCTCGAGGGCGGAGCTTGTTGAATCTCTCCAGCCATACTGCTAATGTCATTGGAGGAGGAGGAGGAGGTGCCTGATTATGCTGCTGATTGTTGGCAGCTTGAACTTCAGCCCTGATGTCATTCCTCAGTTGATGAAGCAAAGCTTGCATAGCAGCTTGAATTGCAGCATTGAGCTGTTCCTGTTCGCGTGTGAGAACCATCTGACAGTATAACATAAAACATATGATTAAACAAATCAAAACATAAAATATATATACATGAAAAAAAATTTATACCAAAATTTCACGAGAAAAAATTTATGAAAGAAAATTTTGTGTATGAATGCATGATGCAGTTTTATGAAAACTTTTGTATGCTCGAGAGTGAACGCCTATGGTTAGTTCACCCAAAACAAAAGACATGGCGAGGCGACGCCTATGGGTCGGTCCCAAATTTAAAAGTTTCGATAAAACACATGCGACTAAATAGGGCCAGTCCTGTACCAACCATTACTTAGTAAAAAATCTGCGACAATGACATATATATGTATGCTTAAAAATGATGAATGCATGAAAACAACTGTCAGTTATAGGAAGACCGTAGTGACTACCCACTAATCACATGTCATATTTAAGATCATACAGGTCAAAGCCTTGGCTCTGATACCATAATTGTAACACCCCATTTTGATAATGGAAATGTCACACATAATTATGGCGTGTCATCAAAGCATACAAGGAAAAATGTCTAAACATTACATGACCATAAAAGGAAAATACTGGAATCAAACATCGGTAGTCCAAATGTAAAGCTCATCACACACAAACATAAGTATAGTAAAGGAAAGGACTAAACAATGTCCATATTAATGTATCAAAAGAAAGGAAATGTATAAAGTAAAGAAAGGCTAGAAAGCTTCCAGTCCGTATGCACATACTCTTAAAGTCTACGAGCGTCCCTGAGTACCTGCCGTTTTGGGAACATAGAAACAGAAAACGGCTGAGCAATACGCTCAGTGCACGGATGTACAATAAAGCATGAATAGGATAAGCATATATAATATAACATATAACAGCAGAAGAAACTAAGTCCCGAGTAACCTGGTTAAGTCTTGATAAAACTGGTTTTATAGTTTGAAAAGCCTTATGTTTATCTTGTAAAAACTGTTTAACATACTTTACCATTAGCCAATATAGGTCATGAAAATCCACCGTGCATGAATACTTGGAGGGGTGACCTCATCATGCAAATTAGAGGGGCTGCCTCTAATTTAATATACTGGTTCTGGGTAGGAGGGATCGGCTCCTTGTGAAGGATGCAACGCACACACCACATTAACCATGAAATCCTGACGGAAACATGTAACTAGGATGCACCCATACGCCCTACATGATAAATATAATATAAATGGCCAAAAGCTGAAGGGACGCCACGAGCAATCACTCCGCCGTGGTGAAGTCATAACATCAGTGCCTCTAATGTTATGGTTATGGTACCTCCATAACTAGGTGAAACTGGTCATGCATGTATATGGCTATAGGTATTCTAAATTAAACATAAGCAATTCAAACACATACATATACTGCGGGAAAACATTTGGCTGCATACGGGGAATCCTAATAAGGAAAGAATGTCCATACTGAAAGGACGGGAATCCGTACCTTATGTCCAGTGAACGAAGAAGATGAACTGAGAGGAATCCTACTTCCGTATCACTAATGCTACATAAATACATACATGTATAAGTATCTGCTTACTAAATACGTAACAGGTTTTATGTCATGTTTTAGCTTATTTTATATGTTCTTATCATGTTTTACTGTTTTTAAGCCTTAAACTGCGTTTATCTTATATTATGTTTACTTTGATTAAGTATTTCTTGTATTTCGTGTATTATTATACTTACTGTGTAATAATAAGTAACTTCCCAAAAATAGCAGGTTTCCTAAAATAGAAAGTTTCCAAAAATAGAAAGTTTCCAAAAAAAGAAAGTTTCCAAAAATAGAAAGTTTCCAAAAACAGAAAGTTACAAAAAATAGAAAGTTTCCAAAAATAGAAAGTTTCCAAAAATAGAAAGTTTCCAAAAATAGAATTACTACTTAAAATAGATAAGTTTCTAAAATTAGAAAGTTTCCACAAATAGATCAGCTGCCTTAATTAAATAAGTTTCTATAAATAGATTAGCTGCCTGAAATAAATAAGTTCCTAAAAATAGAAAGATTCCATAAATAGATTAGCTGCCTTATTTAATTAAGTTTCTAAAAATAGAAAGTTTCCATAATTAGAAATAAGCTGGTTAAATAAGCTAAGTATATAAGCCTAAGTGTTTTCATGATTATTTTCTAAGTCATATTATATAATGTATAGTTTATTAATTATTTCATGTAATTCAAATAAACTATAGGTTAAAATATTTAATTAAGAATAACATGTTTTTAATTAAATAAAGTTAAATACTTAGGTTAAAACATGTATTATTATTTATTAATAATATAACCTAAGTCATGTTAATTAATTAATTATACCCATGGTTTTTAAATAAATAATTAATCATAAGTCTAAAATATAAAAATACTTAGGTTAATATTTTTATGATTTTAATAATTAAAATAACCTAAGTCATGTTATTAAATTAATCATCTCATGTTATTAATTTAATTTTAACATAAGATCATAAAAATAAAAATCTAAACATACACCGTGAACCGGATCTTGACTAAGAACCATGAACCGGACATGAAATCGACACCATACCCCAAACCAAATCGGGGTTACCCTTGTCTTGTTGCTACCGTGGGACCCACACCAACCAACCGGGACCATATGGTCTTGGTGGTGGTCAAATAGCCAAACCGAGACCCTCTCGGGTTCGGTTTAGGCGGCGGCCAAGAACAAACACCCCTTAAACATCCCTTTTGATTTATACCAAAACCAATATCATGTTAGATATATGATTTAATTAGGTTTTTAAGAAAAACATATCATGTTCTTAATTATTTAAAAAGATTAAATCAAAAGAAAAGGGTTAAAAGAATTACCGAATGCGTGGATCTAAAGAACGATGAACAAACACGATCACTAGCAATAAATCCAAGATCAAAGATCAATCAAACACCCCTTTGGTGTGTTTGAGGGTGGCGGCCAAAAGAAAAAAAGAAGGAGGAGGAGAACTTTTAGGTTTCTGTAAAATTCTCTGTAAAGTGGAAAAATGAGTAGTGTTTTTCCCTTAACCCCCTTTTAGTGAAAATTGAAATGGGCTTGGCCCATTTCTCCCTTGTAGCCGCGGGTAGGGGCCCCACATGGGGTACCCGTACCGTTTTCCGTGTCTTGATGTTTAGTTACTCGTTCGTGATTATTTGTGTCCGTGTTTAATGTGTTCTCGTAATAAATATATATATACGTAATTAATAATAGTTCGTGATTTAATTACGTTCATGATTTCATGATCGCATGTTCGTGATTAATTATTGTTAAATAATTATTGCGTGCTCGTGCGTAGTAAATACTTATCGTGTTCTAACACGTACGTAATACGTAAAATCCTAACACGTAATCGTAATCATGCTATATTAGGGAAGTTTTAATCTAGTACGTACGATCTTAAGGGTACTATTCATGGTAAAAGCATGCGGGTTTTACAATTTTATTAAAGAGCAAGTGGAAAATGGAGTGATCGAGCTGTATTTTGTCACCACTGAGTATCAGCTGGCAGATATGTTCACAAAAGCCTTAGATCGAGGACGAATCGAGTTTTTGAACGACAAGCTTGGCATGAAATCCTTCTCTCCAGCGACTCTCAAAGAGTTGGCAGAAGAATCAGCAGAATAGTGGTGGTAAACTATTCATGCGTATCCTTTGATCGTGATCATGTATATTATCGTATATATATAAACCACAAAAAGAAAAATACAAAAATATAAAACCTACAAAAACCATAAAAAATATAAAACCAAGAAAACCCAAAAATATTTTCGTCTTTTAAATCGGGCATGTCTTTTAGTACGGTAATATTTACGGCTTTAGAAATGTCGATTAATATTGACACGGCGCCATAAATAGAGTCCGTATAAAAGTTCTACATTTTTAAAACATGCCCATTATGGCTTGTAGTTATTTCAGACTACAACCCGTTTTTCGCATCCATGTCACGTATTTCCTTGGAAAACATTAGCTCACAACGGGAATTAATTTTCTCGGGTATGGTTTACAAGCCAAATCATACAAAGGGATCAAGTTTACTTTATAACTTGGTCTAACACGAATTAGTGTACGTCTCAGTGCATTAATTTGTTTAAATAAGAGAAATCTTATTGCCACCACAAATCAATTTTTCTAAGACATTAATTGGAAAATTCTTTCATCAATATTTAACTCGTTAAACAATGACTACAGCTCTTTAAATAGAAAATGGGTCATCGTTTAAGGGGGAGAAAATATTAAATCATCTTCGTCATCAAAACGGTCTTCAAAAGTTTTCGTGAAAAATTAATCTGTCAAATGGTTAATAACTGGAGTTTCTTTGGCATACGACTTGTGATTGTTCTGATTTATCGTGAGCTATAAGTTTCGGATTTGTGCTTTTAGGATAAAGTGTCTAGGTCTAACGATTGTTAGATAGTTTAACGATTGTTAGTAACAAAAAGGAAAAGGAAAGATAAGTAGGGGGACTAAAGGTGACACATTGTGAAACTTGGCCAAAAAGTTGACCTAAGTCAATCAAATACCCCGTCCTGTTTTTCTTTTTTCTTTCTTCTTCCCTCTTTCTTCCTGGACGCCATTAACACACACAAAAACACACTCAAGCTCACCATTTCTTGATCTATCAATCCGTTTCATTCAAAAAGCAAAGGTACAATCATCGAATCTAATTTCTAATTAGTCTAATACATTCCTTAATCCCAGATAATTGATTCGTCTTGATTAATTAATCAAATTAGGGTTTGCGAGTTAATTAGGTTTAATTAATTAGGGGTTTAAGATGGGTTTGGGTCGTATTATGATTAGAATAATGTTTTTCGTCTTAGATTGCCTTAAAACACTCATATGCGATTAGAAAAATTCGTCATAGGGTGCGTTTAGGATCAAACTCGCTTTTTCCAAATGAACGTGCTTTACAAAGAATAAAATGACTTTTCCCAATGAACGATATTCCGAGTGAATTATTTTCTAAGTGAATATTTCGAATGAACATTATTCCGGATGAACAATATTCCGGATGAACATTATTTCGGATGAACATTATTCCGGATGAAGGTTATTCCGGATGAAGGTTATTCCGGATGAAGGTTATTCCGGATGAAGGTTATTCCGGATGAAGGTTATTCCGGATGAAGGTTATTCCGGATGAAGGTTATTCCGGATGAAGGTTATTCCGGATGAAGGTTATTCTGGATGAAGGTTATTTCGGATGAAGGTTATTCCGGATGAAGGTTATTCCGGATAAAGGCATGCCGGATGAAGGCATTCCGGATGAATGCATTCCGGATGAAGGTTATTCCGGATGAAGGCATTCCGGATGAAGGCATTCCGGATGAAGGCATTCCGGATGAAGTATATTCCGCATGAAGCATATTCCGCATGAAGGTGCTTATTCCGAATGAGCCACATTTTTCCGAATGAACCTAACCTATTCCGAACGAACAATTTTTTCCAAATGAAGGATCATTAGCTTGTTAAAAGTTTGTGTGTTATAATTGCTTGATGAATTGTGTCATGCTTAGAAGTAACAACATCATGGTATATATATATCTATGTGTATCAACCTTTTATGTCTTATCTTAAGCAGAAACCATGACTAATCCAACCGTGCAACAACTCTAAGATGCTAGAGCAGCCGCAATTGCCGAGGCAAAAGAACTTAAGCTCATACCGAACAATTACTGGTTGAAGGAAGTCTCTCATTCCACTCACCTTGGATTCAAAGTTGCCTCAGCAATCTGATAAAAATGGTTTTACTTGGGTTCTAGATTTGTCTCGGTATCTCCTCGAATTGATAACGGCTCTAAGTGGAATGATTGTTCTTGGTTAATGAAAAGGTGGTTGGTTTGTTTAGCTATTTTGAACTAATAACAAGTGAGTAAGTGTCGAAGAGTAAATGCTTAGAAAGATTAAACTAAATTGGCGAGTTAAAAGTAAAAGCTTGAAAACGTAAAGAAAAGATTAGACAAATACTTTGAAAACTAAATTGAATTAAAACTTAAAAACTTGTTCTATCGGAATATGGAAAATTATTTCTATCGGAATGCATTAAAATCAAAAGCATCGGAATGTAACTACAACGACCCATCGGAATGTCAAAGTGGAATCCATCAGAATAATTAAGATCAAGCTGTCAGAATGATGTCTTATCGGAAAGTCGGATCGGAATATCTAATAACCTTTTGTCGCAATGTCAGATCGGAATGTTGTAAGAACCCTTTGTCGCAATGTCAGATCGGAATAAGGTAAATAAAAATTGGCCAGAGTTTCGACTTAAAAAAGGACCTTAGCCCCGTCAGAATGTGCGATCGCAATAAGCGATCGCAATCCCAGATCGAAATAAGGGGTAAGATACAACCTATCGCAAAGTAAAACCCTCTTGGGTTATTGCGATCAAAAGCAGAAAACCCGTCGGACTGTGTAAAAGCCCTTGGAATGCGATGGGAGCAAGACTAATCCGAAAATGGTGAAAAGATAAAACTTCAATAAGCACGAACAATAAGCTAACTAATCCAAAAACTTAAACGACTCAAAAAGCTTAAATTTGACAACTTTTGAAAATGTTAAATCAAAACTTTATAAACGAAACTTTTGAATGACTTAAAACTTGATAAAATCCGAAAACCAATAAGCTTAAACAAGCAATAAGCCAATAAGCATAGAAGGCCTATAGCATATACGTGTGAGAGCTTAAAAAGAAACAAGAAAGATCAAACTTTGATCACGAACTCATTCAATAATCCAAACCGTATGGAACGAAACAATCGGATCAATTGATTAAGGAAATCTAAGAAATGAAGAAAGAGATTAAAGAACTAAATAGCTTAACTTGAGTTAGATTAATGAAATCCCAAATACAAAAGCTTAAAACTTGAAATGTAAAAATGAGAAAAGAAAAGTTTAGTGAGAGAAAGTTGAGAACTTTTTCTCTCTAAAACTAGAAAAATGAAAACTAAAACTAAGACTAACTAAGTGTGTAATTTTGTGAAGTAAGGTCCTATATATAGGCGTGTGGCATGGGGTTGTATATGGGCTTTGGTATCGGGCTTCTTTTCTTCTTTCTTCTTTAGTCTTTACGTTTCTTTAAGTAAACGTTTCCGACTTTGGAATTTGAGAAGTGTCGGTGAATAATTCCAACTCGTCTTATGATCTTTTGTTTAATAGACTTGAGTTCTTTGACATATATGAATCTTCCATCTTTGGCTCTATTCTTCGATAAATCTTCAAATAGGCACAATGACTTCAAATCTTTTGCATCTCTTGGACAATAGACTTCGTCTTGAGTCTTTTTCCTCGATAAAACCCGTGCAATCCCATGTTTTCTTCAATATTCATCTGGTTGACTCTGAAAACGCAATAAACACAAAAACCACGCATAATTCCAAACAAATGATATTAAATACGTGTTTTGGTCTCGTTTTAGCCAGAATTAAGTGGTAAAAGGATGGGTGTTTTCACACCTATCAAATCCCCTACACTTAACCATTGCCATGCCCTCATGCAATGCTTAGTGATAAAGCAAATTTACACTTTTCTCATAATCAATCAACCTTGGCCTTATTAAAATACTTACTAAACAAAATTTAAAGTACTAAGAGAAATTAAAACTTTTAAGTAAACAAAAGGATAGAAAATAGCTATGTGGAAATAACTTGCAAAGGGATCTAAGACTTACATTAGGGCTTCGGTGCTGCGACGATTCATCACCCTCAAGTTTCGCGTTCCCCAAACTAAGCATAAAAACGAGATCATTGTTATTATAAGTTAGCAAATCAAACACTTACACACATGGCTTAATTATATGCTTAAACTCCCATACTCCTAGGTGTATCTCTTATATTTTATTTTTGTCTTAGAATGATCATGAAGATGCATTTTTGGACTTATTTCGATAGTTTATTTAGGCTGAAAGCAAAGTAGGACGATTTGATCAATAGTTAGCTAAAGGACAAAATCTCTTAAAACTGCTTCTCGGGATATCAAAAAGTTCATATCTTGGCATAACTTGGTTCACGATTTGAGACCTTTCTCGGGCCGATATTTGGCATGTACTTCATACTTCATATCTTGAGAGACGTTCTGGAGATAATGGTCTTCTCATCGTTAATAGAGTTTCTTCACTTGGAGACTTTTGAGGGGTACTCCAACTTTGTTGACCACGACTTCATGATTATTCTTCAATCTCTAATTAGGATTTTGAGATACAACGATCCGCCTCCTTTTCGGACTTGGATCTATTTATCCTCATACCTTGTTAGGGTCTTTTCGGATAGACTTCTCCATGATCTTTATGGGAGTTGATTGCTTTTCGTCGTGATTCTTGATCCTTCATATTGATTTTGGGAATAATGCTTTTCACATCACTTTGGATCTTCAGCAATAAAATTGAATCCTCATGCCTTGTTAGGGCCTTTTTGGACTCGCCAATCTTCGCGCCCCGCTTCATAAGTTATGCCTTGGCTATGAACTCTTATCATTACCGAGCAACTTTTAAACGATCTTGGGCTAGAAGCTAAGTAACTTTTCAAATCGTACGACCTTACTTAT
Source organism: Glebionis coronaria (assembly GCA_025667525.1). Taxonomy (NCBI): domain Eukaryota; kingdom Viridiplantae; phylum Streptophyta; class Magnoliopsida; order Asterales; family Asteraceae; genus Glebionis; species Glebionis coronaria. Next base: position 202,635,186 of record CM046878.1, on the reverse strand, counting down.
TGCGGATAAATTATTAGCAAGTGATGGGAGAATAGGCAGATAATTACACCAAGTGAGCTTGCGCAAGAATACCGACTTATAATTGACTCTATCATTTCTCGTCCTCCACAATTTAAAATCTCAAGTAATGAGACTCGTGGATGCTTAGCCTAATAAACCAATTAAGGTCTACATGGTTAAGGATACTAGCTAGAATAAACTTGAATAAGTCTATTCGGGTTGAGTCAAAATAATCGCAACGGGCCTAATATGTCAAAGACTTCTAAAACTAGCTACACCACTCTATTGAAATTTGACTTTATTGCGGGATTTATACATATGAAAGCAACGATAAAAATTTAAAAATTACGACTATATGGCCAAAGTTAATTAAAAATTTAAAAAATGTTGAAAAGATGATTTCCGGTTAAATGAAGGCATTTTAATGGAAAACTCCACTTAAAACTTCGATAGAAGTCCCCCTACACTTAAGATAAACATTGTCCTCAATGTTTAAGCATGTGGGAAAAGTCTCCCCTACACTTATGACATTATGCACGTTGGTTAAATCAAGCTAAGGAAGATACGACTAACGTGATCAATTTCAAGTGTGAGTATGAAGAAAATTGAATCACGATAGTTGAGAGATAGAACCGGATTTCGGATAACTCAGGAGCACGGTTCTTCAAAGGTTCCAAAAGTGCATTCATCCCTGTAATCACATCACCACATAAATACAAACACCTATATAGGTCCCCCTACACTTAGGATGTTAAAACATAAAATGATAGATACTCGGGTTGCCTCCCGAGGAGCGCTTGTTTTTGATAACCGAGTCACGAGCCTGACTCGTCCCAAAATTAGTTCATGGGGAACGTGGTGAGGGATGGAATCATCTCCTGAGAGATGTCCTCACCAAAGTACAACTTCACTCGTTGGCCATTCACCTTAAAATTTGGTCCATTAGGTTGAGCAAGCTCGAGAGTACCATATAGAAAAATTTGGGCAATGGTGAATGGGCCGGACCAACGAGATTTCAGCTTGCCCGAAAAGATTTTCAACCGAGAGTTAAAGAGTAAAACTTTATCTCCAACTTGGAACTCTCGGTTCTTAATCTTAGAGTCGTGAATGAGCTTAGTCTTCTCCTTATACATCAAAGAATTTTCATAAGCCTCATTACGGAGTTCATTCAGTTCATTGAGTTTGATCTTGCGTAGGTCACCGGCTTTGTTGATATCAAAATTAGCCCACTTCAAGGCCCAGTAAGCCTTATGCTCCAACTCAATGGGAAGGTGGCATGCTTTCCCGTACACGAGACGATATGGTGTACAACCAATCGGAGTCTTGTATGCGGTACGAAAAGCCCACAAAGCATCATCAAGTTTATCAACCCATGAGGCACGATGCTCTCCCACGGTTCTTTCGAGAATTTGTTTTAATCCTCGGTTGGATATTTCAGCCTGGCCATTAGTTTGTGGGTGGTAAGCGGTGGAAAGACGATGATTTACACCATACTTAGCCATGACTCTAGCAAATTGGTCGTTGCAAAAATGAGTCCCGCGATCACTAATAATGGCACGAGGCACACCGAATCTAGCGAATAGCGATTTCAAAAAGTTACAAACCACCCTTGCGTCATTAGTAGGTAAAGCTTTGGCTTCAACCCACTTTGAAACGTAGTTAATGGCTACAAGGATGTATTTGTTTCCTTTAGAGGAAGGGAATGGCCCCATAAAGTCGATACCCCAAACATCAAAGATTTCACATTCTTGAATGAAATTCTGAGGCATCTCGTCTTTATGTGTGATCTTGCCTTGTTTTTGTCAAGCATCACAACGTTTAACCATCTCGTGAGCATCACGATAAATGGTGGGCCAATAAAATCCCGAGTCAAACACTTTTTTGGCGGTGTAGTTGGGACCAAAGTGACCACCGGTGGGTCCTTTGTGGCAAGCGTCAAGGATTTCTAAAGCTGCCGGTCCATCAACACATCGGCGAATGATCAAATCAGCACATTGTTTGAATAGATACGGGTCATCCCAAAAGTAAGTCGTAATGTCTTTGAAGAACTTTTTCTTTTGCTGGGATGTTAACCCGTCAACGAGAATTCCACCCGCCAAGTAGTTTGCAATGTCCGCAAACCACGGGGTTTCATCAGAAGTCGAGTTGATAGACATTAAGGTCTCCAGGGGAAAAGAATCATTGATTTCTTTGTTCGGATGATCCCCTTGGTAAGGATCCTCAAGTCTACTGAGATGATCCGCGGCTAGGTTTTCAGCTCCTTTTTTATCGCGAATTTCGATTTTAAATTCTTGGAGTAGCAAAACCCAGCGAAGAAGTCTTGGTTTGGAATCTTGCTTAGTCAACAAGTACTTCAGCGCGGAAGGCTCGGTGTAAACGATTGTGGTGGAAAGGACAAGATAGGGGCGGAACTTTTCAAAAGCATAGACAACAGCTAAAAGCTCCTTTTCGGTTGTCGTGTAATGCAATTGAGCCCCAGTCATTGTCTTGCTAGCGTAATGGATTGGTTGGAAGTGTTTGTTCACTCTTTGGCCCAAAACCGCTCCAATAGCAAAGTCACTAGCATCGCACATTAACTCGAAAGGCAGCTCCCAATTAGGGGTAACCAAGACCAGTGCTTTAGTTAGCTTATCCTTAAGCAAGTTGAAGGCTTCAAGACACTCTTTGGAAAAAATAAAAGGGGTATCTTTCTCCAAGAGGTGGGTCATCGGGCGAGCGATTTGAGAAAAATCTTTGATGAATCGACGGTAAAAGCCCGCATGATCAAGAAAACTTCTCACACCCTTCACGGTTGAAGGTGGAGGCAACTTAGCGATAACATCGACTTTAGCACGGTCTACTTCAAGACCGGCTTTGGAGATTTTGTGTCCTAGCACGATGCCCTCTTTTACCATGAAATGGCATTTTTCTCAATTAAGAACAAGGCGAGTGTCTTCACACCGCTTAAGCATACGTTCTAAATTGGCAAGGCAAACAGAGAAAGAATCGCCATAAACCGAGAAATCATCCATGAATACTTCCATAGTGTCTTCCACCATGTCATGGAAGATAGCCATCATACACCTTTGGAACGTCCCAGGAGCATTACATAAACCAAAAGGCATGCGTTTGTACGCAAATGTTCCATAGGGACAAATGAATGTGGTCTTTTCTTGGTCCTTGGGATCGATGGGAATTTGAAAATACCCGGAGAAACCGTCTAAGAAGCAGTAATAGTCATTACCAGCTAGACGCTCGAGCATTTGATCCATGAAGGGAAGAGGAAAGTGGTCTTTTCTCGTGGCATCATTGAGCTTGCGATAATCAATACAAACTCTCCACCCAGTAACGAGACGAGTGGGAATCAACTCGTTGTGTTCATTGGAAACAACGGTTATTCCGCCCTTCTTGGGCACACAATGGACGGGACTTACCCACGGCGAATCCGAAATAGGGTAAATCAAGCCGGCATCGAGAAGTTTGATAACCTCTTGTTTGATGACGTCATGAATTTTAGGGTTAACCCTTCTTTGGCTCTGGATTGCGGGTTTAAAGTCATCTTCCATGAGAATCTTGTGAGTACAAAAGTTCGGATCAATTCCGCGGATATCGGAAATTTTCCAAGCAATTGCCTTCTTATGATCTTTAAGCACGGCGATGAGGCGAGATTTCTCTTCTTCTTTCAAGTCCTTCGCGATGATGACAGGCGACTTCTTGTTTTCTTCAAGGAACGCGTACTCGAGATGGGGTGGCAACTCCTTAAGTTCTAAATCTGGAGGATTTTCGATGGGAGGCGTTTTCAAAGTCGGAGCATCGATAGCAATAACCGTGGGAGATGGTGGAGAAGGATTGTCCTCTTTGAGAAGGTTTTCAAAGAAACGCATGTCTTCATCCCAATCGATGGGCGAATCTTCATTTGCTAAGTTCACATCTCCCATGGTGGCTTCAAGATCTTTCCAAAACAAATCACTTTCTCCAAATAGAGACAGTGATGAATCAATAGAGGAAACGGTCTCAACATTAGGAAGAGAGGTAGGAATATTTTTACAAGCATCAATAAAGTGTTCTTCACAAGCCTCATCCAGAACGTCAATACAATTAACACTCTCGTATGAATAAGGTTGTTTAGACAACTTTCCCATGTTGAAGACGATTTTATCGTCACCCACTCTCATGATAAGCTCACCGGCTTCAACATCGATGAGAGTGCGACCGGTCCTCAAGAATGGACGACCAACGATCAATGGCACACAAGGGTCCATGTCGTAGTCAACGACAACGAAATCGGCAGGAAAAGTGAATTTGTCGACTCCTACAAAGACTTCTTCGGCTATCCCCACTGGATAAGCAACCGTATGGTTAGCTAATTCCAAAGTCATTTTGGTGGGGACTAGCTCAGGGAGAGATAATTGCTTCCAAACGCTTAGAGGCATTAGATTAATACTGGCACCTAGATCGGCTAGGGCCATGCAATTCTCTACTCCCGGGAAGTTACAAGGGATTAAGAAACGACCCGGATCACCAAGCTTGGTTGGCAATTTCCTTAAGAGCACTGCAGAGCAATTCTCATTAAGTTGGGTGTTAGCAATATCAAGAAGCTTCTCCTTGTCGCTGAGAAGATCTTTGAACATTTTCGCGTACTTAGGCATGTGAGCGAGAGCCTCAGCGAAGGAGATGTTGAAATTCAATTGTTTAAACATTTTGAGATAGTTCGAAACCTGAATATCATCCTTGCTTTTGAGCTTCTCTTTCCTCAACCTAGATGGATAAGGTATATCAGAAGAAGAGGAAGGCTTTGGGAGAATAGGATCACTCACATCTTTGGGTGGAGGTGGGGTAGAAGTAAGAGGCGGAGAAATTGGGGAAGGAGAAGGATGAGGAATAGGAGCAGGTGACTCGTTTTCCTTAGTCACAATCACCGGTGGAGGTATAGGAAGCTCGGGTTCCTTGGTACCTTTTCCACTGCGAGTGGTGATTGCTTTCATCTCCCCTCTTGGATTCGCAACGGTGTTACTCGGAAGAGTACCCGAAGAAGAGGGTTGATTACATTGGAAGAAACTAGCCATCATGTTTTTTAAGTCATTCGTTTGACTATCCAAAGTGTTTCTCATGTCAGCTCTCAGATCGTTCCCTTGTTTCACCAGGTCTGCTTTCAAGTTGAGCACTTCCCGCTGAAGATTTCCCACGATCACATCGTTAGTCCTCATGTAGGTTTCCACATCTTGGTGTAAAGCGGTGGGTTGGTTGGGAGGAGCATTGTATGCGGGTGGTTGATAAGCAGGTTGCTGGTAAACTTGGTTGTTTCTTTGAGGTGGATGTTGTTGTTTGTGAGGTGGTATATATGGTCCACGAGATTGTTGTTGTTGTTGAGGAGGGCGGTTGAGGTTTTGTTGTTGGTTTGGGTTGTTAGGAGTAAAACCGGGTGGTGAGAGATAGTTGTTGGAGCGGTAGCTAAGCAGGTTGCGGTCACCTTGAGGACGAGCTTGATAAGCGGGTTGAGGATAGGTACCGTATGCTGCATTCTCATTCTCAGAAGGGTAGTCGTGGGTGGCGGTACAAGTGGTGTTGGTGTAAGAGTGAGGACTCCCGCATATCTCACATGGTTAGCTAACAGCCTTGACTTGAGCGTTTTTAGCATTGATGCTGTTGGTGTTGTTGGCGGTGTAGGTAACAAGCGATTCAAGAAGCGTAGTAATTTTGTCAAGTCGCTTGTCACTGTCACTAGTACTAGCACTAGCGACATTGGTCCGAACACTCTTGGTTTGCACACGAGACTTATTCTCAATGACATCCCAAGCAGCATTGGAAGTCTTAGCCAAAAGATTACCCCCCGAGGCACTGTTTAGTGAATCTTGGTCATTCATGCTTAAACCATTATAAAAAGTGTTAATTTGGTGCACTTTGGTAAAACCATGTTGTGGGCATTTTCTTAAAAGATCTTTGAAACGGTCCCAAGATTCACTAAAAGACTCATCATACTTTTGTTCAAAATTAATGATTTCATTCCGCAAAGCGGTAGTACGAGAGGGTGGGAAAAAGTAGTTGATAAACTTGGTCTCCAAATCCGTCCACGTAAGAATACTTTGTGGCAGTTCCTTAGCAAGCCAATGCCGAGCTTGTCCCTCTAAAGAAAAGGGAAAAAGTTGTAAACGGATTACCTCTTTGGGGACACCATTGAATTTGACCGTGTTCGTGAGTTGTAAGAATCTCTTGATGTGGTCATGTGGATCATCAATGGTACGCCCCAAGAATGGTTGAGCAGAGACCATCTGGATAAAGCCGGATTTGAGCTCAAAGTTGTTGGCTGCAAACGCGGGTATGACAATTGGATCATTGTAGCCATCTACATGTGCTTGCAGAAGTTCAATCATCGGGCGATTATCCGGTAGAGGCTCATTGTTGTTGTTATTATTGTTGTTGAAAGGTGGATTGTTATTGTTATTATTATTGTTTTGAGATGGGTTATTGTTGTTGTTTTGTACACCGGCCATGTCTAAATCTTCGAGAGGCTCGGGCTCTTGATAAGACGTTGATCGTGTACGCATGCACCTGCAAAAGAACTAACAAGGCAAAAACAAAGCAAAAATATTTTTGGTTTTTATGTTTTTTAATTTTTAGGATTTTTGAAAATTTTATATTTTTTTGTGTTTTTGAAATTTTTTATGAAAAAGTAATGTTCACGGGGAACGGATCCCAAAATCCAAGTTCTCACAAAAAACTGTTGATCTTAACGAGAAGACCCGGCAGCGGCGCCATTTGACAAAAATGGTTTTACTTGGGTTCTAGATTTGTCTCGGTATCTCCTCGAATTGATAACGGCTCTAAGTGGAATGATTGTTCTTGGTTAATGAAAAGGTGGTTGGTTTGTTTAGCTATTTTGAACTAATAACAAGTGAGTAAGTGTCGAAGAGTAAATGCTTAGAAAGATTAAACTAAATTGGCGAGTTAAAAGTAAAAGCTTGAAAACGTAAAGAAAAGATTAGACAAATACTTTGAAAACTAAATTGAATTAAAACTTAAAAACTTGTTCTATCGGAATATGGAAAATTATTTCTATCGGAATGCATTAAAATCAAAAGCATCGGAATGTAACTACAACGACCCATCGGAATGTCAAAGTGGAATCCATCGGAATAATTAAGATCAAGTTGTCGGAATGATGTCTTATCGGAAAGTCGGATCGGAATATCTAATAACCTTTTGTCGCAATGTCAGATCGGAATGTTGTAAGAACCCTTTGTCGCAATGTCAGATCGGAATAAGGTAAATAAAAATTGGCCAGAGTTTCGACTTAAAAAAGGACCTTAGCCCCGTCGGAATGTGCGATCGCAATAAGCGATCGCAATCCCAGATCGAAATAAGGGGTAAGATACAACCTATCACAAAGTAAAACCCTCTTGGGTTATTGCGATCAAAAGCAGAAAACCCGTCGGAATGTGTAAAAGCCCTTGGATTGCGATGGGAGCAAGACTAATCCGAAAATGGTGAAAAGCTAAAACTTCAATAAGCATGAACAATAAGCTAACTAATCCAAAAACTTAAACGACTCAAAAAGCTTCAATTTGACAACTTTTGAAAACGTTAAATCAAAACTTTATAAACGAAAGTTTTGAATGACTTAAAACATGATAAAATCCGAAAACTAATAAGCTTAAACAAGCAATAAGCCAATAAGTATAGAAGGCCTATATCATATACGTGTGAGAGCTTAAAAAGAAACAAGAAAGATCAAACTTTGATCACGAACTCATTCAATAATCCAAACCGTATGGAACGAAACAATCGGATCAATTTATTAAGGAAATCTAAGAAATGAAGAAAGAGATTAAAAAACTAAAAAGCTTAACTTGAATTAGATTAATGAAATCCCAAATACAAAAGCTTAAAACTTGAAATGTAAAAATGAGAAAAGAAAAGTTTAGTGAGAGAGAGTTGAGAACTTTCTCTCTCTAAAACTAGAAAAATGAAAACTAAAACTAAGACTAACTAAGTGTGTAATTTTTGTGAAGTAAGGTCCTATATATAGGCGTGTGGCATGGGCTTGTATATGGGATTTGGTATCGGGCTTCTTTTCTTCTTTCTTCTTCAGTCTTTACGTTTCTTTAAGTAAACATTTCCGACTTTGGAATTTGAGAAGTGTCGGTGAATAATTCCAACTCGTCTTATGATCTTTTGTTTAACAGACTTGAGTTCTTCGACATATATGAATCTTCCATCTTTGGCTCTATTCTTCGATAAATCTTCAAATAGGCACAATGACTTCAAATCTTTTGCATCTCTTGGACAGACTTCGTCTTGAGTCTTTTTCCTCGATAAAACCCGTGCAATCCCATGTTTTCTTCAATATTCATCCGGTTGACTCTGAAAACGCAATAAACACAAAAACCACGCATAATTCCAAACAAATGATATTAAGTACGTGTTTGGTCTCGTTTTAGCCAGAATTATGTGGTAAAAGGATGGGTGTTTTCACACCTATCACAATCCTTGATCAATCTCACTTCAAGAATGCATTAAGGAGTACTGCTTCGGTTCCATTTGATTACATGTACGAATTCTGGGCTACCAAGGAAAGGACTTCAAACAAGATCACCTTCTTCCTCGACAACAAGCAACAGACACTCACCGTTTCAGACTTTCGCAAGATATTTGGAATTCGGGATACACCCAAGGGTATGACATTTTCAGAGAACCCTACCAAAGACGAACTCATGGAGATGTTCCTTGCTCTTGGATGTCCTGACCTACGAGTGGTGTCCGAGTTTACCACAGCCAAAGTGGGTCAACCTTGGAGAGCTATCTTTGGTATCCTCAGTCGGTGTCTTACACCTAAAACAACTGGGCATGATGCTGTGCGTGCTCCAATTATTAGTATCTTCTATGGAATGTAAAAAGGCATAAATGTTGATTATGCATCCTTGTTGTGGGAAGAGTTTAATTTTCAACTCTTCCAAAACACGAAGCAGAAGGCTAAAGGTTTTCCTTACCCTAGGTTCATCAAGCTTATCATTCATTACTTTATGGAAAGTGATGCTTCTATTGATAAGTGTGCAGAAAGCCGTCACCACACTAAAGAGGCTGATGACCTTGTGGACCTAAGGCATGAAGGACCCTCTGGTGCTGTTAATCCTTGTCCTGTTCCTAGTCATCTTCTGACGGACAAAATTCTAGCTTCTGATGATTACAAGCAAATGCTAAGAGAAATCAGAAAACAGCAAGAAAAAGTTCAGGCGGGAGAAGTCTCGTCAACTACAGTCAAAAGTAAAGGTAAACGTAAGCAAGAAGTTGTCTTACCTGAGCCTAAACCCAAGAAAACAAAGACTGTGGCTAAAAAGGATAAGTGCAAAGCTGAGAAGTTTGTCATTCGAGATGAAGATGTTGATGACGATGTTACTCCCGAGAAAAAATTTGCAAAGCTGAGAAAAAACAAATGAAAAAGGCTGCTAAAAAAGTAGGAAAGACACAGGAGGTAGTGGTTCGGGTGTGCAGATAGAAGATGAAGAGGAAGTCGAGGAGCCGCATGACATTGTTGAGTTTGGAACACCAGACAGGTACTCAACACCTAAAGAAACATCCATAGCAGATACAAAAAGCATCGAAAAGGATTCCGTTGCCACGACAGTCATAGTGACTACAAAGCCTATATCAACTCAACCTCCACCAATCCAGCCTCTGCCAACACAACTGTTGACGACTCAACTACAATCTCCTCCACCTACACTTACTTCCGTCATCAGTACTGTCATCACAACTATGCCTATTCAACCGCCCCCGAGTAGCCCTGTGCCACCTTCATTTTCTGCACTCCTCATGGCAGAAATGATGGATAAACACATGGAAACTCAAAGAAAAGAGATGGCTTAAATCCGAGAAGAGTTACTCAAACGAGTGCAAAGTAAAGAGGCATCCAAGAAATCTCAAGCTGAGATGCTAGCCAAGTTCAATGCAGAGATGGAGTCTACATGAAAATCTCATGCAAAAGAACTTGTTCATGTCAGAAAAGTTGAAGCTGATAAAAGTACAGCAAGGATCGCCAAACTCCGTGAATTAAAGAATAAGTATAAAGAGGAGAAAGAAACACTTGAAGCTTCACTTAATGATAGGATAAAGGAATCTGTTGAGTCTATTATGCCAAAGCTGCGAAAAGAGATGAAGAAAATTGCGGCTGATAAGTTGATGATTAAATCGTCAAACCCTTCCGATTCCGCCTATAAAATTGCATATGACTTAACGGACTTTGAACTGAAGAAGATTCTCCACGCCCGCATGGTTGAAGTTGGATCTTTCGACAAATCCAAAATTCAGCGGACACTTCACAAGGAACTTAATGCAGCTATAAAGGAGGATGACAGGCTGTTTAAGACATTTGGAAGCATGGTTCCTTACAATATTTTGTATAAAAAAGGAGATGAAGATGCCTCTGGTGAGGAGGATAGTAAGCAAAAAGAGAGTGGTGGTGAAGAAGACGATGCGAGTGATGAAGATAAGGGTTATGATGATGATGATGATGATGATGGTGAAGGCGGTGATCGTAATAAGGATAGTCACGAGGATAGCAACAAGAACAAAGACGATGATGATGACAACGAGAACAGGGGTAGCGACAACAACGACAAGTCTGACGAGCCAGATCAGTTTGATGATGATGATATGGGTGACAATGCTGCCAGCAAGAAGAAACCGTCCAAGACCGGTGGCAAATCTTAGAAAGATGTTGCTCGCAAGGATAAGTCCACATCTACGGAGACAGTACCACCAAGTGGCACCATGATGTGAATGCTACAACAGCATCTTCAATTCTCGGTACATTTGTTTCTAGCTCTATACCTGTTACTGTTAATCCTGTTAGTTCTTTGGTTGCTACCACAACTGCAGAACCAGAAACTACACCTGCATCTGCTCAACATTTAGGCATTCATGAAACCGCTGATGAACCTGAATCAGAACCAGCACCCGTTCAAGTATCTACTGCTCCACCTAATGAACCAGTTCCTACAGTTCCTGAGTCACGCACACTGGATTGGGCTGATACATTGCAGATCGATGAGACCGCACAGAACAACCATGGATCACGGCAGCTGCTGCATATGATCCAATCACAGATGCTGATGCAAATGTTCTATATCTACGTATTCGTAATCCAATAGATCTGTGTGCATTTTGGTCTCATGAGTTTGGATCTTTGGTCACTCCGTCTTTGGTGAAGAGAGCGCTTAAAGACAAGAGACTTCGCGCTAAATCAAGATTAAGCCGAATGGAGTATGAGTATTATGCTGATGAAACCCTAAAAGCTCTTAATACAGTTCAAAGGCCAGGCCATCATGCGCCTGAAAGACCTCCTCTTCCACTTGATGCTACTCAAGACAATCAAATTGCACTTGACTTCTTTGTCACATATGATCTTGACTATCTTCTCAAGGGATCATCCAAGTACGCGACCTCCCTGACTTTGTTGAATGCTGCTTCTTGGGGGTCAATACCTTGGATCGAAGAAAAGGTCAATCGCCTTTGGGTTCCAAAGATAAACCGTAATTATGACATGTATGCTGCTATAGGAGCATCACATTGGGACGAGCGAGTGTGAAGGGCATACAGAGGTTGCTGCTTAGTCAACTCAGGTAGTATCGTCAGATCCAATCTTCAAATCACAAGTATATTAGGAATGAAGATTGAACCCAAGAATGGATATCATCATGTGACGGAAATTCGACTGAAAAGAGAAGATGATCGAGAATACAAGATACAGCAAGGAGATTTTTCAATCATTCGCCTTGAAGATATAAAAGATATGTTGCTTTTCATGACCCGTGATCAGCTTACACATCTCACTCGTGAAGAAATCATTACTCTAAACACAGCACTTCGTATGTTTACACGAAGCGTTGTCATCAAGAAACGTGTAGAAGACCTACAACTGGGAGTTCAAAGCTATAACCGCAAGCTTAACATGACTCTTCCACTTAATCAAGTATTACCTCTACATGTCGATAGATGTCCCTATGCCGGCATAACCCTTCCGATGAGCGGGATTTTCTACTTGAACAGTCGTGGGATTATGAAGTTTATGAGGGTAGCTGAGCTTCATAAGTACAGTGATGGGACTCTCTCACACGTCAAAGACAAATTGGAGCATCTCAATTCTGGCGGGAAATTACCAGAAGTGATTGAGGATTGGCATCAGCGTTATCAGAAAATGGCTACATATGTGATCAAGAAGATTGATGAAAAGCTCAGGGAACGTAGGTTGATGAGGAGCTTAGAAAGGTTCGTGGGTGGCAGACCGTATGGAGGGCACTTTAGACTTATGCAACGATCCATTTAATATGGGTCGTCTTCACTAAGGTCAATGATGAGACTGCTTTTATACATGGTCTCATCGTTCTTTTTGGACTTAAAATGCATTAAATATCATCAAAATACCCAAATATATTCTTGTGTTTGTTGCTTGTGTGTTTTAGGTACGGATATTGAGAAAATGACAAAAGATCACAAGAATCATGCAAAAACGAACACAGGAAACGAAGCCGCACGATGAACCAAGCCCTAATGAAGAATTTTCCAAAGAAAACCCTTGAAGATTTAAAGAATATTGAAGATTGGTCCTCCAAGTTTGAAGAATTGACACTTTATACCCTTGTATCTTCATAATTACAAGTTTGGTCCCTAAAGTTTGTCAAAATTACAAAAAGGACCCTTAACTTTGAAGAATTGGCAAATTTAGTCCCTCAACAAAACTAAATTGTCAAAAATGGTCCTCCAAGAAGTCAACAAACAAGTCAAAGACCTTGAAGTTTGAAGACATTACAAGAATGGCCCTTGAAGAATGCATTAACTGCATAGTTAATCCTTGATACAAGTTTTGAAAAGTTACGTGCCAAATGTGACAAGCTGCCAAAGTATTTAACAAAGGAAACTTGTTTTTTGCTGATTATTTACAACTTGAAGACTATATGAGACTTGAGGGGGCTTTCCTGGGGAGACAACCAAACTTGTCCCAGCCATTCACCTCATGACACATCAGCCCCACTCACCCATCACCCAATCAAATCTCACCAATCACCCACGTCACTTCCCACTTCTTTTTTTTAAACTGATTTTTAAAACAGTTTATTAAGTGGGGGTGAACACTTTTTTAAATTAATCCACCCCTTAACTTAATTAAACAACCCTGTTTATCCACCCTCCCCATCATAAACCCTAATAGACCCGTCCTAATTACTTTTTCAAATCAAGGGGTTTTTCTTTCAAACTTTCCAGATCATTAATCCCCATCAACCTAAACAAAACCCACCCAACAATATTCCCTCCAGCTCACTATGGACCCCCCACGTGGCTCCCCTGCTACTCCAAGACAAAGCAAAACAGTCATCCAACGGCTCCAACACATTTCCTTGCTCCTAAAGGACCAAATATACGTCCATGATCACTTGTACCTGTTGGCATACACAAAACTCCAAGAAATTCACATGGGACGAATTCAAATTGAGCATCTTATTGGCATATTCAAGGAATCAACCAAGGGCAAAAGAGGAAGTTCAGCATTAGGGTTTAGCTTTTCTTTCAGCTTTCTAGAAGGATTGTAAGCCTATTTAAAGGCAATAGGACTTAGCTTATTGTTCTTGTTCTTTTTCTCTCCGTTTTTGTCACAAACCTGTAAATCTACTTTTCTTATGAAATGAAAATGGTGTTGTATTGTTGATGAGAAGCAAAAGGACCACATTTACATTTATGCAATTTCAATTTCCAAGTTTAATTTTTAAGTTTAAAGTTCTGTTGATTACTGAATTTGTTAAGCTTTTAAAATAGTCCAAAAGCTTTAAGCTAAGACCATAAGCCTGATAATCTAATTGATTATCAAGCTTATGTGAAGAGTAAAGTTTTTGTTGATTTGGTTTGGAGAAAAAGTTTCTAAGTAAAAAAAAATATATATATATCAGTTTCATTTTTATTCTCAAATAAGCCAAAGTCAGCTTAATTAATAAGCTTGTTTGTGGCTTATTTGTTGTGTGATACAGAAAGATTGTGCTTTTCTCTTCTCTTAGCAGGATCCAAAAGCCATTTCATTTAGAAGGCATTGAGGTGTGTGAGTCAACAGTGACCACCACTCATTTCTCTTCTTCCTGTTTATTGTTTGACCAAAGATCTGCATAGACCCGGGTCTATAGGAGAAGGCTAAATCAGCCTTGGTTGAGCCTGGATGTAGGCTCAACAAGGTACTTCTTTGTTTTCACTTTTCATTTTCAGAAAGTCAAGTTATTTGGTGCTCTATGTGAATCTGTATGCAAGTTGTTTTGATGGTGTGATTTGAGTTTATTTGGGTAGTATATGCATGATAGATTGATCTTGAATCAAGTTGCCTAGGTTCTGTTTAGATTTGCTTAGTTTCTAATCATTTTCGAAGTTTAAAGGAGTGTTTGGATAAGTGTTTTAAACAGGTTTTGTAACAAGTTTTTGATTCAAATCTTGTTTGAATACACTTCATAGGATACTAGGTTGTATGTCAGCACTTAAGTTTTCAGGTTTGTGAAGTTGTGAGCTATTTTGCAAGTAAAAAGTTGAAAGTAAGCATTAATCTGTCACTGCCATAATCTGCTTGATTTTGTTGAAATTTTGTGTTTGGATCTTGAAGGTTGTTAGATTTTAGGGTGCCTGAGGATTGTGTGTCATTTGTATGCATATTGGTGAGCTTATTCTCAAGTTGTAAGGTTTTGAAATTCACTTTTGTGCATTATACATCAGCAAACTGCTTTTCAGAAACATGCATCCTTCATCAGTAACATTGTGGGCTTGATTTGCTTGATCTTTGTGAAAGAACTTGTGTTTTTCATGTTTAACTGACTTCCCACAACCCAATTGGTTGTGGGAGTGCCCATTTGTCCAATCAAAAACCAAGTACAAGCTTTCCTAAGCTCAAAAGGTTAACTGACCAAATTTTTACACTAACAGTGGGAACTCCTTTCCCACTGCTAGTATCTTTTTTACCCCTGCTTAGCTAAAAGACAAACACCAACCACTTGTCACTATCAGAAAGTTTGTATTTTTGTCTTTAGTGCCTAAAAAGTTGAATTAGATCTTGAAACCAGTCCCATTATTTTTCTTATTTAATTTAAGATTTTTCTGATTAATTAAATTTTTATTTACTGTTCATTTAGTAATTTTTAGATTAATTAGCTATTTTTAATTAACTTTAAAGTTTCTGTTTTTGTCTTTTAGTGCCAAAAAGTAATATTTTTCAGTTTATTCAATTTTCCTAGACTTAGAATAATATTTCAAGGTTTTTGGTATAAAAATATTTTACTGTTCATCTTTTTATTAATTTTTAGAATTAATTTAATTTAATTAGGGTTTTAATTAAACTAGTTTTGTCATTTAGTGGAAAATTTAATGTTTTCCAAGTTTTTTCATTTTTCTACTGTTCATTAGAGTAAAATAGGATTTTTAAAATTAGTAGATTATTTTTAGCATTATTTTATTATTTTTTATAATTATTTTGGTTTTAAAATAGCTTTTAGTAATTTAAAAATAGAAAAATAGTATTTAAAAATTATAAAAAATACTTTTTAGTTTTTAGATAATATAAGTAAGTTATTTGTTCAATAAAATCATATTTTGGACATTTTGATTAATTATATTTAATTTTAGGGCTTTAATTAGCATTTAAAATTGAATATTTAATTAATAAAAGGTTTTAAAATATTTTTATTGGATTTTATTCCTTATTTATATTATTTTAGACTTGTTTTAGCTTATAGTTAATTGTTAGGTTGAAATTTTTAATTTTGTAGCTTTTTGCGACTTTACGTGTACGCCTTTTTCGTCATAGTTTAATTCGTAATCGTAACCGTCTTTTCTTTCCTTTCTTCTAGTTCATAATCACAAACATCATATATCAACTCTTAACACAACGCACTAGCCTCCTCGAGAACGAACTCATTAAGGGTCATTCACACACGGTTTTCCTAAATCGTCGTGCTCACTTGCCCTATTTTATTGCCTACTTTTCCTAAAGGGGTAATTTTACAACCATCATTTTGGCGCCGCTGCCGGGGAGGCGTGTTGTGTTTTGATTGAACCATTGTTGTTTTTATATATAGCCATAAAAGTATTTGTATTAATAGCACTCTATTAATACGTATTATCGTTTTTCGATTTTTGTGAATATTATTACTATATTGTATACGTAGAACAATAAATTTACAAGTACTCCAAATACGTGAGAAATCACAACCTTGATTCGGGATTTCATCACTCGATCATTGTATTCGAATCTCAAACCAAAGAAAAAAGGCAAAAATAGATAAATACTTTCGTGAAGCTTGATTTTGATAATACAAACTATAAGGTGGGTATAAGGCGGTTGTATTTCACGACCTAAAGGAAAAAGGCTCTTAAGTGCTTCGCGCCGCCTCGTTTCCTCCGCTTGCTTGTGCGTATTTGATTTTGAAAGTGAATCGAGGGTTTTGCCGCCCAAAGTATTACTTACATATCATATATATTTTCTTGGTTTCATTTGATTAAACCCTCTTGAACGATTTGGTGTTCCACCATCGTTCTAAAGTCATCGAAGGCGTTCACTTCACGTGATCGTTTTCATTCCTTGAGGCTTCTTTAATCGAGAGATTTGATTAAGGAGGAGATTTGTAGATTTGTGTCTACTAATACATTCCAAAAATCCAAAAAAAGTAAAAACAATCAAAAACCACAAAAAAAATTGAAAAAAGTAAAAACACCAAAAAGAATCTTCTTTGCTCGCCTTCTCGTTGTACGTGACGTTTATGCAAACTCGCTCTAAAGCAAGACGTGCTCGTAAACGAAGAAACAAATCACTCACTCCTACTAGTGAGGACTCTCCTATTGACGAACCCATTGTAGTGAAAGAAGCACCCATGGCTAATCGAACTATGATGGAGTTGCTTCAAGCACCCACCGAGGGTTATGGAGAAGCGATTGTGATTCCCGCTATCCTTGCGGAGAATTTTGAGGTTAAGACGGGTTTGTTGTCCATGATTCAAAACAACAAGTTTCGAGGGGACGAAAAGGACAACCCGTATAACCACATTCGCCAATTTAATCGTCTCACCGCCACGTGCAAGTTTAAGGATGTTTCAAACGACTCGATTAAGATGATGCTTTTTCCGTATTCCTTAGCGGGGCCCGAAAAAATTTGGTTAGAGAAAGAGCCACCCAATTCTATATTGACGTGGAAGGATCTCGTTTCAAAATTTGTGAACCAATTTTTTCCGCCCTCTAAGACTACGCACTTGAAAAACGAGATTTCAAAGTTTTCGCAAGAGTATAATGAGAGTTTTTCAACGGCTTGGAATAGGTTTAAGGAAATGTTGCACGAATGTCCTCATCATGGTTTTTCCGACTTGCATCAAATAGACACGTTTTACAATGGCTTGAACGATCATGAGCGTGATTATCTTAATGCCGCCGCGGGTGGTAATTTCTTGTGCAAAACGGTCGAGGAAGCATTGTTAATCATTGAGAATAGGTCTAAGGTTTATAGTCCTCGTAGCACGTCGAGTGTTCGTAAGGCTTCGTCTTCATCTTCACCTAGTTTGTCACACACCGCTGATGCTTGCCAAGTCGAGGCTAATTTGGAGAACAAAATTTTTGATATAGTGAAAGGCTTGTTAGTTGAGTTTAAAGTAGGTGAACAACCCGCTCCCGCTACGATTAAAGCGGTTGAGGTTTCTTGTATGTATTGTGGTGGAGCTCACGATTATTCCGAGTGCATTACCAACGGTGGTAACACTTCGAGTGCCTTCGCGGCCGCGGGAACTTATAACCAAAACGGTCAAGTTCCTCACACTAATCAATTGACTCCACCGGGTTTTTCACCAAATCAAAATGCTAACAATTATCGAAACAATCAAGTTGGTTACCAAAGCAATCAAAGGAACAATTATAAGGGTAATAACAACTATGGGAATCAAGGGAGTAGTAGTAGCCAATTGCAAAATCAAAATCAAAACCGTAATTTTCAAAACACAAATCAAGGTCTTCAAAATACTAAAGAACTTCCAATGGACTTTTTGAATTATGCTACTTCAAATGATAAGATTTTGGAAAACATTCAAGAGCAAATGGCTACTCAAGCTAGGGACACGGCTAAGAACGCAAAGGAGTTAGCTAATTTTATTAAGGAAAATCTAGCCATGAGAAATGAATTGAAAAATGATTTTGCTAACCAAATTCGAGGTCAAAACAACAAGATAGAGCAAAGTCATGCTAGGCTTGAACAAAGAATTGACCAAAAAGCCGCTAGCCAAGATTTGAAGTTTAATAGTCAAGATGCTAAGCTTAATGCAATTTTAGAAGCCGTAATGGGGAACAAAGCCTCTACTTCGGGTAGTTTGCCTAGTAACACCGTTTCAAACCCGAAGGGAGAGATGAAAGTGATTACCACACGTAGTGGTAAGACACTTAAGGAACCGACTCCTCAACCAATTACTCCAACGGTGGAGTAAATTGAGGAAGAACCCGAGGTGGTGGTCGAAAAGGAGCATATTTCAATCCCACAAAGTACCACTCATGCCACACCTACGGTTGACCCATCACCCATATTTGAACCCGAGATTCCAAAGGCTATGCCTATGCCTATGCCCCAACCCACGCCACCCTTGCCTTACCCATCGAGACTTAGGAAGGAGAAACGACAAGAGCGCGACAACTATCAATTTGAGCTTTTTATGAAAATGTTTCGTGATTTGCACTTTAATGTGAGTTTCGCCGATGCTTTGGTCATGATGCCTCGATTTGCCGCTAACTTTAAGAGTATGTTGAACAACAAGGAAAAATTACACCAAATGTCTAGTTGTTCGTCGGTTTATCTTAATCGCATACCTAAAAAAGTCGGTGATCCCGGTAAATTTTTGATCCCTTGTGCAATTCAAGATATGGAAGAATGCTATGCCTTGGCCGATCTTGGTTCTAGCATTAACTTGATGCCACTTGCAATCTTCAAGTCGCTCAATCTTCCTAATCTTACTCCTTCACGAATGTCTATTGAGTTGGCCGACCATTCCACGATTCTTGCATGTGGTTTGGCGGAAGACGTTTTTGTGAAAGTGGGGAAGTTCTACTATCCCGTAGACTTTATCGTTGTTGATATCCCCACGGATCCTCAAGTTCCTCTTATTTTAGGTCGTTCGTTTTTAGATACGTCTATGGCTTTGATTGATGTTCATGCTAGAAAGATCACCTTACGTTTCAACGACGAGGAACTTGTTATAAACGCAACTCAAAATTCTCAACTTTCTCATGTTTATTCCGTTGCTACCATAAACCTCGTTGATATGATCGACGTGGTTTGCGAGGAATTTTCACAAGAAGTTTTAGGGTTTGGTGATGAAGAAACTAGTGGCAATCCCACTATGTTAGATCCAATTCTTGATAATTCGACACCAACCTTCACTCCTTTCGAAGGTGGTGGTTTTACGTTGGAAGAATTCGATGTTCCACGTACTTGTGACGAAGACCTCGACAACGATGAGGACTTCTCGATTATCAAGGATTTTCTCAACGATTTCCCATTTCCTCCACCCGAGGAGGTTATGAGTATCGAGCCTAAATCTTCACTTGAGGAACCACCTATCCTTGAGTTGAAAGATTTACCTCCTCACCTCGAGTATGTCTATTTGGAGGAGGACGAAAAGTTGCCGGTTATTATTGCGAAGGATCTTTCGAATGATGAAAAAACCGCACTTGTCGATGTTCTTAAGGACCACAAAGGGGCGATTGCGTGGAAGTTATCCGACATTAAGGGAATCGATCCCAAATTTTGTACACACAAAATATTAATGGAGGAGGATTTCAAGCCAACAATCCAAAGTCAAAGGAGGGTGAACCCCAAAATTCACGACGTCATCAAAAAGGAAGTCCTTAAACTCCTTGACGCGGGAATGATTTACCCTATTTCCGATAGCCCTTGGGTGAGTCCTATTCATTGTGTCCCTAAAAAGGGAGGGATGACTGTTGTGCCAAACGATGCCAACGAGTTGATTCCCACTAGACTCGTGACCGGATGGAGAGTGTGAATTGACTATCGTAAGTTGAATGAAGCCACTCGAAAAGACCATTTTCCCTTGCCCTTCATGGACCAAATGTTGGAGCGTCTTGCGGGAAACGATTTCTATTGCTTTTTAGATGGTTTTTCCGGTTACTTACAAATTCCCATCGATCCTCGTGATCAAGAAAAAACTACGTTTACGTGTCCATATGGAACGTTTGCCTATCGTAGAATGCCATTCGGACTTTGCAATGCACCGGGAACTTTTCAACGATGCATGATGGCTATTTTTCATGATATGATCGAGAAGACGATGGAAGTCTTCATGGATGACTTTTCCGTGTTTGGTGATTCCTTTACTTCGTGTTTGTCGAACCTTGAGAGAATGTTAAAACGTTGTGAGGAAACCAACCTTGTGCTCAATTGGGAAAAGTGTCATTTTATGGTTAAAAGTGGAATCGTCTTAGGGCACAAGGTCTCGAAAGCGGGGATTGAGGTAGATCAAGCTAAGGTAGACGTCATCGCCAAATTACCTCATCCCAAAACCGTCAAGGGAGTTAGGAGTTTCCTAAGCCACGCGGGCTTTTATCGACGATTCATCAAGGATTTCTCGAAGATTTCTCGACCCATTACACATCTTCTTGAAAAAGAAGCACGTTTTGTCTTTGACGAAGATTGTGTACGAGCCTTTGAGATCCTTAAGAGGAAACTTACCGAAGCTCCCATTCTTGTTGCTCCAAATTGGAACCTCCCCTTTGAGCTTATGTGTGATGCAAGTGATTACGCTATTGGGGCCGTTTTGGGGCAACGTCATGATAAGCACTTCTTGCCTATACACTATGCTAGCAAGAAGATGACTGAGGCTCAACTTAAATACACTACAACGGAAAAGGAGTTCCTTGCCGTGGTGTATGCATTTGAGAAATTCCGACCTTACCTCGTCTTGACGAAATGCATAGTGTATACGGACCATTCGGCTATCAAGTATCTCATGGCTAAACAAGATGCTAAGCCGAGATTACTTCGTTGGATTCTCCTCCTTCAAGAATTTGATCACAAAATCGTTGACAAAAAAGGAGCCGAGAATCTAGCGGCCGATCATCTCTCTCGTTTGGAAGATCCTCACCAAAGTGTTTACGAGCCCAAGGAAATCACCGAAACATTTCCGCTCGAGACACTTGGTGTAGTGAATTCTAAGCTTGATTCTTCCACCCCATGGTTTGCGGATTTTGCAAATTACCATGCGGGTAACTTCATCATTAAGGGTATGACAACTCAAGAAAAACGAAAATTCTTTCGTGATGTCAAGTTCTATTTTTGGAACGACCCTTACTTGTTTCGAACTTGTGCGGATCAAATCATCCGCCGTTGTGTATTTGGCACCGAAGCTTCTAACATCCTTAGAGCTTGCCATGAGGGACCCACGGGTGGTCACCACGGTGCTAATCTCACGGCTAAAAAGGTGTTTGATGCCGGCTTCTTTTGGCCTACTATTTATCGAGATGCACAAGATCTTGTGAAGTCTTTTGATTCATGCGAACGACAAGGAAAAGCCTCACAAAAAGATGAAATGCCACAAAATATCATTCAAGTATGTGAGATCTTTGATGTTTGGGGCATAGACTTTATGGGGCCGTTCCCATCATCTCGTGGTAATAAGTACATTCTCGTTGCGGTTGACTACCTTTCTAAGTGGGTGGAGGCGAAGGCCTTGCCCACCAATGATGCTCGTGTGGTAGTTAAGTTCTTGAAAAGTTTGTTTGCTAGGTTTGGAACCCCTCGTGCTATCATAAGCGATCGTGGAACCCATTTTTGTAATGACCAACTTGAAAGGGTTCTAAGGAAATATGGGGTTACACATCGTCTTTCTACGGCTTATCACCCACAAACGAGTGGGCAAGTCGAGGTTTCAAACCGAGCATTGAAGAGGATCTTGGAGAGATCCGTGGGGGAAAACCGACAATCTTGGTCGGATAAGTTAGACGATGCTTTATGGGCCTTTAGGACCGCTCATAAGACGCCCATTGGGTGCACTCCCTATAAGCTTGTGTATGGAAAGAATTGTCATTTGCCTATCGAGTTAGAACACAAGGCTTATTGGGCCCTAAAGCATTGTAATGATGACATGGAGACCGCGGGAAAGCACCGGAAAATGCAATTAAATGAATTGGATGAATTAAGGGATATTGCTTATGAAAATTCATTGATTTACAAAGAAAAAACTAAAAAGTTGCATGATTCAAAAATTAAAAACCGGGTTTTTAACATTGGGGATCAAGTTTTACTTTTTAATTCAAGATTGAAAATATTTTCCAGTAAATTGAAATCCCCTTGGTCCGGTCCATTCACCGTGACTCAAGTGTTTCCGTATGGGACCATCGAGCTAGCTCAAGATGATGGTCCTAACTTCAAGGTGAATGGACATAGGTTGAAGCACTACTTTGGTGGGGAAGTTCCATCCTTGAACTACCTCGACCAAGTCACCTTCCCCAATGATAATTAGTATTGAGGGGATCGAGTCGAGCTCATGACTCGGTAATCAAAAACGAGGTGCCTCGTGGGGGAGTCCCATGCTTATCCTATGTACATATTATCACTTTCTAATGTAGCTTACGTGTGGGGATTCGTGCCCTTCCAACCTTTGTTCCGTGGTTGTTTGTGATATGTGGTTTTTAGATCATGATCTTCACGATTGGAGCCTCTCGTGTTCATGGCAGCACTCGATCGTTTGCTATTGGAGACATTTCTCAATATCCATGATATATCCTTTTGATGTTCTAACCTTAGGTTTTTAGCACACTTCATAAACGGCTATTAATTTAATGGTTACACCCTTTCCATGCTAGATTATGCATTCGACTACATCTCTAGTATGGGGGTGTTTGTACCCCTAGACTTGAAACATTGAGGACAATGTTTAACTTTAGTATGGGGGGGTGAATAGATACTTGCCTTGCCAAACCTTCATGCTTTCCAAAGTTTATCGTCTTGTTTATCATTTCGTTGCAAAATAAGGCTAAAAATGGCCAAATTTTAAAAATTTTCTCATGTTTTATAAGTGTTTGAAGACACGAATGTAGGTTTTCCGATGGCGAGAATAAGAGTAATTTTTGACTCACCGTGCGTGTTGAGCACTTAGCTTTGATTCCTTAACTACACATTAGAGTACTCGTATTCTTTCAAAAACTCATGTGTTCTCGTTGTTTGCTTATTCTCCCTTCGCATGTAAATATTTTTTGCTTAATAAGTATTGACTTAGCGGTTTAATTAGGATTGTTGGGTTTCTAGTCTTTTCTAGTAGCTTCCGTGTAATTAAATTGGGAAGACATTAAGGTATCGCCAGCGTCACGGTTTTGAAGTATTGGCACCCGAATAATCGAAAGCTTCACCCAATAATAAGATTTCAAGTGCTCACCTAAATCTAGCAAACAATTTGAAGCCCCACAAGGCCGAAAAATCTTTGCAAAATTGAAAGTGAATCAAGCGTTAATCTTCGAAGCTTTAAAGATCCAAAATTCGCTTTAGCGTGAGGATATACGTCTTTGGCTAATAAAACCACCGATGAGGCGGATAATAAAAGGCAAGGCAAGACCGAAGTCATAATAAAAGCTTCATGGCGAAGTTGAATAAAAGATGGAGGTAAACCAAAGATAATAAGGCCCTTCCGTTAGGGGGCGTATAAAAGTCTTGGTAATAAGTCTCATGTTCAAAACCGTTATAAAACCGTGTTTATCGATTCTTCTTGTCAACTTAATTTTTTGACATCGTTGTCTATTAGGAGGGGTTATTGATTTGATGGTCTTGGTTACACCGTTAGGACTCTATTTTTAGACCTAAATCTCTATTATCGCATAAGTCAAACAATGTATCCTCGTGAAACATTCAAGACAAAATAAAATATAAGAGATACAACTTAGGAATAATGGGAGAATAAGTACGTGATTAGGGCATATGAGTAGTGTTAGCATTACTAACTTATAATGACAATGATCTCGTTGCACGCTTAGCATGGAATTAGAGTGAAAATCGAGGACGATGAAATTATTTCTAACGAAGCATTCACGTGTTCTTATTCTATGAACCTAAACGTCCCATTTTGCGATGAAAATCATACATTATGTCTATAACACAAGTAGTAGTAGTGTAGCTAGTTTATCATTCCAATAAAGTGAATAAAAATGAATTTTGGAGATGCTACGATACTTTATTCTAGCATTGCGTGAGGGCACGGCAATGGTTTAGTATGGGGGAGTGATGAGACTGCTTTTATACATGGTCTCATCGTTCTTTTTGGACTTAAAATGCATTAAATATCATCAAAATACCCAAATATATGCTTGTGTTGGTTGCTTGTGTGTTTTAGGTACGGATATTGAGAAAATGACAAAAGATCACAAGAATCATGCAAAAACGAACATAGGAAACGAAGCCGCACGATGAACCAAGCCCTAATGAAGAATTTTCCAAAGAAAACCCTTGAAGATTTAAAGAATATTGAAGATTGGTCCTCCAAGTTTGAAGAATTGACACTTTATACCCTTGTATCTTCATAATTACAAACTTGGTCCCTAAAGTTTGTCAAAATTACAAAAAGGACCCTTAACTTTGAAGAATTGGCAAATTTAGTCCCTCAACAAAACTAAATTGTCAAAAATGGTCCTCCAAGAAGACAACAAACAAGTCAAAGACCTTGAAGTTTGAAGACATTACAAGAATGGCCCTTGAAGAATGCATTAACTGCATAGTTAATCCTTGATACAAGTTTTGAAAAGTTACGTGCCAAATGTGACAAGCTGCCAAAGTATTTAACAAAGGAAACTTGTTTTTTGCTGATTATTTACAACTTGAAGACTATATGAGACTTGAGGGGGCTTTCCTGGGGAGACAACCAAACTTGTCCCAGCCATTCACCTCATGACACATCAGCCCCACTCACCCATCACCCAATCAAATCTCACCAATCACCCACGTCACTTCCCACTTCTTTTTTTTAAACTGATTTTTAAAACAGTTTATTAAGTGGGGGTAAACACTTTTTTTAAATTAATCCACCCCTTAACTTAATTAAACAACCCTGTTTATCCACCCTCCCCATCATAAACCCTAATAGACCCGTCCTAATTACTTTTTCAAATCAAGGGGTTTTTCTTTCAAACTTTCCAGATCATTAATCCCCTTCAACCTAAACAAAACCCACCCAACAATATTCCCTCCAGCTTACTATGGACCCCCCACGTGGCTCCCCTGCTACTCGAAGACAAAGCAAAATAGTCATCCAACGGCTCCAACACATTTCCTTGCTCCCAAAGGACCAAATATACGTCCATGATCACTTGTACCTGCTGGCATACACAAAACTCCAAGAAATTCACATGGGACAAATTCAAATTGAGCATCTTATTGGCATATTCAAGGAATCAACCAAGGGCAAAAGAGGAAGTTCAGCATTAGGGTTTAGCTTTTCTTTCAGCTTTCTAGAAGGATTGTAAGCCTATTTAAAGGCAATAGGACTTAGCTTATTGTTCTTGTTCTTTTTCTCTCCGTTTTTGTCACAAACCTGTAAATCCACTTTTCTTATGAAATGAAAATGGTGTTGTATTGTTGATGAGAAGCAAAAGGACCACATTTACATTTATGCAATTTCAATTTCCAAGTTTAATTTTCAAGTTTAAAGTTTTGTTGATTACTGAATTTGTTAAGCTTTTAAAATAGTCCAAAAGCTTTAAGCTAAGACCATAAGCCTGATAATCTAATTGATTATCAAGCTTATGTGAAGAGTAAAGCTTTTGTTGATTTGGTTTGGAGAAAAAGTTTCTAAGTAAAAAAAAATATATATATCAGTTTCATTTTTATTCTCAAATAAGCCAAAGCCAGCTTAATTGATAAGCTTGTTTGTGGCTTATTTGTTGTGTGATACAGAAAGATTGTGCTTTTCTCTTCTCTTAGCAGGATCCAAAAGCCATTTCATTTAGAAGGCATTGAGGTGTGTGAGTCAACAGTGACCACCACTCATTTCTCTTCTTCCTGTTTATTGTTTGACCAAAGATCTGCATAGACCCGGGTCTATAGGAGAAGGCTAAATCAGCCTTGGTTGAGCCTGGATGTAGGCTCAACAAGGTACTTCCTTGTTTTCACTTTTCATTTTCAGAAAGTCAAGTTATTTGGTGCTCTATATGAATCTGTATGCAAGTTGTTTTGATGGTGTGATTTGAGTTTATTTGGGTAGTATATGCATGATAGATTGATCTTGAATCAAGTTGCCTAGGTTCTGTTTAGATTTGCTTAGTTTTTAATCATTTTCAAAGTTTAAAGGAGTGTTTGGATAAGTGTTTTAAACAGGTTTTGTAACAAGTTTTTGATTCAAATCTTGTTTGAATACACTTCATAGGATACTAGGTTGTATGTCAGCACTTAAGTTTTCAGGTTTGTGAAGTTGTGAGCTATTTTGCAAGTAAAAAGTTGAAATTAAGCATTAATCTGTCACTGCCATAATCTGCTTGATTTTGTTGAAATTTTGTGTTTGGATCTTGAAGGTTGTTAGATTTTAGGGTGCCTGAGGATTGTGTGTCATTTGTATGCATATTGGTGAGCTTATTCTCAAGTTGTAAGGTTTTGAAATTCACTTTTGTGCATTATACATCAGCAAACTGCTTTTCAGAAACATGCATCCTTCATCAGTAACATTGTGGGCTTGATTTGCTTGATCTTTGTGAAAGAACTTGTGTTTTTCTTGTTTAACTGACTTCCCACAACCCAATTGGTTGTGGGAGTGCCCATTTGTCCAATCAAAAACCAAATACAAGCTTTCCTAAGCTCAAAAGGTTAACTGACCAAATTTTTACACTAACAGTGGGAACTCCTTTCCCACTGCTAGTATCTTTTTTACCACTGCTTAGCTAAAAGACAAACACCAACCACTTGTCACTATCAGAAAGTTTGTATTTTTGTCTTTAGTGCCTAAAAAGTTGAATTAGATCTTGAAACCAGTCCCATTATTTTTCTTATTTAATTTAAGATTTTTCTGATTAATTAAATTTTTATTTACTGTTCATTTAGTAATTTTTAGATTAATTAGCTATTTTTAATTAACTTTAAAGTTTCTGTTTTTGTCTTTAGTGCCAAAAAGTAATATTTTTCAGTTTATTCAATTTTTCTAGACTTAGAATAATATTTCAAGGTTTTTGGTATAAAAATATTTTACTGTTCATCTTTTTATTAATTTTTAGAATTAATTTAATTTAATTAGGGTTTTAATTAAACTAGTTTTGTCATTTAGTGGAAAATTTAATATTTTTCCAGTTTTTTCATTTTTCTACTGTTCATTAGAGTAAAATAGGATTTTTAAAATTAGTAGATTATTTTTAGCATTATTTTATTATTTTTTATAATTATTTTGGTTTTAAAATAGTTTTTAGTAATTTAAAAATAGAAAAATAGTATTTAAAAATTATAAAAAATACTTTTTAGTTTTTAGATAATATAAGTAAGTTATTTGTTCAATAAAATCATATTTTGGACATTTTGATTAATTATATTTAATTTTAGGGCTTTAATTAGCATTTAAAATTGAATATTTAATTAATAAAAGGTTTTAAAATATTTTTATTGGATTTTATTCCTTATTTATATTATTTTAGACTTGTTTTAGCTTATAGTTAATTGTTAGGTTGAAAATTTTAATTTTGTAGCTTTTTGCGACTTTACGTGTACGCCTTTTTCGTCATAGTTTAATTCGTAATCGTAACCGTCTTTTCTTTCCTTTCTTCTAGTTCATAATCACAAACATCATATATCAACTCTTAACACAACGCACTAGCCTCACGAACTCATTAAGGGTCATTCACACACGGTTTTCCTAAATCGTCGTGCTCACTTGCCCTATTTTATTGCCTACTTTTCCTAAAGGGGTAATTTTACAACCATCAGTCAACTCCATACTGTACATTAATTGCGAATATGTGAATATGTAAATACTGTGAATATTGTGCTTTTGTGGCTTGATGTAGTGTGAAGGTATGATAATTTTTCAAGAATTTCTCACGAGATTCTAAATCGTTCAAAATATATCATACTCAAGCACTACAACTAACCCTCATTAATTTGAGGGGGAGCATTAATATGTTCTATGGCCATACATTGATTTCATTTTTTACCCAAAGACCGGTTAATCCATTCAATATCCCAAATATTAATGGTTAACATTTTGGATAAGGGGAGAAAATGGGATTAAGGAGACTTAATGATATTTTGGTAATGATGAAAAAGACTTAAAGATAATCCAACTTAATATGTGTAATGCATGTGTTAAGGGGGAGCGATTTTGATGAACAAAACACTTAAGGCACAAAAACTTTGATTATAATATCACAAGTGCCTTAAGTGATTTTCAAGGATTTTTCATGGTGACAATACTTACCCACAACACACTTAATTCACGACGGATGTGGTGACAAAAGGGTGGTAGGTATAGGTATTAGTCCAATGATTCATCAGAACCGATGGAATCTTGCCAAGGATAATTCCCTAGATAGAATTAGAAGTCCTAGGAAAGATGGAGAATGATTGTGAACGTAGCTGAATGCAGACCAAGTACTTAAGCTAGCACTAGAACAATCACAACAAGGTGCTAGTGATGACGTATTGGTAAGCATTAAAGGGGTTGAAGAATGAAAAAGAATTGTAAAGATAAAGGGTGTAAAGAAAGAAGCCCTCCTTACAACTTTAGGCAGAAACCGGGTCAATACATATGCTATTGAGATCATTTGTTAATGATTCTCGATATTGAAGAAAGACATCATGGACCCAGTGATGCAATGCATAACCCTCCCTAGCTAACTCAAATATCTCTCAAAAGGTATTTGTTTTAATCACACGGAGATCAACACGTTATCTATTGGTTTATTCACTCCGAATAGACTGATATTGAATAGGTGGCACTCCTCTCCAACCATCGCTCACTAAATCAAAACGCACTATCGAGTCTAGAGCCACGAGATCATCAAAAGTCTCATTAGGACACTTTCCATTTATTCCTTGATTCTTCACATACTGTGAAAAGTAAGAGATCTTTATGAGTCCTACGCAGTATTCTTGTAATATTGCTAGAACATCTGAGTAATACGCAAGTACTACAATGAATATGGAAATCCTGCTTGAGCCAACATCAAACAAGCTCATGGTAGGTGACACGTGCGGTTCTTTAGAAACCAATCTTGTCAAAACTGGAAAGAAACAATAGTTTAATTGTTAATTGAACTTAAACTCGTTGCAGGCCTCTACGCATTATCATATGATCTTGCCAGAACACTCAGAGTGACACTCTTTAGTGTTCACAGTGATGAGTGAAATCCTTCTAGTGTTAACATCAAACAGCACTTGGTAGGTGACGTGCAAGATTCTATATGAATCAAGCTCGTGACAACTGGAAAGCAACAATGGTGAAAATCTTAATTGAGATTCACTTGTTCTAGGTTCATGAATTGACGGCTTCAATCACAAGGATAATTTATCCAAGTATTTCACTCTTTATGTTCGCAATCAGGCTTAGTGACGGTCGAGTAAAGAGAAAAGGTTTACCCGCGAAATCCTGTCAGGAAGTTACTTAATTGAAACTATCAGTCACAGGTACGATATCTAATATCGTCCAACGGTCTTCATCGACCGGAGGTAAAATGCTACCGATTTAGAATGAAATGTTCTAAGCCATTTCATTCATGTCTTGTTATGTTGCGGCATTTGAAGACGGTGGCGTTGCGGTGTACCAGATGAAGTCGTTCCCACATGCTTATGTTTTCCCGCATTAATTTCAGCAAAATTCAAGAAAGCACAAAATGAAGTCTTCCGCTGTACCAAACTCTGAAGCTTTCAAGAATTCAACAAAAACATAAGTGTGCGGAACATGGAGTCACGAGGAGGCAAAAAATCACAAGAAGGAAAAGATCGCACGAGAAGGGTCAAAAGAACAATGCTCTAAAGCCAAAGCCTAAAAGATCAAAATCCACATATTCACAACAAAAAAGAAAAGATAAAAGAAGAAAGGACTACGAGCTGAAGAACGAAGACTTAGTATAGTATGCTAGGTTTAGGACTTTGTAACTTGGAGTGACCTACCTTAGGGAGAGATTGTTGGAAATACGTTTTTAACGTATATTAGAAGTATCGGTCACTCCACGATATCATTAAATGTTATATAGCTCGTAGTTTAATGTTAAGTTACTTATTAGTAAACCCGACCCATGGGCTTGTCATGGGTTGGAGGCCCAAGTCCATTAGTGACTTGGGTATATAAACCCCTTTCCACCTAAGGAAAGGGGGTTGGTTGTTTTATTTTGTTTCATTCAATATACACATTTTCTCTCACTTTCTCTCTCTAGTTTCTCTCTCTAGAAACATCAACCCACCTTATTGATTCACTAGATTATCACAAATCTTCAATGGGCATATGGCAAAGGTATGTAGGAAGCCGAAAAGGGTTAGAGACTCCAGCTATCACAAGGAAAAGATGCTGCTATGCAAGAAGATGGAAGGAGGGGTTAAATTGTCAGGTGAGGAAGGAGAAATGCTTGATGACACTGATGATGAAGATTCCGATCAAGAACTTGATGCACATTACTCGTACATGGCAAAGGTTGAAGAAGTTCTCAAAGTCACTGAAGATGACAACGGTCCTATCTTTGACACTGAGCCAATCGATAAGGTACACACTACTGATGAATATAATGTGTTTGGTGATATTCATGAGCATTGTGATCTATCCAATGCCATTAATGACACGTGTATGATGGAAACGGTTGATAGCAATACCACACCCGATTCATCAGACATGTGCAATAATGAGTTTGAGGATGATCAACATGCAAATGAGTATGATGAAGAGGAACGTATTGCGCTTGCTAATTTAATTGCTACTTTACAAAAAGATGTCACTGAAAATAAAAAGAGTCAAAATCAATTAAAGAAGGCAAACGCTACGCTCACTCAAAATTTTGAAGAATGCAAAGCTGCTCTTATCAAATCGAGTGAGATGACTGAAAGCTATAGAGATGAACTCCTTCAGAAAACCAAATAGCTTGAGGGGTACAAGGGAAGTGCATTAAAAATTCAAAAGGACGATTTTGAAAACAAATATAATACAACTCTTAAGTTATTAGCCAAAGAGAACCGTCAATATAATGTTTTCTTAATGGATGAACGTCAAACAACGTACCTTGCCAATACCAAAGTTAATGAACTTGAACAAAAGCTCTCTATGACCACTACAGATTCTGCTAAAATTCTTGAGGATAAGAAACAAGAGGTAGATGCGTTAAAACAAGACTTCAAAAGTAGATATGATATAGAAACCGAAAAAGTAACAAAACTAGAAGAACAAGTCGAATTTTTGAAGAAAGTTGTTTATAAAACGCATGATTCTATTCAATCAGTAAGAATACTAGCACCTCCATTGATGTTTAAGGGTCAAGCTAGCTTTGCAAGTCCTGAGTACCTTGCCAAAGCTCAATCTGCGAACCCGTGTCTTTATCTTGATGAGACTGAAGTGACCGATCTTGATTGCATGCCTGTTAGTGCCAATAGTGAAGAGACTGCCCTTTGGGATGATGATAGTCGATCACTTGTCAATGAGGAGTTTGTAAAACCATATAATTATGCTTATGAGAATAGTCTTTATGGTCTTTTCAACAAACAAACTCAGAAAACTCGTGAGGAAGTGTTTCTAGAATGCAAACAAAAGAGAATTCAATGGAAGAAAGCATTTGCCCCTAAGAAATCTAATGTTTACAAATACATAAACTACCTCCCTCTAGATGAATCTAAAATCAAGAGTAGGAAAACATTAGGTATTCTTAAACACCACATAGATAATGTTAAATCTATTGTTGAAAGAGATTGGGCAAAACGTGAAAATGCTGAGTGGCAACGCCTGATTCCACAAGATATTACCTTGCTTGTGAAAGAACTCTTAATTCCAAACACGACGTTGATTAAAGAAACTGTTCTTCAACTTGAGGAGTTCATTCGGACTGAAATGTATGATGATTTAAAATACGTTGAATCTCTTGAGAAACACATTGATGATCTTCAAATGGAGAAGTCTGATTTTTCAGATGAATATGATTTACTCTTGCAAGAATGCGTTTCTAAAGATGTTATGTGTGCTTATTTTACATCTTGTGCTGATATTGATGAATATTCTGATGTTGCCTGCAAATATCTTGATAAGATCAAAGAATGTGAACGTCTTGAAATTGAGCTTTCGAAACGTAATGAAAATGTTGATAAAAAGGCTTTTGAGTTACTTCAACACAAAACTGATTTCCTTCAAAAACATTGTCATTCTCTTGAACTTGCTTTGCAAAAAGACGTTGGTAGTTTTCCACATGATAATAAATTGCAAGAAAAACTTTCCCAAACATTTCGAGAAATGAATGAACAGAATTTGGAAATTAAAGGGTTGAAAGCTCAGTTACAAGACAGGGACAGAGCGATAGCAGAGTTGCATAAACTCGTTGCTAAAATGGGTGGGAAAGTCGTGGAACCTAGCATTAAGCAACCTGTTGTTAGACAACCCAACGCCTCTAAAGTGAATAGATCCTCTATCTTGGGAAAACCATCTGCTTTATCAAATTCCTCGTTTGCAAAACCTGTGTTTGCCCCCAAGATAGATGGAAAGGAAAGGTTACCACAGAATCAACCGATAAGGAATACTATAGCACCAAGAGTTAAGCACAATAATGTGATTAAACCAGGGATGTATAGAATGCCCACTAAGCCCACAAACAAAGTTACTCAATCGCCTCAGACTTCTAGAAACACTAATATTCGTGTGTCTTCTACTACAGGAATAGTTTCCACTACTAGTGTTAGCCGGCCTCAACTTAAGCGCACTCAAGTGAATGATAAGGTCTGGAAACACAAGAATCAAGGGAAGATGAAGGAAGTAGAAGAACACCCTAGGAATTTGAATGTTTTTAAGAATAAAAAGTCTGTAATCGCATGTAATGACGATTTGAATGCCGTGAATGATTTGAATGCTATGAATGTGAAATTTGTTTGTGTCAAATGTGGAAAGTGTGCTAATGCTAATCATTCTATGTGTGCTATGAATAAAGTCAAAGGCGTAGATACTAGAACTATGAAGCAAGTTGCAATGCCTATTAGAGCTAGTAAACCCAAACGCAAAGTGAACCATTCTAGTGCAACCCCCACTAAGAAAAGTAATGCATCAGACTCTACCACTAAGAACCCTAGAAGCAAAATTAAGGAATTATATGAGACTGCTAGAAAGTCTTGGAAATGGTGGTTTGCTAATCAATGTCCTCCAGGATATAAATGGATGCCGAAAGCTAGGACAGAAAATGTGAAAACGAGTGTTAGTTTGCCTTTAAATGTTGATAAGGACACTACTGATTCTACTATCACAACTACTGTGGTATCTAATTTAGCAAATGCTCCATCGTGTTCTAACTCTTTTGCAGGTGATACAAATAATTCTCTTCATATTGGACTCCGGATGCACGAAGCACATGACGGGGAATCTCAAGCTTCTAAATAACTTCGTGGAGAAGTTCCTGGGTACGGTCCGATTCAGAAATGATCAATTTGCACCGATCCTAGGATATGGAGATTTGGTTCAGGGGAATATTACAATCAAAAGGGTATACTACGTCGAAGGGCTCAATCATAATCTTTTCTCGATTGGTCAATTATGTGATGCGGATTTGGAGGTTGCTTTCAGAATGAAGACATGTTTTTTTCGCGATTATGATGGGAATGAATTACTTACCGGTACACGGGGTACTGATCATTACACAATTTCACTTCAAGACACAACTTCATCAACTCCAATTTGCTTTATGGCTAAAGCTTCAACGACTCAAGCATGGTTATGGCATCAACGTTTATCTCATCTTAATTTTGATACCATCAACTTGCTTTCCAAGAAAGATATTGTGAGAGGCCTTCCAAGTTTGAAATTCATCAAAGATCATCTTTGTTCTTCTTGTGAACTTTGTAAAGCTAAACGAGGTGACTTCAAAACAAAGACCACACCAAGCTCTAAAGGACGGTTAGATCTTCTTCACATGGATCTGTGTGGTCCCATGCGTGTTCAGAGTATCAATGGAAAGAAATACATTCTGGTAGTTGTCGATGATTACTCAAGGTACACATGGACTCACTTCTTGAGGTCCAAGGATGAAACACCCGAAGTTCTCATCAGCTTTCTTAAACTGATACAACGTGGTCTTCAAGCGCAAGTCAAAGTGGTTCGTACTAACAGAGGTACAGAATTTTTGAATTCAAAACTGAGAAACTATTTTGAAGCCGAAGGAATTGAACATGAAACATCTATTGCTCGAACACCCGAACAAAACGGCGTTGTTGAAAGATGAAACCGTACTTTAGTTGAGGCTGCTCGAACATTATTATCCGCTTCAAAACTTCCACTATACTTTTGGGCCGAAGCCGTGTCAACCGCATGCTACACACAAAACCGTTCCTTAATTATCCCAAGACTCGAAAAGACACCATATCACATAATTCATGATCGAAAACCTTCACTCAAACATCTTCATGTTTTTGGATGTACTTGTTACATTATTCGAGATGGTGAAAATTTGGATAAGCTGAAAGAAAAAGGTGATGCATGTATTCTTGTGGGATATGTAACTCAGTCTAAGGGATATAAAGTATACAACAAGAGAACAAAATTGATTGTCGAGACCATTCACATTCGATTTGATGAATTACAAGATATGGCACTTGAACAAAATATTTTAAGTCCCGATCCACAACGACAAACGACTTACGTTCACAACCGCACAAAACTCGGAACTCAAGACCACAGCAATGAACCGTCAAGTTCAACGTTGGTTCCAGAAAATGTTCCTAGAGCTGATATGACAGTCGACACGACAATTGAAGAGTTGGAAATGTTGTATGGACCAACGTATTATGAATATTTCACGAGGGAGAAACAAGTTGTATCGAAGTCTTCCGCTGTCACTCATGATAAGAATGATGATACCGATCATCGTCAACAAAAGGATACAACTTCATCTACTTCAACACCGGTTGCTGCAGAATTACCTCCTCAAAATATCACTTCAACAATCGATCCTACAACATCCACAACTACTGTCATTGCTCCAGCGAACACAAATCAAGCAGACGATGCATTATCTGATGAAGACGAATTTATCAACCCATTCGGTACACCGGTACACGAAACTGGAGAGTCTTCTACTCGCCATGTTGATCCGTCAAATATGCTTACGTTCTACCAACGACATCCTTCAACACATCATTGGACCAGAGATCATCCTCTGGTTCATGTAATTGGAAACCCTTCACAACCCGTTCGTACAAGACGACAGCTTCACACCGATGGCGATGTTTGTATGTTCACACTTGCAGTGAGTTCAGCTGAACCGAAAAACATCAAAGAAGACATGGCTGATCACGCTTGGATTGAATCGATGGCGGATGAACTTCAACAATTTGTGTAACACCCCCAAATTTATACAACGCAATACAGCGGAAGACTAGTTGGTGTTACGGGATAGCACATTACTCACATCATAGACAACACATAAAAATAGTGTCGTTTATTAATAAAGCATTTCCATTCATAAATATCAAAGTTACATAGGTCCCAAGTCATATTATTTCATACAAAGTTTTACAAAGTATTTGAATGGAAAATATTGTTTAAGTGTGGGCCATGAATTCTTGTCGTCTTCCCGAGAATTACCTTCAAGTACCTGAGATAAAACATGTTAAAAGAAAAGGTCAGCGATAACGCCGAGTGAATTCATAGAGTTTAATAAATTCCATCAATATAACTTTGGTATAAAATTATTACCAAAAATCATTTTGTACAAATCATTGTAATAGGCCATAAAATAGCCAAAATCATTTTATACAAGTCTTTATCAAAATCATAATATAGGCATTTGCCTTAAAAATCATTATACGAGACAATGTCGTAAAAACAATCATACAATACGTCTTATAACGTTGTATGAAAATAAAAACCGTTATATGAATATGGTTATGAAAACCAAAACACAAACATGATATCAATAGTATGACCCTGTATTGCTAGTCAGGCAATACATCGTAATTCGGTGCGTCTATTAGTATTTCGTTAATTTGGATTATTATAAGCCGCATGACAATGTTACCTTACTAAACCAACAACGGGTAGCTAACCCGATACTCAATTTGCCCATCTAAAGTAGCGTGCCGTCACAAAGGTCACGCTATGGAAACCTTCCCATACATAAATTCGCTTACCAATCAATGTGGCACGACGGGGATCAACCGTCAAGGCGCGAACTGGGGTGATCGTCCCCAAATAGTACTATTATATGCACAAGCGTCTATCAAATCTCGGTAGTTCACAATTCATGCTAATGGGACTTTTAGTGACATAACCTAACTTTAATAATCCATTTTATTGCATCTATCGGGTCCTTTAATCATTTATCGGGTCATACAATCGGGTCATACAATCATTCGGGTCCAAATCAATAAACAAATAATCGGGACAAATGGTGTCCTATTTTATAAAAACTAACATGTTATCTCCCTCGTGGGTTTATAAAACATTTATAAAAACATTTAAAAGAGTGGGAGGCTATGAACTCACATTGATGTGGGAAGGCGGGTTGTCGGCAATTCGGACATACGGTACGTGCTTCAATCACGGAAACCTAGACAAATAATACTCGTCTTAGACTCATGTCCAATGACTTTATAAAAATAACAATTATGTATACATATGATGATTATATATATATGATGATCAAGTGGGTTTACATATTCTCGTTTACTCATTTTAGTGTTATATGTTGATAACTTTTATACTAGTTTACTAGTTTTACCTATTTACACGTTTTAAGTCCAATGAGCTTATTATAAGTTCTTTAACTTGTTTTAATCCATTTTATACTTATATTATCAGTAGTTAAACTTTACAAGTTGGGCCTAAATGGGTTAAGTCTAACAAGTTCTTTTTATAAGTGTTTAACTTATTTAGTCCAATTATTAGTCCAATATGTTTACTTAGCTTGTTAATGTCCGTATGTCCTATAGTTCGGGTTTTATCGGTTTTTACTTGTTTTAGATATTTATATATCAGTATATGACTTTTAAAAACTTTACATTAGACGGGTTTGATCGTCTAAGTTTTAATTGGCGAAAAACGTTAATTTTACGGTAATAGCCGAAAAAGTCGTAAAAATCAAGTTTATAGTTTTTATTACTTATAAGTATTATTCCACTACCATTTTTATAATTTATACACTTATTTAACCTTTTACATATTTATATAAATAAAATCCATAAGTTAGTGGGTTTTTATTTTACATTTTAAACAATATAATTTTGAGTGCTTATATAATAATAATAAACATTAATTCTCAAAATCTGATTTTTATTTTCATCTTCACCAAAACTGCCATATCTAGAGTTCTATATAGAGATAGAAGCTAAATTTTTTATCAAATAAACTACATGATATGTGCTCCATTTAACTCTTCTATAGCTACTGTTGAATCATCCTCTAAGTATTTTCTAAAAATCGTCTAAAACAGTGAACTCAAATTTGTACTTTAAACTTATTTTGATCATATCTCACTCATTACAATGATTCCATTGCATGGCCAACTCTCACATGTGTACAAGACCGATAGCTTACTGTATATCCATTAATCTATGCCATTTTTATCAGTTCATCATTTGATTCTTTACTGTTTTATACAGCCAACAAATTTAAACAAGATTTTAACCTTGTTTCTTATAGTTTTTCATCTTTTTAAGCATGTTTATCAACACCAAATCCACACACAATACTTTTATCATCATATAATCATCATATACATATACAATAGGAAATAAAATACATGATTACATAATCAAAATAACAAGAAGATGAGGAGGACAATCTTTATACCACCAAGTTGATGTAGGTTGTGATTTGGGCATGGATTTTGATGGAGAAAC
Organism: Glebionis coronaria; assembly: GCA_025667525.1. Lineage (NCBI taxonomy): Eukaryota > Viridiplantae > Streptophyta > Magnoliopsida > Asterales > Asteraceae > Glebionis > Glebionis coronaria. The sequence goes on along the minus strand of CM046878.1, from coordinate 202,597,184 downwards.
TTGTGGATAACCATGGCCATCTTCAAGACCACCATTCTTCATGAACTCCTTGTGGAAAATCAGCCCCAAGACACCATAGAAACTACTCCTTGGATGTTATAATCACCACCAATCAATAGGGCTTCAAAAGGGCTTCAACATGTGTATGAACAACATAGGATTTTGTGGTTAAATTTGATCAATAATGGTGTTTGATGGAGGAGAAGTGGACGGCACCAAGAGAGAGTAGAGAGGAAATTGGGTGGTTTTTCATGTTGAAATGAGGAAGTGGTATAGTAGAAATGGTTTTGTGTTGGAATGGTGTAGCTTTTAAGCTAAGCTAACACTTGTTAGCTTAGTTGCTACAAAGTTGACACATCATGAGTTGTGTTGGCTACTTAGGCCGGTTTTGAGTGGGGGTGGGGCAAGTGTCCCACTTGTCTCATCCCCATTTATTTACGGGTACTCCTCGATTCTAGTTTCCTCGATTTGCGTGCCCTCGGGTCGTTTTAAGAAAAACGTTTTTATAAATTATAAATCAATGGCACAAAACGAATCTAATAAAAATTGTCTCATCAAAAACGGAGTTCGAAAACGTAAATATGTAATCCTAGGGTTTCCGGTTTAGTCGTAAAGGACGTTAAAATAATCGTAAGTCCTAATCTCTTCTCGTAAGTTTGTGAGTTTATGAACCAACACAAATTTAAAACTCCAAAATAATATTCACGGATAAATTTATTTTCTGAAATATCGGACTGTCACAAAAGACGGTGTATGTAAACGTAAGCACGTAACGTTGAATCCTCCGGTTTAGACGTAGTCGATGCTACTTCAAGACGTAAATCCAAATTTCTTCCCAAAAATAAGTGAGTTCATAAAATAATATTTTCAAATAAATATTGAGAATAAAATATTGACCATAAATTGACGGATTGTCACAGCATTTACCCCTAAACAGGATCTTTGTCCTCAAAGATCATCTTACTACTCGCTTCTTATAGAGTTTAAGCCATGTGGGTATTTCCTCCACATTCGGTCTTTTCTCACAAGTGTAATTCATTACAATACGCGAGTTTCATCAAACATAACTACGGGAATAAGATCAGGCTTAATGTTGACTTACTTTCTCTATCCATGATGTTCATGGGTTTTTTATGAATGCAACTTTTCGCCGATCTAAACTTTATTAAGAAGAATTCAGATTTTCACTTGATAGATATTTCATCAAGTTCGATATACGAAACATAATTCACGCATCTCTTGAAGTCCTTGGGTAGATCCAGCTTATATGCCTTTCAAACCAAATCTTTTACATCATCTCAATGGTCCCATACAACGGGGACATATATCTCATGACTTGTCAGATCATGAATTCATTTTTTTCAAGGTTTAAAATTGTGGCATAACTTTGCTACCTATTTGGCACTTCAAGATCTACATTTCATATTCACATAACCTCTTGCCCACTACCGGCTATCAATAATCAGGTCCTAATTTCAATAATCATTTCAGATCTCGCGGGTCGGGTATTTTGTAAGGTTAGGTTCGCCATCATAGGAAACCTTAAACCTAAAAGACATGTCCAACTCACCATGGGTGTATGTCGGGTGTCTTCATCTCAACTCCTGCTTACAGATGCTCTAATTTCTAAATCTTAACAAGATTCGATCTCAATCCTAATACGATGATTTTCAAGGATAATCTCTCCAAAGGAAAACGATTATACGGTCTATTACCAAAGGTCAATCATTCAAACATAAAACAACACTTATATTACTTTGTATCGTTACTTTACCTCGTCCCTTCGATTTGGGGTGGTACATAGTACTCTCATCAAGGTTCGTTCTCAATGATTTCTGAGCAAATCTCTAGAAATTCAATGCGAAGCGAGGATCTTGATAAAGCTGTTTGATACAGGCACACTATGTTTACATAACTCTTTTGCATTTATCATTAACGGGAATGATATTAGCAGATTTGGCCTGTCTGTCGACGATGACCCAAATCGAATCAAATTCAGATGATGACCTTTGCAATAGCTAGACGTTTACTAAGGTATGATGCGATGTCTGCCTTCATAATTTTTCATTAGTACAACTTCTTCAGACAAGGATACATTTAGTCAGAAATGACATAAATAGAATACTTATACTTACAAAATTTCAATATAACTAAATCTCAAAATCTCCATATTTAGGCAACCACAAACGGCCTTTTAAAACATTTAACGCTATTGGCTTCTCAATTCTAATGGTTCACATTTTCCGCGAACCACTTTTATTATCTATATTATCCCTTTTTACAAACATTGTTTATTTTATATCGTTCGGCAATTTATTTTGCACCTTCATTATTAAGGAACACGTCGTAATGGATTCTTTATCTTTTATACATAATGTGTCAGTAATTACGTTCACTTTACTGATGAAATAAATATCATAACCATATTTATTCAAAATTCTTTCTTCATATCTTCTATTTTTTAGTTTCGTCTTTACTATTATCTTTATCTATTTTACTCAATCTGACGTCTAAAGCGTCGATAATTATTACATGTAAATTAACAATAATTATTTATTTTTTATGAAACGTAAACGTAAAATTTTTAAATTTCTTAGTTCGACCAATTATATAAAATGTTCAAAATAAATTTGAATTTAATTAACAAGATTTTTGTTGATTTATTGAAAATATTTAATAAGATTCGTAAATGTTCGAAAAATCTTTATTTATACTTTGGTAGAAGTTTTCTTAGTTGAAAAGCAAAAATTGTCATTTCAAATTTCAAGTCATAAGTTATATAGTTTCCTCAATTTTTCTTAGGTTGTCTAGAAGTATACACAAACATTTACCTCTAAACAGAAGTTTAGTTAAATGGTTTGTGTATAAGGGAATAATCCCTTAAAATCCTTTGTTAAAACATTTGTCAAAACACGTTTGCACTTTCTTTTTGGTAAAAATCCAAAGTCTTAAAAGGGCTCTTAATTTTTGAAGAGTCAATATATTCCATTATCTTATTAATCACACGGTCAATTAATGTAAAGGTTTAAGTCTTTAATCACATATCAGTTATTCAAGGTACAGGTTTTCATTGTTCGGCCAATTCAGGGGAATCTATCAATATTTATTAACTCATTCTTATTCTTATAAACAAACATATAGTCCTTAATGATCACGAGCATGAATTTATCAAATTACAGCCTACACACGTGATTCACCAAATTTATGAATGCTACATGTGTATTAGTCAATCCAAACGTCACCATGTGAAACTCATAATGTTCATTACAAGTACCAGATGTAGTGATTGGAATACATAATCTTTTCTGCAGATGTGAAGTTGATGATAACCATGCCATAGATCAAATCTTTCGAACATACGCTAGGACCTTGTAAATGATTGAACAAATCTTCCATTTCGAGTTATGGATATCGTTTTCGATTGTCAATAATACTTCGCTTTTGGCTAAGTATAAAATATTATCGTCCGAATTCTTTTCGAATTGAAAACCGGTCTAAAGTGCGACTCAATCGTCTTTTGGTGGATCAAAGGTTTGGTTGATTTGTTTTTAAACTAATTGCAAGTAATTAAAGTGTCGTTGCGTAAATGGAAGTTAAAAGATTAATATTGAAATCAAAAGTAAAATAATGCATAAAACTTAAAGGTGACAATAGAAAAATACTAACTCTTTAAATAAAAACTAACACTTTGAAAATTTTCAGAAAAATAAAAGGTACTATATGAAAGTGATATCGAAACAAAACCAAAGCAAGCCAAAAAGGGCACCCGATCGGAATGTTTTCCGATCGGTAGATCGGAATATTACAAAGGTGAAGTAATCGGAATATAGGGACAATGATCAATCGGAATACACGCAAATACTCCCAATCGGAATGTCTAAATTGTTGCCAAATCGGAATAGGAGACTTGAGGTCCAATCGGAAAAAGGCAAGTAATACCGTCGGAATGTGGGAGAAGATGGGCACCAATCGGAAAGGCAAAGCCCTCTTCCGATTGGGATCAATCGGAATGTGGAGTAGGGGTCCTGTCGGAATAGAGGATCAATCGGAAAGAAGAGTTAACAAACTCTCCTAAAATTGTGGGAACGGCTATGGTGGTACACCGGTCGGAAAGACCAATCGGAAAAGGGATTAAAACCCTTTCCGAAATCTATGGAAATGGGAAAAGCAAGGTAAAAAGCTAGAGTAATAAGCTAGTACCAAAACTTATCAATCCAAATACAAAATCGAATCAAATAAGCACTTAGATCAACTTATTCAACTCGAGATCAAGCAACTTTTTAGATCAAACAACAAAACATCAACTTTTTAATAAACTTTTTAATAAGAAAAATAAGATAATCATAAAAATAAGCCAATAAGCACAAAAGTCTTAAAGCTTAATCAAATGAAAACTTATAAAATGATCAAAAGATTAACTTTTTAGCATGAAATCAATTAGAACAACACGGATCACATGATAATCACACCAAAATCAATCTTAAATCAAAGAAAAGTAGAATGAGATTAAGAGATAAAAGCTTAAAATGGAACTTGATTAATAAAAATAAGCAATAAAGAGTTAATCTTGAAAGATTAAAAGTAAAAGATGAACTAGTGAGAGAAAGTTTAAGACTTTCTCTCTCTAAAAACTAAAAAGTGAAAAATTAACTAAAAACTCTAACTCCCCTCCTAATGACTATTAGGAGGGTATTTATAGGGAAGGTGGAAGGAGTGCATGTGTTGCATCTTCTTTCTTGCTTTCTTCACGTTTTCTCGCCTCGACTTTAATTTTTCGTCTTTGTCGTCTCGGGATTTGAACTTGTCTTTTAATTTTCTCCTTCTATTAGACTTAAGTTCTTCGACTTCGTTAAACTTCCGTCTTTTGACTTTTTCTTCGATAAATCTTCAGAATAGGCCTTGGACTTCCGTTCTTTTTGCACTCTTGATCTTTTGACTTTGTCTTTTTCCCGTTTTCTTCAGTAAAAGCCCGTGAAAGCCCGTGTTTTCTTCCTTTTTTCACATTTAGGTCCTAAAACACAATAAAAACACAAACCACGCATAATTCCGACTTTTACGACATAAATCACACGTTTTGGTCTTGTTATTATTGGAAATAAGTGGTAAAAGGATAAGTGTTTTCACACTTATTAAATCCCCTACACTTGACCATTGCAATGCCCTCATGCAATGCATTAATTTTAAAGCACGGTTTACATTCTCCATCATAAATAACCCACTTTGGCCTTTATTAAATACTAAACTTAAAAGATAGAAATAAGTAAAGAAATTAAAAACTTACATTGGGTTTTGGCGGTCATGAACGTTTATCATCCTCAAGTTTCACGTTCCCCATACCAAGCTTAAAAACGAGATCATTGTTATTATAAGTTAGCAAACTATCACGAACTCATGTGGGCCAATTATTCACTTAGACTCCCTTATTCCTAGGTGTATCTCTTATATTTTATTTTTGTCTTGAATGATCACGAGGATGCATTGTTTGACTTATTTCGATAGTTATTTAGTCCGAAAATAAGGTGAACGACTTAATCAATAGTTAGCTAAAGGACCAAATCTTTTAAAACTGCTTCTCGGGATATCAGAAAGTTCATATCTTGGCATAACTTGGTTCGCGATTTGAGACCTTTCTCGGGCCGATATTTGGCAGCGACTTCATACTTCGAATCTTCGAGAGACGTTCTTGAAATTATGGTCTTCTCTTCATAATAGGAATTTCTTCACTTGAAGTTTTTGAGAGATTCTTCATCTTTGGACCACGACTTCTTCATTTTTCTCCAATCTTTATTTTGGACTTTGATATACAACGATCCGCCTCCTTTTAGGACTTGGATCTATTTATCCTCATACCTTGTTAGGGTCTTTTCGGATAGACTTCTCCATGACTTTTGGGGAGTTCTTGCTTTTCGTCGTGTGTCTCGATCCTTCATATTGATTTTCGATAAATGATTCTTCACATCACTTTTGGATCTTTTAGCAACAAAATGTAGCCCTCATGCCTTGTTAGGGCCTTTTCGGACTCGCCAATCTTCGCGCCCCGCTTCATAAGTTATGCCTTGGCTATGAACTCTCGTCATTACCGAGCAACTTTTAAACGATCTGGGGCTAAAAGCTAAGTAACCTTTTAAATCGTACAACCCTACTTATTAGCAGATAAATTATTATCAAGCGAAGGGAGAATAGGCTCATAATTAATTCACATAAATTCACGAAAGAGTACCGAACTTATAATTGACTCTATCATCTCTCGTTCTCCACAGTTTAAAATCTCAAGGAATGAGACTCGTGGATGCTTAGCCTATTAAGTCAAAGTTTTGGGTTTTCGAGTCGCCTATAGGATCTTGCAAATTCTTAGACTTTTTCAAGTTTAGAAATCGCGTTTTAAAGTTCCCTTGATAAACGACTCTCTAGGATCAATTATAGGAACTTGCGAAAAGTTCTAGTTCTTAACCCGTGAGAGTTAAGACTTTCGCGTTTTATAGCTCCCTATATAAAAGCCTAGCAAAACTTGACTTAAACACGTTAAGGATACTAGCTAGAGTAAACTTAGGCAAGTAAACTCGGGTTGAGTCAAAATGTTCACGACTAAGAAAAATCTAAAACCACTTTATTGAAAAACTATTCTAGCAAGGGAAGAAAATAAACATAATAAAGGAAAATGCAACTATACAACTAGGCCAAAATAGATTAAAAATTTTGAAAAATGTCGAAAAATCAAATTTTCCGGTTAAAATGAGGGCAAATTCATGGAAAAGACTACTTACTTCGATAGAAGTCCCCCCTACACTTGAGATAAACATTGTCCTCAATGTTTAAGCATGTGGGAGTAAACTCCCCTACACTTAGGACATTGTGCACTTTGTTTAAATCTTGCTAAGGAAAGGACAACTAAAGTGAATTCAATGTGAACATATAGAATATGAAATATTGAATCACAAGAGTTTAGGATAGAACCGGGAAGATGGAAAACACGGTATCACGGTTCGTCAAAAGTCATGAAGATGCTCTCTGAAGCTTTAATCCCTGCACAACACAAGAAACAAGACAACAAACATATGCGGGGCTCCCCCTACACTTATTGTGAAAGTAGTAAAGGATAGAACACGGGTTGCCTCCCGAGAAGCGCTTGTTTTTGTTCACCGAGTCATGAGCCTGACTCGACCCAATTTTAGTTCATGGGGAACGTGGTGAGGGATGGAATCATCTCCTGAGAGATGTCCTCACCATAGTACAGCTTCAAACGCTGGCCATTCACCTTGAAATTGGGCCCATTTGGCTGAGAAAGCTCAATGGTCCCATACGGAAAGACTTTGGCGACGGTGAATGGACCAGTCCAGCGGCTCTTCAACTTGCCAGAGAAGATCTTCAACCGAGAGTTAAAGAGTAAGACTTGATCACCAACGTGGAACTCTCGGTTTTTGATTTTAGCATCGTGGATCATCTTCGTCTTCTCCTTGTAGATCAGCGAGTTCTCATAAGCTTCATTCCTCAGTTCATTTAGCTCGTTGAGTTGAACCTTGCGATGATCACCGGCTTTTATGATGTCGAAGTTAGCCCACTTCAAGGCCCAGTGCGCCTTGTGTTCCAGCTCGATGGGTAGGTGGCAGGCTTTCCCGTACACAAGACGATAAGGTGTACAACCGATCGGGGTCTTGTAAGCAGTACGGAAAGCCCACAGAGCATCATCTAACTTATCGGCCCACGCGGCACGATGCTCTCCTACAGTACGCTCCAAAATTCTCTGCAAGCCACGATTGGAAATTTCGGCTTGCCCATTGGTTTGGGGGTGATAGGCGGTGGAAAGACGGTGATTGACACCATACTTTGCCATGACTCTTGCAAATTGATCGTTGCAAAAATGAGTCCCGCGGTCACTGATGATAGCACGAGGAACGCCAAATCGAGCGAAAAGCTGCTTTAAAAAGTTCACAACCACCCTCGCATCATTCGTAGGAAGAGCCTTAGCTTCAACCCATTTAGAGACGTAGTCGACAGCGACGAGGATGTACTTGTTCCCTTTGGAGGATGGAAATGGCCCCATAAAGTCGATGCCCCATACATCAAAGATTTCACATTCCTGTATGAAATTTTGAGGCATCTCATCCTTATGTGTGATCTTGCCTTGACGTTGGCAAGCATCACAATGCTGAACCATTTCGTGAGCGTCACGATAAATGGTGGGCCAGTAGAATCCAGAATCAAACACTTTCTTAGCGGTGTAGTTGGGACCAAAGTGACCACCGGTGGGTCCTTTGTGGCAAGCTTGGAGGATGTCAAAAGTTGCCGGTCCGTCAACACATCGACGAATAATCAGATCAGCACACTGTTTGAATAGATAAGGGTCATCCCAAAAGTAAGTCTTAACATCGTTCAAGAACTTCTTCTTTTGTTGGGATGTTAACCCTTGGATGAGAATACCACCCGCTAAGTAGTTTGCAATGTCCGCAAACCACGGGGTGCCATCAAGGTTGAGATTTATAGACATTAGAGTCTCCAGGGGGAAAGAGTCATTGATCTCTTTGTTCGGATGATCCCCCTGATAAGGATCCTCAAGTCGACTCAGATGATCCGCGGCCAGGTTTTCGGCTCCCTTCTTGTCACGAATTTCAATGTTGAATTCTTGAAGGAGCAAAACCCAGCGAAGAAGTCTTGGCTTAGAATCGTTCTTTGTCATCAAGTACTTCAACGCGGAATGGTCCGTGTATACGATGGTGGTGGATAAAACAAGATAGGGGCGAAATTTCTCAAAAGCATAGACAACAGCTAAAAGCTCTTTTTCGGTTGTCGTATAATGCAATTGAGCCCCCGTCATTGGTTTGCTAGCATAGTGGATTGGTTGGAAGTGTTTATTCACACGTTGGCCCAAAACCGCACCAATAGCAAAGTCGCTAGCATCGCACATCAATTCAAAAGGCAGCTCCCAATTAGGGGTAACCAAGACCGGTGCCTTAGTTAGCTTGTCCTTGAGAAGATTGAAGGCTTCGAGACACTCTTTAGAAAAGATAAAGGGAGTATCTTTTTCCAAGAGGTGGGTCATCGGGCGAGCGATTTTAGAGAAATCCTGAATGAATCTACGATAGAAGCCCGCATGACCCAGAAAACTTCTCACACCCTTTACGGTTGAAGGTGGAGGTAATTTGGCTATGACATCAACTTTAGCACGGTCAACTTCAAGACCGGCTTTAGAGATTTTGTGTCCTAGCACAATGCCTTCTTTTACCATAAAATGGCATTTTTCCCAATTCAGAACAAGGCGAGTGTCTTCGCACCGCTTAAGCATACGTTCCAAATTGGCAAGGCAAGCAGAGAAGGAATCCCCGAAGACCGAGAAATCATCCATGAAGACTTCCATGGTTTGCTCAACCATGTCATGGAAGATAGCCAACATACATCTTTGGAAAGTCCCGGGGGCATTGCATAAGCCAAAAGGCATTCGTTTATAAGCAAATGTGCCATAGGGACAAGTGAATGTTGTCTTCTCTTGATCTTGAGGATCGATGGGTATTTGAAAGTAACCCGAGAAACCATCCAGAAAGCAGTAATATTCATTACCAGCTAGACGTTCAAGCATTTGGTCCATAAAAGGTAGAGGGAAATGATCCTTTCTCGTGGCATCATTGAGTTTGCGGTAGTCTATACAAACTCTCCACCCAGTAACGAGACGGGTAGGAATTAACTCGTTGTTTGCATTGGGCACAACGGTGATTCCGCCTTTCTTAGGCACACAATGGACTGGACTAACCCACGGTGAATCTGAAATAGGGTAAATCATACCCGCATCAAGAAGTTTGATAACCTCCTTTTTGATGACTTCATGGATTTTAGGATTCACCCTTCGTTGACTTTGAATTGTGGGCTTAAAGTCGTCCTCCATGAGAATTTTATGTGTGCAAAAGTGAGGATCAATTCCACGGATGTCGGAGATTTTCCAAGCGATAGCACTTTTATGCTTTTTCAACATAGCGACAAGGCGTTCTTTTTCGTCTTCTTTCAGATCCTTTGCGATGATGACCGGTAGCTTCTCGTCGTCTTCCAGAAAAACGTACTCAAGATGAGGAGGTAGGTCCTTAAGCTCAAGAGTAGGAGGATTCTCAATAGATGGTGAAACTAACGATGGATCATCATTAGTCACCTCTTTAGGAGCAGGGGGAGACAACGGGTCCTCGTTGAGAAGTCTCTCAATAGTACGAATATCTTCATCCCAATTTGTGGACAAATTATCATACTTAATATCGAGAGGACCCAAGCTAGCTTCGAAGTCATCCAAGTCACGTTCTCCGAAAGGAGTCAATGCTGGAGCAATTGAGGCAACGGTCTCAACATTGGGTAGAGAAGAAAGAGTACTTTTGCAAGCATCATGAAAATGTTTTTCACAAGCCTCATCGAGAACATCGATAGCATTAACGCTCTCATACGAATAAGGTTGCTTAGAAATCTTACCCATGTTGAAGACAATTTGATCGTCACCAACTCTCATGATGATTTCGCCTGCGGCTACATCAATGAGAGTGCGACCGGTCCTCAGAAATGGACGTCCAACGATTAATGGAACACGGGGATCCATCTCGTAATCAACGACGACAAAATCCGCCGGGAAGGTGAATTTATCGACACCAACAAAGACATCTTCGGCTATCCCCACTGGATAAGCAACCGTACGGTTGGCTAATTCCAAAGTCATTCGTGTGGGGACTAGCTCGGGGAGAGATAATTGCTTCCAAACACTTAAAGGCATTAAGTTTATACTGGCACCTAGATCGGCTAGGGCCATGCAATTCTCTACTCCCGGGAAGTTGCAAGGAATCAAGAAGCGACCCGGATCACCAAGTTTGGTGGGCAATTGCCGTAAGAGCACTGCGGAGCAATTCTCATTAAGGTGGGTCTGAGCAATGTCCAGAAGCTTTTCTTTATCACTTAAAAGATCTTTAAACATCTTAGCGTATTTGGGCATGTGAGCGAGAGCCTCGGCAAAGGAGATGTTAAAATTCAATTGTTTGAACATTTTAAGGAAGTTCGAAACCTGAATATCATCCTTGCTCTTTTGCTTCTCTTTCCTCAACCTTGAAGGATAAGGTATATTGGATGAAGAAGAAGGCTTTAGGGGAATAGGATCACTCACAACCACGGGTGGTGGGGAAATGGGGATAGAAGGTGAAGGAGGTGGGGAAAGTTGCTCTTTTTCCTTGTTCACAATCACCGGTGGAGGTGTAGGAAGCTCGGGTTCCATATAACCTTTTCCACTACGAGTGGTGATTGCTTTCATCTCCCCTCTTGGATTCGCAACGGTATTACTCGGAAGAGTACCCGAGGAAGAGGGTTGATTACTTTGGATGAGCGAACCAATCATATCACGAAGGTGAAGAGCTTGATTGTTAAAAGAGTTTTGCATGTTTACATTCATTGTATCATTGTGTTTGGCCATATCATTCCTTAGCTCGGCTCGAATATCGTTACCTTGCTTTGCCATTTCACCCTTCAAGTTGCGGACTTGACTCTGAAGATTCATCACCAACTCCCGAGTAGTCTTCATGAATGTCTCGACTTCTGGATTCACTGCCATCGGTTGATTGAGAGGTGGAGCCTGGTAAGCTTGAGAATTTCCTTGAGTTGGGTATGGGTTTCTTTGGGATTGATACTGATTGTTTGCACGAGGTTGGGATTGATGGTAGCTTTGTTGTTGGTTTTGGTTTGCAGGAGGGAAACCGGGGGGAGCAAGATAATTGTTGGAGCGATAACTTAGCAAGTTACGGTCTCCTTGAGGGCGGGCTTGATAGCCTCCCGTGGGATAAGTACCGTATGCTGCGTTAACGTCTTCAGAATAATGGCTTTGGGTAGAAGGACAATCATTATAAGAGTGAGGGCCACCACATGTGTCACAAGAAATAGCAACGGCTTTAGCTTGTTGAAAATGGTTTGTGGCCATGGCCATGAAATTCTTGTTCATTTCAGCGAGTTGGCGAGAAATTTCAGACATTTCAGGATTGGAGGAAGTAGAAGAAACATTGACTCTCGAGTTAGATCTTGAGGATGCGGATGAATCCCAATTCTTGTGGTGAGTAGTCATGTTTTCGATCAACTCTCGGCACTCCTCCGGTCTCCTTTTCATAAAAGTACCACCGGCGGCGGCATTGATCGTGTCACGATCACGAAAGGTGAGACCGTTGTAGAAGGTGTCAATGAGAGTGACGGGGAGCATATTGTGATTAGGACAGCGGTCGATCAAATCATTGTAACGTTCCCAAGCATCGAAAAGCGATTCATCATTCTCTTGCATAAATCCACTGATTTGGTTACGAAGGCTAGTGACCATGGATGGGGGAAAGTAGCGCGATAAAAAGCGTTGAGTCATGTCGTTCCACGTATGAATAGAATTCTTAGGAAGACGGTCAAACCATTTTTCGGCATGGTGAGAAAGCGAGTGTGGAAAAAGTTGAAGGCGAAGGTCATCCATAGAAACACCGGGGCATTTCATGCTTTGGGTAATGGTAATGAATTTGTCGAGGTGTTTGTTGGCATCATCGTCCGGAATTCCACGAAACGGATTCGTTTGCACTTGTTGTATCATATGATGCTTCAACGAAAACTCCTGAGCCGTGACGTGCATTGGCGCAATCGGGCCTCCGCGTCCGTTCATGGTGGGTTGGCACAATTCCTCCATGGTTCGTAAATCAGGTTGAAGGACATTGTTGTTGTTGTTATTGTTGTGGTTGTTATTCAAATTATTTTGAGGTGGGTGATTATTGTTGTTGTTAACACCAGCCATATCTAAATCTTCAAGATTCTCGGGCTCAGAATAGTTTGTAGATCTAGTACGCATGCACCTGCAGAAGAAAAATATACACAAGGAATATCTATATAATCTTTTTGGGTTATATAGGTTTTTTAATGTTTTTGTATTTTTGAAGAGTTTTATAATTTTTATGGATTTTTTTTTGAAATTTTTTATAGCAATGAAAATAACGTTCAAAGAACGGATCCCAAAATTCAATGCGTCTCTCACTAGAAACCGTTTATCTTAACGAAAAGAGCCGGCAGCGGCGCCATTTAATACTTCGCTTTTGGCTAAGTATAAAATATTATCGTCCGAATTCTTTTCGAATTGAAAACCGGTCTAAAGTGCGACTCAATCGTCTTTTGGTGGATCAAAGGTTTGGTTGATTTGTTTTTAAACTAATTGCAAGTAATTAAAGTGTCGTTGCGTAAATGGAAGTTAAAAGATTAATATTGAAATCAAAAGTAAAATAATGCATAAAACTTAAAGGTGACAATAGAAAAATACTAACTCTTTAAATAAAAACTAACACTTTGAAAATTTTCAGAAAAATAAAAGGTACTATATGAAAGTGATATCGAAACAAAACCAAAGCAAGCCAAAAAGGGCACCCGATCGGAATGTTTTCCGATCGGTAGATCGGAATATTACAAAGGTGAAGTAATCGGAATATAGGGACAATGATCAATCGGAATACACGCAAATACTCCCAATCGGAATGTCTAAATTGTTGCCAAATCGGAATAGGAGACTTGAGGTCCAATCGGAAAAAGGCAAGTAATACCGTCGGAATGTGGGAGAAGATGGGCACCAATCGGAAAGGCAAAGCCCTCTTCCGATTGGGATCAATCGGAATGTGGAGTAGGGGTCCTGTCGGAATAGAGGATCAATCGGAAAGAAGAGTTAACAAACTCTCCTAAAATTGTGGGAACGGCTATGGTGGTACACCGGTCGGAAAGACCAATCGGAAAAGGGATTAAAACCCTTTCCGAAATCTATGGAAATGGGAAAAGCAAGGTAAAAAGCTAGAGTAATAAGCTAGTACCAAAACTTATCAATCCAAATACAAAATCGAATCAAATAAGCACTTAGATCAACTTATTCAACTCGAGATCAAGCAACTTTTTAGATCAAACAACAAAACATCAACTTTTTAATAAACTTTTTAATAAGAAAAATAAGATAATCATAAAAATAAGCCAATAAGCACAAAAGTCTTAAAGCTTAATCAAATGAAAACTTATAAAATGATCAAAAGATTAACTTTTTAGCATGAAATCAATTAGAACAACACGGATCACATGATAATCACACCAAAATCAATCTTAAATCAAAGAAAAGTAGAATGAGATTAAGAGATAAAAGCTTAAAATGGAACTTGATTAATAAAAATAAGCAATAAAGAGTTAATCTTGAAAGATTAAAAGTAAAAGATGAACTAGTGAGAGAAAGTTTAAGACTTTCTCTCTCTAAAAACTAAAAAGTGAAAAATTAACTAAAAACTCTAACTCCCCTCCTAATGACTATTAGGAGGGTATTTATAGGGAAGGTGGAAGGAGTGCATGTGTTGCATCTTCTTTCTTGCTTTCTTCACGTTTTCTCGCCTCGACTTTAATTTTTCGTCTTTGTCGTCTCGGGATTTGAACTTGTCTTTTAATTTTCTCCTTCTATTAGACTTAAGTTCTTCGACTTCGTTAAACTTCCGTCTTTTGACTTTTTCTTCGATAAATCTTCAGAATAGGCCTTGAACTTCCGTTCTTTTTGCACTCTTGATCTTTTGACTTTGTCTTTTTCCCGTTTTCTTCAGTAAAAGCCCGTGAAAGCCCGTGTTTTCTTCCTTTTTTCACATTTAGGTCCTAAAACACAATAAAAACACAAACCACGCATAATTCCGACTTTTACGACATAAATCACACGTTTTGGTCTTGTTATTATTGGAAATAAGTGGTAAAAGGATAAGTGTTTTCACACTTATTAGTCAATTTACTCAGTTTATAGTAATCTATAAATATAAGGAATGATAACACCATAGCTCTTCATGATGACGAGCTCGGTAGAATGAAATCTTTCTCCGACAACTCTCTCAGTTGTATGGTAATTTCTTTAATTTAGATGGTGCTGACGTGCAGTGTACAAGCCACAGGTGCAACACCGAGAATATAATCAATATCAAATTCAACTTGCCTTAATGGCGAAAGTCTAGGTAATTCATCAACAAATACTTCCTAAAGTTTCAAATAACAAAAACATCTTTTAATGAATTCATATTAGGTTCTTTCTAGATTATAATATCTATAACTAGTTCATAACCATTCATGGTATAACTTCAAGTATAAATGCAGGATATGGTCATCCATCAAGGATTATTTAGATCACTTTTGGTAACCAACATCTTATCATTTAGTAGAATTCTATTCGAGTTCCCATCAATTAAGACAATGTCGTCATGTCATAATCAATCAATCCATTCTACTGGCACTATCAACTTTCCAGTTTCATTACCGTCGATAAGATGTGAACTTCTCAAAAGTCTAATAATAACTCATATTCCTTCACAAATCAAGGATATCTGGAGACACAACTACTAATAAAAGAGTAAGGTCAACGCGTAATCTATGCGAGAGAATTTCAAATCACATACAGACGAAAACATTTAACGAATATGAATCTATCCTATGTTTTCATAATTTGAGTACGCATTCGAAAGCTCCTCGGATCGTTACCCAGATCATTCAAATGAAATCAAATCAAAAGAAGTGATAGGAACGTCGATACATCCAGTCGGGTATCAACACTCGGTAATCAGATACTTTTCCTAAGAATCTCACTACGAGATAATTGGACAAGAAAGAATAGTCAATTATCAAATAAGACAATTTCCACAGATGAGTAAATTCAACTCAGAAGAAAAGATGCTACAGGCACATATGTAGGTGTCCCTAACACTATGTCCCTATTTTTCACTTCTTGCAGATCTCATAAAATTTATTCTTTCACAATCTTCAAAGAGAATGTAGTGTTTATTCATTAGTTTTATGGTGACTACTAGTCAGTCTTGCATGGTTCATTCCAAATTGTATGTAGGCGCGCAACTATATCCAATTTCAAGATTAACGATGCAATACTTAGTTCGTCAAAATTTTATCATCATGTTTATAATAAAAACATTTTCATGCTTAATTCTTAAATAAGAATCAAGAATAAATTTACAAAGATTTTCTTTATTATGAAAACAATTAAGTCTTTCCAAGGTGTTTTATAAACAGCCTCATTTTGTTAACAATCACTTACAAATCTTACTTTAAATAATCCTTATAGTGATGAAAATTCAATTTTTCTCAAGGGATGCTGTTTTATCTTATAAAAACAATGAGTGATCTGCAAAAGAGTGATGAAAGCTTGTTCACCAAGAACTAACTACAATATGATAGGAAATGAGCTTTAGCCAAATAATCATGAGGTTTATGATCTCGATGGCACTCAAAAGAGAATAATTCACAACGTAACTCAATTCGAAATGAGTACTCGTTCAATGGTTACATCACTAATGTGAGCATTAGGATGAAGCAAGAAAAGATAGATATCAACGATACATGTAGAATTTAGCAATCAAAGGTAGTCTTTTCATTAATCACAAACAAGTCAAATTGTACCGTAACACATTACGTGTCACTATGTCATACAATTCTCAGAACTCATCCTACCAACTGATATCTCAGTTAAGTTAGGGATTTTTAAAAGATACCACAATAAATACTAATATACAAGAGTTATTAGGTGTTCCACATGTCCCAGAAGATCCATCGGTCTCATTTTAGAAGAAGATTTCTTCAATTTATTTCTTGGACACTGGGCATCCTCGTTAGTGGACAATGGCCTAGGAACAACACTTATCACAAACTAACAATCAATTAAAACCTTATAATTCAATCACAGAACTTAACGACTTCCTCTTAACAATCTCATATTTCATACGGGTTAAATTTTACTTTGTTCAAGTTTTAACCAATTTGATACTTAATTTGATATCCTACCTCATTTTCCAATACTTTCATCCTTATTCGTACACCTTAAAAGGGCAATAAAAGCTCGATATGAACAACACTTAATTTCCAATCCTGTAGCTCTTACAACAAAAATTATCAAATGAGTCACTAGCATGAGATGACTCACACATTCAATTAGACTTCTCGGAAAGGTACTAGTGCCATGAGGATTTTGGGTAATGGTTCCAATGACAGCCTCAAGTGCAACATTCACCCTTTCGATTTCAATTTAAGAATTGGATGACAACGAATCAGATGACATCTTTCTAGGTGGTAACGTTTTGTCAAACTCCACTTTATAAGGAAAGATCGTCATGACATCGATATTACTTTTAATCTCGCCAATTCTTTTTCAATATCACAATCAACTAATATCTATATTTCTATGAATATCAACCATTTTGTTGGGATCATAAATATCCACAACTTGGTTTAGATCTAGGATAGCTAGAATTCCTACGAGAATAGCTTCAATTAATTTACTAGGGGATTTAGGGTTACTTGTGACAATCTACGTCGTATAAATACCTCGTATAAAAATCAAAATAATCATGAAACAATCATGTAATAAGATTACATCATATATATATATATATATATAATCCAAGTTATATATATATTAAAATAACACTTCTCAGTCTGGCCTTGTCGGTAACTCGGGAATTCTTCGGCACCGTTATAGTCAAAATATTTTTAGACATTTTTAGAAAAATGTTTATAATTAAAAGAATTTGAAAAGTTTTATTCAAAACCTTATTTTTAAAAATCTTTCGTTCTCTATAACGAGAGCTCTGGTACCAAACTGTAACACCCCCAAATTTATACAACTCAATACAGCGGAAGACTAGTTGGTGTTACGGGATAGCACATTACTCACATCATAGACAACGCATAAAAATCGCGTCGTTTATTAATAAAGCATTTCCATTCATAAATATCAAAGTTACATAGGTCCCAAGTCATATTATTTCATACAAAGTTTTACAAAGTATTTGAATGGAAAATATTGTTTAAGTGCGGGCCATGAATTCTTGTCGTCTTCCCGAGAATTACCTTCAAGTACCTGAGATAAAACATGTTAAAAGAAAAGGTCAGCGATAACGCCGAGTGAATTCATAGAGTTTAATAAATTCCATCAATATAACTTTGGTATAAAATTATTACCAAAAATCATTTTGTACAAATCATTGTAATAGGCCATAAAATAGCCAAAATCATAATATAGGCATTTGCCTTAAAAATCATTATACGAGCCAATGTCGTAAAAACAATCATACAATACGTCTTATAACGTTGTATGAAAATAAAAACCGTTATATGAATATGGTTATGAAAACCAAAACACAAACATGATATCAATAGTATGACCCTATATTGCTAGTCAGGTAATACATCGTAATTCGGTGCGTCTATTAGTATTTCGTTAATTTGGATTATTATAAGCCGCATGACATTGTTACCTTACTAAACCAACAACGGGTAGCTAACCCGATACTCAATTTGCCCATCTAAAGTAGTGTGTCGTCACAAAGGTCATGCTATGGAAACCTTCTCATACATAAATTCGCTTACCAATCAATGTGGCACGACGGGGATCAACCGTCAAGGCGCGAACTGGGGTGATCGTCCCCAAATAGTACTATTATATGCACAAGCGTCTACCAAATCCCGGTAGTTCACAATTCATGCTAATGGGACTTTTAGTGACATAACCTAACTTTAATAATCCATTTTATTGCATCTATCGGGTCCTTTAATCATTTATCGGGTCATACAATCGGGTCATACAATCATTCGGGTCCAAATCAATAAACAAATAATCGGGACAAATGGTGTCCTATTTTATAAAAACTAACATGTTATCTCCCTCGCGGGTTTATAAAACATTTATAAAAACATTTAAAAGAGTGCGAGGCTATGAACTCACATTGATGTGGGAAGGCGGGTTGTCGGCAATTCGGACGTACGGTACGTGCTTCAATCACGGAAACCTAGACAAATAATACTCGTCTTAGACTCATGTCCAATGACTTTATAAAAATAACAATTATGTATACATATGATGATTATATATATATGATGATCAAGTGGGTTTACATATTCTCGTTTACTCATTTTAGTGTTATATGTTGATAACTTTTATACTAGTTTACTAGTTTTACCTATTTACACGTTTTAAGTCCAATGAGCTTATTATAAGTTCTTTAACTTGTTTTAATCCATTTTATACTTATATTATCAGTAGTTAAACTTTACAAGTTGGGCCTAAATGGGTTAAGTCTAACAAGTTCTTTTTATAAGTGTTTAACTTATTTATTCCAATTATTAGTCCGATATGTTTACTTAGCTTGTTAATGTCCGTATGTCCTATAGTTCGGGTTTTATCGGTTTTTACTTGTTTTAGATACATATATATCAGTATATGACTTTTAAAAACTTTACATTAGACGGGTTTGATCGTCTAAGTTTTAATTGGCGAAAAACGTTAATTTTACGGTAATAGCCGAAAAATTCGTAAAAATCAAGTTTATAGTTTTTATTACTTATAAGTATTATTCCACTACCATTTTTATAATTTATACACTTATTTAACCTTTTACATATTTATATAAATAAAATCCATAAGTTAGTGGGTTTTTATTTTACATTTTATACAATATAATTTTGAGTGCTTATATAATAATAATAAACATTAATTCTCAAAATCTGATTTTTATTTTCATCTTCACCAAAACTGCCATATCTAGAGTTCCATTTAACTCTTCTATAGCTACTGTTGAATCATCCTCTAAGTATTTTCTAAAAATCGTCCAAAACAGTGAACTCAGATTTGTACTTTAAACTTGTTTTGATCATATCTCACTCATTACAATGATTCCATTGCATGGTCAACTCTCACATGTGTACAAGACCCATAGCTTACTGTAAATCCATTAATATATGCCAATTTTATCAGTTCATCATTTGATTCTTTACTGTTTTATACAGCCAACAAATATAAACAAGATTTTAACCTTGTTTCTTATAGTTTTTCATCTTTTTAAGCATGTTTATCAACACCAAATCCCCACACAATACTTTTATCATCATATAATCATCATATACATATACAATAGGAAATAAAATACATGATTACATAATCAAAATAACAAGAAGATGAGGAGGACAATCTTTATACCACCAAGTTGATGTAGGTTGTGATTTGGGCATGGATTTTGATGGAGAAACTTGTGGATAACCATGGCCATCTTCAAGACCACCATTCTTCATGAACTCCTTGTGGTAAATCAGCCCCAAGACACCATAGAAACTCCTCCTTGGATGTTATAATCACAACCAATCAATAGGGATTCAAAAGGGCTTCAACATATGTATGAACAACATAGGATTTTGTGGTTAAATTTGATCAATAATGGTGTTTGATGGAGGAGAAGTGGACGGCACTAAGAGATAGTAGAGAGGAAATTGGGTGGTTTTGCATGTTGAAATGACGAAGTGGTATAGTAGAAATGGTTTTGTGTTGGAATGGTGTAGCTTTTAAGCTAAGCTAACACTTGTTAGCTTAGTTGCTACAAAGTTGACACATCATGAGATGTGTTGGCTACTTAGGCCGGTTTTGAGTGGGGATGGGGCAAGTGTCCCACTTGACTCATCCCCATTTATTTACGGGTACTCCTCAATTCTAGTTTCCTCGATTTGCGTGCCCTCGGGTCGTTTTAAGAAAAACGTTTTTATAAATTATGAATCAATGGCACAAAACGAATCTAATACAAATTGTCTCATCAAAAACGGAGTTCGAAAACGTAAATACGTAATCCTAGGGTTTCCGGTTTAGTCGTAAAGGACGTTAAAATAAAATCGTAAGTCCTAATCTCTTCTCGTAAGTTTGTGAGTTTATGAACCAACACATATTTAAAACTCCAAAATAATATTCACAGATAAATTTATTTTCTGAAATGTCGGGCTGTCACCAAAGACGGTGTATGTAAACGTAAGCACGTAACGTTGAATCCTCCGGTTTAGACGTAGTCGATGCTACTTCAAGACGTAAATCCAAATTTCTTCCCAAAAATAAGTGAGTTAATAAAATAATATTTTCAAATAAATATTGAGAATAAAATATTGACCATAAATTGACGGATTGTCACAATTTGAAAGACTTAAAGTCTGGGAACTTGTTGACAGACCATACGATGTAATACCATTAAATCTTTGATGGATCTGGAAAAACAAGATGGATGAAGAGAACACGATCATCAAGAATAAATCTAGTCTAGTGGCTAAAGGGTATGGACAGAAAGAGGGTATTGATTTTGAAGAATCATTTGCACCAGTAGCTCGTATGGAAGCGGTCAGGATTTTTCTTGCTTATGCTGCACATAAGGGATTCATTGTCTATCAAATGGACGTAAAGCCGGCGTTTCTTAACGGTCCTTTGAAGGAAGAAGTCTATGTCACACAGCCGGAAGGATTCGTCAATCCTCATTATCCTGATAGGGTGTATCGTCTACATAAAGCACTTTATGGACTCAAGCAAGCTCCAAGGGCGTGGTACGACGAACTCTCGAAATTTCTGGTCTCCAAAGGTTTCTCAAAAGGTTCCATTGATCTAACTTTGTTCACTTATAAATATGGGGATGACATTTTGCTTGTGCAAATTTATGTTCATGACATTATTTTCAGGTCTACAAGCCCAAAACTTTCAAAATGGTTTGAAAAAGTAATGCACAGCAAATTTGAAATGTCAATGATGGGCGAACTAAAATTCTTTCTAGGAATTCAAGTTCACCAATCCCCAAGTGGTAACTTTATTAACCAAGATAAGTATTGTCAAGAGATAATCACAAAGCATGGTATAACATCATGTGACCCCGTTGGGACACCATTATCAACCACATCCCTAGATGCTGATTTGGAGGGATTACTCATAGATCAAACGAGATATTGTTCCATGATCGGATCCCTCATGTACTTGACAGCAAGCAGATCTGATATACATCATGTTACATGCTATTGTGCACGATATCAAGCACGACCCACTGAAAATCACCTCAAGGAGGTTAAACGGATCTTTCGGTACCTTAAGAATACCATTCACATGGGAATCTGGTATCCAAGGGAAACCGGTTTCTTTCTAACGGCCTATTCAGATTCTGATCATGCAGGGTGTCTTGATACACGTAAAAGTACTTCTGGTGGTGCACAATTTCTAGGTCAAGATAAGCTTGTGGGATGATCTTCTAAGAAGCAGGATTGCACATCATTGTCATCAGCCGAAGCGGAGTATGTGTCTTTATCTGCGTGTTGTGCTCAAGTTCTTTGGATGAGAACACAACTCACGGATTATGGCTTCCACTTTGATAATGTACCTATGTACTGTGACTCAAAGTCTGCCATAGCCATCTCCTGCAATCCAGTACAACATTCCCGCACGAAGCATATTGATGTCAGAAATCACTTCATTAAGGAACAAGTTGAAAAGGGTATTGTTGAATTATACTTTGTTGGAACTGATTACCAATTAGCTGACTTGTTTACAAAAGCTCTTTCAAAAGAGAGGTTTGCGTATCTAGTTAGGCAAATTGGTATGAGATGTTTGACTCCAGCAGAACTGGAGGTTCTGGAAAAGAAGCCTGCTTGATTCATCTATCAAACATCTACTTGTAAATACCTTTGAAAAAGAAAAATACAAAAATATAAAACATATAAAAACAAAACACAAAATTAAAAATCTTTCAAAATCCAAAAATATTCTTCTCGACATGTCTTTCAGTATCAATAATATGGACGTGCCTAGAAAAGTCGCTCAATAACAACACGGGTGTGTACATAAAGCTCGAATGAAAGTTGTAAACATTTTTCAAAACATGTCATTTTTTCTTTTAATAAAGGAAATTGTCTATTTTGGACAATATTTCGAAACAACGGGTAGAACAATCTATCACGGGTTGAGCTAGTCACAAAACATTCAACGTTTTGAGCTCAACACAATGGCTTGTAATCACTTTCAGATTGCAACCCGGAACTATATTCACGGGGGAGTGTACGATTTCGTGCACTTACCCTTAGCAAAAGAAGTTAAATCTTCTTACACTTGAGTGGATTCGTCAAGACATTCAAAGTCTATGAACTCAAGTTTATGCTTTAGAAAAACCTTTTCGACAAAAAGAATTGTTTTTTCAAAAAGCGTTGAACACAATTTTTTCAAGAATTTCTCAATGATATTCAAAATCTTTAAAAAATTATGTGTTCAACAACTCCTATCCTCAAAAGTTTAATGTGGATCAAATCCTCGTAATGACAATTCCATTTGATCAAATTTTGAGGGGGAGCTTTCCAAATTTCATGCTAAATTTGACACATTTTTCTCTAGAAGAATTTCAAGACTATTTTTCAAAATATATTTTAATCAAATTTGGTAACTCTAATATCAAAAGATTTTATATATTAGAGATAGAGGAGAAAATGTGATTAAAATGTGATCTAAAGACTTAAGCACTCATGATTACGATCAAATACCCACAACATCTTTAATTCACGACGTTATTGGTGTCAAAAGGGAGGTTAGGTTTAAGTCCTATGATCCAACCAGAACCGGAGGGATCTTCCCAGGGACAATCCAATAGATTATTAGAAGTCCTTAGGAAAGATGGAGTAGAATGTGAACGAAGCTGAATGCAGACTAAGTACTAATGATAGCACTGGAACAATTACAACAAGGTGCTATTAATGATGTCTTGGTAAGCATTGAAGGGGTTGAAGAATGAAAAAGAAATGTAAGGATAAAGGGTGTAAATAAAGAAGCCCTCCATACAACTTAGGCAGAAACCGGGTCAACACATCATGAAGACAACTCATCATGGACCTAGTGATGTGAAGCACAACCCTTTCCTAACTACTCAGGCTTCTATCAAAAGAATTTTGTTTTATTGTCACGGAGATCAACACGACGTCTATTGACTTTCTCACTCCGAGATAGTTGATATTGAATAGGTGGCATCTACTCCAGCCTCCGAACACTAAAAGTGCACAAATCGAGTCTAGACCCAAGAGATCAATCAAATCTCGTTAGGACACAAGGATGAAGATCAAGAGAGTCCTACGCTATATCCTTGCGATATTGCTAGAACACTCAGAGTGATACTACTTAGTATTCACAATGATGAGTAGAAATCCTTCTAGTGTTAACATCAAACAGCACTGCGGTAGGTCATGTGTAAGATTCTTTATGAATTGAACATATGTAAAACTGAAAAGCAACAGTAGTTTGATTATGAATTGATTCAAACTCGTTTCAGGTATCTACGCAATATCTTTATGGTTTTGCCAGAACATTCAGAGTGATATTCATTAATATTCACAGTGACGAATGAAAATCCTTCTAGCGTCAACCTCAAACAGCGCTACGATAGGTAACTTGCGAGATTCTTATGAATCAAGCTTGTGTCAACTGGAAAGCAACAATGGTAAGATTCTTAATGAATCAAACTTGTTCCAGGAATTTGAATTGACGACTTTAATCAAGCGGATATTTATCCAATTGATTCACTCTTTATGTTCGCAGTCTTGCTTTGAGACGGTCGAGTAAAGAGAACGGCTAGTACAGCCGCGAAACCCTATCAAGGAGATTCTTAATTAAATCTACCTAATCATAGGTACGGTATTTAATATCGTATAACGGTCTTCACCGACCGGAGGTAAAACGCTACCGATTTAGGACGAATGTCAAAGCCATTCAGTCTGTGTCTATGTTTTGTCTCGAGATGGTGGCATCATGGTGTACTCAGCAAAGTCAAAGATTCAAAAACCACATATTCATGCCTAAAGACTTATTCAACAATTAATAGTGTGAGCATGTGGATAAAGAAACAAGATCGCAAGATGGCAAAGACAAGTCAAGAATGATTTGAAGATCTCAAGATAAAAGACTAAGTCGAAAGACAATGAAGGCTCAAAGATCACAGCTTGAAGGAACAAAACTACTGTTACATGTTCAAGACTCATTTATGACGAGATTCGTAATCTCCATTGATCTTCAAATATCAAAAGGATATGACCTTACATTGGGGGAGATTGTTAGACTCAAAATATTGAGTCAAACAAGAATGCTCGGTCATAGGTTATTATTGTAACATTAGCTAGAACGTTGTAATAGGTAGTTAATTAGTCGTGGTTTACGGGCTTGGATTTAAACTAATTAAAGTCCAAAAGACAAGCCCGACTCAATATATAGCCCATTAAAGCCCGCATGTGGGTGGACTATATATACTACCCTCCTAGCATGTTAGGAGGGTTGGATGGTCATTAGTACTCTTATTATTCTAATCTAATATTCACCAAGTTAATCATCTATTCTCTCTACTTTCTCTTTCTAGAATTTATCTTCTTCATCTATTTTCTTTCTTTCTTCCTTGCTTAATCATCACAAATATATGGGACAACAGATTATTACCTTGATGATAGTGTTTATTAGATAATTCGTTTTATGATTGTGTTTGACAATAAATGTCTTTGTAATTTGTCGTGATCAATACTAAGAAAGATTAATTAATACTAACAATGTTTTTAGGCATTGCTTTGCATTAACAATCTCCCCCTTTTTTATTACGACAAACTATAAACTCATTTACGTAAAATACAAGATTATTCAAATTATTAACGAGTTTATCACTATCATTTCTCCCCTTTTGTCGAATCAAAAAGGTTAGCACAAGTCTTTGAAGAAGAAAAGAACCGGACTTTGCTAGTAGCTCCCCCTTGGTGCTTACTCCCCCTTGCTTGGGGCACCAAGTAAATGAGCTAAGGTGACATGCTACACAAAGGTTAGAAGAAAGAAAAGAAACACCAATGTATATATGTGCACTACCTACTAACTAACTTGAGAGGGAGAAGGAAAAGAAATCTCAAATAAGTATTTTCTAAGTATGTCCAAAGAGTGTGTGTTAACAACATCATAGTTTAATTGGTGGAATAAAGGAAGAAAAGAAACATCCAAACCAATTAAAGATGATAAAAATCTCAAGGGGTTAAAATTTAGAATTTTTGGAATCACCCATAATTAATTGTATGTTTTAACCATGATCAACTCCTTAACAAATGTGTGAAAAAGTATTAGCAGGAAAGATAACATACATAACATTCATATTACACAAATATGAAATAGCATACAAGAGAAATATTCATACACACAATATGAATATTTAAAGCAAAAAATATGGAAAATAAACCACAAAGCATAGACTACTCTAATAGTGATAATCTTCCAAGATTGCTTAAGTTTTATTGACTCAAACAACTAAATTACAAAATGTGCCTTAGTTGGAAAAGAAAGACGACGAAGCATCATTCGAAGTTTTGTTCACGGGAACGAAAACTTTGAGAGGAGGTCGAGTGAGGAGGAATTCAAGGAAATTTAGCTTATCATAGATATGAGTAAGTTCAATTTGTTGAAAACGACAACAAGCACACGAGAAACCATGATACAAAACAAAGTCATTAGATGGGGGAGGTCCATCAAAATGAGAGTTTGGTGGAGAGGGAGATAATGGATAAGAGATGTTTTCACAATGCCTAGTCAGATTAGGGAAAGAAGATAGGTCATTGAGTTGAGGAGAGTTAAAAGGTTTAGTTGGTGGTGGAAGAATTTCCTTTTCTCTGGTAATTGGATTTATAGAGTAAGTCTCATTCCAATATTTAATCGGAGAGAAAAAAGAATTCTTGGAGGATTTTGGTGAAGAAGAATCATGAGGATTCTTGTCCTTTTTGATCCAAACGGGTCAAACCGAGATTTTCTGTTTCTTTGAAAGCTTAGAAGAAGAAGCTTTATGTTAAGAAGATTGTGACAAAGAAATGTCAAGGTTGGGAATGAAAGAGTTAGGAATTATGAGGGATAAAGAGAAGAACTCCCAAAAGATAAGAATTTAAAGAAAATAGACAAGGCAAAGATTTGAAATGAAAACAAAAGGTTTTAGGAAATGTTTAGCCAAATAGGGTAAACAAAGAATCTTAACCAAGACGGTGGTCAAAGAAGAAAGATAAAAATAAGCTAAAAGTAGCTTTCCCGTACGTGGTTCCTTAGGGGATCCCGCAGTTCCATATCGATATGGAGCCACCTATTGGCTAAGGAACCGCGTCCAGTCGACCAGAGACCATGATTTTTAAAAGTTTTGGAGAAAAACAATACTTTTTCAAAATTTTGCAAATCTTGGATTTTTACCTCTTTTAGCACCAGAGTATGCTAGGGTTGCATTAAATCAACACATTCACAAAGAATATCTTGACAAATGGTGACAAAATATTTAGATAACATTTTGATCCAATTTTAAGTCAAGTTTTTAGAGGTTGTGATAGATTTAGGTTCAATTTTAAATAAATTGAAGTTGATTAATGTGACCACATAGGTTAAAACAACTAAATCCATAGATCATCCTCATGAGAAATTCATGAAGGAAAGGAAAGGAAATACAAGAAAGGAAATAACAACTAACTAATACAAAGTTAGCTAAAACTAGGTCTTGAATGTATGTCTTCTTTGGCTTGACCTTCTTTAAAAGCATTTTATTTTTAAAACCATCATTCATCTCCTAGGAGAGGCGTGGAGAACAAGGTAAGTAAGAAATCATGCAACCTTCTATGAAGACCAAGCATCTCCAACCTTAGGTTTCGAATGATGTAGTTATTATAGAGACAACATGGGAAATTTGCACCATGAGCTTCTAGGAAACCAAAGAAGTAAGGATCACCCTTGAAGTGAGGAATAGGAATGCCCAAAATAGGAGCATTAGTGTATGAGGGAGGAGGAGGTGGTGGAGGCATAGTGTCCAAGGGTGAGATGGGTGATATGGGAGAATTTGGTGGAGTGAAAGGAGAGGTAACCAAAGGCTCAAGGACAAAGGGAATGCTTTGTAGAGGTTGAGGTTGATTATTCCCATCCAAAGGAGGACTAGGAGTGAATGGAGAGGAAAGCTCATTCATTCTTGATTGGAATGAAGAGGAGGTAGAACCATGTGAATGGTTAGTACCATGAGTCAAGTTTGTTTTGCATAGGGAAAGGGGTGGTGAAGGTGATGAGGAAATGAGAATAGGAGAAATCTCATTTTTTGGAGTGTGAAAGGATGAAGAACCAATATTAGGTAACTTAATCTTAATTTTAAGTTTTCTTTTGGAAGAGGAAGTTTTGGAAGAGTTGGATGTTCTAGTGGACACCATGGTTGTGTGTTAAGGTTTAGAGAAGAGTTGAAGGGATTTAGAACACAATCAACAAGAGAGGGTTTAAGAAGAGAAAGGGAATGATCCAAACTAGTAATGGATTAAAATCATTTTAGGTGAATAATGAAATTAGGTAGCCTAGATTAGGAAAGTGTAGGTTTTTGCAAAAAATTTATCAAAGTTTTACACAAATTAAGAAAAATAGTGTAAAGCAAAGATTCTATCAAAAAAGTGGTTGGCGGTTCCTTATGTAGGGTCGCGGTTCGATATCGATAAGGAACCGCGGGTATGATAAGGAACCGCCACCAGTAGGTTCAAAAAATGGCACTTCCTGAAACATTTGCTAGCTTAGATTTTATACCAAGGTTTATCAAGACAAAGTGAACTATAAATCAAAATCTAGGAAGTAAACAAACACATAATATGCATGAAGCTATGCAAATTGAAGGATCAATATCATAGACGATTAGGATTAAAATACTAAGTAATCCAAACACAAAGTATTAGTTAGCAAACATAACATCCTAAAAATAAAAAGAGAATAAGGATAAATTGTTCAACAATTCAAACATGTTTACAAACATGTTAACCTTGATAAACCAAGCTTTATTTCTTCTTCTTGCCAAGTCCCTTGATCAATTTGGTTATGCTCTTGAACGATCCTCTTGACTCCACTCGATGATCATACAACTCACCTTGGGTTTTAAGATTAGCTCGGTAGACATCCTCAAGACCAAAGTTCTCCGGAATTCCACTAGTGGCATAGTGAGGAAGTGGGATGATTTTTTCTAACCCTTCCATGAAAGTATCCATGGATGGGTGGGAGTTACTTGAAGAACCAACGTGAGCACTTGTGCCTACGCCACCACCATCACTTGGTGACATATCAAAGTCCTCATCATCGGACTGTTGTGGATTAGACTTTCTCGAACCTCGATAACTTCTAGTCTTTCGTGGTTGTACCCTTTGAATAGGTAGCATGAAACGTTTGACCAAAAGAGAGCGAGAAATGTTGATGTCGGGATAGTCTTCACCAACCTTCTTAAGAAGGACAGTAAGGAGCATGGCATAGGGAAAATTTGTTTTGGGTTTGGAAAGAGCATAAGTGATTCGTCTATAGTATGTGAGATTGTACTTGGCGTTGGTAGCGATGCAACATAACATGTGCGCCATACACGCCGGAATATGATCCCAGTTTCCGCCAAGACAAAATACATTCTCCCTAAGGATGTCGGCCCAACGGACCATACAATCATTTAGGTTGCTTAAGAGAACCTCAAAGTGTTTTACTCGACGCTTGGTAGAGTGGAGGCTTCTTACAACGTTTCCACTATGCTCTTTACAAATGACATCAAGAATGAAGTCAAGGTCAATCTCTTCATTTTCATTTGGAGCACAGTCGAATGGTTCAAAGAGATAATCAAGTTTCCATTTATTAGTAAATCGACAAGTTCCATCAAAAGGAACATGAAGAGCTTGACCAAAGTCCTCAAGCGAGAGTTTCATGAGTCGACCTTCAAGGATGAAGTTAACATATTCTCTACCGTTATCATAAACGAGAGAGTATGTGCTAAAGAACTCTAAGATAAATTCGGGATACATATCCTCTTTTATGTCCAACAAACAATTAAACCCAATTTCTCCGAACATCGAGCGAGTATATATATATATATATATATATATATATATATATATATATATATATATATATATATATATATATATATATATATATATATATATATATATATATATATATATATATATATATATATATATATATATATATATATATATATATATATATATATATATATATATATATATATATATATATATATATATATATATATATATATATATATATATATATATATATATATATATATATATATATATATATATATATATATATATATATATATATATATATATATATATATATATATATATATCCTCTTCGACAACTCTACCCTCGTGAAAGAAACGTTTTTGGAGTGAGGAATAGGTGTTTGTAAGTTGAGGAGAAGCACACATTTCAGAAAGATTTGGCATATATTGTCTAGTGTATTGGTGGTCTTGTTGAAATTCCGAAGGCATGATTAGTACCTAAATAAACACAAAAATATTTCCCCAATTACTCATATGTTACATATAAACAAAAAAAAATAAAAAAATGAGAATGTGTTTTATCAATCTCTTGACAAACAAAGGTTTAATCCTAATCATTCTCATATTCACAATGTACCTAGTTCATCATTGACAATGGGACATTGACCATGTAAGATCAACAATGAACTTGAACATTGGTTTTTCAAAACAAGGTTTTTAGGCAAGCGTTTAACGATGCCAACCAACTTGTTCATAGGTTCATATCAATTCCATCAATCAACAAAAATTATTTAGTCAAAATTCGGATTTGTTCTACAAGTGGGTTTTAGTGAAATCTCAATGAATATGAACCTAAGGAATCATAGTAACAATACTATGTCAACTCTTATTGCTAGTAAGGTTCTAATTCATTGTCAATTTTTAAAAACCCAATTATAAATGTATGAACCCTAGAACAAATTAGATGAAATTGAAAGAAATGACTTACAGAAATTGAAATCAATTAATCTTGAGTAATTGAAGGTTTTGAAAAAACAACAATGGTGGAAAACTGGGTATTCTCGTCACTATGCTGGAGAAGAGAGAGAAAGAGTATTTGAAAAAAGTGATATTTAATAAAAACTGACTCTTTAGTCGCGGGTACTGGACGCGGTTACTTATCGATAAGGAACCGCCTGTTTGAACCGCTTCAATAAGGAACCGCCTACAGTGGCGTGTTTTAATCCAGGAAAATCAAAGAAATTTTCAAAACCAAATTTTTCTAAAAACCTTAAAATATGTCTTAAAATCATTGGACCCCCACAACACTAGGTAATAGTGCTTAATTGAAGGATTACGAGTTGAATCGAGATAGGAAAAGACTGAAACGGACAAACGACTACTCGTAGCAAGGAAGCAAAGGGGAGAGGAGTCAAGAGAAGTGAATCAAGGTCAAGAACATTGCTCAAGAGACAAATGACATTCTTCAAATCGAGGAGACGAAGAGCTTGTGTCATATATAGTGGTTTAAGACGTGCCTTTCCGGCGAAAGTCTAAACGGCTTTGGTAATGAACCATACCAAGCAACTTTGATACATAGAATAAGATCATTTTCAAAAGTAGTCTTATTCTATTTTAAAATATGAGCAAGGTATTTATTCACTTTCTCTCCCAAATGATCGGATAATTATTGCTAGGATTTACAATAAAAATATCCTTAGAGTATTTCAATTCCAAATGTGTAAATCCACCTACAAATTAATGAAGTAGTTTGGTATCTCAAGGGAGTCATCAATCATCCTAGAGATGAGCTTAATTGCACAAGTTACACATGATATTGGTCCTACTAACCATAAGGGTGCAAACCATGTAAATCATGCTTGATACTTTAAGCTTCGACTAACTCACTCTACTCTCCATAGTGAGTCAAGTATCCAAGCAATGAAGGTTTGAGAGGGAAAAAGGGAAGAATCACAAACCACAAATAAATGTCAAGGCAAGGATGCCAAGAACCAACATATAGTCAATTAATGATCAAAAGAATGATCAGTAGGGCGTGTGGAAGAACGGAAAACAATTAATGATCAAAAGAATGATCAGTAGGGCGTGTGGAAGAACAAAAAACGTACCTTGGCCACAAATTGCATTCCAACCTTTCAAGGAGCCAATGAAAAGCCCAACCATGACTAATAGTGACTGCTAAGTCTTCAAGGACTAGTATCACTCCTATCCCTCTTGATATCATCATTCAATGATGTTGGAAATCAAAGAAGATAAGCCTTCTACAAGTGTAAGTAACTCAATCCACAATCAATTGAATGATTGATCTTCATGAGTACCTACACATAACAAGATGCAAACTAGTAGATACATTTCAAGAGTAAATCTAAAATTCATTAATACTACTAATCCAAATGAGATGTAATATTATGAATTAAAATGCTTATTTTATATAAAAAATAGTTTTGACCAAAGAAAAACTTTAGTATAACTTAACACTCTAATTTGAGGAGACAATGGATCGATCCAAGTTTCAAAGTAAAATATACTTCAAAGATCTTGTGTCACCATCACTCTGATACCAATTGTAGAAACTAGAAGGGGGGGTTGAATAGTTTCTCATCGGTTTATCTCCTGAATAAAATTCCTTTCAATTAGGTGAGTGCCAAAACTATCTTTTACTTGAAAGCTAGTTGCATAATGATTAGGTTCAATTCTAATGCATTAACAATAAGTAGTAAGTGTAATGATGATGAATGTAAGTGATGAGTAAGGAAAGAAACAACCTAGTAGGAAGACACCAAGATTTATAATGGTTCGGAAACGAGGCTCTATCCTCGTTCCTACTCCACTCCTCGAGTACACCTTACTCGAGATTTCCACTATATCCACAAGCTCCCTTCTTGGCGGAGAAAACCTTACAACGTCGCTTATATTAATTTCTGACACTATGCCAAATGTCGAGACCTAATCTTAGCTAGGACCAATATACACAACGTCGCCCACTTCACCATTTTACGACACAAGGCTAGATGTCGAGTTCTAATCCAAATCTAGAACCAGTCTTCACAACGTTGCCTACTTCATCATTTTCCGAAACAAGGCTAGATGTCGAGTTCTAATCCAAAGCTAGAACCAATTTTCACGACTCTTCACCTTGAAGCTAAGTGAGAACTTCACACAACACAACTACACATCACTTTATAGTTTAGTGAGAACTCACAATACACAACCACATCACTTAATAGTTTGGTGAGAACTAACATAACTTATTACAACTCAACTAAGCATATCCAAGTACACACATGTATCTTGGATCTACACACCACAAATCCAAGCACACACATATGCAAAGGATTTACACAACTCTAATCCAAGTATTCACACATAGCTTGGATAAACACAACTAGTCCAAGTATTCACAAATACATTGGATCTACACAAGACATAAATATTAAATGATGAACATGACTAGATCTTTAGGAGAGGATGATCTTCATCAAGGCTTCATCTTTAATACATCACAAGTGTGTGAGTGATCTTCTCTTTGGACAAGGTAAAGAGGGAAATCAAGATGATACTCATAAGTAAACATACTTAACACATTAAGTGATCATTTATAAATGATTAGGATTAGATAGGAGAAAGAAGGCTGAAAGAGATGTCCAAAAAGGGTTAAGGAAAATGCAGATTTGATCCCCTATTTATAGAAGACAAATCCCAAAGGCTAGCAGGGGCAGTTCCTTAACTACCCAGGCAGTTCCTTATCGATAGGGAACCGCGTAGGCACTTAAGGAACCATAGAGTGTAGACTCTGCTCCTTTTTGTCTTTTAGTAAATTTGAAATATCTGAGGCTGTTTAAACCTTCAAAGGATATTCTTATGGCATTTGGAATATGCCATATTCAAATTTACATTTTCATTTTAATGAAACATTTTCTTAAAAATAAAGTTTATTAAAAATCTTTTGTTACATTTGACAAAAGTGAGTTTTAAGGCTAATCACTTTTATGATCACTAAGCATGATTAAGATATGTTAGTGTAATGATTATTACCTTGATGATAGTGTTTGTTAGTTAATTTGTTTTATGATTTTGTTTGACAATAAATGTCTTTGTAATTTGTTATGATCAAAACTATGAAAGATTAATTAATACTAACAATGTTTTTATGTATTGCTTTGCATTAACATATTCTTTGTTTGAAATTTTAAATCTATAGTCTCGGTCCTTGCTCTGCAAAATCTTCATATTATGAACGACATCAGCATCTTGTGGAATCTCCAAAGTATTAGCAGCATCAGCATTCGTAAGGTCTCCAAAGAGTGAGCAACATCAGTTCCTGGTAAAAGCTCCAACTTATGAGTAGCATCCACATCTGGTAGATTGTCGACAAGTGTAAAACGCCTGAGATGACTAAGGATCGATTAGCAATACACATGGAGTAAGGTACATGGAGTACACCTGGAATTCGGTACATGAAGTACATGTGGAATATTGTACATGTATTACACCTGAGATACTGTACATGGCTCTGATGGTAATTTCTTGCGATGATCAATACTAGTGTCAATCTTCTAATATGATCAAAGTAAAATAAATTGATTTAACCGGTTAGCAAACTAAACTGAAACGAGTATCATGAATGGTTGTCAATTCCTGCGTATACTTAATGCTAGTTGTATAGAGGCTCAAAAGTATCACTAAACGGAGTTTCAACAATGGTCAGCATGAAGACATGATTGATGAAGACCAAACATGATTTATGATGAAACGAATTTTATTGTAATCCTTCCGTGTCTTAGCATGAAAACATCATCACCCTGTTGATAACATAATCCTCATAAGGAGACATAAAACTGAATTAGTATGAAAAAAAAATCAACGTGAGAGTATGAAACCTGACTGTTATAAAGAACACAAAAAGGATAATAAACTGAGGTTTAACAACAACTGGTGTGGATGGCTGTGGTTCAATCCACCAAATTCGAATGAGAAGACATGTGACTAAGTATGGACGTTTCTGGTTCGATCCATAATTGTCAAAATTTTACAAGAACCGTCATGTATAGAAATTTACAATCTGGGACTAAATGTGGATGGTTGTTGTCCAATCCATACTAGTCAAACTTCAATGAAACATCATGATATGAACAAAGGTGAACGCCTATGGGTCGGTTCACAAACCAACATTTGACTGAAAACATGAATCTGACATGAGTAAGGGTAAACGCCTATGGGTCGTTTACCAAAACAAAATCTGAATGAGCAAAGGTAAATGCCTATGGGTCGGTTTACCAAAACAAAATTTGACTGAAAGCACATGCGACTAAAGATGGCCAGTCCTGTACCAACCTTTTACTTAGTCAAAATTTTAAGAAAACTAACTGATAAATGCATGAGAAACATGGAAGATAACAAACGCCAAAATCTAGGAAGTTCCTGGTGACTACCCACTAGTCACAGGTCGAGTTTTAGAGCCTACAGGTCGAACCTTGGGCTCTGATACCATAACTGTAACACCACACTTTGATAAGTGGACCGATTCTGGTATTTCCTTTGTGGTCAATTAATGTTTTAGGACATTTACCTTATATGGTTTGATAACACGCCATAAATACACGTAACGGTCCACTTATCCAAGTGGGGTGTTAGAAAAGAACTACAAAAAGAAACTAGAAAAGAAAAACTAGTTACAGACTTAACACCTTAACAAAGTTATTGTCCCAAGCCTATATTCAAATTGAAAACACATAAACACAAGGCAAATTAATCATCATCATCACCCTTATTGTTACCACGTGAGTCCAACATGATCAAACTTGAACCAACAGAATGTTGCAAATGCAAATCTGAGAGAGAAAATCATCGCCTTCGAGAGCAAAACCTAGGGGACAAAGCAAACAATTCATTAGTAGGAAACCTTTTAGGACGTGCAAGTAAAGGCAACAGACTGTCACTGTGTGACGAGCTTAAGTTGGAGCTTTCACCAACTGTACTACTACGATGGTTGTTGTTTATCCTTTTCGATGTCCTGCTCTTGGTAGTTTGTGTAGTATGGTGATATGCACATAACTTGGCTACTAAACAAATTTCATCTTTTGCAACATTCACAACAAGAACAAGGATCTATTAACATATGAAACATGCAACTAATTAATTATTCTCATTTAAACAACCTTTGAACGTAAATACGACATTTATTGGGTTGAGCTTATTACTATATCTTCCACTACTAAAAATACATAATATAACTCATATATTTAGACAATAAGCATAACAATGTGATTCAATATTAAACCTTTTGTATCTTCGATATGTTATTTTATTAATTGGCATCGACTTGGTAGAGATCGGCAACCAAACTCGTCTAGTAAGTTTATCCAGCCATACTTCCTTCAATATTCAAATTTTCAAAAAAAATACATATTAACTAGTACTAATAAAGCATCATTGTACAATATGTACACATCTAAATATCACGAGCTACAATTTTTTCCTAATGCATAATTAATTTCACAATGTTTTCCTCAGTGTCACAAACCGCAACTCCTACCAATCGATAAAGAATCAGAATAATAGATTTAGTCAACTGCTCATTATAACTAAGAACATCAACAATCAAGACACTCGGCCAAAACAAAACAGTTACTGTTCTGCTAGCCAAAAAAGCTTTCTTGATGTCAAATAAGTCGATAACTAGTACTAATAAAGCATAATTGTATAATATGTGCACTTCTAAATATCACGAGCTACAATTTTTTCCTAATGCATAATTAATTTCACAATGTTTTCCTCAATGTCACAAACCACAACTCCTACCAATCGATGAAGAATCAGTATCATAGATTTAGTCAACTGCTCTTTATAACTAAGAACATCAACAATCAAGACACTCGGCCAAAACAAAACAGTTACTACCAAAAAATCTTTCTTGATGTAAAATAAGTCGATAAATAGATCATAAAATCTCAACCAATTCACCCTCACTAAAAACAGGAAAACATACTCATTTCATAGCCGGAAAATGTTGAATTTGTTGTGGAATTCGCTGGAGAACTGGGTTTATTGTGAAGTAGTCGGAAAATGGTGGATTCTTGTAGGTCTCTCCGAAAAATAGTGGATTCTTACGGTGGTGGCCGGAGTCAATGGTGGTTGATCAAGTGTGTGGGTGTAGGTGTGTGTGAGGGGTAGGTGGTAATTGAGTATGAAAAAGAAAATGTAACGTTTTAGGGTAAAATGGGGTGTAGGTGATTTATTTTTTGTTTAAATTTGGGCCCTTAGATTTAGATGGATTGGATGGCTTAGATGTATCCATCAAGCCTTTGAAAAAAAAGAAGGACTGCAATGAACTTTTGGCATATAGATGTATAAGAATTTTTCAAAAGTCAAACGATGCGAAAATATTCTAAACTAAAGCACTGATATACCTTTCTAATAACTGAATGACAACCGCGCTTACTCATACCATGTGCTACTTCTTCATTGACCAATACGGTTGATACTATGATAAATTTATTCTTTGAATTGTCTAATCGAATTGATTAAGGTTGAAAGTGTGACTCAGTTGTTTTTTGTGAGAAGAGAAATTAAAGTTGGTTATCTATTTTAAAATTAAAATTAAAGCTTGAAAATATAAAACTAAAACTAAAGACTGTGAAAGTTAAATGACAAAAGTTTAAAACTTTAATAAAAATAAAATTGAAAAATAAAAATAAAAATAAAATAAAATAAAATTTCTTCGGAATAAAATCCGGAAAAACTAATTCGGATAAACACTTAATTTTTAGAAAAACATAAATCTTTGGAATAACTATCTATTTCGGAAAAATTAGATTTTCGGATAAATTAATTATTTTCAGAAAAATGAACTAAACTCGGAAAAACTGACTTCTTCGGAAAAACGACTAATTTTCGGATAAAACTACATTTTCGGATAAACAAGCTTTTTCGGAATAAAGGTGTGTATTCGGAATAAGGAATCTTCGGAATAATAGGAAGTTTTCGGAATAATACAAGATCTTCGGATAACAGATTTTCGGATAAATGTGGTATCTTCGGAATATAAAACCCTATTCCAAAGATGGTAAAATGAAAAGAACAGTAACAGAGAAAATCAAAATAAACTAAAATTAAGCAAAATCCAAATAAGCAATTAACCAAAACTTAATCTAAACAAATTTTAAGAAAAACTAACTAAGCCACAAATCAAAAACACTAAAAACACTAATAATCTAAATATTAAAAATCAACTTTTTATAAAATAAAATATTAAAGAGACTTAATTAAAAATAAGATAATCAAACTAATAAGCACTAAAGACAATAAGCTAAAAAGATCAAACTCATGAAAATTAATACGCACAATCAAACAAGCACATCAATAAGCCAATAAGCATAAAGATAAACAAACTACATGATTAGCTAAATCAAACAAGATTAAAAATAAGAAAGGTAAAATGAGAATGATTAATGAAAAGCTTAAAATGATGATTAAGATTAAAGACTCAAATACAAGATTAATGTAAAAAGCTTGAAAACATGAAAGAAAAGCTAGAGAGAGAAAGTAATTTAAATCTACTCCTAAACCTTAATAAAACTATCTAACCACTAACTAACACCCTCCTAATGACATATTAAGATGGTATTTATAGGAGGAGGGGAGGAGGTGTTGTTGCTTCTCTCTTTCTTTCTTTGTCTTTTCGTCTTTTAATTTCTTCTTCTTTCTCGACGTTGTCTCGGGATTTTTCGATATGAAATGAACTCGTCTTCTAATTTTCTTCTTTTATTAGATTTGGTTCCTCGACTTCGTTAAACTTCCGTCTTTAGACTTTTTCTTCGATAAATCTTCAGAATAGGCCTTTGACTTTCGATCTTTTTGCACTCTTGATCTTTTGACTTTGTCTTTTCTCTTTTTCTTCGATAAAAGCCCGTGTTTTCTTCCCTTTTCATATTTTGGTCCTAAAACACAACAAAAACATAAACCACACATAATTCCGACTTTTACGACATTAAATACACGTTTTGGTCTTGTTTTTATTATGATTAAGTGGCAAAAGGTGAAGTGTTTTCACACTTATTAAATCCCCTACTCTTGACCATTGCAATGCCCTCATGCAATGCATTAATTACAAAACAAGATTTACATTTTCCATCATAATTAACCCACGCTGTCCTTTATTAAACACAAGACATCAAAGAAATTTAAAAAGATATAAAATTACAAAATATTTAAAGGACGAAACAAGTAAAGAAATAAAAGACTTACATTAGGGATTTTGGTATCATGAATGTTTATCACCCTCAAGTTTCACGTTCCCCATACTAAGCTTAAAAACGAGATCATTGTTATTATAAGTTAGTAAAGCTAACACGCATCCATGTGGCCCAGTTATTCACTTAGACTCCCTTATTCCTAGGTGTATCTCTTATATTTTATTGTTGAATGATCACGAGGATGCATTGTTGACTTATTTCGATAATTTATTAAGGCTGAAAATAAAGTAGGACGATTTAATCAATAGTTATCTAAAGGACAAAATCTTTTAAAACTACTTCTCGAAACCTCATAAAGTTCATATCTTGGCATAACTCGCTTCACGATTTGAGACCTTTCTCGGATCGATATTTGGCATTGACCTCATACTTCGAATCTTGAGAGACGTTCTTGAAATAATGGTCTTCTCTTGATAAAAAGAATTTATTCACTTGAAGTTTTAGAGAGATTCTTCAAACTTGGACCACGACTTCTTCATTTTTCTCCAATCTTTACTTGGGATTTTGATATACAACGATCCGCCTCCTTTTAGGACTTGGATCTATTTATTGTCGTACCTTGCTAGGGTCTTTTCGGATAGACTTCTCCATGATCTTTAGGGGAGTATTTGCTTTTCGTCGTGTGTCTTGATCCTTCATATTGATTTTCGATAAATGATTCTTCACATCACTTTGGATCTTTAGCCAAAAAATGTAGCCCTCATGCCTTGTTAGGGCCTTTTCGGACTCTCCAATCTTCGCATCCCGCTTCAATAAGTTATGCCTTGGCTATGAACTCTAATTAATACCGAGCAACTTTTAAACGATCTTGTGCTAGAAGATAAGTAACTTTTCAAATCGTACGACCTTACTTATTGCAATTATATTTATTAACAAGCGATGGAGAAAAAGCTAATAATTAAATCACATAAATTCATGAAAGAATACCAAACTTATAATTGACTCTATCATCTCTCGTTCTCCACAATTTAAAATCTCAAGGAATGAGATTCGTGGATGCTTAGCCTATTAAATCAAAGTTTTGGGTTTTCAAGTCATATATAGGATCTTGCAACTTCTTAGACTTTTTCAAGTTTAGAATTCGTATTTTAAAGTTCTCTTGATAAACGACTTTCTATGATCAAATATCGAAACTTGCGAAAAGTTCTTGTTCTTAACTTGTAAGAGTTAAGACTTTCGCGCTTTAAAGTTCCCTATATAAAAGTCTAGCAAAACTTTATTTAAACACGTTAAGGATACTAGCTAGAGTAAACTTAAATAAGTAAACTCGGATTGAGTCAAAAGATTCATGACGGGCCTAATATATCAAATACATCTAAACTTATTAAAACTATTTTATTAAAGAAAGAAAATAGTAACAACAGAGGAAAATACAACTAGGCCAAAATAGATAAAAAAAATTTGAAAAATGTCGAAAAACCAATTTTCCGGTTAAAATGAGGACAAATTCATGGAAAAGCCCACTTAACTTCGATAGAAGTACCCCTACACTTAAGATAAACATTGTCCTCAATGTTTTAAGCATGTGGGAGTAAACTCCCCAACACTTAAGATATTGTGCACGTTATTTAAATCTTGCCAAGGAAGAGACAACTAAAGTGATTCCTATTTTAATATTGAAGAATATAATATAGTGAATCAAAAGAGTTTAGGATAAAACCGGGAAGACGGGTACACGGAATCA
This sequence comes from Glebionis coronaria, assembly GCA_025667525.1. Taxonomy (NCBI): domain Eukaryota; kingdom Viridiplantae; phylum Streptophyta; class Magnoliopsida; order Asterales; family Asteraceae; genus Glebionis; species Glebionis coronaria. Next base: position 202,556,609 of record CM046878.1, on the reverse strand, counting down.
CGGGTCGTCAAAAGTCATCAAAAGTGAATCTTTGATAGCTCGAATCCCTGCACATCATAAGAAAGAAAGCAACAAACAACTACGAGGGTCTCCCCCTACACTTATTATGAAAACGGATAAAAATGATAGATCATCGGGTTGCCTCCCGAGAAACGCTTGTTTTTGTTCACCGAGTCGTGAGCCTGACTCGACCTTGATTATATTAGTAAGAACCTTAAAGAACATCCACCGGGGTCAAATACATGGTTTTCATCCATCAAGTAGCACAAACTTAAGCTGAACAAGGCGATCCAAAGAAGAGTAGGCGAGGTTCCCTTAAGCAGTTGTTGAGCACGGTGGTAGAAGGTATGATGAAGTGAAAGCATAGCTCCATATTTTCCAAAAATCTTTCCTTTTATTTCATCAGATGGATACTGCGATGGCTTAATAATTGTGATACCCGGATCGAACACCTTTTCCTTTAGGGGAAAATAAGACTTAGACTCAGTAGACCTTGAAGATTCGCCCATAAACCGCACAATCTCATCCGAAGAAGGTGGAAAGAGAGGTGTCAAGACATAGGTGCTACGGATATTGGTGTCGTCCAGTTTCTTCTTCTTGGTAACGGGTTTCTTAATATCCGAAGGAGGATAAAGACCATAATCAAAGTCCAAAGTAGGAGAATCATGCTCATTAGGGAAGTATGTATTATGAAAAGTGGAAAAATCCTCCTCGAATGAGTAATCATCCAAAGTAGGATCAAGCATTGTTGGCGGAGGATCTTCATCAAAAATAGGAGCATAATCATCAGTAGGAGACATCACTTGAAGAACCACTCGAAAGAGTGTCAACATTATCAAAGTCATCATAAGTTGGCATGTCTTTATACTCGGAAGAAAAATCATCTTAATCATCCACATCGGAACTATAATCATCATCATAATCATCATAGATTGATGGAGAATCATAAATTGGTGGGGGATCCAAATTGGACAGAGAATCATTAGAATCGTCCACATGGTCTTGAAAAAGTGGATTAACATAGCAAGTCTCGAAAAGAGGATTGTCATGTAACACAAAATCATCAAGCTTTGTACTTTCCAAAGGAGTTGAATCAAGCTCGTCTTGAAGCACATCAATCATTTTCGCCGATTCTTTTCCATTGGATTTGCTTGTAATTTTCCCCATCTTAAAAACTTGTTGATCATTCCCGACTCTTAAAATTAGTTCACCTTCGGCAACATCGACTAAAGCTTTTCTAGTTCTCAAGAATGGTCGTCCAAGTATTAATGGAATACGAGGGTCCATTTCATAATCAACAACAAAAAAATCGACCGGAAAAGTGAAGGTACCAACTTTATCAAAAACATCTTCGGCAATACCAACGGGGTAAGCGAGAGTTTGATTTGCTAGATCAAGAGTCATCTTTGTTGGTGTAAGGTCGGGTAATGATAACTTTTTCCAAACACTTAATGGCATCAAATTTATACTTGCCCCGAGATCAGCTAAGGCAGTAAATTATTCAACTTTGTTAAATATACAAGGTAGCACAAAACGACCGGGATCTCCAAGTTTTTCCGGAAGTTCTTTAAGAAGGACTGCAGAATAGTTTTCATTTAAGCGTGTGTTGACAAATTCAGCCATCTTCTCCTTCTTACTAAGCAATTCCTTGAATGCTTTAACAAATTTCGGCATTTGAACAAGTTCTTCAACAAGGCTAGTGTTGAAATTCATTTGGGAGATCATCTTCAAATAAGAAGTAACTTGAGCATCCTCTTTAGTGAGCAATTTGCACTTGTCTAACCGAGAAGGATAAGGGATATTGGGTTTAGGTGGTGTAGGTGTAGAAGGTGAAGGTTGAGATGTTGAAGGTGTGGATGGTGAAGGGTTTTTCTTTGGTACTTCTTTCGTAGGAGGTGGAGACGGTAATGTAGAACTAGTACTAGGCATGGAAGTAGGAGGAATAAATGGGGGTGGAGGAGGTGTAGATGGAGTAACTTGGGAAGGAATGGATGGTCCTACTAGAGTAGCTCCACTGCGTGTAGTAATAGCACTCACATTAGCTCTAGGGTTTGTTTTGGTTGTAGAAGGAAGAGCACCTTTGTAACACCCCCAAATATACATACTTAAGTTCAGCGGAAGAGTCGTTGGTGTTATGGGATAGCACATTACTCAAATCATAGACAACGCTTAAAAATTACGTCGTTTAATAATAAAGCAATTTCCATTCATGAATATCAAATTTACAAAGGTCCTCAGGTCATAATATATCATAAAAATTTACAAAACATTTGAATGGAAATTTTATTTGAATGTGGGCCATAAATTCTTGTCGTCTTCCCGAGAATTACCTTCAAGTACCTAAGATAAGACATGTTAAAAAGTCAGCAAAAACGCCGAGTGAATTCATAGAGTTTAATAAAAACCATTAATATATCACCGGTATATAATTATTACCGAAAATCATTTTGTACAAATCTTTGTCGTAGGCTATAAAATAGGCCAAAGACATTTTATACAAATCTTTGTCGTAAATCATAATATAGGCTTTTGCCTTCAAAACCATTATACGAAACATTGTCGCAAAAACATCATACAATATGTTTTATTACGTTGTATAGAGTTAAATAAAAATCGTTATATGAAAATGGTTATGTAAAACCAAAACACGAACATAATATCAATAATAAGACCCCGTATTGCTAGTCAGGAAATATTTTGTAATTCAACGCGTATATCAGTATTTTCGTTATTGTATTATCATAAAGCCGCATGACATTGTTACGTTTCTATAACATATAACGGGTAGTTAACCCGTAAATTTCCTTTTCTCATCTAAAACAGCATGTCACAATAATCATGCTTATATAAATCTTCTCATACATAAATTCGCTTACCAATCAATGTGGCACGACGGGATCAACCGTCAAGGCGCGAAGTGGGGTGATCTTCCCCAAATAGTAATATTATATGCATAAGCGTCTACCAAATCCTGGTAGTTAATAATTCATGCTAATGGGACTTTAGTGCCATAACCTAACTAATAATAATCCATTTCATTTCGTTCATCGGGTCATATCAATAAGAAAACAATCGGGAAAACTGGTGTCCTATTTTATTAAAACTAACATGTTATCTCCCTCGCGGGTTTATAAAACATTTCATAAAACATTTAAAAGAGTGTGAGGCTATGAACTCATGTTGATTGGGAAAGGCGGGTTATCAGCGATTTGGATGTACGGTATGCGCTTTAATCACGGAAACCTAGACAAATAATACTCGGTCTTAGACTCTTGTACAATGAATTTATAAAAATAATGGCTATGTATATATATTATGATATTATAAGTATGATGATAATCAAGTAGGATTTTATCTCTTTATACAACATTATAGTTGTTATGTGTTAGTTAATTTTTTACTAGTTACACTAGTTTTAACTTATTTACATATTAAGGCCCAATAATCCCATTAAAAGTTCAATTCATTATATTAGTCCATTTATACTTTTAATACCAAGCCTATACTCATATGTTGGGCCCAAGTGGGTTAAGCCAATGAGTAAGTCCATTAGTGTTAAGCCGACCTAGTTGGGCTAATGGTCCAATAAGGCTACTTTTGCCCATTAAGGTCCATAAGTTATAAAGCTCGGGTTTATTGGTTTTTACTTGTCAAATGTACTTGCATATCAGTATATGAGTTATAAAAATGTTACGTTAGACGGGTCAGACCGTCTAAGTTTTAATTGACGAAAACGTTAATCTTTTCGGTTTTAGCCGAAAAGACGTAAAACTTATATATAGTTTTATAATTTTAGAAAACATTTAAGTTCTACTTTTATAAAAATGCCATAATTATTTATCATAGTATACAACTAATTTTACAAATATTATTATTAGTTAGTGGGTTTTATATATTTATTTTATAATAATATTACTTGAGTGCTCATTTTATATTATATAGTTTTATTTACAAATCTGATTATCAAAGTCCATTCTATCATTTTTGCCATATCCTGAGTTCTACAAGGAGATAGAAGCTTAAATTTGGGAAGCACAAACTACATGATATGTGCTACAAATAACTCTCGTGTAGCTACTGCTCAATCATCCTCTAAGTATTCCTAATTATTCGTCCAAAACAGACTATACAGAATTGTACCTTAATAGTATTTTGATCATATCTTGCTCATTTTAATGATTCCATTGAGTGGCCAACTCACCACATATGTAAAAATCATATTTCTAACTGTATATTTAATAATCCAAGCCTTTTTACCAAGTGTTAATATGGTTACTTACTGTTTTATACAGCCTATAAATTTAATCAAGATTTTAACATCTTTACATGTAGATTTTAGTCTTTTTAACCAAATCTATTAACACAAAATCCCCACATAATACTTTGATCATCATTCATCATCATATACATATAAATTTATAAAGAAAATACCTGATTAGTTTTACAAAATAACAAGATGATAGGAAGAAACAATCTGTATACCACCAAAGTGATGAAAAGGTTGAGAACAAGACTTGGTTTTTGATAACCAATCTTATGAAACATCAAGGCCACCTTCAAGATCACCAAGTATATGAAGACACCTTCAACAAATCAGCCCTAAACTCCTTTGTAAACTTCTTTTTAGTTGTTAGGATCACCTCAAATCACCTAAGTCTTCAAAGGGTTATTATCTTATGCAAGTTAAACACAAGATTAATGGTAGAAATTTGATCAATGGTGGTGTTTTGTGATGGTTATGGGACGGCAATGGGGAGAGGATAGAGAGAGTTTGGAGTAGTTTGCATGTAAGAAAATGAGTAAATGGTTTGTGGTTTGTTGTTTTAAGTGTTAAGTGGTTTTGGTTAGAAACTAAGGACACGTGTCCTTAGTTTTTATGTAAATTTGACACCTCCTTGGTGTGTTGGTTAAGCTTTGGCCGCCGCATGTATGGGCGTGGGCAAGTGTAAACTTGTCTCATCCCCATTAATTTACGGGTACTCTTTGATTCTATTTTCCTCGATTTACGTGCCCTCGGGTCGTTTTACGAAAAACGTTTTTATAAATTATGATTCTACGGCACAAAACGATTCTAATAAAAGTTGTCTCATAAAAAACGGAGTTCAAAAGCGTAAATACGTAAACCTAGGGTTTTCGGTTTAGTCGTAAAGGGACGTTAAATTATGCATGTAAGTCCTAATTTCTTCTCATAAATTTGTGAGTTTATGAACCAACATAATTTAAAATTCTAAAATAATATTCGGGAATAAATTTATTTCCTGAAATGTCGGATTGTCACTAAAAACGGTGTATGTAAACGTAAGCACGTAATGTAGAGTTCTCCGGTATAGACGTAGTCGATGCTACTTTAAGACGTAAACCCTTATTTCTTCCCAAAAGTGAGTGAGTTCATAAATTAACAATAAATTAATTATTTTAAATAATACTTGAGAATAAAATATCGACCTCAAATTGACGTATTGTCACAGCAGTTACCCCTAAAGAGGATCTTTGTCCTCAAAGATCGATTTATCTTACTACTCGCTTCTTATAGAGTTAAAGCCATGTGGGTATTTCCTCCACATTCGGTCATTTCTCACAAGTGTAATTCATTACAATTATGCGAGTTTCATCAAACATAACTACGGGAATACGATATGGCTTATGTTGGCTTACTTTCTCTATCCATGATGTTCACGGGTATTTGATGAATGCAACTTTTCGCCGATCCAAACTTCATTAAGAAATAATCAGATTTTCACTTGATATACATGCTATCAAGTTTGTTATACGAAACATAATTCATGCAGCCCTTGAAGTCCTAGGGTAGATCTAGCTTATATGACTCTCAAACCAAATCTTTACATTATCTCAATGGTCTCATACAACAGGGACTTAGATTCCCACAATCTTTCAGATCATACATTTATCTTTCCATGATGAAAAATTCTCGGCATAGCTTTGCTACCCATCCTACACTTTAAGATCTACATTTCATATTCACATAACTTCATGCCCACTACTGGCAGTCAATAATCAGATCCTAATTTACACAATCATTTCAGGTCTCGCGGGTCGGGTATTTCCATCCCAACTCCTGCCTACAGATGCTCTTATATTTAGATCCTCACAAGATTCGATCTCGATCCTAATACGATAATTATCAATGATAATCTATCCAAAGGAAAACGATTATCCCGTTCATAACCAAAGGTCAATTATTCAAGCATAAAACGAGACTTCTAGTGTTTGTATCGTTCTTTCACCTTGTCCCTTCAATTGGGGTGGTAAATAGTACTCTCATCAAGATTCATTCCCAATGACTTCCGAGTAAATATCTAGAAATTCGATGCGAATCGAGGATCTTGATCGAGATGATCGATACAGGCACACCATGTTTACACAACTCCTTTAAATACAAAAGAGTCAATTTCTTCATCGAGAATCTATCATTAACGGGAATGATATTAGTAGATTTGGTCAGTCGGTCGACGATGACCCAAATCGAATCAAACCCAGATGATGACCTTGGAAGATTTATGATAAGAATCCATGGTGGTTCTATCTCACTTCCAAACAATAATAAGCGATAGAAGCAATCCTTATGGATTTTGATGTTCAGCCTCAGCCTTCGCAAAAGTTAAACATTTACTAACATATGTTGTGATGTCTGCTTTCATACTTGGCCATCAGTACAACTTTTTCAAATAAGATACATTTAATCAGAAATGGCATGAATAGAATACTTAAACTTATGAGATTCCAACATAACTAAATCTCGCAAACCTCCATATCTAGGCAGCCGCAAACGACCTTTTATACATTTAACGCCATCGGCTCTCATCTCTAACGGTTCTCATTAGCCGCGAAACTATTTATTATCTATATTATCCTTCTTTAAAAGCGTCGGCTATTTTAAATTGCTCGGCAATTTATTGTGTATGGTCAAGACTAAGGAACACATCTTAAATTGGTTCTCTATTATTTCTACATAATATGTCAGCAACTACATTCACCTTCCCCGATGAAATAAATATTATGACCATATTTATTCAAAAATTCTTTCTTCATATTTTCTAAGTTTTAGTTTCGTCTTAACTATTATTTTTATCAGTTTTTCCCAGTCCGACGTTTAAAGCGTCGATAAACATTACAAGTAATTAAATAATAAATATTTAATTTTTATGAAACGTAAACGTAAAAAAAAAAAATTCTCAGTTCGTCCAATTATAGAAAAATGTTCAAAATAAATTTGAATTTAATTAACACGATTTTTTTATTTATCAAAAATAATTAATAAGATATGTAAATGTTCGAAAAATCTTTGTTTTTACTTTGGTCAAAATTTTCTTAGCTGAATAGCAAAAATTGCCGCTCCAAATTCCAAGTTATGGTTTAAATGTTTTTCTCAATTCCTCGTCGGTTGTCATGAGGTATACACAAACATCTACTCCTAAGGGAGTTTAGTTAAAAATCCTTTGATGAATATTTGTCAAAGCGTTTTTGCACTTTCTTTTTGGTATAACCCAAATCCTTAAATGGCTCTAATCTTTGAAGAGTCAATATAGATTCCATTATCTATCAATCACACGGTCAAATAATGTAAAGGATTAAGCCTTAAATCACATGTTAATTATTCAAGGTATAGGTTTTCATTGCTCGGCCAACTCAGGGCAGTCTATAAATGATTATTAACTCCTTCTTATTCTTAGATACAAACAGATGGTCCTTAATGATCATAAGCATGAATTTATCAAATTACAGCCTACACACAGGATTAACTAATTTTATGAATGCTACATGTGCATTGGTCAATCCAAACGACATAACATGAAACTCATAATGTTCATTACGAGTTCTGGATGTAGTGACTGTCGTGGATCAAATTTCTGAATATACGCTAGAACCTTGTAAATGATCGAACAAATCTTTCATCTTGGGTAATGGATATGAATTTTGATCGTCAATTTATTAAGTTCATGGTAATCAATAAATATAAGGAATGGTAATACCATAGCTCTTCATGATGACGAGCTCGGTAGAATAAAAGCTTTCTCCGACAACTCTCTCAGTTGTACGGTAACTCTTTCGATTCAGATGGTGCTGAAGTAGGGTGCACACGCCATAGGTGTAGCACTGGGAATATAATCAATACCAAATTCAACTTGCCTTATTGGCGGAAGTCTAGGTAATTCATCAGCAAATACCTCATAAAGTTTCAAATAACAGGAACATCTTTTAATAAATTTACTTTAGGTTCTTTCTAGATTACAAGATCTATGATTAGTTCATAACCATTCATGGTATAATTTCAAGCCTAAATGCAGGATATGGTCACCCATCGGGAATTAATTAGATCACCTTTGATAATCAACATCTTATCTTTTAGGGGAATTCTACTCGAGTTCCCATCAATTAAAACAATGACATTATGTCATAATCAATCAATCCATTCTAGTGGCGCTACCAACTTTCCAGTTTCATTACCGTTGATAAGATGTGAACTTCTCAAAGGACTAATAATAACTCATAACCCTTCACAAATTCAAGGATATCTGGAGACATAACTAACATTAAAAGAGTAAGGTCAATGCATAATTTACGCGAGAGAATTTCAAATCAGATACAGACGAAAACACTAGCGAATATGAATATATCCCATGTTTTCATGAATAGCGTACGCATTCGAAAGCACCTCGGATCGTTAACCATGTCATTCAAATGGAATCTAATTAAAAGAAATGATAGGAACGTCGACACACCCAGTCGGGTATCAACACTCGATAACTAGTAAAGTTTCCAAAGAATCTTGCCATGAAAGAATTGGACAAGAAGGGGATATCAATTGTCAATTAAGACAATATTCACAGATGAGTAAATTCAATTCGGAAAAATAAATGGTATGGGCACATATGTAGGTGTCCCTAACAATATGTCCCTAATTTTTTTCTGCACTTCTTGCTGATCTCGTAAAAATTCAGTCTTTCACAATTACAAAGAAAATCTAATGTTTATAAATAATTTCATGGTGACTACTAATCAACCGTGCATGGTCCCTTCCAAATTGTACGTAGGCGCGCAACTATATACAATTGTAGGATTAACGATGCAATACTCAGCTCGTCAAAATTTTGTCATCATGTTTAAAATTTATATTCATGTTTAAAAATAAAAATAAAAATGATTTTACCGAAATGTTCCTCATTATGAAAGCATTCCCATTTACAAGATGTTTAATAAAAACTTTATTTCAACAGTAACTACTAATAGTACCGATTTAAATAACTCATATAAAATGATAATTCCATATTTTCCCCCAGATGGTATCGTATCACTTATAAAAACAATGAGTGATCTGCAAAAGGAGTGATGAAAAGTTGTTCACCCAGAACTAACTAAAATATGCTAGGAAATGAGGTTAGCCAAATAATCATGAGGTTTATGACCTCGATGGCACTCAGGAATACAAAGAGAAGAATCTACAACGCAACTCTATCCGAAATGAGTACTTGTTCAATGGTTGCACCACTAATGCGAACATTAGGAAGAATCATGAAAGATAGATAACATCGATACATGTAGGATTTAGCAATTAAATGTAGTCTTTTCATTAATCACAAACAAGTCAGAAATCATACCGTAACACATTACGTGTCGCCATGTCATACAATTCCAAGGACTCATCCTACCAACTGATGTCTTAGTTAAGTTAGGGATTTTAAATGATGCTACAATGAATACTAATCTACATGAGTCATTAGGTGTTCCACAAGTCCCGAAAGATCCATCGGTGACAATTTTAGAAGAAGATTTCTTCGATTTATTTCTTGGACACTGGGCATCCTCGTCATTGGACAATGGCCTAGGAACAACCCTTAACACTAACGAACAATCATATAAAACCTTATAATTCAATCACAGGATTCAACGACTTCCTCTTAACAATCTCATATTCCATACGAGTTAAATTTTACTTTATTCAAGTTTCAATTAA